>JAOEGL010000004.1:26592500-27263571 GCA_034509955.1 Urosaurus nigricauda | reverse complement strand
TGGGGCCCAGAGCTCTGCTCTGGGCCCCACAACAAACTACAATTCCCAGAATTTCACAGCATTGACCCATGGCACTTAAACCGGTTTATTTCTCCAGTGTGAACATCTATATTTCATCTGGGCACTGTTTACAGACCCCTCATAGTAAGGTCAAGTGACTGCAGGAAGGGTTTAAATATTGGTTAAGGAAAATAATGGGACACTTCCTCCTTGTGGGACTTGCAAGAACCTCCACAGTGAGGCCCATTGACACAATGGAGCTGTGAGTGACAGGAACTAAAGCAGTATATGAGCCTCAGAGGCTTTTACAAGTGAAGTAAATCATATAAGGGCCTTAAAGGAAGGGAATTGCAGAGAGACTACAATTCCCAAGGGGCTTTGCGGCGGGAGACCGGCGAGGGGGGCGTGGCCTCGCGTGGGAGTTCCGTAGAGATGCTGCGTCCCTAGAGAGTGATGGGGGGGCGGCGCTAAGAGACTACAGTTCCCGGCATGCCTCGCGCGGGTTGGCCGCAGCTGAGAAGAGGCTGGTGGTGGTGAATCCTGGCTACTATTTTAAACCGAGAGATCAAAATGGCGGCGGCGAGCTGAGCGTGAAAGGAAGGAAGGAAGGAAGGGAGAGGAAAGGGACTGAGAGAGGGGCGCTGGGTGAGTAAGAAGGGAGGGAGGCCGGGAGGCCGGAAGGGGCCCAGGGCCCCCATTTGGCCCCCAAAGACCCACCCCTTCGCCTGGAGCCAGCCTCAGGAGGCGGTTGTTGTTAGGAATAATGGTATTTGTGGCTCTTGTTGAGCCCTTTCAAACCCTTCCCACACTTTATGGGGGTTTTATTGCCAAATTTTATCCCTCTGTGTGTGTGTGGGTTGTGTGTGTGGTTTTTTTTGGTGCCATTCTGAGGCTGAGAGAGTGTGACTTCGCCAAGGTCACCCTTTCCAATGGCTGAGCTGTGAAATATATATATATATATATATATATATGGGATATTATATATATATATATATATATATATAATTTAATAATATATTTAATAATAATAATAATGATAAATTTATATACTGTATATGTTCTATTAAAATATGTTAAATATGTAATTTAATAATATATTAAATAGTAATAATGCTGATAAATTTATATATGTGTATATTTATATATATTTATATATCATATGTATATTAAAATATATGAAAATATATTATTAATATAATACTAATAATAATGATAAATTTATGTACATATATATTATGTTAATATATATTAAATATATTGTTCAATAATAAATTAAATAGTACTAATAATGATGATGATACATATATATGTGTGTGTGTGTATATATATATATATAATATATTAAAATATATTAACTATATTGTTCAATAATAAATAGTACTAATAGTGATGATAAATTTATATATATATATATAATTGTATTAAAATTCATTATTTAATAATATATTTAAATATATATATATATATATATATATAAAACGGCTTTCCAAAGTTACATAAACAAATGTATAAAAAGTTTGCATTAAATGCCTAAACAGTATCCTTCGTTATCTTCTTCCCCCCTCCCAACAAATATTGGGACACAAAATGGGTTACAAATTTAAACAAAACACACACACAATATAATGCGGTGATGCTTTTATTTCCAGTAGGGGGCGCCTTTGGGTTGAAGGGGGTTTATTGTGGCAGCAGGAGTCGAACTCAGGGCAGGCTGCAAGGAAGGAGGAAGCGAGAGGAGTCTCTCTTCACACAAACAAACACATTTTTTTCTCCTGGTTTTGGGTCTAGTTTTGTTGGGAGAAAAAAGAGGAAAGGATTTAGTGGCGTTCTTTTTTAAATGGAGGGTGAGAATGTGAGTTTCTTTCTTTCTTTCAATGTACATCATTTTATTATAAAACTGTTTTTAAAAAAGTAATGCAGTGCAATAGTATGCAAGACAAGGTTGACTATCTGGCTACCAAAACCAAGCAGTCATTGAATGTCAAAGGACCATTAAATAAATTATGCCAGAACATTTGCCAATATCAGCTTTAAAATCTTAACAGCAGTGGCTTTTTGCTACTACTACTTTCGCGAGAATACAGAGAATCGTGTACTGTATTTTGGGGTCGGGGTCTCTCCCATTGCAGGGTGTCCTCACTTCAAAGGAGGACCACCAGGGGAAAATGGAGGACATTCCAGGAAAGAAAGAAAAAACAGAAAAGGAGGACATTGCAAGATGCAAGCTGTGAAAACACACGTGGAAAGAAATGCAATTTATTATATAAATAAATACAAGTGTGTGTAATATATATATATAAATATATGTAAAATAATTTTCATATAAATAAATGTAAATTTGTGCCACTTAGTGGTGCTCAAAATGGAGGACATTGTAAAATACAAGCTGTGAAAAAACACTCATAGAAAGAAAGGTAATTTGTTATATAAATATAAGTGTGTGTGTGTGTGTGTGGCTGTGTATTATAAATATATATAAAATAATTTTCATATAAATAAATGTAAATTCGTGCTGCTTAGTGGCGCTCAAAATGGAGGACATTGTAAAATACAAGTTGTGAAAAACACTCATGGAAATAAATCTAATTATATAGAATTAAATTATATATATATATATATATATGTATATGTAAAATAATTTTCATATAAATAAATGTAAATTTGTACCGCTTAGTGGTGCTCCAAATGGAGGACATTGTAAAGTACAAGTTGTGAAAACACTCATGGAAAGAAATGTAATATATACACACACACACAGACACTCTTGCTCTAAAATATTAAAATAAATATATGTAAATAATTTACATATCAAATAAATGTAAATTAGTGCTGTTTGGTGGTGCTCAAAATGGAGTACATTGTAAAATGTAAGCTGAAAACACTAATAAATACATGCAAAATAATTTATATATAAATAAATATAAATTTGTGCTACTTAGTGGTGCTCAAAACGGAGGACATTGTAAAATACAAGCTGTGAAAACACTAATAAAAAATGTAATTTATTATATAAATAATTTTATGTAAAATAATTTACATATAAATAAAAGTAAATTTGTGCCGCTTAGTGGTGCTTAAAATGGAGGACATTTTGGAATTGTCTCCTGGACAGAGGGGTCAGGGTGTAGGACATGTCCTGGAAAAGGAGGACCTCTGGTTGCCCTGCTGCCTTGAAGCTCCTGGAAGGAATGGAGGGCTGTTCTTAAAGGCCTGAGACTTATCCAGCCTTGCTTTTTTCCCCTCTATAGCAATTTCTATGGATATATCTGGGTTGCAAAGGGGTGAGCTGAGGGGCAAGAAGCCATTGTGGGACAGCATGGTTTTGAATGTTTTGGGCTGCAACTCTGGAGACCAGGATTTGGGCATGAAAATCCACTTTTGGCAAGTCACACTCTCTCAACCTCATGGCAAACCCACTCTGCCAAGGAAACCCTATGTCAGGAGGTTTGCCTTAGGGTCTCCGTTAAGTAAAAAAAGGACTTGGAGGCACACAACACAAAGGAGGACAGAGTATTGGCAAATGGAGAACATTAAAGGAAAAATGGGGGACATGACAGAATAAAAGCTAAAAACACTTAATATAAACAATAATTCATGCTTCTTATTCATGCCCCAAATGCAGGAAATTTTGGAATTCCTCCTGGACAGAAGGTTGAAATATAGAACATGTCCTGGAAAAGGAGGATGTCTGGTTGCCCTGCTGCTGCAGCTTCTTCACCTCAGAGTCTGACTCCATTTATTCATCATCTCCTGCCCAAATTACTTATTTGGGGAATGTTTGGATCCAGACTCACAAACACAGAGGAGCCTTAGGTCTGATGCAGGGTGTCCAGATGTCCTCAGCACAAAAGAGGACAAGACACTGCCAAATGGACAAGACAAATAGAGGACATTACCTCCACCCTCCCCAATGCTTGTTGTTGTTGTTGTTGTGTGCCTTCAAGTCATTTCCTTGGCAAGTTTCGGGGGGGGGGGGGTTAACCACTTCATCTAGTGATGCTCAAAATGGAGGACATTTTGGAATCCCTCCTGGACAGAAGGTTGAAATGGAAGGCAGGTCCTGGAAAAGGAGGTCATCTGGTCACCCCGACACAACAATAACACCACCAGGGTCAAGAAGTCCAGTTAAATTTAGGAGAGAGGAATAGTAAACTCCAAACCCCTCATTTTCCAGCCTGCCTGTTTATCCTTTGCCCTCTGCTTGGATAACTTTTCCAGCGCTGGGGAGCAGGATGCCTGGCTCCTTCTCTGTCTGCCTCTGCCATGGCGAGAGCCTGGCTGGCTGCAAGCAACCACAGCAACCCAACCCAGCACCTTGGTTTTATTAATTTATTTCAGGTTTCAAGTGTGTGTTTGTGGCTGCCTCCGCACTGCAGAAATAATCCAGTTTGACACCATTTTAGCTGCCCATGGCTCAATGCTATGGAGTTCTGGGAATTGTAGTTGGTTGGCAACACCAGAGCTTTTGTGTAAATACTGTCTGAAAATGAATGAAAGAAGGTATCTTCAATACAGAGATATGTCTGAAAATGAATGAAAGAAGGTATCTTCAAGACAGAGATATACATATAGCAAATTTTGTTTCTCTTGAGTTTTGGCTCCCTTACATAATCCGGTTTGCCACTACTTTAGCTGCCATGGCTCAATGAGTGCTATGGAATTCTGCAAATTATAGTTTCCACAACCAACTACATTTCCCAGAATTTCATAGCATTGAACCATGGCAGTTAAAGTGACATCAGATTGGATTATTTCTGCAGTACAGAAGCAGCATGTGTAAAGTTTTCCTCTGCTGCTTTTGCTGGCTGTGGTTCAAGTGTTTCTCTTTGCCTTGCCAAATTTCTCAGGAGAAAAAAAAAGTTTGTTTCCAGTCTTGTTTTTGTCTTACAGCTAAGCTGTGATATTTTAATAGAAACTGTGTATGTGTGTGCTTTCAAGTCATTTCTGAGTTACGGCAACCTGAAACCTATCATGGGGTTTTCTTGGCAAGATTTGTTCAGAGGAGGTTTGCCTTTGCCTTCCCAGGAGGCTGAGAGTGTGTGTCTTGCTCATCACGGAGTGAGGATTTAAACCCTGGTGTCCAGAGTCCAACACTCAAACCACTATACCACACTGCTAATCTGTGATATTTTAATAGAAACAGTTTCCCAAAAAGCAATTGATTCTCTGTATAAATGCTGTCTGAAAATGAATGGAGGAAGGTATCTTCAATATAGAGGTATAGCAAATATTGTTATCTTGAGTGCTTGGCACCTTTAAATCGGTGTGGGTTTGTTATAATAATAACTATCGCTGTTATTAAAAAAGAGGCATGCCTGGTCTACGATGCATAGGTATTTTGCCCACTTAACATGATGTAGACAAGGTCTGTGGTTTGTCTGAGTACTTTAAATAGCAAAACCTCATTGAAATATGGTAATGGCTGTTAGATCTTGGAAGGCGTATCTTTTTGGAGTGCTTGATAATAGGACTTGGAATAGTGAATGCCAAACAGATAGATGTTGGCTGCAGTCACCTGAAAAATACATTCTAGCGTTGTTTCTCTTCATCGTCATGACAGATTATGCTTTCTGTTTGATACAACGAAGAATGTTTTTGTTAATAACTGTAGCTAATAAGGGCAATGGAAGAAAGGTCTTGATGCTGTAGAAGGAGCCATGGTTTTCAATACAAAAAATGTTCAGTAACTGGCACAAGAAGCTGTTAAATTTCCTATGTGTAGACAGTTTTGGTGTACGAGTTTTAAATATTTAACATTTACTTACATTTTATAAATTAAATAACGCTTGTATTGTATATGTTTAACTTGGAAGTTGTCATTGTATGTTAATTTGTGTTGTGTGTCGCTTGTAAGATAAATACCAGATAACTGAACCAAAATGCAGACCAGAAGAGGAAAGCCCTGGACACAATAGAATAAAAAGCAGTATTTTTATACTGTACAGACTGTAGCAACTTAAATCATCTATAAAAATGGGAGGAAAAAACATTATGTAGGTTTAAAGGTGAGGAAATCACTAAGACATTTGAGAAAAAGAAGACATTGTATGTAACATGAACTCTGTTCCTGTGTCTAAAATAATATTGGACACTAGTCTGACACTGGAGGTTGCTTCTGGTCTTGCATATAAATGAGCAATATGAGCAGTAATCGAAGATCTTATTTTTTCATTGTCTTCACAACGCTGGTTCAGACATGCTTTTACGATTGCTCAAGATACAAAAAGAAAATA
Organism: Urosaurus nigricauda; assembly: GCA_034509955.1. Classification (NCBI taxonomy): domain Eukaryota; kingdom Metazoa; phylum Chordata; class Lepidosauria; order Squamata; family Phrynosomatidae; genus Urosaurus; species Urosaurus nigricauda. The sequence goes on along the minus strand of JAOEGL010000004.1, from coordinate 27,257,338 downwards.
TTATTCTTAGTGTGTAAAGCATTTATTTTCAGTATTTGAGGTTTAAGCTATAGTATTTTTTTTTCTTTTGCGATGGAACACTTGGTTAAAAATTGACAGTTACCTATGAACATTAGCCTCTCAAATGGAGATATTTATGCATTTGGGGATTCTCAATTAGAATTTAAAAACCCAGCTAAAATGGGTGTGTGCACAAAATGGCTTTAAAAATTGCACCAAGGAAAAACTAAGAACTACATTTTATGATCTGCAATATCAAAGCTTTCCCAATCATTTGGAAATATTGTAGATTATTCTGTTAATATAGTATAAATAAAATAGTAGTACCCTCTTAAAAGCATAATTAAATGAATATAAATCTGTAAGAGGCACACAGAATTAAATGGTTTCTTTTGGGGTAAAATTTTAGAAAAGGAAAGCTTAATACTGGCGCAGTACAGACGGCTCAAAAGGGCCATCCTTGCGCCGTGATTAGGGCTGGGGAGCTTGCAGTATTTGCATGCTCCCCAACCCTAGCAAGCAATGACGCCTGTGTCATTACGTAAAGCCATTTAAATGGCATGCGTAAGGATGCCACCACAACTGCACAGCTTCTAGATGGAGCTGTGCAGTTGCGGAGGCATAAAGGCACCCAATGGCGCCTTTTCGGTTTATTGCGCTGCAACTGTGACACTAAAAAGGAGTGGGGTCTAGCTGCTGTGGCGAAGTTCTGCAGCAAAAAAAGGTGGGTACAGACCGCCCTTTTTGGGCGGTCTGTAAAGCCCCACTATTTGACAATATTAATTTGATCTTTTTCCAATATATTTAACCAGGGCTACATTTCTCTATACACTTTATGCATTCCTCTGTGCACAATGTATTGGGGCTTCTGATTAAACATGGGTTGGATTGGCTGTAGGGGTATCATGATCTAAGTCAGTGGTTACCAACCTGTTTACTTGCCTAAAACAATCTCTTACTGTCAGCCATGTGGGCTGGGACTTTTTACAAGATTTTGGGGTCCCAAGATTGGAAATTACATATTGAAGCATCTGGGTTGAATAGAACAGTTCTGTGGAAAGATGCTCAGTAGCTGTTTAAAATCTTATGATTTAGGAACTTTCTCTGTGCTAGTAAGGCTACCATGTGGTGCTCAGCTGGGCAGTCTAATTTGCTTCAAGTTCATTTCAAGAGGAATGTTCCTCAGCAAATCCAATATCTTTTATTTACCTGTCAGATCTGAAAGCTGGGACAGGCAACTGAATGTCTTCTAGATACAAAGTATGTTAATGTAGATGGTATGAGCCAACATGATATAGTGGTTTGGGTATTACATTAGGACTCTGAAGACTAGAGTTCAAATCCTTGCTCTTGAGCAAGTCATTCTCTTTCAGCCTCTGAGGAAGGCAAAGGTAAACACTCTCTGAACAAATTTTGCTGAGAAAACCTCCATGATAGATTTGCCTTATAGTCGTAATGAGTATGAAACAACTTGAAAGCACCCAGCAACAATGCAAATGTTAAGAAAAGTAGGTTTGGGTGACTCATTTTAAAGTCTGGGGCAGCAGTTGAATATACGGACCAGTCATGTCAATCCCAGTTCTTCAGTCAGCCTTTTTGATATATTAGTAAAGAGTTGGTGGTTATTATTTGTGGTGTTCTTGAAGCATTTTGGTTTAATCTGAGAACTAAATAATAAAAGCTTGCATGGGTCCAAAACACACTACAGAAATAATCCAGTTTTAGACAGAAATAATCCAGTTGCTTTAACTGCCCTGGCTCAGTCCTAGGATATCCAGGGAAGTGTAGTTTATTGTGGCACCAGAGCTCTCTGACAGAGAAGACTAAATGTCTCACAAAACCACAGTTTCCAGAATCCCCTAGCATTGAACCAGGGCATTTAAACGTTTCTCAAACTGGATTATTTCTGCAGTGTGTTTTGTACCTGACCTTAAAGTTACGTATAATGTACAACAGAATCTTAGGCATGTTTACTTTCAAGTAGGTCCTGCTGTGTAGAAGACCTGGTGGCGCAATGGTTAAATGCCTGTATTGCAGCCACTCACTCACAAAACATAAGATTGGGAGTTCAATACCAGCCAAGGGCTCGGGCTTGACTCAGATTAGCATCCTTCCGAAGTCACTAAAATGAGTACCCTGCTTGTTGGGCAATTAGCTTACAGTTGTATACCGCTTAGAGACTGCTTAGGTGGTATGAAGTGGTATATAAATGAAGCTGCTATTGGTATTGCTGTGTTCAGTGGGATCTACTCCCATGTACATTTACCTTGGGTTTCAGCCAAGTTTTACTTTATATTTTGTTTAACCATGAAAACACAGGGAAATTTATCTTAAAATAAAATTATATTGGTCATTTATAATCACATTTCTAGCTGTATTGGGAGAAAGAGATGCTCCTTCACTGTCTTTGTGTAGACTTAAATTTGTTCTGTTTTGCTGAAAGTTGTAAATTGGTTTGTCTTGACGCTCTCTCCTTTGAGTAAGAACAATGAAAAGACCCATAAGTGGTATTTCTTGAAGCAGATGGTTGGAAGTGGCAATGCCATTAATCTTATATAAGTGGATATGGATTCAACTGCTTGATAATATTAATAATTTTCAAATCAGACTTCATGGGAGGTAAATAATATTACAGACAAGCGTTAATAGATGGAAGCAGGATTGCCACTTTCAAATTCTTTAATCAAGCAACTTGTCATTCCTTTCTATAGCTCTCCTGTTTTCTGTTGAAAGCTTTGATATAGCAGCTAGAACTTTAGAGAAAACAGAATCATTCTTGTACAATAACGCTCAAAATCCACAGAACAGTGATATCTTTATCGGGCTAGACAAAATGGACAAAATACATAATGCAAGCTTTTGAAGCTCCAGTTTTGTGGATTTTGGATGTTATTGTACTTTGCTATATGGCCAACATGGCTAACCTTGAACATATTTCCTGGATGTGAAGATAACCGTGTTTTTGCTGCAACGGGAATCCTAAAGAGGGGTCTAATGGACTTGGGACTTTACAATTTGAGATTTCTACCTCCAACAAGGATAAAACTTTTTTTAAAAAAATGAGAACTAAATCTGGCATGTTCTACTAAAACAGCACCTACATTTTTCCTAATGTAAAAGCATGGAGGCTTCTCTTGAGAGATCCAGTGTTTTCTGCCTAACAAAGAGGGTTGTGATCTCAGAAGGGGCAAAGACATCTTGGATCTCAGAGGAAGTACCTTTTTGTATTGGTAAGGGGATTTAAAGATTATCTCCTGGTCTTTGGAATGCTTTGTTCCCAGAGCAATATGGCCAGAAAGAGGAAGAGTCTTTCTGCATAGATTGCCCTCTGCACCATCTCAGCTCAGAAGAATACCAACAATATCTTGACAAAATGCAGGCCTGTGCCTAACATGGTCATTTTTCCCCTCCTCCATGATTTTAAAAATAAAGCTTATTCAGTATACAAATAATGTAGCATCCTAGCATGAAATGGTGGTACTGAAGTACAGAATCAGTACAGTGATCAATCCCAACACAGGTGCATGGAGTATCTCAAAAGTGGAAGGACTCACAGAAGGTTGGTTGTGACGTGGAGTGATTTTTATCAACGTAGTTGGGGAAATTAGCTGCAAATAATGTTGGACAAGAACAACATTTTAAATGTGTACTGTAATGTGTTGTGTATGAAGGTGCCCTTAACTGTTTTTAGGCTTTCAATTGACTTGGATGGTGGAACAGGACATATCAAATTTGCATATGGCACCAGATTAGGAGGGGCAGCTAATACCCGAGAGAAAAGATTCAGAATTCAAAATAACCTGAACAGATTAGAGAGCTGGGCCAAAGCTAATAAAATGAATTTTAACAGGAAGACATGTAAAGTACTATGCTTAGGAAGAAAAAATGAAATGCACAGATATAGAATGGGTGCCATCTGGCTTGACAAAAGTACATGTGAAAGGGATCAAAGGTCTTAGTAGTTCATAAGCTGGACATAAGTCAGCAATGTGAATGGGGCAACTGGAAAAGCTAGTGCAATTCTAGACTGCATCAATAGGATTGTAGTTTCTAGATCAACAGAAGTAATAGTACCACTCTGTCCTGCTTTGGTCAGGTCTCAAGTAGAATACTGTGTCCAATTCTGGGCACTTCTGTTCAAGAAGGATGCTGACAAGCTGGAGTGTGTCCAAATGTGGACATCCAAAATGACAAAAAGTCTATAAACTATGCCCTATGAGGAGTAGTTTAAGGATCTGGACATGTTTAGCCTGGAGAAGAGAAGGTTAAGAAGTGACATGATAGCCATGTTTAAATATTTGAAAGGGTGTCAAATAAAGACATGGAACAATGGATTCAAACTACAGGAAAAGAGATTCCAACTCAGCATTAGGAAGAACCTTCTGACAGTAAGAGCTCAGTGGCCTCAGAATGTGGTGGAGTCTTTTTTTGGGGAGGGGTGGGAGACTATTGAACAGTGCTTGGATGGCCATCTGTCAGGAGTGCTTTTGACTGTATTCCTGCATGACAGGGGGTTGGACTGGGTAGGTTTTGTGATCTCTTCCAACTCTGTGATTCTCTTATTCATTTTCTCATTTGGGGAGACTGTTCTGAAAATTTTATTGGCAATTGGTCTGCTTCTAAGCCCAAAGCAAGGGTTTGTTTTAGGTGTTTGAAGCCCCACCTAGCTTAGAATTTAGATACAGTAATCTGGGGTGGATAAATTATGGTAGGCTTTACTAAAAGAAATTGTTGCCATCCCCATGAACTGAAATACCCTAAAGTCACCAGATCTCATCTTGGAAGCTAAGCAGAGTCAGATCTGGTTAAGATGTGGATTGAAGACTGCCAATTAATACCAGGTGCTTGCTGTAGGCTATATTTCAGAGGAAGGGACTAGCAAAACCACTTCTGAATATTCCTTATCTAAGAAAACCCTATGAAGTTCATAGGGCTGCTGTAAGTTGACAGTCTGCTTGAAGGCATATACAATGGGGTATCGTAAAGTTTTAATTATGACCTTTAAAAATTTGGCAGAAAATTCTCTACATAGTCACCATCCAGATTTATACATTTATCCCAGTGTTTCTTGACTCTCCAAAATACCGTTATTGTAGAAGTCAGCAGATTGTGCTTTAAACCACTTTTCCATATCATGAATGACATGATTTGTCAAATAGATGACCCCGCAACATATTTTTCATTTTTGGGAGCAAGAAGAAGTCACATACCATGCTCATTGTTCTGGGTCATACTGATAGATTCAAGATTCATCCATGGCTACCAGACGACCAAAAAATCCTCTTCATCCTGTTCCAACAGCATCAACATCTCTCTTGAACGGTCACACTGTGTTTGTTTCTGGAAAGGGGTTAGCAAACATGGAACCCAGTGTGCGGACACCTTAGACGTGTGCAGTTGTTGAAGAATTTTCCACACGCTACCATATCTGAGACCAGTTTCATTCATGATCATTTGGATGGTCGCTTGTCTGTCTTCCAGGATTAAACACTACTTTCTTCACTGTGGCTGCAACATCTGTCAGTGATGGTCTTCCAAGTCTTGGCTCATCTGTGAGAGACATGTGACCAGTTTGGAAATTCCCTTTGCATCTCACAATAGTGTCATGAGCTGAGCAATCACTTCCATAAACGATCATCATCTTATTATGAATTTGTTGGACACCATTACCCTTGAAATGTGGGAACTTTATCATGCTGTGAGCCTCATCTTATACTTCAGTCACTTCTGGCACAATCTGTAACAAAAATAAATGACACAATGAGCTGATTTTCACAGCATCATGCACTTTTAGATCAATGATGACACTGACAAAATTTCATCAATATAGCATAATAACTTCTGGGTGACACTTACAATACCCCTTGTATACAGAATAGTGGTGTGCCTTCAAGCTAGTTTCTGGCATCTCCATCATAGGAGTTTCTTAACAGGATTTATTCAGAGGAGCTTAATCATTGCCTTCCTCTGAATATAGGCTACAGTAATGATGATAATGATGATGATGATGATGATGATGATGACGATGATGATTTATATTTCCCGCCTCTCCCCGGGATCAAGGTGGGATTATGACAACAAAAAAATTACAATAAAACAGTAGAAATGTACATCAACCCCCAAAACCTCCCACCTTAAATTATCAAAATTCACATTAGGGGAGGTGGAAGTTTAGGATAACTTAAGCTATTTTAGGGAGGTTGTGTTCCATAACTATGGAATGACATAGTTATGGGTGGGAGGAGGGAGGGAGGGATGACTTACCATTTGTGAATGATCAAAACCATGAATTGCAAGTCCGTGGATATTGAAGGACAAGTGTATTTCTGAAATTTCTGTGATTCATATTTCAAGTTATTTCCAAACTCATATTTTGAAGTGGAACCTATTTCTCAAGCATATCATAATCATCTGTAAATACAGACATATGGATCCTAGAGACAGATAGATTGCTTTTAACCTTTGATTTCTTCAGAAGCATTGTTATTCATTCTAACATTACTTCAAATTACTGTGCCAAAACAGCAGCCAAAGAGAATTTATATATCCTAGTGTTTTATTAAAAGCCCAGCTTTCTGTAAGCAATAAAAAACAACAGGCCTTATCATAAAAGAAATGCAAATATTTAAACCATGCTTCTTCAATATAATGTCCTCCTGATGTCATTGTATTAGAACTCCCAACTTACTGATGATTTGTCATATTTGGCAGTGGTTGCTAGAAGTTATAGTCCAAGCCACATTAAATGGGTATGTGAGGAAAATTGATTTATATTTCAGACGATAAAGAACTAAGGACAAAAAAAATTAGGAACTGAGGGAGCAATCTTCAATAGTGTTTATACACAGATGTGTTGGAATGAATGGGACTGCCATAAAAATTATTGTTCATCTATTGAACTTTTAGGGGGTGCATTGAGCGGGTGATCCAGTAGGTATGAGTTTACAAATGATGATTTAAAGAACCACAACTATAGTTAAGAAAACTTTTTCTGTAACATCTTATTCATGACATGTTGTCCATGCTGCCTTAGATACTCAGCCTGAATTGCTGTGGCTGAACCACTTGCTCTGAAGCAAGGGGATTTCTGAAATCTTGGGATATACTCATTCAATGTTTAAGAAAACCGTAAAGTCCACTTTTCCGAAATGTGAAGAAAAGAAAGAGGCCTAACAGAGGACAGGAAAAACCCTTATTTGCTAAATGGGAAGTTTTTCAGAACAAGAAGGCATAGTTAACTGTATGGATTTTTCTATAGTCTAGAAAGGGAAGACATTTAAATTTTCCTTAAGTCTTGTTGTTTATGTGCTTGTTTATTAGGAGTCTGTTGTAATTATTCCTACTAAGTGATCAGCTCAATATTAATTCTTAACTGTCTTTGCTTTATTAGGACATATGCATTAGAACATGTTGCTCAGTTGCCAAGAATACATGCACTGCAGATATAAATAGATGTATCGATCATGGGTTCTTCCTCTCAAGTCATGGATGGGCATGGTAATTTATGAGCATGCTTAATGTTCTTTTTGTCCAGATCCTGCTAAAACTGAAATTTCTACTTTTCTGTATAGAAATGTCTAATAATTAATTGTTTACATTTGTAATGGTATCACTTTAGGATGTCTTGGTGAGGGTGTTCAATTCCCACAGTTAATATGATTGAATCATAGTCCTACACTTTGATAGAGGAGTGAATCTATTTAAACAAAGTTGTTTAGGCTTCCCATTTTATAGATGGATTTTATGTAATGTTTAGAGTTTGTGAATTGGGAAGAATTTATACTGTGTGATTTGAATTCTATTTATTGCCCATCTACCATACACATGGTATGCTATGCTTGAATCAACCTTTAGTAGTCTGTCATCAGAAGGATGGGGGTTAGACTTCAGTGGCTTGGGAGGTCATTTGTTGGACTTACAGAACTGTCATATGTCTTTAGATGAACCTGTTAAATTACCAGCTGTTGATTATTTTGGCTTTATGGAGACTTCATGTTCAAGTGCAGTATGTTACTGAATACAGTTGGTCCTCTGTATCCATGGATGCTGCACCCACGGATTCAGCCAACCATGGCTTGAAAATACAGTCCAATCCCTGTATTCGTAGAATTAGTAACTGCAGTTTCACTTACCTGTGTCTTGAAAAAAACACATTCTCTCTAGGCATGTGAAGGTTCTCTGGCATCAACTTCTGCTGTTCACTGTTAACCACAGTTTCTGCATATCTGCAGTAACCATAGAAATGGATCTCCCACATATATAGGGGTTGGACTGTATTTCAAAAAACAAACCTTCGAGTTTTTCACCAGTTTATGAAAGGAATGTCATTTTACTGCACCATTGTATGTACTGTAATGGGCCTTGAGCATCCACAGATTATGGTATCCATGGGAGGTCATGGAACCAAACCCCAGCAGATACCAAGGGCCCATTTCATTAGTGGCTAAGGAGATTGGCAGAAGAAGAGTTGTAGCAGATAAGTAGACTTCTGGTTGGGTGCTGAGAAACAAGATGTTAGGTTTGGGAAACATCAGTTTTAATCCTTTGGGTTTACCTTATATCTAATGTAGCTTTTATTTTGAAGTATGTCTGTTTGCATTGGTTCTTATTTCCAGGTAAATATGCATAGGATTTCAGCTGAGATTTCTTCATTTGGGTCACTGATGCATCTGTTGTTCAAAGAGAGGAACTTTTTCAGAATAACATAATAAAATGTTGTGGAGTTATTAGTTTAATTCTCAACCATTCTGTTTCTTTCAGTTGTAAGTCTTTAAAAGGCTACTCTGATTAACAGCTTAAAATAGATTTACTATATTAGGCAATGTATCTGTGTGGAAGAGCGAGCAACCAACATGTTGGGTGTTACATTAGCAAAATGTAACCTAATGTGTACCATAGTTAATGAATAATGAGAAATCAGCAAGCATTTTCTCTGCAATTATAGGTTAATGCTTCTGAAAGATGTGCTTACCTTTATCAGAATCTCGAGTGCTATATAATACATTGTTGTGGGTTCAAAAATACTTGGATTGCAATGTGTATCTTGTTCTTTCTGGAATGTATTAACTGTAGCTGAGGATACCAAGGTCACCTGGCAACAGTGCCAGTGCTTTAAGCTGTCTGAAAAACCCAGCTTATTTTTACTACTGCAGTCATAGAATACATCACTGAGTTTGTTTTGATGCATATTAGGAAGCAGTGAAATGAGAAGGGGAGGTAGAAGTATATGGGATATTAATGAGATAGATTCAAAATATACGCAGGTTCATCAGGTGACATATTAAGTCATGAAAAGTGAGTAAATGCTTCCACAATATAAGGATGGGGATGTGATTTGAGTCATTGTCCAGATTATTCCAAAGCTGATGCCATCAGCATAAAAAGAGCCCAAATCATGTCTGTCCAATATTTTCTGTAGTTACTTTACCTAATTGACAATTTTACTCAAAATAAGTGGATTTTTGAGGAGAGGAGCTAATGTTCTAAAAGTTGTAACCAGCTTTTGTTGCATTGTGTGTGTGTGTGTGTGGTGGGAGGAATCATGAAACTTTTCAAAGGTTATTAGACTGCAGCTCCCAGCAGTCTTAGCCAGCAGAGGTAATGGTGAAGAATGCTAAGAGTTGCTCTCCAACAATATCCGGAGGGCCACATGATTTCCACTTCTGTTATATGCAGTCATAAGAAAATTGATCAGATCAGATCAAATGTCTGTGTGTCCTACCAGTTTGTCTGATCTCCTTTTATCAAGTCAGGCTAGTGGTCATCACTCCATCTTAGCCACACCATGAGGGAAAATGAATCACTAGAAAAAACAATGATGCTAGGAAAAATGGAAGGCAGTAGAAAGTGGGGAAGACCACATGCCAGACGATTAGACTTGATCAGGGATGTCATGGGCCTCGACCTGCAGGACCTGAGCAGAGAGGTTTAAGATGGGAGATCTTGGAGATCTTCTGTCCACAGGATTGCCATAAGTTGAAGTTGACTACTGCAGTCATAGAATACATCCCTGAGTTTGCTCTGTATTCAGTTAGCCAGAAGTCCACTCTGGTCTTGAGAAATGTGTACTTCATGTTAAATATTATGTGTGTGGGATTTGGGGGTTAGGATAGCCTATTTAAAAGTTGAAATACCTTTCTTTGAGGCTTCTGGGAGAGATAATACACCTTGTTTTCTGGCACTTTTCTTGCCAGAATATCATTAGTCCAGGGGAGTTGGGAGCGCTTGCAAGCCATAAAAATTGGGGTGTGGTATAACTATACCTTCCTTTTGCCTATCACTGCTTTATTCAGATGACCTGGTGACTGCAGAGTGAATTTTTCCTATTCCTGAACACAGTTTTTAAGAGTGTTTGGCAATTAATTTCAAGTATTTGATTATGCTTAAAATTACAAGATAGGTTAGAACCACAATAAAATATTTGTGATTGAAAATTATCCATTAAAAACCCAAGAGTAAATCCATGTATTGTACGCTTATAGGTGGTGATTGTTTTTGTTTTCCCTTCTTTGCTGCAGCATACCAGGGGCTGCTCAAGAGGAGTGAGGTGGGGATGTTGGAGTGATAATCACTGCAGCCTGGGGATGGGTACTGTGAGTGGTCCAGTGGCTTCCAGGGCACAAGGAGGGGGTATTTCGGTCCAGGTCATAGAAAATTTTGCAAAAGACCTTTGTAATTTTTATTGACCTTGGAGAGGTCACATGCTGTCAGCCTCAGGGGAAGGCAATGGCAAGCCTCCTTTGAACAAATCTGGAAGAAGAAAAGCCCATGATAGATTCACCTTAGGGTCACCATGGGTTGGAAGTGGCTTGAAGGCACACAACAACAACAACATAATATTTTAGACTACAAAATACACTCTGAAATGATATACATGATAAAGCCTCATAGACATGCAGTGCTAATGACTACCTTTAGTTACTCTGACAGGAAAACACATTTGATTCCCAGTTGTGTGAACTGATGTCAGATGACTATACCAATCTATATAGTTTCAATACTTTTAGTGCTCTGATGTTCTGCAGCATTTGGAAATGGTAGCATGTTAGTTTACTGACTACTTGTGTACTGTCCATGTTTGTAGGTGCCTTCAAGTCAGCTGTTGATTGATTTTTTTTTCAGAGTTTTTCAGGCTATGTGGCCATGTTCTGGAAGGGTTTATTCTTGACGTTTCCCCAGCATCTGTGGCTGACATCAAGATGCTGGCTAAACGTCAGGAATAAATTTCCAGAACATGGCCACATAGCCTGAAAAATCAACAAAAACTATAGATGCCAGCTGTGAAAGCCTGCGGCCTCATGTTGATTTATGGTTACCTCCTGAATTTCATAGGATTTCCTTAGGCAAGGTACACTCATAGGTGGTTTTGCTAGTTCCTTCCTCTGAAATACAGCCTACAGGATCTTGTATTTGCTTATTTATTTATTTACAGTATTTATACCCCCGCCCTTCAGCCCTAAAGGCTTTCGGAGCGGCCTACAATTATTATTTTTAATTAGACTGCTTGGCATCCCAAATTCATATGGGATCTGGTGCCTTAAGGGTATTTAGGCCCATACTATGTTTAAATCATCTGGAGTAAAGGCTAGGTATATATGCAACATTTATATGATATTTACAATTAATTGATATCTTCCTCCCATTATATATGTTTTTGAAATGAGATTTGTTGGAATTAACCATGCATTTTATGGTTGAAAACTGGGAATTTTAAACATGTGAGCTGCAGTAACATACAGTATATACAGGGATGGGAAATGTATGATTTTTGAGATATTGATGACTTGCCAACCATGGTCCATCACTGTTGGGGATGCTGGAAATTGCAATAGGAAAAAAAATCTGGAGGGCCACATGTTTCCCACTTTGATTTAATAAACTTGCCTGGGAGAAGATGGATTGAAATCCATGGTCTTAACTTTTCAAAAATGTGGGGTAGCACAGAAAAACAACTCTTCTGATAATGACAATTAAGCAGTTAAAAAGATAATATGTAACATAGTTAACTATCTAGTTGTCAAAAAACAAACAAAAACCAACACTCCACAATAACAATGTGCCGCAAAGCAATAATCCAGAATTATTCATGCTTACAAAGTTTTAGTCTAGATGGATTCAGTCATATCTGTACCATATTCCCAGACAGCTTCCCCCTCCCCAAGTAGTAGTAGTAGTAGTAGTAGTAGTTGCTGTTGTGTTCCTTCAAAGAAAAAAAAGAAAAGAAAAAAGGCGACTACATTAGCAGTAATGTGGTAACTTGAATATGATAACTTTTCCTGATTTTAACCCAGAAAAACTGACAAAACATATACACATTTTTTTACAAAAATCCTTCACAGTCAAATTCCTCTTGGCCAGTGCCATTTTATCTCCCACATATTCAAAAAGGTCAGAAGTGGCAGAGAGAGAGAGTGGAAGTGCTTCTTTTAGATTCTCGCTGGACAGACTAAGCTTTGGCCTTTTTGCCACTCAGAGAAGTGGATGGATCTTTTTTTGTGAAGAGCTAAGGTACAGTACTTACATTGACCCATGGATAAGTTGACCTAAGTTTTCTTAGTCAATTTTTTGACCAAAATTTATAGACTTATACATTAGTATATACAATAGTTGTGTCTTTCTGCAAATTATTTGATGAGGGTTTGGACTCTGTTCTATAAAGTATTATTTAACTAATAGATAAATTACAACATTAGAAATATTATTTAACAATTTAATGTAGTCAAAGATTTATATACATTGGCTCAGTCTTTAATCAAAATAGAAACTCTTGTCAAGGAACCAGAAGAAAACTGAAGACTTGGATGGAACTAGGTATATCATTAAATGCCTATGTCAGAAGCATCCATGGCATAGTATTTCTGATTTTTTGAATGGTTGTGAAAGGTGGACCATGAAGAAAGCTGACAGGTAGAAAATCCACTCGTTTGAAATGTGGTGCTAAAGGAAAGTTTTATGGATATCATGCACTGCTTAAGAGACAAATAAATGGGCCCTAGAGCAAACCAAGCCTGAACTCTGCCTAGACACCAAGATGCCTAAACTGTACTTTGGATGTATGATGAGAGGACATATTTCACTGCAAAGACTGTAACACTTGGTAAAGTGGAAGACAGTAGAAAAAGGAAAGACCACATTACAGATGGATTGATTCAATCAAGGAAGCCACGACCCCGCCTTTTTAGTACCTGAACAAGGCAGTTGATAACTTGAGCTCTTGGAGGGCTCTCATTCATAGAGTTCCTATACGTCAAAGTGGATTTGATGGCAAATAATAACAAACACCAACAACATTACAGTTTATGTTTAGAAAAGTTACTTGTCTGCCTCACAGCATACATCCACATGAATTACCTGTGGTGCATTGATAGCCTGAAAGATGAAAAGTATCATTTTCTTTAGTATTAAGTAATATTCCTTTGTTTGCTTGGACATTATTTTCACTTGCTATAGGTCAATAAGCAAAGTAGCTAATTGCACTCTTGCTGTTACATTAGCAGTGATATAGGCTTGCTTGAAATGAAATATCACTACTGTAAATTGCTTTGAAAAGAAATGAACTTTTTGCATTTGTTTAGCACAGTGGAACACAGATATATCCTGGACATTGCCCTGTATGTCTAATTGGGTGAATGGAAATTTCTTTTGAGAGTGTTTCAGAAATTCTCTGAATAAAGTCATGGAATGTATTCTTAATTGTGTGCTTGAAATGCAAAATGTCAGTGATTAGCAACACAAATCTTGTTAATAATTTATGATATATAAAAAATGCAAATTTTTGAAAACCTTTTTTATTGGTATTCAAAAAGCATCCTGTTTGACAAAAAACATCATGGAGCAGTTTTGTTTAATGATACTAATAATGGTTGCTGTATGTACTAGACTACACTGCTGAATTACAGTCGGCCCTCCATTTTTGCTGGGGATCCGTCCTGGAACCCCTACGAAAATGGAGACCCACACGTATTCAAGCACCATAGGCTTGAATAGAGTGTGGCCCTGCAAGCACATGGGGGCGTACCACATGGAGGATAATGGAGGTTGCCCCTCTGTGAATAATCAAGAACACAGATCTCAAGTCTGTGAGAAAAGAGGGGCGACTGTACATCTCCAGATGGAAGGCTAACGTGCTTTTGTCATAGTTCAAATACATCAGTTAATCGTCTTGGCCCAGTTCTTACTTCCAGTTAAGAGCCCTTCACTTTCTTGAAACATAAGTAACAATAACACTAATTTTCAAAAAATCCATAATGAAAAAGGAAATACATTTCTTTTAAAAGCAATTGAAACTTGCTTCTTCAGATTTTACAAAATAATTGAAGTTCACAGTCTAAGATTTTTTTTTAAATGACTAAATGATCTGCATGTTTTCTGGATATAAGCCTGTGAATTTTTCTATCATTTCATTAGTAACTTGCAGGCATGTTTGTGCTACAGTATTCTGGTCAGCAGTTTTTACTTTGAATGAAATTTTAAGTTATTCAATCTTTGATGAATAGACAACTAGCCAGAATTGTGGGACAGAAAGTAACTTCTACAAAGTTCTTCAGCATGTTTTGGTGTGTGTGTGTGTGTGTATGTGTGTATGCCTCTCTTTCTCGCTGAGAATCAGCTGAGGCATCTACTGTAACCTTTTCAGTATGGCAGAAATTAAACCTACTATTCATATCAACTTACCATTTAGACTACGATGTGGAGTCGAAGGCTTTAATGGCTGACATCCATAGTTTTTTGTGGAGCTTTTGGGCTATGTGGCCATGTTCTAGAAGAGTTCCTTTCTGACGTTTCTCCAGCATCTGTGGCTGGCATCTTCAGAGATGCCAGCCACAGATGCTGGTGAAACGTCAGAAAAGAACTCTTCTAGAACGTGGCCACATAGCCCAAAAGCTCCACAATAAACTATTTAGATTAAGATACTTGGGGAAAGAATCTGTACTTTCTGCACTGCATGTCCTAAATGAGTGATTATATTTAGATGTGAATATTTTTTGCTGCTGAGCTGGAGTTGACTGCCAAACCCTGTATTTTCAACAGAGAAGTTTATAAAACTATGGGCCTGTACAGACAGGCCAAAATAAAGCTGCTTCAGGTCACTTTGGAGGTATGCTCTTTAAATGATGCATGCGTCCTAAGAGGCTGGAAGTCGTGCCAAAGCCCCACTCCTGGAGTGTAATTTAAACAGCATACTTCCAAAGTGATCTGAAGCAACTTTATTTTGGCCTGACTGTATGGGGCATATGTGTATAAAACTAGGCCTAATGGGACGATTGTTCAATTAAACATCTATTTTATTTTTGCGGTAACAATAAGGAACAAATATTGGTTTGGGTGACTGAAAGGCAGATGCCTTTTTGAAGAGGATTTTGGTGCTCAAGATGTCATATACAGAAGAATTCTGTATCCATAGATTCTACGAATCATAGTTTGAAAATATTCACACCAAAAATATTCCAAAAAGCAAACCTTGATTTTGCCATTTTATATAAGGAGCCTTTGTATATAATGAGATTTAAGCATATGGCCCTTGTGATCTCTTTGAACTGTATCATTCTGTGATTGCATCCTTGGATGTTGGTATCCATGGTGTGGTCCTGGAATCAAATCCCAAGCAGATATTGAGGGCCCACTCTACTGTACTAGGCTAAACCAAATGTTAATTACAACTAGGCTGGACTTAATGAAATAGCTGGGATTTATTTAGGAAAATCCCATTGATATCAGTGTGCCTACTTTAATTGGAATCAAAATTGGATTTATTCTTATAAATTTGGTACAGCAGACCCTTCCCCTTGATGGGGGTTTGGTTCCACCCCCTGCTGTAGATTGCAAAAAATGCTGACGGTTGCCCTTCATATTATTCAGTGGTGGCAACGTGATAGATAGATGACAGAATAGAGGAAGGTTAGTGCTTCCAGGAAGATTACACTTTTGTGTTTCACCAGGAGATGGCTTCTATTTTTATGGCAGTTAAAGTGCAGTACTTACATTGACCTGTGAGTAAGTTGACTCAGATTTTTTGAGTCAATTTTTGACTAAAATTTCTAGACTTACACATGAATATATATAGTATTTAACTTTCTAGATGTTTTAGTGTATAGGCATAGGTTCTTTATCACTAAAATGATGTCTTATTTTTGTTACAGCATTCATGAAGCCTTGCAGAGTCTGAAAGTTGATGTAATTGTGAAAATCTGGAACTGGCTTCATTTTCATTAACGTCCTAGAACAAACAGGTAAAAGTTTGCCATTGTATTTGTATGGTATTGAAAATGTCTGTCAGTAATTTAAAAAGACTGAAAAGTTCTATTTGAGAATGAACTTGGTTCAAAAAATATGTCCTGGAAATTGTTAAAAAGGAATATAATTGCACACAGAAATAATGCTAGAGTAGCATTTAAGAGTGTGAAGCAAGTTCCTTTGTCTCTCATATGTAATCCAGGGATAACAATATTTAGCTAGTTTACAGGGCTGAAGTTTATAGGACTGTATAGGAAGTATTTTGATCACTGAAATCCATAGAAAATGTTAACCAATGTCAATTTAAATTCAAGCTTAGGTTAACTTTCTCTATTAAATGATTCATGGCACTCTTACACTTTAAAGACAATGAAATATGAATCTCAGCCATCTGCTGCTCTTCCTTTTCAATGCAAATAGGGAGAAAGTCCAGAAGGTTTTGACCCTTTTTTGCAGTGAACCGTATTTTGCTATTCCTTCTGAATCTGTGATTTACAGTTTCCCCACAAGCCAGGTTCAAACAGTGATTTGGGGTAATGCCTTGCTGGGGCAACTATATCCTTACTATATTTCCAACTTTATTGTTTATGTAGTATGCTACAAAATAGGAAACAATACACCTGACACCAGATTTACTCTACTGCTTGTAGAATTTGTCATGTGTCTTCAAGTCATTTCTGCATTATTTGTTTATTTAGAGTATTTATACCCTGCTCTTCAGCAACAAGGCTCTCAGAGCAGTTTACAGATTGCTAAAAGACCAAGCTTCCATTAATGTCCATGCTCCATAAAATATTTTTTCTGGCTGCTTCGCACTACAGCAATAATCCAAGTTGTAGTCACTTTATCTGCCATAGCTCAATGCTATGGAATTCTGGGAATTGTAGTTTGTTGTGGCACCAAAGCTCTGTCAGAGAAGGCTAAATGTCTCACAGAACTATAGTTCCTAGAATCCCATAGCATTGAGCCATAGCAGTTAAAGTGGTTTCAGCCTGGATTATTTATGCAATCTGGATGCATCCTCTGTCTACTAAGGCCAGTGAGTGAGTCCATTATATTATTCCCAAGGGAAGGCTTAACAATCGAGGGGTGCTTAACAAGGTGTTATCTAGTGAACATTTTGTATAGAAGGTGGAAGCTTTGGAGATAATGAAATTTTGCCCAAAGTTCCCAAAAGTATCTGTTTTTATCACTATTCATTACTAGTTAATGTTCTGGATGACTGCAGCTTTTGTGAAAGTAGTGTTTTATCCCCTTCACCCTGTTGCTTTCTCTTTGGGGGGGGGGGTGATTCCCAACTGATAAAAATGTGCAGAGTGGGCAGTGGGAATAATCCTTGTTGTTGTTGTGTGCCTTCAAGTTGTTTCCAGTTTGCAGTGACTCTAAGGCAACACTATTATGAGGTTTTCTTGGCAAGATTTGTTCAGAGGAAGTTTGCCATTGCCTCTGCCAAGGCTGAGAGCATGTGACTTGCCCAAGGTCAAACATTGGGTTTTGTGGCTGAGTGGGGAATTGAGCTCTGCTCTTCAGAGTTGTATTCCAACATTCAAATTGCTATGACACACCTGAATCTTGGGAATAACCCTACAGAAATGCAATTTCTTATAAAATAAACCAAAACAAAAAAAACCCAGCCTTTTAATTCCTGTTGCCACTTCCGATGCCCATTTAGTTGTTCCTGCCAAGAGAATCTTGGCCAGTATATAAAATTTTCTAAGAGAAAGTAGACCTCTAAAGACCTCTTTTTTCTTGTGTCACAGCAGACAACACCCTATTCTTTCTAACAACAGAGTGTCTCTTTTTAAGAGAGTGTTTGTCACCTACAGTTTTTATTACTAGTTAACATTACTAGTACACAAGTAAGCTTTGAAAAAAAATTATTTTGATCAATCAGTTAGGGAATTGTTTCAGTTTATAACCTGTTAATTCACTTGACTAAATGTAGGATATAAACTTTTATATTCTGGAAGTAGCCATTTGCAAAGAGATTCTGTTCAAGATGTGGCAACTGGTGAGCTCTTCATTGTTGATTGCACTGAAGATGTTTTTCTGGACACTTCTGAAGTATTTTACTCAGATGTTAAACCAAAATATGACACTGGCTATCTTTAGCTCTTAAGGGGTGGGGGTGGGGGTGGGAGCATTATTTCTTTGGAGTTTATTTGTTTATTTGTCACAATAGAGTCCATCCTAGAAGATGCTTTCTTTTCTACGTGTGAGAAACAAGGAATGCCCCTTTTAAAGTTGTCCTTTTCACTTACTGGCATTGTAGGGGAAAAAAATTCTAACAATCTCATGCTCAGTTATGCGCCTTAGTATTTCATTTCTTCTTTTGAAAGTGTAAAAGTTATGGGAACGACATTGTCCTAAATACCTTTCTTAGGAATAGTGTCTATTGATTGTGTTTAAAAAAAGAGAGAATTTTAATAACAAGGGCTGAGTATTTTTTATTTTTTTTTGGAAGACTACCTGCAGTGTTTGCAATGTAAATTATAGCTTCACCAGAGCTACAGAATAGGAATGGTGTATTATATCTAGCAACATGATGCACCAGGTTGGTGTGTGTGTTGCAAAGGATGAGCCACTCTTGTGATAGTGTTGCTATGGCAACTACCTTCTGAGAGCTGCCTCAAGGTCACTCGTCATCCGTAGCCCAGAGTGCCTGGATTTTAAGCAAAATAGGAATGCCGAACAGTGACTGCTCCTCGCTTCCTTATTCACTGGCTTGTCTAACTGCGCTAAATATTCTGAAAAAAATTGAAAAAAAAAGTATCATACTTTACATATCACTTCCGATAATGGTTAACAATATAATGCCTATGAGGATAAACTCTCATCTTAACTACTGTATATACTCATGTATAAATCTAAATATTTTAGTCAAAAATGAACCCCCCAAAAACCTGAGTCAACTTATCTGTGAGTCAAAGTACTGTTCTTTAAAGATTATTTTAAAAAAGGGAGCCATCCCCTGGTGAAAGGAAATAGTGTAATATGTCCTAGAAGCACCAACCTGACTCTATTCTCTCATCCACCCTGTCTTTAGTGTGAGCAAAAACAGTTATCCCTGCTGGAATTTTATAAGTTCTTTGACATTTTTTCCCTTTGCTTTGTCTTTTACATCCTTTGTTATAAGGAGCTCCAATTTTTTGTGTGGTTTTTTTAGACTATGTGGCTATGTTCTGGAAGAGTTTATTCCTGACATTTCACCAGCATCTGTGGCTGCCTGGCTGGCATCTTCAGAGCTTGAGTTGTGGGTTACCAGAATGCAGATAGCTCAGTAGCCACTTGCATCATGTGGGGTAACCAGCTACTCAGATGTGCAGATGAAATCGAACTGAGGTTCTGTCTGGCTTCAAACTAGACCGAATTGCTATTATCAAGGCACATGTATTTTATAGCAAGAAATGGGCCCTGGGTCAGTGTTCCAGGAGTTTGGCTTTTCCAGTAGTTAAATGACTTTCCCAGGAGGAAAGAATGAAATGAGATATGAGAGAATGGCTGGATAATTGGCGTGAATGCCCTTAACAAAAAGAGTTTCATTCCCAGAACTCTGTTGTTTACAAGCAATTTCTAGGTCCAGCACCCACCATCATACTCCTTGTTGAAGGGATAATGCTGATTGTGAGCGATATTATCTTGGCTAAGTCCCTTGGTTCCCTGTGCTGGGGTGCCCCCTTTTGCCTGCCTGTAACATCCCATTAATATCAATTTGATATTGAATGTTGGAGAGGCTGACTGAGGAATGGATCCTGTGGTAACATTGGTAAATATCCAGTATCAAGTGCATGTAGGACCTTTTGCTCCCTAAAATAACTTATTATGGTGAAGTATTCCACCATGCTATTTCTACCAGTTAATCCCAGACTGTCTTCAGTAATTGGTTTTTCAACCATAGTTAAGGAACATATACAGCCTATTTAACATGTACAGGTTATTTAAATAAGCAGTTATCTAACATAGTGTGCCAACAGTTGAAGTGGTATTGTAATGTCACTGGTCCTTTTCTATATCTCAGAAACATCCCAACTAGAGCTGCAGAAGTTAGGTGCATGCATTTTTTAAAAAAAAAAAAAAATCCCACCTATCTCACATTCCTTCCTATTTTGCCTAAGAAAGCAGTGATTGGTGATTTGTGGATGTAATAGGGAAAATATCTTTTTAGGGAGCATAGTTGGTTACAGTACTAACTCTCAAACTGCCACCCCCTTAGCCAGTTGAAAAAGGCTGAGAGGTAGCATAATGAAGCACATATTTTATTGTTGGTGTACAAAACTTACAAATAGTTTGTACTCCAGTAACATTGGTTGATCAAATCCTGGCATCATAGTAAAAACAGTGTCATATTCTGAAAATTATGGGACCTAAACCATGTTGCAGAGATGGACTCTTTTGCTAAATTTTTAGGGGGATGACTTAGTAGAGTGCTGGCATCATGTTATGAAAAGTATGGGTCATAGGCTAGGGCATTGTTAGTCTGTTCAGTAATCTGGTTGTGGTCAAAACTGGCTTTTTGATACTAGAAAACATAAAATGGTGCAGGACCAAGTGTAGATTTCTTCACTTTTCTTTTCCGCAAGCAATCTGGATGCAGCTCATAGACCTGCAGCAGTCTATTGACTGCAGTTTGAGAATGTCTGGGCAAGAAATTGTGGCTCATTTTTGATGGCCCCCTAACTCCCCAAGAAAAATGCCTTTTAAGAATCCACTGCTGGATGCCATGGCAGCAAACAGTTAAATAAAGCTGTGCCCTCATCTTGGCCAGCACAGAGCCCAGCCTTCTTGGCCCCAGGCTGTATTCCTCTCATTGTTGTCAGCTGAAGTTTACCTTCACTGCAGGTAAACTTAATAGTCACAGCTTTCCTCTGCCCTTCCTTAAACTCTTCACCCTTTAGTGTTCTTCTTGCTTGCTTCCTGAGTTCACAGTGATTGGCAGCCTAGTGTGAATCACCCTTTTACCATATGAAACACAGCATCAATAGGATCGTGGAAGGAGGGTGAATTATTGCAGAATCTTAATGTCAGTTCTTATAGGAGGGAGAGAAATATCCCAAGACCATAATTCAAACTATAAAGAACAGGAAAGAAGGAAAGACTGACACTCTGACCACACTCTGTCCAGACACTGTAGATAGACTAGATGGCTGTACTATCATCCTCCTGTGTTCTGTGTTCCTGGACCATGGTCCCTCCTGAAACATATATTCATTTAATAGTTGGTTCCACTGCCACTGCTGCTTCTACAAGCCCTCTAAAAACTTCCCACACATGCCATTGAAATTATACAATATTTAATGATGTGAAATGAATAAAAATATACTGATCTTTCCATATAATAATTTATCTATGGGACAAACAAGAATAATAAAGATTTAATTAATATAATAGCAAAACAAAAGATAATTAAAATACATACAGATGCATACATGCACAAAGAAAATTGTGAGGTCCTTAAGTGTCTGGCCACCTGGGATTACTGCAGGTGACCACTGGGATTGATTCTCATGGATTTCATTGAGTCTGCTCTGATTAAATCTGGGTCCATAGGGTCTTCTGAAAACCAGGATATTGTGGTAAGCTATAGAGCAGAAAGAGGTACTTGGTTATAACTTAGGTGACCTGATTTAGTCATCTAGGAATTCAGGTATATTATTATTATTATTATTATTATTATTATGTATGGACCTGGAAATTTTCTGTCTGAATTTCTCTATTATTTATTTCAGTTGTTAACTGTGTTTATTTTTCAAGTGATGCATGAATTGGTTCCCTCAGTTGAAATAAATGCAATATCCAGATGTACTCATGTTAACTTTTTTTAATGGATTGAAGTGAATGGTGGTTACAATAAACTGCAAGCGTAATACACAGCAAATGTGCAGGCTTGAAGCCAGTCTTTGGACAGCTTGATGTATCACTTGTGCTGCACAAGTCATTGCTGTTATGCTAGTAGTTTTTGTAGCAAGTGGAATAGTAGAGTCCACTTAAAATATGTGTGTACAGTGGGCCCTTGGCATCAGCTGTGGATACCAAAATCCAAGCATTTCAACTTTTTCAGATCGGCATTTTCTTTCACACAGATGTTGATATTATCAGTGCACTTATAGATGCAATATGACATGCTTGGAAAAGGCTTTTTGCAGAGCTAGATCTCTGGCTTTTAAAGACTTAAGAGCTGTTCTTTGTGTTAACTAGATCTTTGGCTTTTGAAGACTTCAGAGCTGTCCTCTGTGTTAATATGTTCTTGCATCAGTCCTCTGACATTAAAAAGTGTTGGTTCTCTCATCAGTGCCTGATTAGAATTTTTGTTCATCTCTTCCTTAGTTGAAGTTCAGAGTGATCCATTTCCTCCTTTTCACTTGCTACTCATAAATAGTAGTGACATGACCAGTGATGAACATCCCCTCCCCCAATGTCTTTTCTATAGCTGCATAAGATAGTAGAAGTCTCTTTAATATGTACCAATAGTTTCATATTGTAACATTGACACAGTGTAGGAGAAAATGTACTGAGCTTACAGACAATAATGCTGCTAGTTTTGTAAGGTCAACTATTTGTAGTTCATCTGTATGGCCCTGTCTTTTTCTTATTTAAACTTTATATATTAATGTGGTGGATTTTTAAAAGAAACTCACAGTACAATATTTCATTATGAAATTAATCATCACATTTGACATTCTGTAAAAAATAAATTACAGTTGGCCCTTGGTACCCACATATTCTGCATTCACAGCTACAAACATTCACGGCTTGAAAATACACCATTATTACACCATTGTATATAATGGAACTTCAGCATCCATGGATCTTGGTATCCATGGTGAGGTCCTGGAACCAAACCGCTGCCAGCACCAAGGGTCTGCTATATTTAAAGGTAGTTCCATATAAAAAGCTAACAATGATTAGTTAAACTACAATTTTGGTATCAAATTTGATAAAAGTCTTTTTACCTCCAATGTATTTGTAGTAATTTAGGGCTTCTTCAGCCTTTAAGAGTTTAGTGTATCACTGAATTGTATTGGTGTTTGGTGCATATTAAGGATGTAGCCATTGCATCCTCAGTATGCTATTGAGAAGGAGTCATGGTATTTATATTAGTTCTCCAGTAATTTTCTTCATACAGCTTTTATTGTAACTCCCCCCCCCCCTCCTTTAATTCTTTTGCTTCCTCAGATAATTTCCTTGTATAGCCTGCAAACTGGAGTGGTTTTGCTATATATGTCAGAGTATATCTTACATTGCAACTATGCCCTAATTTAAAATTTGAGCTTCTATAGTCATATAGTTTACCCACTTTATTGTTTTATCTGTTTTGCATGGAAGATACTTAAAAGTAGAACTATCGGCAATATGAACAATACTTCACACCAAATCCAGTTGTCTGTTGAGAAGATTTATTATCTTCTCTCTTAAGATTGTATATTCTAATCTAGAACATATTTTATATGTTAAACTTTTTTTCCCAAAACAGTTCTAATTTTACACTGACTGGGAGATTTAGTAATGAATCAATGATGTAAATACTGCCAGATCTGGCAGGTAAATGTGGGACAGGGAAAGTACCGAAATTAATATAGAAAAGAAGCAGTGTTAACCACAATGTCTTTGGAATCACTGTGTAAGCCAGCCAGACTGGAACCACACTAGCAGCTGAATCCATGTGCTTTGTGAACCAGGCAAAAGCCCTTAATTGGCACATGTCTTCATCAAAACACACTTGGTGCCAGAGGACCTTTCTATCTATACTCCTGTGTGGATGGCAAGCTAAAGCAGGGAGATATCTAGTGCCAGTAGGGAGAAGTGGAGAGTACACATATTCATTTTTTCCAGCCAATAAGGACAAAACAGTAGTTGGGCAAATGCGAAGGAGTTTACAAACTTGAGCTCACCTTACAAACAAATAGAGGAACTTTTTAATCCAGAGGTAGTAACTGGTACCCCTTCTAATATGAACATTCTTGCAAACAAGCTTGTAGAATGTGTGCTAGACAAGGCAACTGTTACATGGATTTGTAATTGGTTGACCAGCCAAACCCAAAGGGTGCTGAACAATGGCTCCTTTTCATCCTGGAGAGAAGTGACCAGTGGGGTGCCACAGGGTTCTGTCCTGGGCCCAGTGCTAGTCAACATCTTTATCAATGACTTGGATAACAGAATTAGGGGCATACTTATCAAATATGCAGATGACACCAAATTAGGAGGAGTAGCTACCCCAGAGGACATGATCAAAATTCAAAATGACCTGAATAGACTAGAAAGCTGGGCCAAAGCTAAAAAACTGAAATTCAACACAGAGAAATGTAAGGATTTGCACTTAGGGCAGAAAAATGAAATGCACAGATATAGGATGGAGGACACCTAGCTGAATGAAACTATGTGTGAAAGGGATCTAGGAGCCCAAGTATACCACAAATTGAACATGAGCCAACAGTGCGATGTGGCAGCTAAAAAGGCCAATGCGATTTCAGGTTGCATCAATAAAGGTATAGTATCTAGATCAAGGGAAGAAATAGTGCCACTCTGTTCTGCTTTGGTCAGGCCCCACCTGAAATACTGGCTTCAGGTCAGGATATGGAGTGGAGACTGCCATGGTCGCCTTAGTTGATGATCTCTGTCTGTGCATTGATAGGGGAAGTGTGGCCCTGTTGGTGCTCTTTGACCTCTCAGCAGCCTTCGATACCATAGACCATGGTATCCTTCTGGAGCCTGAGAGAATTGGGGGCACTGCTCTGCAGTGGCTCCAATCCTATCTCTTGGGCAGGCTCCAGATGGTGTCGCTTGATGACAGTTGTTTGGCCAAGAGGGAGCTCAGATTGGGCGTCCCTCAAGGCGCGGTACTGTTGCCAATGCTATCCAACATTTACATGAAACTGCTGGGTGAGATCATCCAGAAACATGGGGCGGGGTATTATCAATACGCTGATGACATCCAGATTTTTTTCTCCATGTCTCGGACTGCTTCAGTGACCAAGGAAGGCATCTCCCCTCTGAATGACTGTCTGAAGTCAGTAATGGATTGGATGAGGGAAAATAGACTTAAACTAAATCCAAACAAAACGGAGGTACTCACTATAGGCAATCCTATTCCAGGTGCGACGATAAGCTCTCTAGTCCTGGACAGGGTCACACTTCCCCTAAAGGGCTGTGTTCGTAGCCTGGGGGTACTCTTGGACTCGTTGCTTAGCCTGTCATCTCAGGTTGATGTGACAGCCAGGAGCTTTGGCTGATATGCCAACTACGACCTTTCCTGGAACGGGAGAACCTAGAAAGATTTGTACACCCACTGGTAATCTCTTGATTTCATGAGGCAGCCCTCATGCCATGTTCGAAAGCTGCAATTGGTTCAAACATGGCAGCCAGATTAGTTACAGGGAGTTCTAAATTTGATTCTATTACACCTATTTTAGAATCCCTACACTTGCTGCCTGTTAGCTTCTGGGCACAATCTCTCTCTCTCTCTCTGGCTTTTCTTTGCTAACAAAGATTCAGGAAGGACTCATCCCATGCTTTCTACAAGTGTGTTGATGACTAAAAAGGCTGATCTGAGATAAACAAGTCCAGTTACAGAAAGCACAGCAGAAAGTCTCCTTGGGTGATGTTTCCAAGTTGTGGTTCTTTCTGCATGGTCATTTCTCTTCGAGACTGATTCGGCGTGAGTTCTCAAAAGAGGCTCCAGCATTGTGGATAGTGCGTCTCCATGCCTCCCGATGTGAGGCCAGGGCAGACCATTGTTGGTGATCAATTTGGCCAAGCTTGAGATGTTGTTTCAGGGAGTCCTTGTATCTCTTCTTTGGGGCGCCCCTCTTACGCTGATGCGCAGCGAGTTCACTGTAGAGTACTATTTTGGGGAGGCGATGGTCCTCCATCCTAGAAACGTTCCCTGCCCAGCACACCTGCGTTTTCAATAGCATGGCCTCAATGCTGGTGATCCGTGCTTGCTCAAGGTCAGCAACATTCGTCACATAGTCAGTCCAGTGAATATTTAAGATTGTGCATATATAGCGCTGATGAAAGCGTTCGAGGAGTCGTAGATGTTGGCGATAGATGACTCATGTTTCAGACCTGTAGAGGAGAATAGACAGTACAATGGCTCTGTACACACTCATTTTTGTGCTTTGCCTCAGGTATTTGCTATTCCAGACTCTTTTGTGTAGCCTTCCGAATGCACCATAATGCCTTTGTTAATCTGTGATCAATCTCTTTATCAATCTTGGTGTCTGTAGAGATGATCCTCCCCAGGAAAGTGAACTGCTGAACGGATTTAAGCACAGATTTGCCTATGGTGACGTGGGGATGATAGTGGTCTTCCTCTGGTGCAGGCTGATAGAGAACTTCTGTTTGCTTCAGGCAGACTTCCAGCCCAAACAGCTCTGCAGCCATTGCAAAGCAGGATGTCAAGCGCTGCAGAGCTGCTTCTGTATGGACAACATGGGCAGCATTAGCAGCAAAAAGCAGCTCACGTACTAGATAGTTTAGAGTCTTTGTGTGAGCCCTCAGATGGCTGAAGTTAAACAAGCTACCATCAGTACGGTAATGTATATAGATGCCGTCTTCCTCTTCAAGATCTGCTGTAGCCCTTTAGGGCATCATGCTGAAGAAGATTGTAAATAGAGTTGGAGCGAGAACACAACCTTGTTTCACACTATTAGTTATTAGAAAGGGCTCTGAGTAACCATCACCATATCTGACTTTACTGTGCTGGCCCTCATGTAGCAAGATAAATCATTTTGAGGAATTTGGGGGGACATCCTAGTCATTCCAGGATCTGCCATAGACCTTTTCTACTCACAGTGTCGAAGGCTTTGGTAAGGTCGACAAATGTTACATAGAGTCCTTTGTTCTGCTCTCTACATTTCTCTTGCAGTTGTCTACGAGCACATACCATATCTGTAGTGCTCCTATTAGCTCTGAAGCCGCATTGGCTTTCAGGGAGAAGTTCCTTTGCAATAGCAGGAACTAATCTGTTCAGGAGTATCCTTGCAAGAATTTTTCCAGCAATGGAGAGCAGTGTTATACAGTGGTCCCCTGGGTTACGAAGGTAATCCGTTCCGGGATTACCTTCATAACCCGGAAGTCGTTCATAACCCGGGGGACCGCTTTAACCAATGCACAGCGCGCCGGAAGCGTGCTGTTTTAAAGCGTCCGGGTTGCGAATTTTTTTCGCAACCCAGGGTTTTTTTTCGTTGGCCGGGGCCGTTTTTCCGGCCCCAGCGGTTTCGGGTCCCGGGGATTTCGGATCCCGAGGGATTCGTATCCCGGGGGACCACTGTACCTCAATAGTTTGAGCAATCAGATTTTGCTCCATTTTTCTTATACAGGGTGATGATAACTGCATCTCGGAGATCTGATGGCAGTTCACCTTTTTCCCAACAACTCACAAGGAGCTCGTGGAATTTAGCATGGAGTACATGACCTCCGTATTTCCAAGCTTCAGATGGGATTCCTTAAATCCCAGCTGCCTTGCTGTTTTTCATCTGCTGTATGGCCTTAATGGTTTGTTCCAAAGTGGGAGCCATGTCCAGTTCATTTTTCATCGGTTGTTGTATAATATGTTGGATAGCTGAGCCTTGGACTACTCGGTTGGCACTGAAGAGACTTTGGAAATGTTCAGCCCATCGATTCAGGTCGCCTTGTCTATGATTAACATTTGACCATCTGTACTATATAAGGAGCCTTGGACTTGATAAATAGGTCCAAATACTGCTTTAAGAGCTTTGTAGAATCCTCTGGAATCACCCAGATCTGCACAATATTGTGTCTTTTCTGCTAAATTGATCCACCACTTGTTCTGAATGTCTCCGAGTTTTTGTTGGAGTTTACTACATGCGAGACGGAAGGCTGCTTTTTTTACATGGCAAGATGGCTGAGCGAGGTGTGCCTAATGACCGGTACTCTTCTTTGCCAACAGCTCCTGGATCTCTTGGTTGTTTTCATCAAACCAATCTTGGTTTTTCTTGCGGGAGAACCTGAGGGATTCTTCCACAGACTGCAGGATACTGTTTTTGATATGTTGCCAATCACTGTAGGAGGAAAATGTATAGGATGGTCTTCAAGTTTTGATTGCAGATTTGCCTGGAAGTTATCTCTCGTGGCAGCTTGATGAAAACTGTTCACTTGGAGTCTCCTCTTTAAGATGCCACCCCTCTTAGGTTTAAGCTTAAGATGAAGATTTAGTTTGCATCTTACGGGGCAATGATCTGTTTGACATTCTGCACTGGGCATCACTCGAGTATGATGGACATGGCGCACTAGAACATAGTCAGTGAGGTGCCAGTGTTTGGATCAGGGATGCATCCAGGTTGTCTTCAAGCTATCAGTGTTTGTAATAGACAGCTGCTGTTCTGCACAAAACTCTAGCAGGAGGCATCCATTATCATTACAGTTTCCAACACCATGCTTGCCTAGAACACCTTTCCAGGTTTCAAAGTTCTTTCCTACTCTGGCATTGAAGTCATCAAGGATAATGATTTTATCTTCTGCAGGGACTTTTTGTATGAGGTGGCGTAGGTCTGAGTAGAATTTGTCTTTCCCCAAAGGGTCGGCTTGCATAGTTTGGGCATATATACTGAAGGTAACAACATGTGGGAGGTGTAAGGAGATAAAGTGATTAGAGTGACCTGTTGGGAGGGTTTTGAGTTTGGAGGCAATGGAGTTTTTAATCATAAAGCCTACTCCTGAGAGATGTTTTTCAGTTTTTGGTTTGCTAGACCAGTAGAGTGTATAGCTGGCATTGTGTTCTTTAAGGCTGCCTTCCTCATGGAGACAGACTTCACTAAGAACAGCGATCTCAATATTAAATCATGATAGTTCATGGGCTATTAGAGCAGAACGAAGCTCAGCTCACAGGAGTCCATCTTCAATAGGAAGAATTGTTTAAAAAACTGTTCCACACTTGCTGGTATAGCAAATAATAGGAAATGTTGTAATCCAATCTCAAATATTAGCATGCCACCATCGGTATATAAACTCCTCATGAGGAGATCATAACTTGGATTCTAGAAATGTATGCTAACATTTTATTGCCCTGTGAGATCTAAGGGATAGATAGCTGTCAGGACAGTGTCTCAGTGGGAGCAGTGTAGAGCAGGAGTTGGACCAGATGACTCTCTTGTGGTCCTGTTCACACACAAAAAAATATTAATCTTATTTCTGGCATTATATGGAAGCTCAGATAGAAATAACTTACAATCAAATATAATAAAAGAACAATTATTGCAGGAGAACTATTTTTATCAGTGGAGGAGAAACTGGATTAATAGCTCTTTATTGGGCATTTATAGTGGTAAAACATTTTTAATGTAACCTATCTATGCATGTATGGAATTAAAAGAGCAGAAAGTAAAAATTGATGTTTTCTGTCATCCCCTCCCCCAGCTTATAAAATTGGGGGGGGGGGGGGTTCTTCATTAGGCCATTGTTACAGCATTAATAAGTTAGGATCAAACAGAGAAAAAAAGTGTATCTGAAACAGAATCTAGCTAAACTATCTAACATTTTGACTAGGAAAGATTTTTGTAACTTTTCTTTTGTCTACTGCAGTCATTTTACTGCTTGTGCTTTCAACATTTCTATAGGATGACATTTATTCATGTAGTTCAAATAATTTATACTTAGGCCAGATATTTTTAGAAGCAAATATTTTAAAAGTGCTATTTCTCAGTCTTCTTGTGAGGATAATACAGTGGTTTTGTTGATTTTTAAAAATGACATCACTGCTAGATTGGACCAGACACCCACCTAGAGTTCTGTTTGCACAGTGGCCCATTCCGGACCCCCCCATGGATATGAAAAAGGCAGCACCTCAAGTCCTGTTGTCCCTAATGGTGGTGCAGTGTGGTAGCACGGCTGCATGCACACACCACCATTGGGGACAATGGGACTTGCCATCCATGAATGCTTAAATCCACAGGTGGCAAGTCTGTGGACGGTGAGGTCCCACTGTATATTGTTTTTGAGACAATTGCCATGCAGTCATTCTAATGGTAGCCACTGATGAATCTACCGGCAATCTCCATTAAATTATCCGATCCCCTTCTAAAACTGTCAGTTTTGGCAGCTATCACCACATTTTATGGGAGTGAATTCTACTGTGACTATATTGTATGTGATGAACTCACATGCTCATTGAATACATATTTGCTGTGATAGTAGTTAAAAATTTGTTAGTTGTCCATAGGCTGTAAGCTTTACACAAAACTTTATTCATATTTTTGTTACTGATCAAATTCTGTTCCAATAATAAAATGTACTATGTGCTGTTACTGTAGGCTGTAAGAGACACCAGATTTTGATACAGCCAGTTTTCAAAGGTGTAGCACTTCTGCGTGAGAGAGAAGAGCATTAAATTGTTTAAACCTTATAATGGGAAGTCTTTAAACAAATAGCCTCCAGAATGTTGTGCTGGCTTTTGAGAAGATTACAATGTTTAATGTAATTTAGTGAGCAGCTCTGTATAGAGAAACCCTAATTTTATCATTTCAGCTAGATGGATTTAGTAATGCAGTTAGAGCTGATTTTTGAGTAAGTTTTACCTTTCAGTGTTTTGAATATATTTTGTTATGTGGTATATCAACATTGTTCTTTATTAATACTGTAGATAGTTGCTATAAAAATCACTTGTGTATCAAAAAGGGAATACCAATTATATGGACTTGGAATTTAAAATGGTTGATACAGTGTTGGGTTTTTGCTTTTAAACAATATATATACTTTGTGACCTGTCAATAACTACAGATACAATTCAAAATGCAGATTCTGACCTATAAAGCCTGAAATGGGTTCAGGTCCACTTTATCTAGAAGATCATATTCTCACATATGAGTCTTTATAAGTTTTGAGGTCTTCACAGGAGGTGCTTCCCACTGTCCTACTGCCCTCACAAGTAGGAACACGGGGGGGGGGGGACTTTTTGTTACTGCTCCTAGGTTCTGGACCTTTTTTTCATAGATAGGCTTGAAAGGCACCCTGTGTGGTGTTCTTTTGGTATTGTTTGTTTATAGCAACACTCTGAAGAAACTTGCCAAGAAAACCCGATGATAGGTTCACTTTAGGGTCTCCATTGGAAATGACTTGAAGGCACCAGCACCACAATATGTTTATTTCAGCAGACCTTGGGAAAATGATGGATTATGGGAAAATGGTTTTTAATGTTTTATGTTGTTCGTATTTGTTGCTGTTTAATAATTGCATTTTTACATTGCTTTAATTATTGAATGTTTCGATTGTATTTTACCTTTTTAATGTTTTAGTAGTCTGAATCTTTATCTTTTTTTAATTTTTATACACCACCTTCATTCCCAGGCCAGAGGGAAACTTGGGACAAAATAAATGGATAATTATAATAATGCTTGAGAATTTGGAAGACATTATCCCAACTTCTGTGTTGCTATGTCTGAAATAATGCAGAACCAGTTTCTGCACAGCTGAAGCACAACAGTAGACTACAATGCCCAACTAGCGAGGCTGCCAAGAAATGCTTGTTGAACCTCTGAATGATTTAAGTATGGTTTTTAACATTAATGGGAATTAGATGGTCCTGAAGCTTTTATTGGACAGCAGCTTCCAGCAGTGATAGCCACTGGTGCATTTCAACAGCATCCTGAGGCCCACATGATTACTGTCTATGGCAGTGATGGCGAACCTTTCCGAGAGTGAGTGCCCAAACTCCGAGGCATTCCTTCACTGGGTGGCACTGGGTGCCGGGGGCAGGACCTCCTCCTCCTGGGGGGTGGGACTTCCCCCTATGGGGCGGCACTTCTTGGGGGACTTCTCTCTGGGGGGCAGGACGGCTGCCTTCTGGGGGTGGTACTTCCAGGGAAAACCCCAAGGAAGGCACACTCTCTGAGCCTCAGACTAGCAGTAACAAACCCTCCTCTGATGAAACTTGCCAGGAAAATCCCATAATATTTTCTGCTTAGGCCGGTTCACTGTAGTTTAGAAGGCACCACACACCCAAGTCACACTCTCTCAGCCTTCAGCAAACCTCATCTGAAGAAAATCAGGGTTGCCCAAAGTTGGGAAAGATTTGAAAGCACACAAAAATAGAGGCAAGTAACACTCTCTTAGCCTCAGAGGATGCCACAGCAAAAAGAAAAAAAAACTGATAAAACCCTGTCAAGAAAACTCTTGGGTCATAGAAGTCAGAAGCAATCACAATCTTCCTCAAAATGAAGGATCTTTTGGACAGCCTCCTGGGCAGAAAAGCCACATATAAACCAAATAAATAAAACACAATACCCCAACTAAGGAAGACACATTCAATCAATTTCTGAACATTGAGTGAACATGGATTCCATTGATTCAGCGGCTTTAATCTGGCTGCATCTGCTGTAGCAATAATGTGTCTTGAGACCACTTTAACTGCCATGGCTCCGTCCGACAGAATCTTGGGATTGTTAGTTCTAAGTGGCACGAGGGGCCAAAACAGTCTGCAGAAATAATAAAGTTTGAAACCACATTAACTGTCTTGGCTCAGTTGCTAGAAATTCTGGTAACTATAGTTTGCTGTGGCACCAGAATTCATTGACAGAAAAGACCAAACCACATCGAAGAAATCATCAACTTTGAGATCGCTTTACCTGCCCTGGCTCAGTGACAGGTAAGATCCTGAGAATTGCATTTTTTTTTTTGGCACAGAGGTCTCTAACAGAGAAGGTGGAATGTCTCACAAAACTAGACATCCCAGAGTTCCCGAGCATTAAGCCCAAGCAGTTAAAGTGGCCTCAAACTGGGTTATTTCTGTAGTGTGTTTTGGACCTCAATGTCTCACAAAACTACAATTCCCAGAATTCCCTGGCATTGAGTGAAGCAGAGGAGAGAAAGAAAAGAGAGAGCTCAGAGTTTGAATCCTCATGTGGTCACGGGAGCCCACCTTGGCCAAGTCACACTTTCTCAGCCTTGAAGGAAGGCACTGGCCACCACCCCCTCCAACAAACCTTTCATTCCAGGAGGGTCCTCCAAAGTCACAAAACTCAAGAACAATGTTTCCCAGGGGTATGGGGAAAGGGAGCTCTGGGTTTGAATGCCCATGTGGCTATAGGAGCCCACTGAGAGACCCCATGAAACCTATTGGGAGACATTTGTCAAGTCACACTCTCTTGGCCTCTCTTCTGAACAGACCTTGCCAAAGAAACTCCAAGAAACCAGCTAGGAGACCTTTGGCAAATCTGGGGGGAAAAGTGCCCAGCAAGCATCAGCAACAGCAATGACAATGATAACAACATAAATAGCGGCAGGGAGGGTGGGGTGGGGTGGGGTGGAGGAAGCTGGAGGGATTTGAGTCTCTGCACGTGGTGCTTTTGGGCAAGTCACACTGTCTCAGCCTCAGAGGAAGACATTGGCACCCTTTATCCCCAGTGAAGCCCACCCCACCAGAAACAAAACCCTTTGCCAGGGACCAGGGTCCTCCCCAGAGATTCCCAAGTGCCCAGCAAGCATCAGCAACAACAATAATAACATAAATAGGGAGGGTAGGAGGGGGAGTTGCTGTTGCTGCCTCCTCCTCTCCTCTTCTCTTCTCCCCTCTCTGCTCCTCCTCCAGACTCCTTCACTCTCCCCGACTTGTTTTCCCCAGGTCAGTGTAGACCCAGGGGGCAGAGCTCCCTGCAAAAGCGCAGGGCTTCTTCCTCACTGCCCTTCTGAGCAGCGGGAAGGAGCTAGGCTGGTTGTGCACGCCTCATGGCCCCAGCAGCTGCCAGCCTGCATCTCCAGCTGCGTGCCCACCCAGATGGCTTTGTGTGCCACACGTGGCACGTGTGCACTGCCTTCGCCATCATGGGTTTGTGGTTTTAATCATAAAGTATGGCCAACTGATTTTTATTAGAAATTATTTTAACATCTGCATGAAAGCTTATTTCACTGAGAGTGAGTGATGTTCAGACTGGTAACATTATAATATAGTCCTTTTGATTAGGGTGGGCTTCCACATCATCCAGAAGGCCAGGGAAATCCTTCAGAGCAGATTTTCAATTCGTGATAGCATTGCAGTGCCCTGCCAGTTGTGATCTTCCAGATGGTGATAAACTGAAGCTTACCATTGAATCCCTCCCTATTAGTATGCTCACTGGGCTGGTTAGGGCTGCTGGGTTGTAGTCCTACAGCTTTTGGAGGGCTACATTATTCTCCTACCTGTTATAGATACATTTCTGCAGATGTCCATTCAAGTCCTTTAGAATTCATTGGGGCTTAATCTCATGTTACTGGGTATATGCTTACAGCCTCTGTGTATGTGTTCATGTGCCGCACACACACCTGCTTACCTTCAAGTCACCTGTTGTCATATGGTCACTGCATGAATTTCATAGTCTTTTGTGTGTGTGTTTTTTTTAGCAAGGAATACTGAGAGGTGATTTTGCTTAGTTTCCAAGATCAGATAGGATTTAGTGCCTTTAGGGTATTTACGCCTACAGCCTTAAAAACAGTATCATAAAAACTTCATTGACAGTGGCAGTTTTCTGTGTTCAGGAGGAAGTCATCACTTCTTTTGTGTTTTTTTCCTTCTGAAAAACGAAAATTATTCTACATTACAGGTATATGTGTGTGCATTTGGAATGGCTTTTAGAATATTTGCCCCATGAATATTCCTCTCCCCATCAAATGTTTGTTTGATATTTCTGTACTTATCTTGGTATTAGTAACTGCCAACACCCATTCCTGTCCTCCAGCCTTGAAGTGTAGAGATGACTAGTTTGCTTGCAGCTGTAGTGCTAGACATCTTTCAGGAAGTGACCTTGGCTTGTATTAATCAAATTCAGAATGCACAGAAAAGCTGCGTGGTAGCATGCTGACTTCATATAAAATGTTAGAGCATCCGTTTTCTTTTAAAAATGAGGCCACGAGGAGGAATGGGGGACGATTCCTTAAGTAACATCTCTATTTAAAGAATTTTTCAGTAAGCTGTAAGGACTGCAGAGGTTAACTATGTAGTGAGGCTGATTAAAATAAAAAGCTTGAATTTAAATTAGTCACTTTTAACTTTTTTTAAAAAAAGGATCTAAGAATCTGTTAGACACCCATTTGCATTTAAACACAGCCAATTTATTTTAATTTTTTTTGCCTTTTGAAATTTTGCCTTTTGTTGATTACTAAGATCCAGTGCATCTGAACAAATAGTCACACAAACGTTCCTGAGAATTACTTATCTGTATAGGAAGCCATGGGTGTCTAGTGCCACTTCATACAGATTTGGCAGATATTTTTATACCATGCTAATATGAATAGTTTTTCTCTTCAAATGTATCACCTGTTTTAATACTCTGCCAACAGTCAGCATATGAACTAAGGCATTTGATTGCTAGTGTGTCTGGTTGCACTATGAAAATGGTATAAT
Source organism: Urosaurus nigricauda (assembly GCA_034509955.1). NCBI lineage: Eukaryota > Metazoa > Chordata > Lepidosauria > Squamata > Phrynosomatidae > Urosaurus > Urosaurus nigricauda. Next base: position 27,221,778 of record JAOEGL010000004.1, on the reverse strand, counting down.
AATTTGTGTTGCTTTGTTGTTATGTGCCTTCAAGTCACCCTAAGGCAAACCTACCATGGGTTCCTCTGGGGCTGAGAGTGTGTGATTTGCCCAAGGTCACCCAGTAGGCATCCATGGCAGGGCGAGGAATTAGACTCTGGTCTCCAGAGCCATAGTCCAACACTCAAACCATGCTGGCTCTCTACTGGTGATATTACTGTGTTTTGTTGCTATAAGAACCTACTTGTTGCCACTTACCACACCAAATTTTAAGATTAATCTTTTAAATTAAACAAAAAAATTGTTTTTCAGACTTGGCTATCGATATCCATTTAATGTTTACGTTTGTGTATATTCTTGTATCAATATGGAACTTATATAAAATGACCAGAGCCTGGAAAAGTTACTACCTGTCTTCCAGCCAGTATCACCTCAGTCTGCATGATGGTGAGGGTTCTAACAGTTGTAGTCCAAAAAGTTAGCTTTCATATCTCTGAAAGATAAACACATACATTAAAATTCTCTATTTAAATCCTTCTTATGCAATGCTTAGACATGAATCCAGGATGAGACTCCCAGTAGTACTGAGAGTATTCTCTTCCATTCTCTGCCACTGCAATGCTCTCACTCACTGAAAACCTGCTCTGAAGGATTTCCCTAGATTCTGATGCATGGGGTCTGTTTTCTGCTTATGCAAGCACAGTGACAGTCCCTTCCCCCTTCCTTTTAATAATATTGTAAAATAGTACTGGCTGCTTTCATGCATAGGTATTTGGAAATAAATTTCATTCAGTGCAGGGAAACTTATTTTGAACAGACATAGGCTGGAATCAGACAGCCATAGATCAAGGAGAAAAATGACTAAGATTGTAAGGGAGGTTTGCCAGATTGTTCACATTTCATCTTTGGTGCATCCATTCAGTCTTGTGGTGTCACAGCCATATAAAAATGCCTTTAGAGAAAATTGTAATTTATAAACATATAAAATTATCTTCAACAGGTTTTTTTAAAGGAAAAGTTTTGATAGCTTCCTGTTTGTTCAAAACCAGGTCATGCTAGTCTTCATCGGTTACCAAAGATTTGCTCGGCCTGATGTTTCAGTATCTTATTTAAGATAGTTTCTTCATTTTACCATTCTTGCTGTTGTCACACCTCCATTGTTTAGTATTCTGGGTTTTGCAATGTATTTTCATTTTTTTTAAAGGGGGCGGTTGCTGTGTCTTCAGCATATGCTGGCCTTAATTAGTACAATTGAAAATAGTAGAGCGTATTGCAGAGTGGAATGCTCTGTTTAAAGCTACTCACTGCTTCTGTATCTTCCTTAAAATCAGTCATTATTCCATGCCCTCAGAGCTTGCTGAGTCCTCACTGGACTATTTTGGCATTTCTCCTTTTAGTTTTTAAAACATTTTTGTGTTCTCTCAAATGTAATGATACTGTCCTCTTTATGTGGATGGTACTGTTTAGACTACATAAGGACTGGGACTAGGAAACTCAAGATCACTATTGGTACATATGATCTATGGCGGCCCTGTGAGCTCTTGTAGTTAGTTTTTGAAATTGCAAGTAAAACAAACATACAAAAACATTTTTCCTCTATGCTGTTTACACTGCCAAAATTCTCCCCTCTATTAATAGCTTGTTAAATCCCTTTTTCTGCATATCCGGGGTAACATGACATCCTACCAGTTTTTCTTAGCATTTTGCCAGAGTATTAGCCTTATGCTGAATGAGTGGAAAGAGGCTCTTGAATATTTAGAAAATGTGGAAATACATCTATTCAAGGAGAATTGTACCGTTTGATCTTGGTTTTTAACATTTTAGACACAAGGCAGATTAAGACGGGGAAAATCATGAAACCAACCACACAGTTTGCCAGATTGTGTGTGTGTGTTTTTTTTTTCAAAAGCAGCAGGCAAGCAACTCTATGGGTTTTATTTATTTTTCCTTTTTTGAGTTTTAATATTTAGTCATGCTTTGCCTGTCTTGTTAATATATATCTGAATCTCCTTTTTTTGAGCAAGGTAATAAAATGGGTAAGGGCTACTGAAGACTGTTGTAAGGTTGTCATAGTTATTTTCTAGATTATCTTGTGTACTGGTAGTTCTATTGTACCTGGGTAACACTTTCAAGAAAACCTGTTCCTGCCCACAGCAATTGAGTTGTAAAGCTGTACAGAACTAGCATGGTGTAGTGGTTTGAGTGATGGACTACGACTCTGTAAACTAAGTTTGAATCCTGGCTTAGCCATGTAAACTAATTGGGTGACCTTGGGCAACTCACATATTCTCAGCCTCAGAGGATGGCAATGGTAAATACTAAGTTTTTTGTTTGATCTGGGAGATGGTTGTTAACATGTTCCATGTGGTACTCTATGCATTCTGTGGATCAGCTTTGCAACTTGGGGTACCCATAGAACTGAACAGATCTTTCAATGTCGTTGTTGTGTGTCTTCAAGTTGTTTCTTAATAATAATAATATGGCAACCCCAAGGCCTATCATGGGGTTTTGTTGGCAAGTGTCTTCAAGGGGGGGGGGAGGGCTTGCCATTGTCATCCTCTGAGGCTGAGAGAGTGTGATATGTCAAAGGTCACCCATGGCCAAATCAGGATTTGAACCTTGATCTCCAGAGACATAAACCAATGCTTGAGCCACTACACCAAGCTGGCTCACAGGTCTTTAGGTATGGTAAATAATTATTTTAATACACATAGGAACAGCTGATATGCCAGCTGCAACCTCTTTTGGGTAGACTACTCTTGTTCATGCTTTGTTAAGACCAAATAGGATCACTGTGATACAGTGTATGTGGGGCTGTCTTTGTAGACTACTCAGGAAAACACAGCTGGTCCCAGATTATGGCTACAATTCCTTAAGCAGTGTCACTGGCTACTACTATATTTCTGGACACAGTGCAACATGCTGTTGCTTTCTTTTAATGATCTCTATAGTATAGGAACTAGGGATGGTATTTTTTAAAACATTCATTTCTGTGCTCATGATTCTGTAAGGTGATTGGTTAGGCTGAGGACAGTGAGGTTCAGGCAATTTTCTGAGTCCTTTTTTCACTGTTGGATCCCAGTCCACAACACACGTAGGCCAGGATGCATACAGTTGTAGAACTAGCTTCAAAAGCCCAAGAGGGAGATTTGGTTTTTGAAGTAGAAGATACATTTTGAAACTTACTGGTATAGTGGATGTGCCTGTATCGGTGGGCTTCTGATTTGGAATGTGCTAAAGTGTGAATGTTCACATCACCACTACAGAATAGGATGGGGCATGATCATCTGTGGGGTTTTTGGCGCCTGTGAAATGGTGATGACTTTGAATCCCCACTGATATGGAGGGTCCATTGTATTCCAGTCTTGAAAAGGTATTTTGACACAAAGGGTTGCCTTGTGATATGGCATGATAACCAACTGTTTTTACACTGAAATATTTAACTGTGATAGTGTATGCCATTTGTTTTGAACCCAATATGCAAAATGAAGCCTGATGCTTCTGAGAGGAACATTTTGCTTTCATTTTCATTTTCTAGTGCTCTCTTAAAAGAGTGGTGTCACGTGTCCTGTAACGTCCAATCTAAAGTGTTCAGTATTTGTATCAAAACATTTTTCAGACAAGTTTAATCTGGAAAGCATGTTTTGCTTCTCCCAATTTACTTGTTTTCAGTAATGTCTCAATAGCAATTATGTTTATGCACATTAGAGGCATTGTGAAGGCTTTGCTCTTGTCCTGAAAAAAGGAGGTGCCTGGGTTTTCTCAGTGGAGCCTTACCCTCTGGTGACCTGCCACTTGCAACTAGGTATTGGTGGCAAATGTGCATTTCTTGCATTATGAACAAAAAGCCTTTTGGTGGAGGTGTGGTGGGTGCACATGCATTGTAACTTGAGATCATAAATCATCAAAAGCTAAAGTGGTCTCTGGTCTCTTATACTTAGGAAAATGAATTGAAGAGATGGGAGTGACCTTTATGACTTTCAGATGGAAGCTGTTCTGTACAGTAACAGTATCACACTATATTAAACACTTCACAGACACTGTAGAGAGAAACCTTATCGGTTTCTACAAACTTTTCAACCTAGGAAACATGTCCCCTTCCCCATCCCCTTCCTTTCTTCTCCTTCTCCAACAATAACAACAAGAAAGACAATGACATATCTTTTTCCTTGCAAACAAGCTAGTAAAATGTGGGTTAGACAAGGTTACTGTTAGGTGGATTTGTAACTGGTTGACCATGTGATACCAAAGGGTGCTCAGCAAAAGCTCCTCTTCATCCTGGAGAGAAGTGACTAGCAGGGTGTGCCATAGAGTTCTGTCCTGGGCTCAGTGCTATTGAACATCTTAATTAATGACTTGGATGAACAATAGAGGACATGCATATCAAATTTGCAGATGACACCAAATTAGGAGGAGACGCTAATACTCCAGAGGACAGAAATAACATTCAAAAAGACCTTAATATATTAGAAAGCTGGGTCGAAACTAACAAAATGAGTTTCAGCAAGGAGAAATGTAAGGTATTGCACTTTGGCAGAAAAATTAAAACACACACATATAGGATGGGGGAATCATGACTTAACAACAGTACATGTGAAAGGGATCTAGGGCCTGAAAAAGACAGGCAGGAAGAGGCGCCCTTGCATAGAGATTAGGGTTAGGGAGCATTTGAACACTTCTGAACCCTAACACGTAATGGCGCCTGCATAATTAAGTAACGCTGTTTAGACAGTGTGCATAATGATGCAGCAACTGTGCAGCTTCTAGAAAGAGCTGCGTAGTTGCGGCAGAGTAAAGGCACCCAATGGTGCCTTTTCTGTGTATTGCGCCGCAACTGCGGCAGTAAAAAGGAGCGGGTTTTCCCCTCTCCTTTTTTGCTGCGCATCTTGGCCACAGCATCTAAGTGCTGCGGCAAAGTTCTGCAGCAAAAAAGGTGGCGCCATACCGCCCTTTGGGGGCGGTTTATACTGCCCCTAGGAGTCCTAAAAGGTAATGGTAAAATTTCCCCTTTGACAAGGATGTCAAGTAGTATCCGACTGTAGGGAGTGGTGCTCATCTCTGTTACTAAGCCAAAGAGTCAGCATATATAAATATATATACAGTATACAGTGGTTCCCCGGGTTACGAAAGTAATCCGTTCCGGATTACCTTCGTAACCCGGAAATATTCGTAACCCGGGGGACCGCTTTTTTTGCCGGACCGCGCGGTTTTTTTATCGTAACCCGGGGTTTTACTTGCAAGCCGGGGTCGTTTTTGCGGCCCCGGTTCTTTCGTACCCCGGGATTTTCGTACCCCGGGGGATTCGTAACCCGGGGGACCACTGTATAATAAATGTTCAAATTTTTTTTGTTCAACAATAAATCTCAATTCTTCTTCATGGAGAGATAAGACAGCCTTTCAAAATAAGACCTAGGGCATCTTTGGGAGCAAAAATTAATATAAGACACTGTCTTATTTTGGGGGAAACACGGTATTTATCTACATGCATTTTTACATGCTTTCAAACTGCTAGGTTGGCACTGGGACTAGTGATGAGAGCTCACTTGATCACATGGCACTTGGGCTTTGAAATGCTGACTTGCTGATATTGGAGTGGTCATAGTCAGCGTCTTAACTGTTGAGCCACCGTGTCCCATGTGTCCTACTAAACACAAATAAGAGTCCTAGTAGATTACACATTAAACATGAGTCAGTAGTGTTATGCTGCAGTTAAGAAGGCTAATGGGAGTCTATGCTGCATCAATAAAAGTGTAGTGTCTACTGAGGGATGTAATAGTACCACTCCATTCCGCTTTGTCATGGGGAGGCCCTACCGGCGGCTGTTTATGCCACCGCCAGCATAGCTCACAGCTTAATTAGGGAATGCAATCCTCTTGTAAGGTAAACCAGCTAAGAGAATGAAACTCTAATCAAACCTGCGACCCGAGGATGTCACTGCCGCTGTCCTTGTTTGCTTGGCCCCAGCAGATGAACCTCTGATTTAAAGGGTGAAGCCAGTTCTGTGCACGCTGCGCTCCACCAGAAAAATCCATTGCACAGGCTCGAAGGATACATCCAATCCCCCACCCAAAAAAAGTACTGTAGCGATAGGTGAGAGATGAAACAGCAGGTGAAAGATACACTGGAAACCACAGACCCAACCCTGCATGCAGGCGGTTCAGGACTTTGGTTGCTTGAGGCTGACCCGGGAGATGGCAGTCTTGTTCAGCAGCATCCTGAACGACCAAGCAGCCTTTTTAAAGGAGAGCACTGCTTGCTCCATATGGAGAGGGACCTAGAAAAGGTAGCCTAATGAAAGCTAATCTCCATCTACCCAGTTGGCTAGCCATGGCCAGTGGGCATCTTCTGATGCAGTCAAACAAAAACAAAGATACAAAGGCACACACCAGCCTCCAAAGGTACAAACAGACTGATGCTTGCATGCTGGAACATCAGAACCATGCAAGATTCTGCAGATAGTCGACGTCCTGAGCTTTGTTCTGCTCTAATAGCCCATGAACTATCATGACTTAATATTGAGATCGCTGCTCTTAGTGAGGTTCATCTCCATGAGGAAGGAAGCTTTAAAGAACACTGTGCCAGCTATACATCTATTGGTCTGGCAAACCAAAAACTGAAAAACATCTTTCAGGAGTAGGCTTTATGATTAAAAACTCCATTGCCTCCAAACTCAAAACCCTCCCAACAGGTCACTCTAATCACTTTATCTCCTCCCACATGTTCTCTTATGCCCAAACTATGCAAGCTGACCTTGTGGAGAAAGACGAATTCTATTCAGACCTACACCACCTCATACAAAAAGTCCCTGCAGAAGATAAAATCATTATCCTTGGTGACTTCAATGCCAGAGTAGGAAAGAACTTTGAAGCCTGGAAAGGTGTTCTAGGCAAGCATGGTGTTTGAAACTGTAATGATAACGGATGCCTGCTGCTAGAGTTTTGTGCAGAACAGCAGCTGACTATTACAAATACTATCTTTCAGATGAAAGATAGCTTGAAGACAACCTGGATGCATCCCTGATCCAAACACTGGCACCTCTCTGACTATGTTCTAGTGCGCCAGAGAAACATTCGCGATGTCCGTCATACTCGAGTGATGCCCAGTGCAGAATGTCAAACAGATCATCGCCTCATAAGATGCAAACTAAATCTTCATCTTAAGCTCAAACCTAAGGGGGTGGCATCTTAAAGAGGAGACTCCAAGTCAACAATCTTCAACAAGCTGCCATGAGAGATAACTTCTAGGCAAATCTGCAGTCAAAACTTGAAGACCATCCTATTCATTCTTCTCCTACAGTGCTTTGGCAAGATATCAAAAACAGTATCCTGCAGTCTATGGAAGAATCCCTCGGGTTCTCCCACAAGAAAAACCAAGATTGGTTTGATGAAAACAACCAAGAGATCCAGGAGCTTTTGGCAAAGAAGAGAACTGCTCATTAGGCACACCTCGCCCAGCCATCTTGCCATGTAAGAAACGTAGCCTTCCATCTCACATGTAGTAAACTCCAACAAAAACTCCGAGACATTCAGAACAAGTGGTGGGTCAAGTTTGTTTTGTGCAGGTCCAGAGTATTGCACTGGGAGCAATGGATGCAAACTACATATAAAGGGATTCCAGCTAAACGTTAGGAAGATTTTTTTTATTTTTTATTAAACAAATAAGTTAACAATCAACTTTACAATAAAAACATTAACAGGTTTGATTGTATGTAAAATTGTAATTACATAAATGCAAAGAAAGAAAAGAAAAAAAAGTCAATAACAAATAATCAAGTACAGACATATATATATATATATACACACCCACCTGTACACTCATAAAGGAAAGGGGAAAAAAACACTCGTTGGCCCGATATACACGGGCAAAAAAAGGCGCCTTTACAGGAAAAAAAGGCGCTTTTAGGGTTAGGGAGGGCGTAGCCTTTACACCCTCCCTAAGCCTAAAACGCGTGGACGCCGCCATTTAAAGATGGCGGCGTCTACACGCGCGCGCCGGAAGAGCGTCATCACGTGCGCAGCGTTTTGACGCGCTGCGCACGTTCTGACGCTCTGGCGGCGCGGGAGGGCGCCAATCGCGCCCTTACCGCGCCGCAAAAAAAGAGCTCGATCCCGAAGCTCTTTTTTGCGGCGCGTCGTTGCGGCGGGATGAGGCCTCCGTGTAGAAGCCTAGGCCTCATCTCGCCGCTAGAAGGGGCGAGTTTGGACCGCCCCAAAGGGTAAGTGTAAAAAGCACCCTTGTCACCCTTGGATCAAATTCTTGTTCCTTAATTAACCATCTTTTCCTTTTCTATTCTTTTTCCCACCACCTTTGAGGATGTCTCTACCTTGGTCTTCCAAACTACACTACCTCTTCCTCTTCTACTAACCCTCTTTTGATTTTTAAATTACCTACTCAGACCTTCTAACACTTGTGTCTAGCCCTCTTCTTTGCAATTATCTTCTTCTCCTCTAGAGAACTTAATCCAAGGTTTACTTACATAATAATAATAATAATAACAACAACAACAACAGTAATAATTTTTATTCATAGCCCACCCCGATTGCCAGTTAAGAGGCCAAAAAGAACTAAACAGGATCCTAAAGCGTATAGATATGCAACGGAACTCTAAAGTTAGAATCATACAGTCCAGTGTATTTCTCATCAGCATGTATGGATGTGAGAGTTGGACTGTGAATAAAGCGGATAAAAGGAAAATAAACTAATTTGAGATGTGATGCTGGAGAAGAATGCTAAGGATATCGTGAACAGCCAGAAAGACAAACTAATGGTTTCTTGAACAGATCGCATGAACTCTCCGTGTTGTACTTTGGCCACATCATGCAAAAGCATGATTCATTAGAAAAGATAATAATGCTAGGGAAGTAGAAGGCAGCAGAAAGAGGAAGACCGCACTACCAGATGACTAGAATCAATTAGGGGAGTAAGGGGCCTGAATCTGCAAGACCTAAGTAGAGCAGCAGGGGGGGCTTGGAGATGTCTCAAGGTAGTCATGAGTTGAGGTCAAGAGGGCAGCTAACAACAATAGACTAAGAGTAGAATTTCACATTTTTATTATTTTCATCACAATAGTTCTTAAATATAAGATGTAATAGGAAATATTTTAGAAGAATAAATATTAAAGGGGTGTTTTACCAACTTAGAAGTCTGTGGAAAAGTCGCTGTCTTGAGATGGAAAGAAATCTGGAACTATGATTTCACAAAGAACTATACATTTCAACTAATACAAATTTGAACCTAAAGAGAAAGAAGAATGCCATGTTGGTTTATTTAAAAAGATGTAAACTGTATGAGTTCTTCATTAGGATCAGTTGAAAAGCTAGGTTTGGGGTTTTTTGGAACTCTTTAAAATTCTGGAATAAAAATGGGGGTGGGGGAGAAAGAAAAGCCCATATAAATCTACACAGATTTTTAGAAAGGTTTGCCATTAAGAAAGAAGTTGGAATATTTCACATTGTGAATGATGGCCTTGAAAAATAAACGTGGCTAGTGTAAATTGGCGCTGATGAAGATATGCTGTGTTACTGCTATACTTTAATTTTACTACTTGGTTGGGTAAAAATTTCTGTGTACATCTGTTTGGAATAAACCATGATTGTTTTAAAGCAAATCCACAGTACACAAAAGTATACCAAATCAGTGATCAATGTATAATTCTTAAACAGAAATCAGGAGCTTCAGTCACACCTAATAAGTCATGCTTGTCCTTTTGAAGTCTGGTATTGAGTGAGTTAACTTTTCATTTAGATGTTCTCTCTATGTTTGCTGTTTCTGGATTGGTTGCTAAAGGGTGAAATTGAAACCACTGTGAACCTTTGACCCCATGGCAGTTCTCTGGAAGGACTACCACTGCTTGCAGAGAAAGAGGGTGGTTCCCCCCCCTTTCTTTCCTGTATTTATTCTGTGTGATTATGTGGCTGTTCATGCAACCTTTTGGAGGCAAGGGGGTGGGGAGAGAGAAGAAAGAACAAGCACAAGCAAGTAGCTTGCATGTTCCTGTTACAGTTTTTTCTTACTTAGCAACACAAGAAATTTTTTAAAAAAACAAAACTAAAACACATTCCAGCCAGGAAATAATAGGCCTCTCCTCTTCACATGATGGCTTCTGTTGCGTGCAGGAATTATAAATGGATGCTGATGATGGGCCTTAGTAACCCGACAGTTTTACATGACTCATCAGACAGACACTTGCATTCCAAAATATTTGGCTCTTTCAGTTTAGGAAACAAGTGATGGTAAACATTTTTGAAAGACTGTAGAGGCATTTGTTGAAATGCATGATGGGGCTGCCATGATTTTAGAGACGACTTGAAGGTACATGTTTAGAAGCTTTAGATGTGTGCATTCAAAGCCAGCCAGAGCTGTAGCTTATAAAGAGAACACATACTTTCATGTGCATTATATATTTGCAAAGATGATCTTGCTGTGTTCCATTTAATTTGACTATCCCAGCTTTAATTAGGTTGTCCTTAGTTTCTTTACACTTTAATTCTGGGGTGGAGAAAAAGTCTAAGTACAGTTTAGTCTTTCCAATGTAAAATATAGGATGCACACACTTACTGTATATACTCAATTATAAGTAAATGGCATGTATAAGTCGAGGGCAGGTTTTGGGCCAAAATTATGGATTTTGATATGACTGTAGGTAAGTCGCCAAAGAACCTAAAGAGTTCCAGCAGGCATAACTGTTTGTGCTCACCCTAAAGGCTGGATGAAGGGACTAGAGTAAATTGCGGCAGTGTGGTGTGTGGGGGAGACAATCAGACACAGTTGAGGCTAAGAAAACGCACACATTCCAAAAAGGATGCAAAGACAAAGCAAATGGCAACTATGTTAACAATGACGATCATCTTTAATGTTAAGTGATGACTTTGCCAGATATTAACCCAGAAAAGCTGGCAAACATACTACAGTGTGCCCACTCCATATGTGGGCGCACCATATGCGACTTCTGGTTTACGCAGAAGCCACGCTGCAATTAAATGAATGGTGTTTATGCCTGCAGTGAGCACAATATTGACTGGGGTGTGAGCATGCACCGTATTTGCCTTATGCGGGGAGGTCTGGAAAGGCTCTACTGTACAAATGTTTTATTCAGATCCTTCAAAAACTGATTCCTCTCAGCACTCCTCTGAGGGTGAGAGCCAACAAGTTGTCACTGCTGCCATTTTCCCACCCAGGCATTCAAAAAGGTCAGAAGCAATGCGGTGGCAGAGAAAGTAGAAGGGGGTCGGTGTTTCTTTTAGGTGCTCCTGAGATGGACTAAACTTTCTCCTTCCTCCATTCTACTTAAAATAAGAGTTAAATACAGCACTTACATTGCCCTGTGGATAAGTCAAGCCATGTTTTTTGAGTCATTTTTTAAATTAAAATTTCTAGACTTATATATGATTATATACAGTATTTATTTTTCTTGGGTTCCCACAAAGGTTAAGTGTGGGCTAAGGCCTCAGATCAATGCTATCTGAGCCACCAGGAACCCGTTTCAGAAAACCAGCATATGTAGCCCCATTGTTAAGCTCAGTTGATACAAGTATCAGTGGTTTTGAGAAAATTTTGAAGCCAAGTATGTGAGTGTAGGAGTTCATATGTAAGCACCATGCATGTTGTATGTGAGAGCATTTGTTTATTAAGTGGTCTTTCATGTTAGCTACATATTTATTTTATTTAATTATTTGTTTATTTTTGCATATTGGGACCCCCAAGGTTATGCACAATAAAATCTTAGTTTAAAAACTAAATAGAAGCAAGCATTTTTCAAAAATATACAAAGACATTTTAAGAGCTGAAATCATAACAAAATGAGAGTTTTGGCTGCCTGTTCAAACCTTATCAAGCATGGGGCCTGCTTAACTTCCCTAGAGAATAGAGGACAGTGTTCCACATTTGAGTTCCATCTACTGAAAAACACGTCTTGTGTACCTCCTAATCTTAACTTCCATTGAAGATAGAATTCATGTCAAGTCATATAAGTGGAGTGTATAAATATGACTGTATTCTATTTTCTTGATAATATAGCCTGAAAATTTTCAATCAAATTGAAACTCAGTGGGAAAATTATGATTTTAAAATGGAAAAAAGCACCTTAAATGTCATTGTTTCATATAGAGATGTGCAGTTTCGCAGTTACAAAAATATACAGTTGACCCTCTCTATCTGCGGATTCTGTATCCATGGATTCAACCACATACAACTTGAAAATGTTCACACACATAATTCTCTCCAATTTTGCCATTTTATATAAGGAACATCACTTACTACACCATTGTATGTAATGAGACTTGAGCATCCATGGATTTTGGGTATCCAAGGGGGGAGCAGGGCATTGTATATGCATCTTTTAAATAAATTAGGAAATAGAAAATAAATAGGTAGTCTAGACAGGGATATAAATTTAAAAATTATAATTCTGTTTCTTGAGAATAGATTTTTCCTTTATATGTTCCACTGCATCAGCTCATTGCTCTGTACCCATAAATTCAGGTGTTTAAGTTAATATTCTAATCATGAAATTGATGTGCTGAACATTTTAGGCATTTCTAATTAAATTCACATTTAAGGCACCAAACCTTTTTTCACTCTGTATCATTAACTGAAAGAAAACACCCAAGAAGCAAGCTGAAGTCTAGTGTGTTAGTTCCAGATAGTGCTGATATGAAATAATCCCTATGAAACATTACTATATCAGTGACATATTTTACACTGATTTAATAATCTTGTAATATGGTTCGGAAAGTATAGTACATGTTAGATTTAAGGCTACAAGCTACTTTTTAAAAACTTGCTACAGTATGATCTGTGAATTGAGGAGGTAAAAAGAATTCCGGTAGCTGGCATTAGGGAACGATGATTTTAATATGATTAATAGCAAATTCCCTTCCCTCCTCTTGTGTGGTATGCCCCTTGAAGCAATGAAAGCAAAATTCATTCATAATGATACTCAGTGGCCTCTGTTCATTCTAATCAGTGTTCCACAGTAATACCTATTGTATAGCCAGATTCTCCCTTCCCCCAATCTTTTGTCTAGCATTGTTTTATTTACTGACCATTTTTATTTCTCATGAAAGATATCTCTGGATTTATTGTAGATATGTTTTTGATACAGCCTATCATATTGCGTACCATTTTTCCCCAGGTGGAGTTTGTGTATGTGTGATGATTTATCATATCCTGTTAGAACATTTAATTAGAAACAACTGATCTCTTGCATGAATATGTTATTGCAGAATGTGTCTTTCAAACAGCAGCCTTTTATCAACAGATCAGTACCCTTTTTTGTAATCAATTTAAAATGGTACAACTGGTGTGAAATAGTTCTAATAAATCTAATATATTTAATAAATAATAAATCTAAGATTATTTATAAATGACATAGTGGTCTAAAAATCTGTTTTTAGTCTTGGCTCAAGTAGACCCATTGAATCAGTTAGATTTACTTATTATTGACACCTCTATTGAGCAATTGTTTGAATGGGTCTACTCTAGTTAAGACTAACTAGAGTAGTTAGATGCCAGCCAGTATATCGAGAACATTTCAAATTTGTCTAAAATAATGTTTGCTCTGTCTGTGCTCTCATGTGCACAACACTTCATTTATTGTGCATTTTTTTTGTTTGGATCTTCTGTAAGTATTTGTAGAAAATCTCCTTGATATAGCTAAGTCTGTCAACATGCATGTAGCCCAGTGTCACAGGGCTTTAGAAATGCCAAGGTGTTCTTTGTGCATTCTTGTGGACTGAGGAAAAATGTGTGTGTGTACATACCATATTTTAATAAAATGCCTGCAGATTTTGATTCACAACACTTGGTGCTGAAACATATTGTATTTTTGTAATACTAGGCACTGCAGTAGCTAATTTCTGAACTATATTTACCAGTGTTGTGGCTGTTTTAAAAAGAGGATTAGCAGATGCTTTTAAAAGTACTGCAAATTATAATTCTTCATACATACTTATCTTTTTTGCTGCAGAACTGCAAAACACTGATTGTGAGTTCAATAAGTAGAAACTGAAATGTACCAAGAAAAAACTTCTCTCTAAATATTTCATTTAATAGCTTCTGGTCAGTTCATTTCTGATTTTTTTAAAAAGCAGTTTTTGCTCCGATCTTAATCATAACAAAGGCTTGTTATAGATGTTTTTCAAAGCTTAGAGAAGTTTGTCATTCTACTCCAGTTAAAATAACTGTTTAACACTAACTGAAATTATAGGGCTCATAAGCTTTTTTGTATCTGAATACAGGATCTTATCCATATTTTATGGAGGTTAACATTTTTCATTCCTGAAATTGCAAACAAATTACTGCTATTCCTTCTGCAAATTTTAACTCTGAAGTGGAAAGTCTATATTTTTTTTTAAAAAAGTAGTCCTGTGGCACCCTAAAGACTAATAAATTTATAATAAGCTTTTAAATTAGGTCTGCCAAGTAATTTAATTAATGACAACACATTGATTCCTCTTAATCCATAGTTTATTCTGAATGCAAAATCTTTTCTCCTAATCTTAGCAATCTAAATCCAGTGTAATACTGCTAGAGTGGAAGTTCCCAGTTGTGAAATAACACAGATTTACAGCATTGCAAATGGTTGCCCAAGCTGTTGTGCAACTGCTTTTACAACAAAAATGGTATTAGCTGTCTCCTTTGCTCTAAGTCTTAAAATACACAATCGCTAAATTAGTGGACCTTGCACTAATGTAGTGGTTCCCACACTGTGCTCTTTAAGGGATTTTGGACTTCATCCCAGAATCCCAGACTATTGGCCAACATGACTTCTGGAAGATAAAGTCCAAAATCTCTTAGAGGGCACAGTTTGGGGACTACTGCATTAATGCAGTGATGTCATTGCATTCAAAGCACATACTCTGTGATTCCCCCCCCCCCATTCTAAGCATATGTTTACTGGTTCTCATGGCCAACCAGATATCAGTGGATGCGTGTAAAACAACATTCTTCTCATTTCTCCCCAGCAAGTGATATTTCTCCTGATACTGGAGATATAATATAGCCATAATGGCTAGTAGCAAATCTTATCCATCATGAAAATGTATATGCTTAAAACCCACTAAGAAGGGAAGAACCAGTTTCTTAACCAGACTGCCCCCAGTTTTTGATGGTCAAGCTGAACATCTAAGATTGTATTAGAAGTATAGTAACTGAACAACTGTTTTACAGGATAATTTCTCAATCTCAGTTTATACTTACCGTAGCTGACACATTTTTCAGGGTGCTTAACACATTAGGACCTTTCTTGAACACCTGTTTCCTGCTCAGTTCATGTATGTTTCTTTCTCTTTAGAAAGAAGGGTAGGTTAAATGTGATGAAGATGAAATGTTTTGTAGTTAGTTTGGGGTGCTTGAAACCTGAAGTGTTCTGCTGGTAGAAGGACTATATGAACAGCGCTCCAACAAGAAATCTCATCAATTAATTTGTGATATTTATTCCTAGAAGAGATGCAGAAAAATATAATGTTAAAGCAGATATCTAGCATCTGTTCTTTCCAAGAAGATCACAGGAAACTTGGAAACTTGTTTTCACCCCCTGAAGCTGTCCTGGTCCTGCTCATCTCTGAGCAGCAGTGTCTGAGGTAATTCATCACAGAAGGTGGTTTGTGCTTACTGTTGTGTTCATGTGATTTATATTGTTTAGTTGGAACAGGAACTAAAGAAGAAGAGTAGGTGGACTCATACTCATATATACCCAGTGAAATGTTAGCAGTTTTTCTATGAGCAGTATTCCTGTGCCATATAGCACCACAGACATTTGAAACCTGCCAAGTTTTATGGTTGAATGTTGATGAAGGTATTTACCTGCTGGAAAAGGTGACAAGCAAGGCAAAATTTAAGGCAGAGCTGGCTTCCTATTTTCTCTTTGTGATGGGATGGTTCAGATGTTGGCCTCCCCCTATGGAAGAGAGTTTTCCCTTGTGATATGGGGAAATGTGTTTGAAAAGCAGAATTCCAAGGATTCCTTGAGCATCCAGGCACAATTTTCTGGTTTATTGGATTCTGGCTTTGGGAAGCAAAAGGGATATCTGTGAAGATCTATAAAAAGAAGATGAAAAAATAAAGGAAGTCCAGTTTAGATTTTGAAAATTAAATTTTAATAACTCATGAGAATTAGTCTGTTCCTTGTGCTAAGAGACAATGTATTCAAGTGTTTCTCTGGTAAAAAAATATGTTGCATAGAAAGTATTATATATTATTTAGCCTGTCTTACATTTGTCAAATTTTGAGGGCCCCAAAATGGTTCAACCAATTAAAAAGGTTGATGCAGAGCCTGAGAAACTCTATTGAACACTAAAGAAACAATCACAGGAGGCTTGTAAAATGACAATGATGGCCATAACATCTGCAACTGTTGCATGATTGAAGAGTTGAGGCTTTCAGAGTAAATTATTCTGTATTACTTTATACCATTAATGAGCAACATTGAGCCTCATTGAGAAACCTCAGTTTATCTAGCTGAGATTGATCATTGGGGCCACATGTTGACCCTGACTTACCTTTTCCCTTCATTGGTGTGGTGATCCCTGGTAGTGTTTATGAAAAGTTACCTGTTTTATGAGACACTTGGAAATGCATTTCAATGCCAGTTTATTACCTGGAGTGTTTGGGCATAACTGGTAAACTTTGTTTCAGCCAACCAGGACTACCCTTGGGGTGGGGGTGGGGAGGAATGAATGAGGAGCATCTGGAAGATTAAGTGCTTGCTTCTGTAGTTGCTACACTAAACATTTAAAGAAGTAAGCATTGTATCTCAATTGAGCATTAGTAATTTTCAATTCACAGTTAAAATAAATTTCCTCAGTGGTGTGGGACATTCTGTACTTTAGTATCTCCAGCAAAAATTACTGAATTTAACCAATATTTGGGAGTTTGTTCATTCATGCATAATGCTTTTAATGTTAAATGTTATCAAATATTGTATCATGTATTCTGAGAATTTCTTGCCTCATTCTGATTTTATCCGCATAGGGCGCGTTCACACTTATGTTTTGGTACCGAGGAAATTCAAATCATAGTGATGCGATACCAAATCGAAGTACCCACTAGGTTTCCTGCAATTGAATCTCTCCATGGCATTTTAACCCTATAGCTGTTCACACTTTAAAATGGATCCTCCATTTCGAACATGTTTGATCGTTCTTGGGTTTTTTTTCTTTTTAATGTCAATCAAGTGATGCATATCTTTGTCTTTACACTTCCACTTTCACTGTTGGTTATGTGACTCTGCTTCCATTGTTGCGGGCAGTTCTAATCGGAACACAAAAAGTGTATAAATGTATAAAAAAGCCTTCTAATGCTAAGCTGAGGGAAATCTGAGGCAGTGGTGGAAATACTGGCTGGATTTATGGAAACCAGGGGGGATGTGTGTGTTCCGCCCCTCTACACGTAACCCCTCCTTTCCTGTTTGGGAAAAATTGGTTCAGAATGCCCCAAATTGAATCGACAATGTGTTCTCATTTGCTGCAATCTGCATCTTTTCAAAAGACTTGGGGAAAAAGCCCAGTATATTGAATATTACCAGGGCAAGTGGGTTTTGAGGCATCTCCCCTCCCCACACCGCAAACTGCACCGAGTGCACTTGGTGCAAGTATGAATGCCATGGAAATAACCCAATTTCAATACCAGGTTATTTCGTAGTGTGAATGAGCCCATAAAGAACCTTCAGATACACCATCATAAGTATGCAAAGCATTCTGGTTGCGTATAGTATGGCATATGATGCTGATCCGTAGGGAGAGGTGTGAAATATAAATAAAAATTATTATTATTATCATTATTATTAATGCATGGCTTAATACAACAGAATTTTAAATTAAGCTATATAATTTAGCTGCAGTTTTACAGTTCCAGAGGGGGTGACTAAGAAGTCTGTGAATGTTACGAACTAGCTTCTGAATTGGAAGGGGGTGGCGTCAGTAGGCAAGGGGGAAGGTCCATTGATAGAAGCTCCCCTCGATCAGTGTACGACAGGTTGAACTCCGGTAAACTGAGATCATATCTGAAAGACCTTGGATTAACAGGGTGCAAAGCAGTCCTGTTTCTCCGGTATGACCCCAACAAGGATATATTCGTACCCTGGTGTTGTAGTTATTTTCCATTCCACTGAAATTCATCTAGGTAGCACAGATCCAGCAGGGGCTAGGAAGTGACAGCCCCTCTCTCATGGATTCTCTTTCCTCCTTGCCTTCCATTATATTGTTATTTTCACAATTCATTTCCTGAGATATCCACTTTGTAGGTATAATGATTTCATGTATAATATTCAGTACAAAATGCTTATTTCTGCCTCACTACATATGTCGCTGAAAAACACTGGCTTTAAACATGCTGCTGCCTTCATGTTTCTTCCTCTAACACATCAGATTATAAAGCTCATTATTAAAGAAAGAAAAAAAAATTATAGCAATAGCCTGGCTTTTGCATTAACACTTGCTGCTTTCGGTTAGAAGGAACAAAACCATATTGAATCATGAGCTGCATTTTAACACACTAGTCCAGAATCACAATTGTGTTTATCTATACAAGTCACCTAGAGCCTTCTGCTACCTTGCTGCAAGTCGGTGTGATCTGCATAGCAATATATTGAATTACCACAGTAACAGGAAACAGCTAACCCCAAAATAGTACAAAGTAAAAATAAAGCTCAAGCAGGGCAGTTCAACCCACAACTGAGTTAACAAACTTAATAATACTGAAAATCAGTGTGCACACACTGAGATCTAGAATTTAATTTGTTTTGCGTTATCCCAATGGTTTAAATGTGAGAACAATCCTTTCCCTGCCTTCTATATGCAAGCCCTTACTAATGTTTCAGTTTTTTTCCCTCTTCTGAACAGGGCCATTAAAGGGACTGCTCAAATTTTTTTATGTGGACATTTTGAAGAACCATTTTAAAAATTCTTCTGAACCCAAATATATTGAAAAGCTTTCAATCTATCATATTCTTTTAGGAACACTGAATTTTATGTGTTCTATTACCTAAGGGTAATGTTATGCACAAGTTTGATGTATGAAGCTCATTAAAGTTTTATACTTTGGACCCTTGTGTTAATGAGAGCCAATGCACTTCAGAACAAAATGTTGAAAGCTCAGACACATATGCTCAACATGTGTGGATATGCAAAGCTTTCAGAACTTGTTTAAAAATGTGAAAATGAGTAAAGCTCCTGTATCCCTTGATATATATCAGCTGTCATACAATTTAGCTCACTATACTGCTTTTCATAAACCACGAGCCTAGAAAAGGCAAGTTTGACTTCAACAGCTATATGTAATGCATTATACATGGCAATATCAACCTAGGGTCAATAGTTTAAAGGCATTTTCTTCAGTGTGGTCAAAATGACATATATAAAAATTTGCCCCTATCCCCTTACTGGCGTAAGTAAGCCACAAATATACATGATTACCCAGAGTACAGATGGTTATTGCAATAATTTATTCACCTTCTGCTTTATTTAAATGCTGTGGATGGAAATAAATGCCACTCTTTGAAAAGACTCATCCTACATCAAATCTAGTAAGGTAGAAATACATGGCAGCTCTTGAAAAATCTCATTCTCCATATTTTCCGAATATTCAGTTTTTTTCTAGCTTTAATTAAAACATGATGCTTTTCCTGCCATACATGAGTTAACCACATGAACAGTAGACCCAGATACAGCAGAAACTGAAATTATCCTACTGCATTTGATACTTCCAATCTCACATAAATGTTTTCATACTAGTTGCTAGCACTCTTTGGCAATTGCATCCCCCAGTGAAGTAAAATGTTATATACATATACAGTTGCCCCTCCATTTTTGCAGACTTGGAGTCCATGTTCCTCACCCGTTTTGTGGGTCACAAATGGAGGGAGACAAAATGGGGTGTGTGCCTATAGGCACATGCCACCATTCAAGCCAATGGGGCTTGAATATTGGCAATTTTTTGTTTTTTTGCGGGGGGGGGATCTGAAACAGATCCACTGGGAACTGTAGTTACTTATGACTTAGAGCACGAGTCAAAAAGTAACAAGGAGATATTGTACAGAAATTTAATGCTTCTCATCTCTTGACAGCATGCTTATATGCATCTTTTGCCCATCCCTTAAGTATAATTAAGGCACAGACTGTCATTAGTATTTATTATGATAATTTTAATTTCTGTTTTCTCTTAATCAGGGCTTGCAAACTAAAACCTGGGTTAGAAGGAACTCTGTTCAGTGTTCTCCTAATTAAGCCCAAAGGAAGACATCTAGGAAAATTCTGCCATTAAAGAAGGGGCCAGAAGGGGGAATACACAAATTCCAGAAGTTAGCCTAATGATGTAAGTGATAAGAGGGTTACAGAGGATCATGAGCTGTGTTCACTTGACACGTTAAATAATAGTTTTAACAAGATCTAGAACAATTTGGATCAAACCATGGGCTTACATCATCATCTCTAGTTTTTCATGGCTGAGAGGCTTCAGACATTTTTATTTTCAGTTTAATATAACTTTTGTTTTGTCCTTACATATGAAGCTGGGGTTGCAGTTTCTTCTCTGAGGTCTCTGTGACTCACACAGATGCGATGTAGTGCACTTGCACAGCAACTATTGGAAACTACTAAAGCTGAAAAAGTGTCTAGTTAGTCCCATCCCTACCACCCATATCACTGGTAGTTCCTGCCAAAAGGACCTTCTTTACCTTTTTCTTTCTCTTAGAATCATAGAATCATAGAGTTGGAATATACAACAAGAGCCTTCCAGTCCAACCCCCTGTCATGCAGGAACTCTCAATGAAAGCATCCCCGACAGATGGCTATCCAGCCTCTGTTTAAAGACCTTGAAGAAAGAAGACTCCACTACACTCCAAGGGAGTTTATTCCACTGTCGAACAGCCCTTACTGTCAGGAAGTTTCATCTAATGTTGAGGTGGAATCTCTTTTCCTGTATCTTGCATCCATTGTTCTGGGTCCAAGTCTCTGGAGCAGCAGAAAACAAGCTTCCTCCCTCCTTAATATGGCATCCCTTCAAGTATTTAAACAGGGCTATCATATCATCTCTTAACCTTCTCGTCTCCAGGCTAAACAAGGGTATTAAAAGAACTGGCAAATGTAATATCAGAACCACTGGCAATAATTTTTTAGAATTCCTGGAGAACAGGAGAAGTCTCAGCAGACTGGAGGAGGGCAAACATTGTCTCCCCCCCCCCATCCCCTTTCACACATAGTTTCATTCAGCCAGGTGTCCCCCATCCTATATCTGCATTTCATTTTTGCACCCTAAGTGCAGTACCTTACTTTTCTCTGTGTTGAATTTCATTTTGTTAGCTTTGGCCCAGCTTTCTAATCTATTCAGGTCATTTTGAATTTTGATCCTGTCCTCTGGGGTATTAGCTACTCCTCCTAATGTGGTATCATCTGCAAATTTTATAGGCATGCCCCCAATTCTGTCATCTAAATCATTGGGCCGGTACAGACCTGCCCTTTGAGGCGCCCCCGTCATGAGCTAGGGTTGCCTCGGGCGGAGCTTACATGGTACATGCAGCAATGACGTCGCAGCTGCACAGTGTCTATATGGCGTTGTGCAGCTGTGACATTACAAAACCGCCGGCAGCGCTTTTTGCGTCGCAGCTGCAATGCAAAAAGGATCTGCGTTTCGGCGCTCCTTTTTTACTGTGTACCATCGCCGCTTTGTCTAGTTGCTGCAACGATGGTACGCAGTAAAAAGAGGAAGCTACAGACCGCCCTTTTTAGGTGGTCTATAAAGCCCCATTGATAAAGATGTTGAATAGCACTGAGCCCAGGACAGAACCCTGTGGCACCCCACTTGTCACCTCTCTCCAGGATGAAAAGGAACCATTGTTAAGCACCCTTTGGGTTTGGCCCGTCAACCAATTACAAATCCATGTACCACTTACCTTGTCTAGCTCACATTTTACAAGTTTGTTTGCAAGAATGTCATGGGCAACCTTGTCAAAGGCCTTATTGAAATCAAGATATACTATATCCATAGCATTCCCTTCATCTACCAAGCTGGTAATTTTATCAAAAAAAGAGATCAGGTTTGTCTGGCATGACTTGTTTCTCAGAAACCCATGTTTACTTTTTGTGATTATGGAATTTCCTTCCAGATATTCACAGACTCTCTTCTCTGTTTAATGATTTGCTCCAGAAACTTTCCTGGAATTGATGTCAGACTAACTGGATGATAATTGTTGGGATACTCTTTTTTTCCCCTTTTTGAAGATGGGGGCAACCTTTGCCCTTTTCCAGTCTGCTGGGACTTCTCCTGTTCTCCAGGAGTTCTCAAAGATTATTGCCAATGGCTCCAATACTACACTTGCCAACTCTTTTATTACTCTTGGATATAGTTCATCTGTTCCTGGAGACTTGTATTCATTTAGATTAACCCGGTATTCCTGTACTATCTCTTTACTTATTCTGTGCTGAAATTCCCCTATTCTGTCCTCTGTTCCATTGTCGTCAGGTTGGACACCCTTTGCCTTTTCTGAGAAGACTGAAGTAAAGAAGGTGTTGAGTAATTCTGCCTTTTTTCTGTCCCCTGTTAGCATTTTGCCATCTTCTTCATGCACTGGCCCTACTGTTTCCTTCTTTTTTTATTGTTCTTAACCTCTCTAGCAAGCCTGAGTTCATTTTGCACTTTGGCTTTTCTGACTTTATTCCTACACATGCTATCTATTTGTTTGAATTCTTCTTTGGTAATTTCCCCCCTTTTCCATTTCTTATACATGTTCTATTTAAAACTTAGCTCAGTTTAATGTTCCTGGTTTCTTGGAAAATCTCCCATTTTTTTTCTCATTGGAACTGTTTTAATTTGTGCCTTCAGTAACTCCGTTTTGAGAAACTCCCAACTATCTTGAACTCCCTTTTCTTTTAGTATTCCTGACCATGGGATCACCCCAGTATTTATGTAAGTTTATTGAAGTCAGCTCTCCTAAAGTCTAGAGTGCGTGTCTGAGTATGCCTGGCTTCTCATTTCCACTGTATAACAAACCCCAGGAGAACATGGTCACTCCCACCTAAGGATCCCACCACTTGCACTCTGTTTACTAAGTCATCCCTGTTGGTTAAGATCAGATCTAAAATATCTGATCCTGTTGTTGCCTCTTCCACCTTTTGGACAATGAAATTGTCATTGAGGCAAGTAAGGAATTTGCTAGACCTTGAGGATTTGGCTGAGTTTGACTTCCAGCAAATATCCGGATAGTTGAAGTCACCCATCACTACTACATTTCTACTTTCTGAGTGTGTGTTCCAGAAAGGCATCATCTGATCCTCCATCTGACTTGAGGATCTGTAGTAGACTCCGACAATAACATCTCTGTTGTTTCCCTCCCCATAAAAGCATCTTCCTTTTCCCTTTAATTATTCATGGTCTTCTTCTTTCCCTGTGTTTGTGCATTCGGGAAAAAAAATCCTCTTTCCCCTTTCACCCAGCCTCCTACTTGCTGCACAAGGATCTGCCGCTTCCAAGCCTATCTTTAAAAAAGTGTTCCGGCTTTAAAAAAAGTCCCCATTTCAGATGGCCGCTTGTGCTTCCTGTTTTACCTTGGGGAGACCCATATCGTGGGCAAGTATGGTCAATGCCAAAAGTTTACTTTGCAGGAGGTTTGCAGCCGTCCACTTTGCTTGAAAGCATTCACCCTCAAGGATACCCTTAGAACCTCAGCCTCAGACTGCTGGAATCTAGGGACATCTCATGAATGGAATTTGCATCCTTAAGTCATCAGCTTCCTCTTTCAACAATAGAGTTCCCCTGAAATTGACCACCTCAGCCAACAACTCCCATTGCTACTGGCTTTGCTGGAGGGGCCAGTATAGGAGGAGGGCACTCAGGTCTCCAAGTATATACCTCCTCCCAATTTCTCTTACCAGCAAGATTGTAGCAGATATTCAAGACAGTGAGACCAAAGGAATCTTTGTCATGCCTTAGAGGCTGTGTCAGCCATGGTTCCCTGCTCATTTGTCTCAACCAGGGAGTGTACCACAAACAGCCACTCTGACTTGGCCTCCTCACAGAGAGCAGTGGTCAGCTCTACCAAGCAGGTTTAAGAATGCTCAGACTCACGACTCTGTTCTCAACTGGTTTAAATCTTACTTATCAGATAGATCTTTTGCAGTGGTCACAGATGGCCAGACCTCTTCCTCTGTCCCCTTATCTGTTGGAGTTCCTCAGGGCTCTGTCTTGGGTCCCCTTCTGTTCTCTCTTTACACAGTGTCCCTAGGCAAACTCATCAGTTCTTTTGGTTTCTCCTATCATCTGTACACCGATGACACTCAGCTGTATCTTTCCACCCCTGACCTCTCGCCAGGGCTTGAACAGCAAGTTTCATCTTTTCTGGCTGCCATTCTCAGTGGATGCGGCATCGGCGCTTGAAGCTCAACATGCCTAAGACAGAGCTTCTTGTCTTCCCACCTAAGCCCACCCTTCAATACTCCTTTTCTGTTTCTGTTGGCGGCATTTCTATTCAACCGGTTCAGCAAGCCCGCAGTCTTGGTTTCATTTTTTATTCCTTTCTGTCATTTACTCCCCATATTCAGGCCACCGCCAAGACCTGTAGATTCTCCCTTTACAATATTGCTAAAATCCGTCCATTCCTCTCAGCCTCCACTGCCAAGACTCTGCTCCATGCCCTGGTGGTCTCATGACTCATGACTTCAGCCGGCCTGCCAACCCAAGCCCTCAACCCTCAGTGCCAGTGCCGAGAGAGAGAGAGAGTCAGGTCGTGCAACACCTTGCCCCTGCGGAGGAGGAGGCTTAAAGGGATGTCGGCAGGAGTATTAGTGCAGGAAACAGCACCAGCGCCGGAACATCTCTTCCCCTCTTGCGGAGGACTGAAGGGGGGGGGCCGAGTATTGCACCAATGCCGGAATATCTTTTCCATCGCCCGTGGAGGACTGAGGAGGGGTGGAATGTCGGTGGCACAGCGCTCCAAATGCTGGCCTGCCGTATTCCCCCCCCCCAACAGCGCCACCAACGGAACACCATTCCACCACTCACGGAGGATGGAGGATTTGTCTTATGTATATTGAAATTGTTAGTAACTGTAATTGATTCTATATGTATATATTATGGATTGAGGTGTTGATATTGCATTATATGTGTTAAACTGATGTTAATATGCTAGGTGACTATGTGCTATTTATAGTATTGTATTGTATGGACATGTTGATGTATTGGGCTTTATTTCTTTGGCTGTTTTATTGACATTATATTATGTATATTTCTTTTGCTGTGATCCTGCCTTGATCTGACAGGAAGGCGGGATATACAAATAATAATAATAATAATAATAATAACAACAACAACAACAATAATTGTAATCTTCTTCTGACAGGGCTTCCTCTCTCTCACCTCCATCCTTTAATCTCTGTTCAGAACTCAGCTGCACGTATCATCACATCTGCTCGCCGCTTTGACCATGTTTCTCCTCTCTTATCCTCCCTTCATTGGCTCCCCCTCCCCTTCTGCATCCAGTACAAGCTTCTGCTGTTGACTTTCAAAGCCCTCCACGGACTGGCCCTTCCTTACTTGTCTGAACTTCTTTCTCCTCACACTCCTCCGTTCTGGTAGTCAAGATCTCCTGTCCCAGCCGAGGATTTCCACTGCCCTGTCCCGGATTCGTCCTTTCTCACTTGCTGCCCCTCACTTCTGCAACCTTCTTCCTCTACATGCGTGCCTCATCACTTCTCTAACCAGTTTCAAAACTGAGTTAAAGACTATATTGTTTAGAGAAGCATTCCCAGATGTGTGACTTTGTCTGCCCCGTTTTAACTGTGCATTATGAAGCCAAGCGCTCGCTCTAATCCATCTGCCTTGGTCCAGGCCTCAGAGGGAGAGAAGAACCACTGGACCTGATCCCCTTCCCCATCCCCTTTCCCTTCTCCTTTTGTGTCGTGTCTTTTAGATTGTAAGCCTGAGGGCAGGGAACTGTCTAATTATAAGTTTATATGTACAGCACTGTGTAAACCTACAGCGCTATATAAATAAAGGTTAATAATAATAATAATAATAATAATAATAATAATACTTGGCAGATAAACCTCTCCCGCAGGAGCAGCCAGATTACCATCTTCTCACTGTTCATACTCAGGCAAGTGGAACTGTTCCCTTTGGTTCATCAGTGAGAGAGGCACCATAATTCAAACCTCTTTTTCCTGCTGTATTTAGGAGACATTGACCTCTCCATCTCCTCCCTCAGTGTTACTTGGCTGCCTTTTCTACCAGCTTCCAACCTCCTGATGCTATCTGTTGGGTAATGCACTTAACAATTAAGGTCTTCAAAGGCTTCAACAATTTTCATTATCCTCATGGTTATATTGTGCTGTGTTTGGTCTGGACCTGGGCTTTTTGGCAGGAATTGTAGAGAAGAGGCATGGCTAACCAGCTTCAGTCAGCAAATATAAATGATGTTATAGCAAGAAATGTGAAATAGTAAGGAAGATATTTTTGGAAGGGGCTTTTTTTTTTTTGGCTGAAATATCTCTACTGGCATTTTTTTCAGTGGGAGATTTCTTTTTTTATTTTTATTTTTAATACAAACATACAAATGACATTACACAGATACAAAAACATAGAAGTGACACTACAATAATACATTACATGTAAACAATACACAAACATATAAGACTTACAAACTAGAAACCTTTCTTCCTGTTACTCCAAATAGCCTATTTTCAGTGATGTATTAGATACATTGTTTTGTCATGTTAAGAAAGTTTGCTCTATAACATGACCAAAATTTAATCAAAAAGAAGAGGAAAAAAGAAGTAATTTATCTTCTTCATTTGCAGTCTTGCCCATTCATTAGTATATTATATTTTACTTAGTGATTGTTGAACCAAAAGAAAAAAAAAGACCGTACAGTCCTTGGGCAAATTAACTTAATGATTCCTGATTTTCCTTGTGAGACTACCTTTAAACTTTTACTCTTTTAGAAAATTTATAGTTAATTGACCTATTTTGTCTAAATAGTCTATTGTATTCTGCCAAGCTTCTAAAAATTTCTTTGATTTTTCATCTTTCTGCTTTCTTGTTAGTTTATCTAGTTCAGACGCCTCATACAACTTTAACAACCACTCCTCAATACTTGGAACATTTTTGCTCTTCCAATGCCTTGCATAAGCAATTATTGCAGTTGAAATCATATAGAATAGGGCACATCCAAATTTTCTTTCAATGGGAGATTTCTTGAGGAATATTGGAAGCTCCTTTAGGCAATTTGTCCATGTACCCCAGCACAGTCAGTTCCGACTGGCAGTACCTCACCAATATATATGGAAAAGAGAGGCCTTTCTCATCACATTCCATCTGATCCTTCCTTGAAGGCAGATGCCACTGTTTGAACCTTGGACTTTCTGCATGCATTGCATGTACTCTGTTTCTGAACTAAATTTCCTCCCTGAAGGGCTTAGTTAATGCTGAAGACTTAACAAAAGTTCCAGCTACAGAATTTTTCATTCAAAGCAATCCCTTTGAATGAAAAATTAACTGTGGAAAAGCTCAGGTGGGTTCACACTGGATATTATTGATAGTGCTCAGGATCTCAATAAGTTAGTCTCACTCCACAACCTTGGAGCATAGATTTCTCTACTGAAATAATGACATGAACAAAGCTTGGAAGTTGTTTGTTAAAGCAACATTTGTTACCTGTAATGACTTACTTTCAGGGAACAGTGAAGCAACGCTGTTATGTTTTTGTTTCCTTTGTTTTGTTTTGTTTAAAAAACAGTGTTGGTTGGGAGTCTCCTGAGTCATGGTGCTCCCTTGGCGCAGTGTACACACGCGCTGTGCCAAAGGAGCGCTGAAAAGCTGTGGTGCCGGTAGCTATGGTGCCCTTTCAGCAACACAAAAGAAGCCGCCTATTGTGACTCCTTTTTGCACTGCGGAAAGGCCAGATCGGAGCTGCAGTGTGCAGTTGCTGTGGTCCCAATCTGGCTAGGAAAGGATAGCATCCGGCCACCCTTTGGGGGCTGTCTGTACAGCGCCTAAGGGGAACCTATCATGGAGTTTTCTGGAGCTGAGAGAGTGTAAAATGCCCAGGTCACCCATTGGTATTCTGTGGCAGAGCAGGGAATTAAACCCTGATTGCCAGATCCAACACTTGTATTATATATATTGAAAATAATTGGTGTTTAAAAAGAAGCAGTTTAAGTACAGTCAGCTCTCCATATCTACAGATTTTTATCCATGGATTCAAGCATCCATGGTTTGAAAATATCTTAAAAATATTTAATACCAAATTGGGCCAATACCAAGCACTTTTCTTGCTTCTGTGTAGCAATAACAAGTACAGTTCTACACTGCTTATCAGTGAACTATCACTCCCGAAACAGTTTACACTGTGTAAGCCAATTGCCCAATCAAACTGGGTACTCATTTTACTGATCTACGAAAGGATGGCTGGCTGAGTGGACCCTGGAATCCTGCAAGATTGAACTTGCACAACCTTGTGGCTGCAGTATTATAAGTGTGAGCAAGATAGGTCCTTCTGACAAATAAGATACAGTGTCAAAAATGGTACAGAGAAGGCAGCAGAGGCAGGGCAATTCAGAAAATAATGGGTAAAATTTTGTTAATTTTTACTCTGTTACTGTGAGATATGGAAAAGGAGAAGAGACTGCCAATACATGTCTATCCAAATTGAAGACTATTATTACATGTAAGCTGTCATTGTCTTGGGACATTGATAATTGAGAGAACACTTGTTTTTATATAGATCGGCCTCTGCATTGAGATTCTCCAAGAAGCTCTCTTCTGTGTCCCATTGGAAGCAAAACATTGTGTGGAGACATAGGAGAGTATTTTCTCTGTCATGGAGCTGTTGTTGTGGATTGTCCTCTCCCTGGAGACCTGATTCGCATCAGTATTGGTGCCAAACTAAAGCTTGATTCTTCAGCTAGGTTTTTTTTTTGGAGCCCAGGAACTATAGCTTGACTCTTGCCTGTTGGGTTGTTGGCTTTTTACCTGTTTTGTTTTATTCTGGCAAATTGTTTTAAATTATTTTATTATTGTTTTAAGTTGCCTATATCCTGGTTTGGTATCTTGAATAAATTTATTTATCTATTGTATTTATACTCCACATTTCTCCTTATGCAGCAGGAGAGTCCCTGCATGGCAGGGGGTTGGACTGGATGGCCCTTGTGGTCTCTTCCAACTCTACAATTCTATGAATCTATCCAAATCTGCTTGCAAACATTTAAGAACATGGTAAAGTTTTTTTTTAAAGTTCAGATAAAAACACAAAGTTAAAACAATAGAAAGCACAATTAAAACATAGTCTGAAAAGAGATAAAAATTCAGCTCTGTTAGAAACAGTTTCTGCCACATATATAATAAGATAAAGAGCTACTTGAATAAAATTCTCTTTGCTTCCTAGAGGAAAGAAAGGAAACCACCCACACCATGAGTGGTTTTGTAGTTAAGCACAAGTATTTATAGGATCTGGGGGCAGACTGGAAGCTAGTGTAAAGATCTGTTTCAGGGGCAGAGTGGCAAGAGGTAAATGTGCAGCAGAGTTCTGAACAGAGGTGAGATGACTGAGAAGAGACATGAAATGAGAAGATTGTAGTCATAAAGCTAATGATCAGATTGTCAACCAAGGATCTCTTAATAGAGTGGAAGGGTGATAATTTTGTAATTCTACAGTGAGTGAAGCAACATGATTTAGCAGTGGAAGGCAAAGTGGTGGAGAAACAAGCATTCTCCAAAACTGCACTAAAAAGAAATTTAGGAGCTGAAATCCAGATGACAGTTATACACATTGGCTGCCTCTTGGAAGCTTAACATTAATGAAGCCAGACTGACTTTCCTAGAGGATGTGGGAGTTCCAAATTTGAGGAAAACCCCTGTCTTGTCTACCCACCAATCTAGACTGTTGGGGGGAGGGTGTCATTCACATGGCTTTTTACCAGAGCAATGCGTATATCCTCACTCATGCATTCTGGTTTTGTTATTCACACTTTGAAATGACATCGATCTGCATCTCTTTGGGATTCTAGCGGGAGCTGGCAGATGAGGAAGTGGGAGGATCCCCCATTGCTGATCCTAGGCTTGTTCTCTATGGATTGGGGGAGAACAGGCCACTTTCCTTCCAGAAACTGGTAGTGTGGGAAAAGAAGAAGAGGAGGAGCATTCCCTCATAAAGCTGGCTGGGCAGAGCCCCACCCTGCCAACGAGTTGATGCTGCGAATATATTGGGAACCTGCTCAAGGTATGCTGAGTTTAATCCGGGCCTGTTCACATCATCATTCACACTGCCAACAATGCAAATCTTTTTCAAAAATTCAGAGAAAAATTCCTGGGTTCATTTGCCTGGGTTAAGTGGATTTTTTGGTAGCTCCTCCAAAACTGAGCTATTTAGGGTACATGTGAACAACAGAGATTCAACCCGAACTCAACCTGGATTATTTTAACCATGTGAATAAGCCCTCATTGTGATCAGATGCACAGCAGAGCTTCCACTGAAGATTTTAGATTCAAGGCAGGGTCATATGGTTCGAATATAAACATGATTGTATAGTTAAACTTTAGTATGCTGGTTTTTATGATAACTGAGAAGCTTTTCAACAAATTCCACTAATTTAATGTAGGAAAATTGTGATTTAACTTTGATGTATTTAAATGCCATAGTTTCCCAGTACAAAAATGTGTAAAAATAAATTAGATTAGCAGTAAGTTTTTAGGCAGTTACTGTGGGGTATCTTTTGCCATCTAAAGATTTTCCTTCATATGTATGTATTATTTTTGTGAGTAATTGGTGATAAATAGTTTGAATGGGAACGTGCTCTTAACACTTTATGCCACATCGTAAATCAAAAGAAGCTGTACCTGTGGGATTAATAATAATAATAATAATAATAATAATAATATATTATTATTATTATTATTATTATTATTTATATTTCCCACCTCTCCCCATGGATCGAGGCGGGAGTACAACAATTTAAAATCGCAATACATTAAAATAACAATATAAAAACAATATAAGTATATTACTATAATCAAACATATCAATTGCCATTGTCAATCCCATACTCCAGTCGTCTAAAGGAAACAATTTGTGGGGCTGTTCATGGAGGATCGAATGGGTAAGCCCGCTGGAAGAGATCTGTCTTAAGTGCCTTTTTAAAGGCATCTAAGGTGTTAATAAGATGGATCTCTTCCGGGAGGCCATTCCAGAGTCTGGGGGCAACAACAGTGAATGATCTATCAAAAGTGGACTTCTGCTTTATTTTCGGACACACTAGTAGTTTTTTCCCTGAGGTTCTGAGAGTGCGGGGCGGATTGTGCGAGGAGAGACATTCCCTCAAGTAACTCGGGCCCAAGCCATGTAGGGCTTTAAAGGTAATAACCAACACTATAATTTTGATATTTTGGAATATGTCACTTATTTGAGGGGGAAATTTACAATCATAATATAAAATGTAAATGAAAGTATTGGTCATGAAACCCAGTGGGTGCTTGGGCAAGTCAGATGCTCTCAGCCTGAGGCGGGGGGGGGGGGGGGGGAGGCAATGGCAAACCTCCTCTGAATAAAGCTTGCCAAGAAAACCCCATAATAGGCTCACCTTAGAATTGAGTACCTAAGTACGAAATGACTTGAAGGCACACAACAACAACAATAACAATTGTGTTTGAACAAGTCTGTTTGGGAATTTTAAAGGACAAAATGTCTTTTCTCTATGGAGCAGCCCAACAGCTATTTTATTTCCGAATACTGTTCAGTTCTAGCCAGTTTCAGCCTGGCACATAAATTGAATTGCATCTGCCAGAAACACTAACTTGCTTGACTGAAAGCTGGGAGAAAAATTGAAGAAAAAGAGTCTGATATTCGGGCCAGTGTGCATCATATTTTTGGGTGTGCTGTTTAGGAATGAATTTAAAAATAATGCTGTTTATGTAGTTTACCTTATTGGCATCTCTGGGAGGCCCATTGATCTCAATAGAAACTAACTTCATGCGTTAGGTATATTAGAGATCTGAGCTTCATATGCAAGAACATAGTTAGAAGGCTTATTTATTTGATTCCTGGCATTATTTCATTCCTTTGCACCTGGAGAATTAGCATCAAGAGAAAGTTAGTTTAAATTCTTTCTTCCTAGCTTTCAGAAGAGAAGATTTGTGGAATGACATACAGCCCTGTAGCCCCTATGGGCATTTGGAAATGGTGTAATGCCAAGATGAGTGAAATATGCTTTTTTTCTCTATACATGTTGATATTTCCTGAAAAGATTTGCTGTATTTTATTGCTGTTCATTTTATGAAGTTCTTAATGCTGTAAGAAGAGCAATGGTGACTCCATCTGGAGGGCTAAATCATATGCTGCATTATATATATATATATATATATATATATATATACACACACACACACACACATACATATATTGCAGTGAGTCCCCCTGATAATCAGGATCACAATGTAAGAGTTTATCATGCAGCACTTATATGGACTAAAGCAACAGAAAAACATATATGTAGAGGTCCCAGTTAGAATTTTGACATGTACATGCACTTGAGAGTGAATAAGAAAGGGAAACTCAACTGCATGCTGTGTATTTCATGTACAAATAATAGAGCTCTGAAATCCAAAATATTTACATGCCAGAAGGAAAAGGCTTTTTGTTGTATTCCCCCCTCCCCCCCATATAAACATTAGGCAATAGGGAATGGAACTTGAATATTTATTCAGTCTATATTAGGGGGCTGCATGTTTCGAATTCCAGAAAACCAGAGACAAATTTTAATTTGCAGGTAGGGGGTATGAGAGAGGTTGCTTTAACTCAGTGTCTCTCCTGATTGACTAAGTGATCTGTGATCACACTTTTAAAATGATCCAGACTGGATGATATCATGATGTAAAGAATGTTATGTGTGATTTTTTTAAAAATGTTGCTGAATGAATACAGTTCCTAAAGGTTACTCTCTGAATCTGTCAGTCACCTAAGCAAATAAAAAGAGAAGCACTGTGGCTGTGAATAGCTGTGATAGAGACATGCTTTGGGTCTCCCTGTCATAACACCCAAACTCCAGTCCTCCAGTGTTTTGGACTTCATGTCACGGAAGGTTCAGTCATCTTGCCCAGTGTTCTGTGATTCTGGGAGCTGACATCTAAAACAACTGGAAGCCTAGACACTGGTCTAGACTGACATTTCAGAGGGAGAGGAAGAAGCAGATTACTAGGAATCTGCAGCTCCTAATAATGATACTCTATCTGGGTCTGAGGAGCTGAGGGTTGAGGAAGAGGGACGCCCTATTCCCAGTAGGAGACTGCAGATGCTGAAGATTAGTTGTCAGGATTCATTGAGGGACAATGGCACAAAGATTGTGCTGCTCCCAAAGGTTATTCTTTAGGAGACACTGACCCAATTAGGCATCTGTGTCTTGAAACAGCATCCTATGAATCTCCCAGCCATTCCCTAACTATTTGTTGCTTTCAACCAGCTTTCTTGATGACTAGCAGTATTCTTTGGTGTTTGTGTAATTTTTACCTTGGATTAGATATGCTTTAGGATACAGTTTTACTGCTTGCTTTGTTTCTCTGGACTACTGACTTGCTGAACAACCTCTGGAGTGCCTGATGATCACCCTCTTGCTTTCCTCTACATCCTGCTGGATACTCTGTGATTAACATGAACTGAATTAGCTGCTCAACAGATTTTGTATTCTAACCACCTGTTTCCTGGGACGTTTGCTGAGCATAGGACACCCTCCACAAGACCTGTCTTTTTTTAATACCCTTCAAATTTCTGTGAGGAGAAAGTTAGTGTGGGAATCATGTAGTCCTCCAGATGTTGTTAATTACAACTCCTAGAATTCTTCACCATCAACAGTGCTGGCTAGTGCTGTTGGGAGGTGCTGGCCAACAGTGTTTACAGGGCGACATAATTTCCACCACTGATTTAAAGTAAAAATGACTAAGGCAGTAGGCCATTTTTAGGAGGTGAACAGGCAACATATAAAGCTGCTTCAGGGTGTCCAGCTGTTGGCTGAATCTGAGTGACACTTTGATTTTTCCCAGACACAATGAAATCCTGTAATATAGTGTGGTTGTGTGCAATTCTGTACAGAGTTAATATTGAAAAAAATCTTGTTCTTGGCATCAGTTTTTGTTCATGGCAGTAACTTCCCTCTCTCCTGTATATGACCATGATGTCACCAGACACAGGTTCAGACCTGTGTCACCCAGCCTATATAAAATGTAAGAAATTTCTCCTCTTTGAATGTAATTGAAATGGAGCTTAACCTGGGTGTCTGCAGTACTGGATAGGCAGGTTGGTTGGAGTATGGATGTAATAGATTCGAGTCAAAACGTTGACATTCTGCATATTGCTCCCTTTTTGCAGGTACAGAAAGTTTAATATAATTGGAAGCTATATCCTTTATTAACCTCCTCATATTGCCAGCAGATATTAATGTGTCAGAGTTAATAGGAACAAATAGATGAAAATGCCTATAAAAACTTAGAACCATACTTTAAACATACTCCTCCCCTCCCCTTTGCTGTTGATTCTTTTGATGTCTGCTGCATTCTCTGGTTACACTATAGAAAGCTTTGTCTGCCCAAGCTAAAGGCAGAAGACCAGTATTTATTTTCAGATAAATTATTTTGTATTCTAAACCTGGCTAATACTGGAATGATTTTGGGGTTTCAGACCTCTTTTCAGACTGTGTTATTGTGCCTATAATTAAAATGAACTTTGCTAGCAAATGAATGTGTGTTCATTCCTTTATGATCTTTGCCTGTAAACTTTTCTCTATATTTCAGAAATTAGTTTAAGAATTACTGCTTTTGTAGTTTTTTGTGGGGCTTTCGGGCTATGTGGCCATGTTCCTTTCTGATGTTTCGCCACCATCTGTGGCTGGCATCTTCAGAGAATTACTGCTTTTGATCATGACAAATTATTACTATGTCACTGCCTGATTAGTGCTACTAAATTATGAAAGGTCAGATATTGTGGTATGTTGAACACACTTGCCATTAATTTCTAATGTTTCTGGAGATTTATTGACAAAGTTGCTCAAATGCACAGTTTGGTTTCAGAACAGTTTAAAAAATTTCTGGGTCATATAATCTGCTCAAGATGGGAAGGTGGTGGACTCTCCATTAAATGATTTAAAGCAGAAACTTAATGGTATTGTCACAGGCATTGTAGTAAGGGATTTTTTGTATTGGCAGGAACTTGGATTAGCATATCTTTAAGTCCCCCCCCCCCATTTTCTGTTTCTAAGACTTAATTTTTTGGAGGGTGGGTATGCGTGTATGTTTAAATGCTGGTGAGATTCTTCTTCGTGGTCTCTGCGAAGCACACAAATGGGTTATTCTGCACCTGCACAGCAAATCCAGATCCTACTGGAATAACTAGGGAAGACTTTTTGGCAGTAGCTCCCCCCCCCCAATAGGCTCAGTATCTATCTGCCCTTTCTCAGTTCCTTTTGTCCACTGCATGAGCAGCACAGGAACCTTGCTAAGGAATTGCTCCTTCCTTTCGCTTTCGCTTTTGACCACTTCTGCAGCTTTAATTCTTTTCTGCCTCAAGACTACTCTTTGAGGTTTTTGATTCGGACTTGTTCAGGACTCTGATTCATGGTAAAACCGTCCATGAGTGGTTTCAGTCTCGTCAGAATCTTCAGATTACTCCGACCCAGACTTCTCTCGACTTCGACAGTTGCAGTCACTTTGAGTCATCGGAGCACCTTCCCCTTTGGATGACATCTTCTCCTTCTCCCACCAAGTGGTCCACATGGGCCAAGCACTGACCATCAACTTCCCCCACACCGACACAGAGGTTCTCGATCCCGTCGAGGAGAGGGTCTGTGACAAGGTGCCTACACCAACCTCGATCCCATTCCTTCCCTTGATGTCTAAGATTGTCAAGTCTCTTGGGCCTCCCTTTCATCATCTCAGCCCTCGACCAAGAAATTGGACAACCTCTATCACATCTCCCCATCTGAGGAGATGTGGCTTTTCGAGCACCCTTGCCTGAATTCGGCAATTGTCGAGGCCTCCCAGGCTCACTTCACTCCCAAGACGGCTGTCGCTCCCAACCGAAGGCTGCAAATTTGACTCCATGGTCTGCAAGTCCTATGCTTCAGCTGTTTTGGATCTCAAGATCCAGAACGATGCCGCCTGTATGGTGGCCTACGAACAACACCTCTGGGAAAGGGCCCTTCCACTGTATGACAACTTTCCTGAGGACAAGAAGTGCACATCCATGGACCTCCACACCAAGGCCCATGCCCTGGCTTGTCACCAGATCTTTTGTGCCTGATATTCCGCTGATTGTTCAGCAAGACAGCTGTCTGGGGCCCTGGCCCTTCGCCGTCACACCTGGCTGAGGTCTTCAGACTTGACACCACAAGCCAAGCAGGCCATTGAGGAACTTCTCTTTGATTCTTCAGGGTTTTTCCATAAGGAAACTGACAAGAAGCTGGAGTTGAAGAACAAAATGAGGAACACAGCCCGGTAATATGGCATGTCCTCATATTCAGCTTCTCGCTCTCCATTTTTCCAGGGCAGACCGGCTTGGCAAAGGCCTCCTTACCCCTCCAGTCAGGGTAAGTCCGCTCAACCCTCAGACTATCAACAAAAACGTTTCCCACCGCAACAACATTCCTCTGCTAGGAAGCATCAGTCCAAACAAAAATATAAACAGCCCTTCCATAAGAAGGATGCTGACCAAGGCATGTGCTGTTTCTGAAGCCCTTCAGCGCACTTCACCTCTTAACCTCTCTTCGGAGACCATCTGGCCCACTTCCGCCACGCTTGGGCCTTTATCACATCTGACTCCTGGGTGCTTTCCATAGTCTGTTGGGGTTATGCCCTGGAGTTTCAGGGTCTTCCCCCAAGGGGTCTTGTCCTCACCACCACCAACCTCAGACACCCTTCTTGACGAAGTGTGCTTTCTTCTTGGAAAAGGCACCATTGAACCCATACCTCCATCCCAGATCTGACACTACCTGTTCTCTAGATACTTTATTGTTTTCAAAGCTACTGGGGGCCTTCGCCCCATCCTTGACCTACGTTTCTTGAACTCCTTTATCTCATACACACATTTCTGTATGGTCACTTTGGCGTCCATTCTTCCTCTGCTCCAGCAATCAGATTAGTTTGACACTCTTGACCTCCAAGATGCCTACTTTCACATCAGCATCAGGGAAGAACATCGAGAGAGAATTCCTCGCCTTTTCAGTCAGCCCCAACTGTTATTGGTACTGAGTACTGCTGTTCAGATTGTGTACGGCCCCAAGGGTGTTTACCAAATGCATGACAGTCGTCACAGCATTCTTCGACAACACAACACCATCGTCTTCTCTTATCTCGACGATTGGCTGTTTGTCGCCTCGTCCAGACAGATGCTCATCGCCCTTCTCGAGGATGCCCTCTCACTGCTTCAGGCCTTGGAACTGATGGTCAACTTGGAAAAGTCCACCTTCGTCCTGGCTCAGCGAGTGTGCTTCGTAGGGGCCATGCTAGATTCCTCCACTTTGAGGGCCTATCTACCCCTTTCCTCTAGATGGATCAGGGTGTGGACAGCTTAAGTTGTGCTCGGAGACATGGCGTCCACTACTTATGTCATCCTGTGGACCCGACTTCAGATGCACTCGTTCCAGTTATGGTTCCTCTTGGTTTTCAACCCCACGTTCGATTCCTCGATTGCAAGCTGTACATCTCCCTGGGGATGAGAATGAGCTTGCGGACAAAGTCAGCAGAGCCCTAGACTTGTGCCACGGATGGCAGCTGAACCCTCAGGTCATCCATCGTCTCTTCTCCATGTGGGGAACTCCGGACGTTGACCTTTTTGCCCTTCATCTCAACGCTCATTGTGACCAGTTCTGCTCCAGGATCATGTCACCCCCGTCTCGAAGAGATGCCTTCCTCTTCCACAGGTCCAGCAAAAGGTTCTACGCCTTCCCTTCGCTCCCACTGACCACCAGGGTGATAGCCAAACTACATGCCAACTGCTCGGACCCCATCCTGATCACCCAGTGGTGGCTGAGATAGCCGTGGTTTGCCCCACTTCTCCACCTCTCCAACAACCGGTTCTCGCCTCTGACGTCAACACTCTCCATCTGGTGGCATGGAGTATCCTGCCTTGAATCATCTCTCATTACTTGTCTGAAAGATCATCCGAGCTTCTTACAAACTCTCTACTCAACAGTCTTATGCCCTAAAGTGAGCTAAATTTTTGGTCTTCCTGTCTAGGAAGGGACTCTCTCCCACAATGGTCATGGTACCAGTTGTTTTGGACTGTCTCCACTCTCTTTCTGAATCCGGCCTCTCCATCACTTCTCTGAAGTGCTACCTCACGGCCATCTGTGCCCACTACCAGTTTTCTGGCCGACTGTCCTTCTTTGTCGACCCCCTGATAAAGAAATTTCTCAAGGGACTCTCAAACTTGAAGCCACCCTCTGCAGTTCCAGCCCCGGTGTGGGACCTCCAGCTCATCTTGGCAGCACTTTCTACCTCTCCCTTCGAGCCAATGGCTTCCTGCGATCTCAGGCTCCTCACCTGGAAGACAGCCTTCCTGGTCACCTTAACATCAGCATGAAGGGCAAGCAAACTCTGTGCCCTCCGTATCCACTCCCTTACTTGAATTTTTTTAAGAACAAGGTTGTCCTTCGACCGGACATCTCCTTCCTTCCAAAGATTGTGTCCTCGTTCCACCTCATACAGGACATTGTTCTCCTGCCGCTAGCCCCAAACCTGACCACTGACACTGGGCATCGACTCCACTCCCTCGATGTCAGGCAGGCTCTAGCATTCTACCTCAACAGGACTTCGTCCTCTCGACTCTCCCCCAGACTCTTCGCATGCTATTCCAACCTTAAAATTGGACTCCCGGTCACACCATAGTGTTTCTCGAAATGGGTGACCCCCACCATTCTCCTTTCCTATGAGATTTTTCAGAAGACTCCTCCAGCTCGAATTCAAGGCTATTCCACCAGGGTGGTAGCCTCTTCATCTGCCTTCCTTTCTGGAATTTCCTTGGAGGACGTTTGCATGGCTGCGGTTTGGTCACAGCCTCTGACCTTCATCAAGCACTACTGGTTTGATGCCAGGCATCATCAAGAAGCAGCTTTTGTAGAGCCATCCTCCTTTCCAGCATCCATTAAGGTTAGTTGACACTTGTCAATAATTGACACTCACACCGTTTTCTTGGTTTTATGTCTTTATTGTCAGGGCACTTCCTCCTCCTGGAGGTGACCATGTCAGTCTAACCCATTTGTGTGCTTCACAGGGACTACGAAGAAGGACAGGTTGCTTACCTGTAACTGTAGTTCTTTGAGTGGTCATCTGCGAATCCACACAAATTCCGCCCATCTTCCCCTCTCTCGTTTCCTGCCCTCTTTCCTTGTCTGCTTCACAGCTGACATTTTTTGGAACTGAGAAAGGGTAGGAAGATACCGAGCCTATATAGAGGGTGGGCGGAGCTACCACCAAAAAGTCTTCCCTAGCGATTCTGGTAGGATCCGAATTTGCTGCACAGGCACAGAATAACCAATGTTTGTAGATTCACAGATGACAACTCAAAGAACTACAGTTACAGGTAAGCAACCTGTCCTTATTAGTGGTGCCCATGTTCTATTTAAGAAAATCCATGTACGATGTTGCACTTTGTTCTGATACTTTTTCCATGATGTGCCGTGACACATCAATTTGTTTACTTTGGATTTGGTTCTGTTTTTGAGTATGTATGTTAGCAGATTTTAAAATATTGGGTTGGACCTATGCTCATCATGTAATGGGTCTTTCCTACTCCTTCCTCTCACTACAAATCTTTTTATTCCTTGAAAATTCCTTCTGAGGAACCCTCTGAAAAAAAAATGGGGAATGAATTGAGCAACATGTGGCCTTACCCTCTTCCAGAGAGCTGGATTGCAGCTTTCATCAACTCAAACCAGTACTGCCAGTTGTGAAGGATGAAGGGAGCTGTAGTCCAACAACATCTGGAGGGCAATAGGTTGCACACTGCAGGTGTAGGAGATGCAGCAGCAGGATGTTTCTGGAATTCATTGGTGCTACCTTGCACAAAGTACCATTTGAACTTAGGCACTCAATTCTAGAAGTTTAATTTCAAGAAAGTGTCCGAGGACCTTTTCAGATGGTACTGTACTTTCTAGGGAGAAATATTGGTATTGCATGCTCTTTTTTCTCTTATCTTCATTGCCTTACCTAAGAAAATGAAAGTTTTTACTGTTTTGAGATTTTCTGCAGAAGGTTCTGTCTCAACAGAGTTTCAGTTTATACAGTATCTTAAAACACAATGTTTACAGCAATAGCAAACAAGAGAAGTTCATCTAGTATCATTTTTTTTCTTTCAGAAAGTGTTAAGTACACTTGTGCTCCGCATGGCATGATATTCTATGGTGAGTGCTCTGTTTATAATTTTGATTTAATTTAAACTCCCTAAGAATAAGAAAGTAATACAGCTAACTGAACTAACTGTTGTTAATTCTTTTCTAATGTCAGTGTTACTTTCTGAAAATGGAGAACTGAATATACATTTGATTGACTATATAGAATACTTCATTTAAAAAAAAATTACTTACTTTTTATTTGTGCAATCTGTTGCTTGCAATAGACAGGAATAGTTTGGCTTCACAGATTTTTGAAGTGCAGTTGTCAAGCTTATAGTCAGTGCATGCAAATCAGGGGCATGTGTACATGTTGTGCATTCCACCTCAATGTTTTCTCATACTTTTTCAAAGCATATTTCTCAGAATAAACAAATCACTCCCTTTCCTGCTTTTGCACTGTATATAACTGTTAATTTTTCTATCTGCGCTGCACTATTTATGTCTCTGACAATAAAATTAAAGTATTCAATGTGTTTTGATTGGAATGCAACTGCCCCTTCCCATTCCTTTGTGACAATGTACATGACATATCATTGATCATTTTAAGAATTGATCATAGAAAACCATAACCAAACTAACAGACCAGAATCATGAACCAGTTGTCTTGTTTTGAGTAAACCATAGTTAAAATTAACTTTCATATGTGTTTGATGACAAAGAAAAAGTGTGCTTATTAAAGTGGAAACAAAAACTTTTTATTTCTTTGTGGTAGTGATAGAGAAACCATTGTTCCACTCCAGGAAAGAATCATATCTTTCCTAGCTCTTTTCTTCCCCTCATGTGCCTAACTTCTTTGCTTCTCTCCTGTCTTCTTAACCAGTGTTCTGAACGTTGTGGCTTAATTACCGAAACAGAAAACCAGAATATGATGAAACACTGGTTTATAATTCTGGTTCTTCTTTGTGGTCTCTATGCCTCACACAGTAGGGTTTGCGCATGCACAGAGTCCCCATTATTGATGGGAGGACCTGCCCATTCCTGTGTACTGAGCATGCCCTATCCCACCAATCTAGCTGTACCTTCACTTCTCTTTCATCCAATGCAAGAGAAATCTTTCGGATTGCTTCTTACCTGAGTCCTCTCATATATGGTAGATCGATGTTACTTGTAATTTCATTTTTCATTTTTATTTTCTTCTGACTATTACCCTTGCAGAGCTTGGCAGTTCATCTGGCAGGCAAGGACAAATCCTAGCAGTCTCTCACAGCTGGGACAGGGTTCTTCAACATGAAGGACCTTATCACACAAAACTTTCCATCTCATAGCTTCATGGTGGGGTGGAGCATTCTCCCTGGATCTCTTTGCCACTCCAGAGAATGTGCAGTATTCAATGTTCTGCACCATAGCGGGCTGAGGGACAGGCTCCCTAGGAGATGCTTTCCGTCTCAACTGGAGCCGTCACTTCCTCTACGCTTTACCCTCACTCCCGTTAGTGGCATGGGTTATGGCCAAAATGACCAGGGACAGAGCCAATTTGATCCTGCTGGCTCCTTACTCCTTCCTGACAACACCATCTGGCCAAGGAGGGAGTGAAAGGAGATGCCTAGCAACACCATTGGACCTGGCCTCAAGTTGAAGCGCCCTCCCTCCTGACAATACCATCTGGCCATGAAGAGAGTGAAAGGGCAGGCCAAACTCCATCTGGCCTGTCTTAGATTAAGAAGCCG
Source organism: Urosaurus nigricauda (assembly GCA_034509955.1). Classification (NCBI taxonomy): domain Eukaryota; kingdom Metazoa; phylum Chordata; class Lepidosauria; order Squamata; family Phrynosomatidae; genus Urosaurus; species Urosaurus nigricauda. The sequence goes on along the minus strand of JAOEGL010000004.1, from coordinate 27,179,780 downwards.
AGTCCCCCCTCCAGTCCATCAGCCTTGGTCCAGGCGTCAGCGGGAGAGAAGATATGCTGGACCTGCTCCCCTTTCCCGCCACTGTTCCCTTCTCCTTTTGTGTCGTGTCTTTTTAGATTGTAAGCCTGAGGTCAGGACCCATCTAATTAAAAATAATAATTGTAAGCCCCTCTGATAGCCTTTAGGGCTGAAGAGCGGGGTATAAATAAATAAATAAATAAATAAATAAATATTATACTGGCTGAGACAATCCTGGTTTGCCCCCCTACTCCACATGTCCAGGGCTCAGTACCTCAAACTTCTGAGTTGACCAGACCTTCTCTCCCACTCCAATGGTGCAGTCCTTCACCCCGGCCTACACAGCCTCCTCATGACAAGAGGCCTTCTTCGAGTCCTTTCAGCTTCTAGAAAGGATTCTACTAAGTGGTCTTACTCTTATAAATGGAAGCACTTTTGTACCTTTTCTGAGACTAGAGCTGAACCTTGCTTGCCAGTTCAACTCTCTACAGCCTTGCACTTCCTGCTCCATCTGCATGGTCAAGGACTGACCTTTTCATCTCTCAAGGTATATTTGTCAGCTGTTGTTGTTAACCAGTCTCCTGGTTCACCATCTGCTAAGCTCTTCACCTCACCTAACTTGAAAAGGTTTTTCAAAGATCTACACCATATATACCCTCCAGTGCCTCCATTGGCTCCTTCCTGATCACTGTCATTGGTGCTTACACACCTTGCTAGGCTACCCTTTGAAACCTTGGGATTGGCCTCCCTGAGACTATTTTTGCTCAAAGTGGCATTTCTTGTGACCATCACTTCAGCCAGGAGGTCCTCTGAGCTGACAGCACTGCCCTCAGATGAGCCCTTTCTAGTTTTTCATAGGGAGAAATCTCCTTTCTCCCTAAGGTGGTATTCCCTTTCCACCTTTCTCAGGACATTTTGCTGCCCACCTTTTATTCAGACCCTTCCACTCCTCTGGAAAAGACTATGCACACACTTGATGTTCACCATGCTTTGGCATTCTATATTCAATGTGCTGCTGGGTTCAGATTGATCAACAAGTTGTTTGTTTGTTATGGTAGATCTAAGGAAGGCCACCCTGTTTCTTCTCAATGGTTTTCAAAATAGATTTCCCAGACCATTTTGCTGGCTTACGAACGTGCCAAACACCCTCCTCCTGTTGGTGTGCCCCCACACTTAACCAGGGCTGTCTCCTCATTTGCACCCTTCCTCAGGGAAGGCCCCTCTGTCTGATGTCTGCAAGGCAGCTGCATGGTCCCTACCAGCTTGATTCCAGGTCTCATCGGAATGCCAGATTTGGCCATGCTGTTCTGTCTTCAATTCTGCAGTGACCTTCTCATTTGTCACAGGTAAGCTTTTTAGTCACCCTATTGTGTGAGGCACAGAGACCACAAAGAAGAACTGGTTGCTTACCTGTAACTGTGGTTCTTCGAGTGGTCATCTGTGCCCTCACACAAACCCACCCTACATCCGCTCAGTCAGGTCCCTGCTACTTTTTTGTGGTGGGATTGAACTGAAGGTGGAGCTAGATTGGCAGGATTGGGCATGCTCAGTACACAGGAGTGGGCAGGGCCTCCCACCAATCTGCTCAACTTTTTAGTTTCCAAATGGGGACTCTGTGCATGTGCAAACCCTATTGTGTGAGGGCACAGATGACCACTCGAAGAACCACAGTTACAGGTAAGCAACCTGTTATTTGTGCACTAACTTGAATTTAGTAGTTCCCAAACTTTGGTCCTCCATGTGTTCTGAATTTCCAGAATCTCCAACCAGCTCTTGGCCAACAGTCAGGAATTCTGGGAGCCGAAGTTCAAAACATCTGGAAGAAACCACAGTTTTCTAAGTCCAGAGGTAACAGAAGTGTTTATGAAAGTGGACTGTTATAAAATTGAGCATTTTAATCTCCTCACAGCTGCTGGAGATGAGGAGAAACATAAAAATGCACTGCTCACTCAGATAGCAGAAACTATGGTTTCAGTTAATATCAGAACAAGACCAGAATTTCTTGCTCACAAATTTCCTTCTGCGGTGCTTGAATATACGGAGGATTTCCCTCCATTGAAATGAGTGGAAACCTTGCTGTTGCTTTGAACTTTGGATGGGTATTTATGCTCGTTATGACTGAGATCCAGATATCAATTTTTGGTGTACTCTGTGGGATTTCCCTCCTCCTTTTCTTTTGAACAGCAAACCCTGATGCCTAAATTGCTTCATCAATTTCAAGGATGGTTTTGCCCTATGGCATCAGGAGGTGCTGTTCAAGAAATGTACTCAGAGATCTCCTGGGTCAAGATAAATAGTTCTTTGGCTCTCAGCCAAAGTCTTTCATTATAAGTCTGAGTGAAAATGAAAGTAACTTTAATTGCAGCTGTCTGTCTACACACTGAATGCTTATTTATATTAAAACAAGTATAACATGTTACTTTTATAATTAAAACTACCAGTTTGCAATTTATTTTAAACGCCCATTTTAATAACAGGCTGTTTTTGTTCCCTCTTGTTATTTTACATATGTGAATATTTTGAGTACCTCTAATTGCACAATGAACAATTGTAGCTATACTTTTAAAATAACCTTAACATTTGAAATAAAAATGCCTGTTTCAACTGGTTTTATATGTAAAGAATCAGACTGGCTGAGGCAGAGCAGATATCCAGAAAAACAGGAAATTCTTCTGTGTGCCCTTCCTTAGCACTCTTGAACTGTGTGTTAGACATACACCCTTTATTGATGGCTGCTAAACATTTCAGTGATAAGTCATATTCTTTTTCTGTTCTGTTACTTTTCTGGGGAAAAGGGCGTCCTGCGAGTGTAGTGTGGTTAAAGAATTGAATCTCGATTTGAGAGATCCGTGTTCTAATCTAATCACCCATGGAGACATGAAATTCAATTGTCTTGAGCGATCATTCACTCTCAGCCTGGTCTACTTCACTGGGTTGTTGGGAGGAAAGCAGGGGGGCATGAATGCTGCCTTCAGCTCACTGGGATAGACATATAACAATTAAAAAATTGTTTTCAGGAGTTGCCTAACTGCACATTTCTGTGCTATAGTTTCTACTCATTTGCTTTAAAAGTTGTCCATAATTGGAAGTGGTTTTGTATTATGAGAAGGTTGAAGTACAGTGGTACCCCGGGTTACGAATCCCCCGGGGTACGAAAACCCCGGGGTACAAAAGAGCCGGGGCCGCAAAAACGGCCCCGGCTTACGAAAAAACCCTGGGGTACGGGAAAAAAAACCGCGCGGCCCCTTTAAATTTGCTGCGCAGTCTGGCAAAAAAAGCGGTCCTCCGGGTTACGAACACTTCCGGGTTACGAAAGTAATCCCGGAACGGATTACTTTCGTAACCCGGGGGACCACTGTAAAGTTTCGTGTTAGAAATAGACCCTTAACATTTCCTGCAATGAGAAGAGGCTCTACAATAAATGTTAGGTAGCATGTTAGGCTGTTGATGCTGGAGGGCTTTACCTCCCTCTTGGGCCTTCTTAAGTGGCTCCAATTTGCCTCCTTATCATCACATCCCTAGTTGTGTCAACTTTGGGAGTTGGGATATTAAGGCAGGTCTCTAGGAGAGGCTGGCCTACCACCAGTGGGATCACTTATGAAGGAGGTTCATATCAAACAGGGTTGAGGAAACCTGCTTTAAGAGATGGCAGGGCAAGGACAAGTCCTACACCTAAGGGAAAAATAGGATTGACATAATATATGGTTGTCTGAATTTTTGTTAATGAGAGCTGCTTGTTTTGCTGGTTCCCTGTTGGAGAAAGGATATTGTGTCAACTCAGGGTGTGTGAAGAAGGGACAAACTGAATATCCATTTGAACATTAGAAGGCAGTAGGAAATATGGAGCAGGGTGGCAGGCATGTCATTAGACAAGAAGAAAATGTTGGTTGTAACAGGGTGCTGTTTGCTCCAAATGGTTCTCCATTCCACATACTGTAGTCTGAATAACCCTTGCAGAAGGGTGCTTTAGGTTCATATTTTTTTTCTGCTAAATACTAGGTTGGTTCAGGCAAAAGAACAGCTGTAAGGAGATCTGGTTGGATGACACTGTGGGATTTTATCTTCCTCATCTCTGCTCACCACTATTTTCTCTGCAACAGCATTTGAGATGTGGGAGGGGCTGGTGAGGCACAGTTGTAGTGGTTTATCGTGATTCCAAAGTCAAACCCCATGTTGTGGAAATGGGAAAGGAAGATTGAATACAGATACTTGCTAGCTAGCAAATTAGAAATAGAAACTTTAAGGTATTTTCTAATTTATGCAAATACTGCTCCTTGTAGATCTTTGCAGTAGTTTCTAGCTGCTTGCTGTTGTGTGCCTTCAAATAATTTCTGATTTATGGGGACACTAAGGCAACCCTGTCACAGAGTTTTCTTGGCAAAATTTGTTCAGAGTGGAGTTGCTTTTGGCTTTCTCTGAGGCTGAGAAAATGTGACTTGTCCAAGATTACCTAGTGCAGTGGTTCTCAACCTTTAATACAGTTCTTCATGTTGTGGTGACCCTCAACTGATGGTCTTGGTTCTTAAGACCATCTGAAATATGTGTTTTTTGATGGTCTTAGTTGATCCCTGTGAAATGGCTGTTCGACCCCCAAAAGGGTCACGACCCACAGGTTGAGAGTCGCTGACCTAGTGGGTTTCAATGGCAGGGTGTGGACTAACCCCTGTTCTCCGAAGTTATTATCTAATGCTTAAACTACTACACCACTCTGGCTCCTTTCCAGCAGCTAGCACTATATATAATGTGAAAATAACTAGTTTCTAAGCAATGTGGAATTAAATTGGTGGATCGGATGCATGGAAAGATTAATAAAACATGTCTTTACAGTATATAATGAGCTTTTAGCAGTTTGTATAACTGCCTTTTTTTAAAAAAAAAACTAATATAACAGAAAATGACAAAATATCCCCTTTTTAATGAAAGGGGACATAAAGGGACAATAATCATGTATTGCTTTTATTTGAGGCTACTGGGTGCAAGAAAGCACCTAAAGATATCCTATATTGTGGCTTAAATTTCCTGCTTTCACTGGTATTAGATGGTAGACTTTTTCTTTGAATGTCTGTATGTATCTCTTGAACTAGTTCGCTTTCTTTCTTTCTTTCTTTCTTTCTTTCTTTCTTTCTTTTAGTTGGGTTGAAGAATTGACTTCAAAACTTATTGACTTCCTAATAGATATCATGTTGGGAAGGAAGAGCTGCCAGATTGTTAAGATATAAAGTGACACATCAGCTGCTTCAAGCAGAGGGGCCTATCCAGCTGTAACTAAAGCAGACATGGGGTGCTGATATTGACCTAATGTCAGGGGGCACTGTTGCATGAGCCCACCAACACTACCATATTTATTGTGTTTTCTCCTGGCCATTTCCCCTTTTCATTGCAGCAGTTCATGTATATTGTGCTATATTGTGCCTCTAGTGCATCTAATTTATACTAGATGCAGTTCCTTAAAATGTGATGGATCTCAGGTCCCATCAGCTCTAGCTAGTATATTCTGATGGGAATTAAATTTCAGCAAATCAGGAGGGCCACAAGTTGTCTGATGTATGCCTTTCTGAAGGATATTGATGTTGGATCATGTGTGGATTGAGGCTTAATTTCCACCACCCAACAAAAATAAGCAACAAGAACTGGAACAAGCCAGTCTTCCTTTTAACTGAACTGACATGAACTGAATCCTCCTCAGCAATCTCATTGCTTTCAGCTTTGATTACAGAAAAGATTCCAGTAGTTTCAGTGGTTGCATTTTTAAGGCCAGGTTCTTCTGTGAGAGCTTTGAGAATGGGTTTGGGATGCTCATTCCTCTGCAGAGCCTGGTAAAAAGAGATTTAGGTGTTTCCCTGCATTCGGGATTAAAATAGAGGCATTAGAATCTATATTTACAGAATGGCCAAGCCCTAAAGATAAGGCCTGTTGAAGCTCTCCACCTCCTCCTGCTGAGCTGCGTTTGGGGAAGGGGAGCAGTATTTAAGGCTGGGATGAACCCTGCAAGGATTAATTTTTCTTAGTTTAGCGAGATAAAAAAAGATCACAGAGGCTTCATCTGCACTGCAGAAATAATCCAGATTGACAATGCCTTAGTTCACATAGCTCAGTGCTATGGAATTCTGAGAAATGTTTGTGGGACATTTAGCTTTCTCTGTCAGAGAGCCCTGCTGCCACAAGAAACTACAGATTCCAGGATTCCATGACATTTAGTCATGGCAGTTAAAGTGGTGTCAAACTGCATTATTTATGCAATGTGAATGCAGCCAGAGAACCAACACTCACCAGAGCATTTTTTTAAACATTTATTTATTTATTTATTTATTTATACCCCGCTCTTCAGCCTTAAAGGCTATCAGAGCGGCTTACAATTATTATTTTTTAAGATGGTTCCCTGCCCTCAGGCTTACAATCTAAAAGACACAACACAAAAGGAGAAGGGAATGGTGGGGAATGGGATCAGGTCCAGCAGTTGTTCTCTCCCTCTGACGCCTGGACCAAGGCAGATGGACAGGAGGGAGGGCTCGGCTTCTTAATCTAGGCCCGATGGAGTTTGACCTCTCCTGTTACTCCCTCCTAGGCAACCAGATAGTGTTGTCATGAAGGGAGGGCTCTTCAACTTGAGGCCAGGCTGGATGGTGCTGCTAGGCCTCTTTCACTCCCTTCTAGGTGGCCAGATGATGTCTCAGAATAATTAATGTATGTGAATGAGGTGGCTTCAAAATGGTCAGTAATCCTTGCTGAATAACATTAGCTGTATGTAATGTATAGTTAGGTATCCTGCTTTAGTTAGGTCAGATTTTAGAAGATAGTGGCAATTATGACCTATTGTCAAATTAGGTGCAGCTTTATTTTAGTGTTTACAGCTTCCTATAAAGATTCCTACCTGTTACTGTTTTTTAAAATGTTAGTACAGAGTCAGCAAATTTTATTTGTTAATTTAACAAAAACTAGGTTAAATAATGTCCATATATTAATTTAATGCAGCAAAACTGGGATTTTGTAAAACAGTGATAGTAGTGTTCTGGTTTTAATCTTGTCTGTAAATCTTGTTTCAGGGATAACCACAGAAAGAGGAGAGAGAAGGGAACGCTATAGTATACAGTGGTCCCCCGGGTTACGAATACCCCGGGGTACGAAAACCCTGGGGCACGAAAGAGCCGGGGCCGCAAAAATGGCCCCGGCTTACGAATAAAACCCCGGGATCCGAAAAAACCCCCGTGCGGCCCCTTTAAATTTGCCGCACGGTCCGTCAAATAAAGCGGTCCCCCGGGTTATGAAAATTTCCGGGTTACGAAAAGTAATCCAGAACAGATTACTTTTGTAACCCGGGGGACCACTGTATAATATATAAGTGGTTACACTGTGTTCTGTTATGTACGGTTTCCTTTTTATGTTTAGCATAAAATATTATTGATCAGGGTGACAACTCTGGGGTCAACATGTATACAGGTCAATATAGTTTTATTGCTTAGAAAGGTCCTGAAAGAAGCATCACTGTGTGCCTCAGCGGTGATTTTTGAAAGAGCTGCCAGCAAGGGGTGTGTGTGTGTGTGTGTGTGTGTGTGTGAAAGAGGTGATATCCTTCCCAATCAGATGTTAAAGACTTCTTTGCCCACCAAACTCCACATTTAAATCCACTTATTTCCCTTCCCTATCAAAGTTAAAACCACCTTTCCTCACCAAACCCCACATGCTCAATCTAGTGTTAAAACCTTCTCTTCTAGCACAAGGGAAATGGTATTAGATGGTTGGGAGATGTCCAGAGAAGGAGGGAAGGAAGTGGTGTTTTCTCTTTCAGATCCTTTGTTATAGCCCCCTAAGTTTTACCCTTGACTTATCCACGGGTCATATAAAAATCCATGATTTTGGCCCTAAAACCTTTCTTCGGCTTCTACATGAGCTTGACTTGCACACAAGTATATAAGATAGGTTGCAGAGCACCTTTGAACTATTTAACATTAAAAGAAGCCACTTATTTTTCAAAACCAGCAGTATGCTTTTAGGTTTTTTCATGTTTTCCTTTTTTGATGTGTAAATTGGGCTGCTCCAATTGCCCCTATCTGGCTTAGGTTGTCAAACGAAGTACCTTGAGCTAGAGTTGTGTATTCAGAAACAGAAGGGTCAAATGTGTCTTTTGATCTGGTCCAGCGAACTTATTCATACAAAGGGCTGAAGTGTTGTTATTTAAACTTTCCAAATTCTCTGTGTTTCTCCTTCAGCAAACACATCTAGAGCCAAATGCTGGAAAACAGCTGCCCTACTAGCCCTTTATTATTGCACGGCCTGTAGAGTTGATTCTTTTCCTGCCCTGAAAGAGCCCTTGGAGAATGCCTCTGTGCCCTGTATGGGCTGTAAATGCAAGTAAGGTAAGGAGTGGAACAAGAAGCTCCTGGGAAGTTGGCTACATTAATGGACCATTGGACCTGATCTTTTAAGCTATGAATGTCACATTTTAAAACTCACATTTTCGCCAAGTTCTCCCAGTATTGGCTATTGTGATGTTTTCAAAGGAATGTCAAGGCTTTGGGTTGCTTAGAAGTATTTACGCTTCCTCTTTAAATAATCTTGAAGTGGAAAAATGTGGATGAGATCAGCTCAGCATCTAGGCCTGTGTTTGTCAGAATGTGTTCCTTAAAACCTGATTCACCTATAAAAAATGTAAGAGGACAAAGCAGGAGTTCATACAAATTGCAATGCCTTTGTAATGCTAGACATCTCATTCTCAGAAGATCTACACAGCTGTCTTAGAGTATTTTTTAAATCCTTGCTAAGGACTTTGGATACACACAAGTACGGGAACTGTAGGACAAAAAGCTTATTCTGACAGAATACACTCTTTTTTGTTTGTTATGACACTGGTTGTGTGTGCTTCTTTGATTGTATGTCCTGTTTTCACCAAGAACGTGACTGCTCTTAGTTTCAGAAAGTGTTAGAATGATGTGTTCTGTCTTCAGGATAAAAGGGATAGTTATTGCAGCAAGAAACTGGCAAGCAAATCTGACACTGAATATCAGAGCTGTGTGTTTGGAATGTTGCCTCCTCCCTTTTAAGGGGAAAATATTTTCTTAGCTGGTCAGTTAAAAGGTAAGTGCTCTGATATCTACATCAGCTGGTATGTGAAAAAGTGCCTGTCAGAAGTAATATCTTCCAAGAACTAACAGCTTTTTTTAATTGTTAGTGAAACCATAAAAAGTATCCAGTTTTATCAGATAGTGTTCATTATGTTATTACATAGTATATATAGTTCTAGTCTTTGCAGCACATGTATTTGGCACAGATCATGTGTACAAATGTTCAAAGCAACAAATGTACAAAACATTTCTTGAAAGTCTGTGTATGTAGTTGTCTGCTGCATTTCTTGTCACTTCTGAGTTCTGGCTGTCATTCAGTAGTATTTCTCAATTTTGTGGTCTCATTGCACTAAAGCATACTTTGCCAGGATTAATGTTTAGGAACAAGGATGCCAGAATCAAAACAAGAAAAAAAAAAGTTGTTCCATTTATGGTACTTGAGGGCGCTTGGATCTGCTCTGATTCTTTTTAACCTGTTCTCTTTAACAACAAAAAATATGGTGTAGCCTGCTAGACTACAAAGCACATTTGACACATCAGATGATTCACTTTCTTTTAATTCCCATATTGTAGCCCCATGTTTGCTCGAATCTCTGCATGCACCTTGAATGGGAAAAGAATCAGAGAGATATGTACAAGTTTCAAAAAGTTTTGGAGACAACATTTATGGCATTTTGGGGTCTTGTTGGGCACTTGTCCTGTGCTCCTTCACCTCCCATATTCACTAGAATTCATGAGTAAGGCTTGAATTACCAAGAGGATAAATCTTGATCTCACCTCTAAGGTAAACTAAACTAAAGAAAAGTAGTCATCAGTCTTTTTTGGCTGATTCAAGCCTATTTCCTTTCAGCTTTGGCATCAGAAAGGTGGTGTCCTTTACCCATACATAGAAATCTGGTTAGTTGTGGCTTCCACCTAATGTTCGCTCCTGCTGGACATGTGTGTTGTCTTATGTCTTCTCAACTGTCTAGGCTTCCTCTTGAACCAGAAGTTGACTCCCACTGAAATAATAAGTTTAATCAAGGCAGTCCTGGATTTGAAAGACCAGGCTGCCTTCCTTCCAGATGATCTTGCAATGAAACCTGGATCTCATCCTTGGCCCAGCTTTGTGGGAAGCCATTTGAACCTATAGCTACCTGAGATCTCGGGTTGCTGCCTTGGAAGACTGCTTTATTGATCATGATTGTGACTGCCAGATGGGCTGATTAGCTCAGTGCTGTCCTTGTGGACTGTCCATACTTGAATTTCCATTCTGATTGAGCAGTCTTGAGACTTGACATTGCCTTTCAGCCAAAGATAGTATCTCACTTCCATGTCTACTATGCATTGTTTTCCTAGCTTTTATACAGAATTCTACCTTCATTGTCTCAACTTGCCTAGGGCCTGGGTCTTCTATGTCAACAGGACTGTGGCTTTTCAGACTTCACAAATACAGTGGTCCCCCGGGTTACGAAGGTAATCCGTTCCGGGATTACCTTCGTATCCCAGAAGTTTTTGCAACCCGGGGGACTGCTTTCGCCAGCGCACAGCGCGCCGGAAGTGCGCTGTTTTAAAACTTCCGGGTTGCGAATTTCTTTCGCAACCCGGGTTTTTTTTTCGTTGGCTGGGGGCTTTTTTCTCCCCCGGCGGATTCGGATCCCGGGGATTTCGTTCCCCGGGGGATTCGGTTCCCGGGGGACCACTGTACTTTTTGTCTGCTATTCTTTGATGACGAAAGGACTACCTGTTTTGTTGAAGCACTTCTCAAAATAATAGGTTTTGTCATCCATTCATTTTGCCTGTGAACTGGTTCATAAGGACCTTCTGGCTTGAATTTGAACCCATTCAACATGGGCTGTTGCCACATCCTCTGCTTTCCTGGTCAGTATACTGCTAAATGACATTTTTTGGGTGGTTATCTGGTCACAGTTGATTAATTTTACCTCTCACTACAGAATGGACTCTAGTTCTCAAGCTGACAGTGCATTTGGAAGATCTGTACTGTTTTATTCCATTATTTGATTGTAGTATTACCATTTCAAGGTAATTCTGCCTCCTAAACTTTGATTCTATACTGTGTACTGATGGTTTAGAGCCTTCTGTTTTCTGAAGCCTGTTTACCTACTGATACTGATATGGAGGTGTTATGCTCATGTTTGATGTCTTGCATTGATTTCATGTTCAGTAAACTTCTGTTTTGTTTGCAGTGATACTCCCTCCTCCTTCTTGTGAAGATTGCTAGTCTCCCATTTGTGTGAGTCACAGAGGCCATGGAGAAAGACAGCTTGCATATCTGCCGGTGAACTCACACAACCTTGTCCATCTTCCCTTTGCCTGTTGTTTGCATTGCTGCATGGAACTAGTAATTTTGGCAGGATTCCCCATATATAAATGCATTAGAGGTGGGCACGGTTACTGCCCAAAAGCTTATATAATTATACTCTAGAGTCTAGAAGGTTCTGAATAATGCACTTATTCAGGTACAAGACAACTCATTTGTACAAGTTCACAGATGATCACTCAGAAAACTATAGTTATAAGTATGTAACTTGTCCTCCTGCTTCCAGCCTCTTAACATTGAAAACACACACACACACACCTAATGTGACTTCCTATTTATATTTTGGTTCCCCCCCCCCTCCATTTATTTAGCAGTCCATTCAGAGAATCCCAGAGGCAGAATACTGGTCTCTTAGAGTAGACCAAACACAATTGCTCACCTTTACATTAAATGTAGGAATGTACACCCTATGCATACAACCTCCTCTTGCCTTGCAGCATCTTTATCTACCCTGATTCCCTGAAAATAAGACATCCGCAAAAAATAAGACCTAGCAGAGGTTTTGTTGAATTGCTAAATATAAGGCCTCCCCTGAAAATAAGACATAGCAAAGTTTTTGTATATAAATATATACACAGTATATAATAAATGTTCTTTTTTTTTTTTTTTTGGTTCAACAATAAATGTGAACTCTTCTTTATGGAAAAAATAAGACATTCCCTGAAAATAAGACCTAGCACATCTTTGGGAGCAAAAATCAATATAAGACACTGTCTTATTTTCGGGGAAACACGGTACTTAACATTCCTAAGTGGGAAGAACAGTCTCCATCTGATTTCGTGTACATTCTCTTGTTCAGGAAGTAAATCTTTTTGCATTTTTTCAAGTCTCTTATAATTCATTGAGAATTTACATTTTTAAAAATAAAATGCCATGCTATATTGACCTATGTGACTTTTGCCTGGATGAGCAGAAATGTGCCTGCTTCATTGCAAAATGTTTTAAAAGGTCCCTGTTGTGTGTGCATGTGCTAGTTTATAGTAGTCAATGGCTTTCTCTTTCTTAACAGTTAAATAGGTTCAAAAGGTGAAAAATTAGGACGTTAATTAACTTTTTATCAATCTCTTAGCTTAAGACACTGTTATTATTTATGCAATACAGTTGCAAAAGATCTAGGCCCAAATCCAATTGCAAGTCTTAACCAGAGTAGGTACACTGAGTTAGTTGGAACTTGATACGTCAAAACTTATGCAAGTTAAATTGATTCATTGGGTCTATTCTAGTTGGGACTAGCAGTTGGATTTAGGCCCTAAATACCACATATTAATATATTGATCAAGACTAATTAAAACACATTGGTCAATCAGCAGGCACAGTCAGGTGCATAGAAGCTAATTAGAGAGAAGACAGGTCATCCAAAGGTTTCTATGTGAGGCTCTGATCAAGGGATCTATGTTCTGTCTATGGAAAGAGGTTCCTCCCCAGTTTTTTAAACTGCCAGCCCTACATTCAGTGTTTTTAAAATGTGCAAACTTTGTGTGACCCTGCTTAATTGCAAATGAAAGTACTTCGGTTGAATACTATTTACTAAATGAATGTATAATACTGTGTTTCCCTGAAAATAAGGCAGTATCTTATATTAATTTTTGCTCCCAAAGATGCACTAAGTCTTATTTTCAGGGGATGTCTTATTTTTCCATAAAGAAGAATTCACATTTATTGTTGAAGAACATTTTTTTTAACATTTGTTATATAGTGTATATATACGTATATACAAAAGCTTTGCTAGGTCTTACTTTCAGGGGAGGCCTTATATTTAGCAATTCAGCAAAACCTCTACTAGGTTTTATTTTACGGGGATGTCTTATTTTTGGGGAAACAGGGTATGTGATCTGTATAGAAAAGTTCTGTGGCAGATCCTGGAATGACTAGGATGTCCCCCTCAATTTCCTCAAAATGATTATCTTGCTACATTAGGGCCAGCACGGACAAGTCAGATATGGCAATGCTCTCTCAGAGCCCTTTCTAATAACTAATGGTGTGAAACAAGGTTGTGTTCTCACTCCAACTCTATTTACAGTCTTCTTCAGCATGATGCTCCAAAGGGCTACAGCAGATCTCGAAGAAGACGGCATCTATATATATTACCGTACTGATGGTAGCTTGTTTAACTTCAGCCATCTGAGGGCTCACACAAAGGCTCTAAACTATCTAGTCTGTGAACTGCTTTTTGCTTACAGTGCTGCCCTTGTTGCCCAGACAGAAGCAGGTCTGCAGCGCTTGACATCCTGCTTTGCAATGGCTGCAGAGCTGTTTGGGCTGGAAGTCTGCCTGAAGCAAACAGAAGGTCTCTATCAGCCTGCACCACAGGAAGAGCACTGTCATCCCCATGTCACCATAGGCAAATCTATGCTTAAATCCTTTCAGCAGTTCACTTACCTGGGGAGGATCATCTCTACAGACACCAAGATTGATAAAGAGATAGATCACTGATTAACAAAGGCATTATGGTGCATTCGGAAGGCTTCACAAAAGAGTCTGAAATAACAAAAACCTGAGGCAAAGCACAAAAATGAATGTGTACAGAGCCATTGTACTGTCTATTCTCCTCTATGGGTCTGAAACATGGGTCATCTATTGCCAACATCTACGACTCCTTGAACACTTTCATCAGCGCTGTATATGCACAATCTTAAATATTCACTGGACTATGCGACGAATGTTGCTGTCCTTGAGCAAGCACGGATCACTAGCATGCTATTGAAAATGCAGGTGCGCTGGGCAGGGCACATTTCTAGGATGGAGGACCATCGCCTCCCAAAAATAGTTCTCTACGGTGAACTCACCATGGGTCAGCATAAGAGGGGCGCCCCAAAGAAGAGAGAACAGACTCCCTGAAACAACATCTCAAGCTCGGCCAAATTGATCAACAAAAATGGTCTGCCCTGGCCTCACATCAGGAGGCATGGAGAGGCACTATCCACAATGCTGCAGCCTCTTTTGAGAACTCATGCCGAACGAGTGTTGAAGAGAAACGACAATGCAGAAAGAACCACAACTTGTAAACATCACTCAAGGAGACTTTTTGCTGTGCTGTCTGCAACTGGACTTGTTTATCTTGAATTGGCCTTTTTAGTCATCAACGCGTTGTAGAAAATGTGGGATGAGTCCTTCCTGAATCTTCGTTAGTGAAGAAAAGCCAGAGATAACCCCTCCCACAAAAGCCTTGATGGTTCAGACTAAAAGCTAATTTATTTAACCTCTTTATTCCCCACAGTGGTCAACCAAGTGTTTATGGAAAGGCCATTAACAGTGAGGGCCTTCTTCTGCTATTGTTTCCCAGCAATTGGTATTTGAAACTGTGGTGTCTATGCCTCTGGAAATGCTGTTGTTGGTGCTGCTGGTACTGCTACTATTGTTGTGTGCCTTCAAGAAGCTTCTGACTAATGGCAACCGTATCACAAGGCTTTCTTGGCAAAATTTGTGTAGAGGAAGTTTACCTTTGCTTTCTTCTGAGGCTGAGAGTGTGTGACTTGCCCAGGATCACCCAGTGGCTTTCTATGGATGAGTGGGGATTCAAATCCTGGTCTCGAGTCATAGTCCAACACTCAAAGCACTATCCCATGCTGACTTTCTGGAAAAACTGCATATTCATAATGCCTGAGATCCATTCATAACCTTATTCTCCATGAATTTGTTTAATTGTCCTTTAAAGCTTTATTATATTACAGTAGTGGTTATCGCTACCATCTATGTTAATAGCAAATCATATAAGGCTATTTAAAGAAATGCTTCCATTTTCCTGCACTAGATCACTAACAATTTATGGAGTGATTTTGCATTCATATATTGTCAGAGCAGGAGAAAACAATAACATTCTGTCCCCTTTCTCCACACATGTATAAATTGTTCATACCTGTATCAGAACCTTCCTTACATTTCTAAACTGGTCTTTAGTGTTGTAACCATTTCTCATACAAGAATTGCTCTACCCAAATGATAATTTTAGTTGCCATTTTTAATGCATCTTTTCCAAGTCTACAGTTCCGTTTTTGAGATGTTGCAGCCAGGGCTGTACATAGTATTCCAGAGATTAAATCCAGCATGATGCTAATGGAATTTTTAACACCCCCCCCCCCCAACCCAGCACCATTTTCTATTGCCAAAGGGTTTGCCAACCCACCAGAGTAGATATCTGGGAGTACACGCTACCGGTGAAGGGAAGTGTGTTCTTCCTGCTTGCACTCATGGAAAATGCTTCAATGGGTATGGTGAAAACATAAGATATTGGTGAGTTTTATTTTTTTATCCATTTCCTAGTGATTCCTAGCAGAGAATTCATCTTGTTCATGCTGTTGTACACTGTACACCAGATTGTGTTTTCTAGAAGCCTAAGACATGAGCTCAAAACTTTGCAGTTTATATATGAAGTTAAAACTTTCCCCCTCCAATTTGCAAAGCTTACTTTAACCTTGTTTGCCATTTTAATACTGATTTACCCATTTTGGAGAGATCTTTGGAACTCTCCAGTGCCCCATTGTGCTTATCCCACCACTGAGGAAAGATTCATGTTGCAATGCTACTGTTGCAGAGTTGGGGATTACTGTCAGAGAATTGGGGATGGAGTACTATTGAGCTACTTCTGGATCTGGCCCTTGGACACAGTCAGATGATTATGAACACGCTGTTCTTGCCAATAAGTTGTTCCAGGATCTGATTCCTAGACACAGTGGATCATTGCAAGTTCCTGTCCCTGCTACCATGTGTAGCATGGCTTCAGGCCCTGGTTTAGGCAAGTGTTTTCAGGATCTGGAATCAGGACTTAGCAAGGTGTTGTAGGACCAGCACAACTCTTGCCAGCAGCCAAGTTAGGACTGGCACAGGCTCTATGAATTGCCCCCGAAGAGATGGGCTATCAGAGGTTAGACACTAGTATGGTACCAAGTTCAGACCAGATCGGGCTGGTTTCAGTGGTAGCCACTGTGCCTGCCTCCAGAGGGACTTGTGCCTGCCTCCAAAGGGATGAGGTGATCTGCATGGCCGAGCCCTGACTGTCCAGCCTCTCCATTGTCAAGTTTTTCCTGAAACAACTGGCCTGTCTTTTTCTTGGTGTTGCCTATAGAACAAGTAGAGGGGCTTGGGCTTGACTGTTTGCTTCTCAATCCTTCCAACCCTCTCTCCAGAAGGATTTCACTGCCCAAAGTTTATGCTGCAGCAGAAAAAACCTTTGGGTTTGGTGCAGCTCCCAGTCTGCTTCCTATCAGTTTGTTCTGTTCGGATACCTTTGAGGCTTTTTTCCTCTGCCTGCCCTGTTCCTTTTAGCAGTTGCTCTTAAGGAATATGTTGCATAGCCAGCCATTCAGCTACCTTTCTGCAGCTGAAGGGGCTGGAGCAACTGCACTGTTCTAAAGCATCCTGCTGCCATCCCTCCTGTTTCAGCCAAACTAAATAATCTGGTGTCATCCATGAACTTGTCCACCTTACTGCTTTGCACTTTTGAGAACCCACTCCTTTCTTCTGCAGAAAAGACTTGATATAAATAGGTTTGGAAACTTCAAAAGTGTTAGAATAAATTGAAACTATGTGGAGTATGCAATTTTGGCACTTGGTCTTGCATATTTTATTGACAATAGTTTCCCCTTTAAACATCTTGATATTATTTCATAAGCTTTTAAAAAATTTCTGTGCTTCAGACAAAAATTGGTCCAGATAATAAACTGAACAAATTTGTTTTTGTTGTTGTTGCTGCTGTTGTTATTGGACTTAGGTGAAAAATTGTATAATTTGGTAGTCTGTTTTAGAGACTTTACTGGAGTGCACAGACGAGACAAATGAATAATGCTTCTTTTGTGCATTAAGAGTGATTATTTGAAGACTGTAACAATCTTTTTGGTACAAAATAAATCCCACGTTCCCCCTAAGTCCATAGTGCTTCATAGCTCTGTGTTGATATGACTTTGACCTGTCAGAGGGTAACATAGCAAAACAGCTATACCTTATCTTGGCCAGAATTCAAAGTTCAGCTGATGGATTTCCTCTCAGGAATTGGAAGGACAGTAATGTGTGTCTTTTTCAGTATCCCAGGGGCTCACATATATGGGTCACATTATATTTATACAGAAGGCCTTTTGAATTTTCTAGAGCTGAACAGTGGTTAGATGGTATCCCTGCCACCTCATCAAACATATGTATATTTTGCTCTAATTCTATCAGTTTCTTTTATTCTATCACTGAAGCAGCAGCAGCATCACTAAGGAAATGTGTGGAAAAGTTATTTAGAACCAGTGTTACAGCTTTCTTTGTGTTTGTTCTTTATTTTTCTCCTAACATTTGTTTCTTGATATGTCCTGTTTCCTGATTTGTGGCCCCAAGGGCTTTTTTAAAAAGTGCTTATTGTGGTAAGGAGATGCTTCTTTGTGACAGACTTTCAGGTGTTTTCTTTCCCTGGGAATAAAACAAGTATTTTCCTGTTTGCCATACCTTCACTTCAGTTTAGATAAAACCAAGGTTTTATCTTAAATGTATCAATGGGAAAGTACTACTAAAACATCAGATATTGGGACCCGGAACAAACCTGCCTCTATAGGAATCTTGAGATCTATAGGAATCTTGAAGTCTCTTCTTTGATTCTATGAGATCACTATTGCCCTTGCAAAGTTTATGCTTTGGGTTTCATTTGTTCTATGTATTCTGCATCTTGATTGAAAGGAGATTATTGGAAGGACCCTTTTACCCTAGATCACCAAGGTAGTACTGAGACCGGGCATCTCAACAACATGAGGTCAGGTATGAAAAGGTATCATTTATATTGGTGCACTTTCCATTACTCAAGAAAACACAGATTGGATAATTCATCTCACTGGTATAATGATCTATTGTTTTATTGATAATCTTTGTATTTGAGTCAGTGCACTCTTTTGGTTGTGATTATGAGACAATGGCTGGAAGTGGCATAGGATCCACAGTTGAGACAGCTGACAACTTATCATGACACCTGTTGTACTACAACTACTGTGCTGATGGCGGCAGTACCAACAGTGGAACAGACAGTAATTCATTGGTTGTTTTTGTATGCCCTATTTCATTAGCCAGTATTGGAAGTATGATTAAATTAATGACAACTCTGACAGAGCCACAATGAATACAGTACAAAAATATCTTCCCTGTTAATGATAGGGTGACTTGGAGATCTCTCATTCAAGAGGACATCATAAGTTGAAGTTGACTTGATGGCAGTGATGATAAGGAGAAGAAGAAGAAGAAGAAAAAGAAGAACTTCACTGCCCTGTGTTGTGGAGGAGAAACATTCAAAATCTCTCCCCAACAGAAATCAAACATGGGTGAGATAGTGAAAATGGTCAAAGGCCAGGGGTTAGAAATAAGTATCCCTAACCACTGGTCTAGAATCCAGGACTCCAGTGTTGAGTTACAATACACTTCACCTGCCATGTTTCCAGTGCATCCACCACTGCTTCATGTGTAACTTTTTTCCTTTTTGGTATTACTGTACCTATATCTCCCAAATTAGAAAACTTGTATAGAATACAAGAGAATAATTGTGCTACAATGTGAAACTGAAGGCTTTCATGGCTGGCATCCATAGTTTTTTGTGGGTTTTTCAGGCTACGTGGCCATATTCTAGAATAGTTTATTGTTGACGTTTTGCCAGCATCTGTGGCTGGCATCTTCAGAGAATACTGGCATGGAAGCGAGTGTGCATATATATACTGTGTGACCCTTGGTAGGGAGGAGTGATTCCCATATGCTACAGGCTACATCAGTTACAATCAAAGCTGCATAGCGAAAGTTTTTAGAGAAATTACACACTGTTCCTGCAGACAAAACAAGATGCAGCCTACATGTTCAGTGCAAAAAGCCCACTGGTTAGTTATCAACAGTTAATAACTTCTCGGCATGCCACAGTGTGTAGTGGTAAGGCTATAATGCAGTTTTTTCTGCATTGTTCAGATCTGCTGGATGTACAGAAGAGGCATATTTCACAACAGAAGACTTACCTCTTGGTAAGGAGGGCCTTTTTGGAACCCATGCAGGTGAGAAGTTAGAAGATAATAAAAAATAAAGAATCATACAGGCTGTGCAGACTGCCCCTAAGGGGCAGCCTGCAGCTGCCTCCAGCTGCGCCAGATTGGGGCTGCAGCAACTGCATGCTGCGGCCTCGATTTGGTCTTTCCAGCTGCAAAAAGCAGCTCCTTTTTGTGCCCTGGAAAGGACGTGATAGCCCCGGTGCTGCTGGTTTAAGGTGCTCCTTTGCTGCTGTGTCGTGTGGACACAGCACCAGAGGAGTGGCATGACGCTGTGCGCTGTGTGGAGTGGTGTGTGGCATCATGCTGCCCTGGGGGTGGAATCAGAGTGTGCGTCATGTGGACACCCTGCCTCAACTCTGCCCCCAGGCCGGCCTTTATGGTTGGTGCGCATAGCCTCATAGCCTATAAAAAGGATTGCTTACTCTCCAGACAGCAGTCTATGGCTACTGATTGTTATGGTCTTTTCAGATGTCATGTTCTGAACCTCTCCGTTTCACCAAAGAAATAGCTCATGGAGAGAGCTTCAGCTGGAACCATCTTCATGGTATTTTCTGTGCCAGGTAAATGGCATTTCATTCACTCAGATGTAAAAGAATTTGTGTTTTTACCATTCATGCTTTTATTGCTATGAACATCATCATCATCATCATCATCTATTATTATTATTAATAATATTATTATTGAGTGGCCATGCAAATTTAGTTGATAAAATATTTCAGTAACTTGTAACCCAGCCAAAATACCCTAAAGGAAAGTCACCAGATTCTGACTGATCTTGGAAGCTAAGCAGGGTCAGCCCTAGTTACTACTGGGATAAAATTAAAATAATAATAAAATTTATTTATACCCCGCCCCTTTGAGATCAGTCGGGGTGGCTAACAACAATAAAATACAATTACATCAAATAAAACAAGCTACATCCCTCACCCCTTAAAAAATAAAATAAAATTTATTTATGGGATGGGAAATTGCTAATGAATACCAGGTGGTGTAGACTATATGTTGGAGAAAGGAACTGGCAAAGCCACCTTTGAATATTTAGTGCCCAAGAAAACCCTATAAAATTCATAGGCTTGCCATAGGTTGGCAGGTGGCATGAAGAAGGCACTTACACACACAATTTGACAACCATTGTACATTTACACAAGAAGCAAATAAAAATCCAGTTAAATGCTTGTTTACTAACAGACACCTGGTTCAATGTTGTTACATTTTAATTTATAATAATATTTCTACAAATATTACTAGTTTATACCCCCTTATTTATTGTTACTTCCTCTTGTTTGTCTTTGCTGCTCCCCAAAAATTTAGGTCCTGGGAGTTCTTCATAGCTCATACCGTGTTTCCCTGAAAATAAGACAGTGTCTTATATTAATTTTTGCTCCCAAAGATGAGCTAGGTCTTATTTTAGGGGATGTCTTATTTTTCCTTGAACAAGAATTCACATTTATTGTTGAAACAAAAAAAAAAAATGAACATTTATTATTTACTGTATATATATTTATATACAAAAACTTTGCTAGGTCTTACTTTCAGGGGAGGCCTTATATTTAGCAATTCAGCAAAACTTCTATTAGATCTTATTTTATGGAGATGCCTTATTTTTGGGGAAACAGGGTAGTTTCAAAGCAATATGAAGGCTCATTTGCTAGGCAAGCTGAACAATACTGCCTGCATAAGAAAAGCAATTGTGGAAAGCCACACCTTGACTGACTGAATGGGGGAGAGCATAATGCTTGGCAAAGAGGATTTGAAGCAGGCAGGGGGGAAGGGTATAAATAGCAGTATTTAGCTTTCATAGTATTTCTCATCCTGGATGAGCACTAGGTCAGTGCTAAGGCTGTGACAGACAGACTGGCTTTCCAAGAGCTACCGGTTTTATAGTGTTTCTTCTAATACAATTCAAAATACTTGTTGCCACTTCATGTGGAGTTTCCAAGGAAGTTATGACTAAGTTATGGATAAAAAGCCTAAGAGGAGCTTATTTGTAGCTCCAAGCTTGATGGAAGAGTGTGGACACACAGAAATAAGTAACTAAAATCAAAATACTAATTTGAGTATTATAGGCTGACTCCACAGATACTGGAAGGGCATGTAACTATGTTTCTGGGGCTTTTTGAATGAACACATTTTTACACTTGTGAATTTCCATTAGAGCCTAGGAGGGAGGAACTTAGTGAACATTTTGTTATTAGTCCACATTATTTGAAGTCAACTGCAGAATTGGGTACCTTGTTATGCAACCCTGTCTCCAGATAATTTCAATCAGTGTCACAGGACTGGAACCCTCATAACATGCTTGTACAGTCCGCCCTCCTTATCCACGGATTTGAGCATCCATGGCTTGAAAATATTCTAAACGAGTATAAATTCCAAATAGCAAACCTTGATTTTCCATTTCCCAGTAGATAAGACCCCCACATCCTGTAATTTGGGTTATGCTCCTTCCACTCACTCCAATAGGCAGGGCTGAAACTTGAGACCTTCTGGTGACTCCCACATGGGTGGAGCTAACCCTGGAAGGCCAGTCTTGTCCTGCCTATCACTCCAGTAGGATGTGTTTGCTGTTGCTCTGCAACTTCTTCACTACAGCTGCTTTAATCCTTTTTCTTGGTGCCTTGGAAGCATGGAGGAAGATTTAATATGGCAAGGGCTCCCAGGATTGGAGAAATGTCTTGGCTTTGCCAATGACTCTCCCTCTCCAAAGCTGCCCCCTTTCATGGGGGAGCACAGGAGATTTCAGCAGACAGCCTTGCAGCACATGGGAGCCATGGGAACAGATGGTGAGGGTTTTCCCCTCCATGTCTCTGTTTCTCCCCATCTCCTCTGCCCAGCCCTTTTAGGGCCACGGATCAGAGAGGCATCTGGCCAGAAGTTATGGAAACTTCCCTCCTCAGTGTCTCTGCCCAACCCGTTGAGGGTCTGGGTTCAGAGGAGTGGCTGGCCAATGCTATGGGAAAGAGTTTCTCCCCATCTCCTCTGCCCAGCCCTTTCAGGGCCACGGATCAGAGAGGCATCTGGCTAGAAGTTATGGAAACTTCCCCTCTCAGCATCTCTGCCCAACCCGTTGAGGGTCTGAGTTCAGAGGAGAGGCCAGCCAATGCTATGGGAAAGAGCTTCTCCCCATCTCCTCTGCCAAGCCCTTTTAGGGCCACGGATCAGAGAGGCATTTGGCTAGAAGTTATGGAAACTTCCCCTCTCAGCATCCCTGCCCAACCCGTTGAGGGTCTGGGTTCAGAGGAGAGGCCAGCCAATGCTATGGGAAAGAGTTTCTCTGCATCACCTCTGCCCAGCCTGAAGCAGTGCCAAGGTCAGAGAGGCAAGCCAGCCAGAAGACGCAGGATAAGGGGTGAGTACCAGGGGCCCTCTCTGCAGCCAGCAAGGAACCTTTCCCAGATCTAATGCCATTGGCCACTGCAGGCACTATGCCTAGCATAAGGCTTGGGACTCTGCCAGGAGGGCAGATGAGGGGTCTCCCCTTCCTTCCCTTCCTTCCCATTCCTGGTCCCAGTGGCACCCAGGATCCCAACAGATGTGGGAGATCCTGTTGCAGCCTGGGAATCACATGGTGATGTTGCCAGGGCTCTGGCACATTGAATTCTTATAATGAAATGTGTGGAAAGAGGCAGAGGACTCCTCCTCGGGCACATAATAATAATATATTTATTTGTATCCCATCTCTCCCTGAGTTGGATATACAACTGCCATCTTGGCCTCATGGCTTTAAGGTAAGCTAGATGGGGCCCAGCAGGGGCTGATGCTTGCAACTCTAAAATGGGCTTTTTTGGCTGCCACAGAGCATCCCACAATGAAAGTAGAAAATGGCCTCTTGCCCTCACCAGAGGGAACATGGCCTCTGCCAACCATCTCTAAACGGAGGCTGAATGGCCATATGTTGGGTGTGCTTTGATTGAGTGTTCCTGCATGGCAGGGGGTTGGACTAGATGCCCCTTGGGGTCCCTTCCAACTTTAGGATTCTGTGATTCAAGGTTTTGCTGAGAGAATACATGGATACAAATCCTCATGCATTCTCTCCTTTAAAAAAAAAGGGGGGGGAGGGGGAAGACTTGAGAGTCCCCTTCACCCTCTATGGTGTTAGGCTGCCCCAAACTGTGGCACTCTTGAGGCCCTTTCTGTCAGAGATGGCCCTTTCTCAGGATCCAGGCATATCTCAAGGAAATGGGGTGCCATGTCCCACAGCAGCCCTATGTGCTCCTCCCAGTTCACCTATGCAAAGGGGAAGGGAGTTGAGGAACAAGCCAGCCCCTATAATGGAGCCTGAGACTGAAAGGGCTAAGCTTCTAAACCTCATCTTGGAGTTTTGTCTGTTTCAAAAATAAGACTACAGGCCATATGCAACTATATTTCTTCCTTCTCAGAGTTGTTCTGTTTCTGGTCATCCCCCCTTCCCTTTTTGCCTGTTTTACCAGAGCAGAAAAGGTGCCTGGAAACTAATTCTGCAGGGAGGGGGTAGCCATAAAAGCCACATGATGACTTTTCTTCCCTCCTCAGAGGCCTCCATTCTTGTCTCCATTAAGGCCAGAGTTCACTTTGCCTTATCTGGGGCAGCCTAAAGCACAAGAGGAGCACATGGTTCTATTCTGAGGACAGGTGGAGATGTTGAATAATTTGTTAATGTTTTTAATTGTACTGTTTTTAAGGTTGTGAAGTCGCTCTGAGTTCCACTGCTGGGAAAAGAGTGGAACACATACATCATCATCATCATCATCATCATCATCTCCCTTGTGCAAACTGGTATCAGCCTTAGCTTTTCTCAATGAGAGCATAGGCTTTATCTATACAGATTTGTTTAGAGTTTAATAAGCAGGGGGACTCAAGCAAGAGAGAAAGATACTTCCCTCCTCTGGTCATTGAGTTGATCTCTAAAGCTTACACACATTTGAGGATCTTTGAGAAGATCATCAGAATATCAAAAGGGATTATGAGGCTCTGGGAAGGAAGCTGAAAGAGATGGATGCACAGGTTGTCATCTCATCTCTACTCCCGGTAGAAGGGCATGGTCCAGGAAGGGAGAGGAAAATAGCAGAGGTGAATAACTGGCTCCGTAGATGGTGCCGCCAAGAACAGTTTGGATTCTTGGATCATGGGCTGCGGTTCCATGAGGAGGGACTTCTGGCAAGGGATGGGCTGCATCTCACGCCAGTTGGCAAAAACGTTTTTGCCAACAGTCTGAAGAATCTGATCAGGAGGGCTTTAAACTGAGTTATGTGGGGGAGGGAGACATTATACTGGAAGACAAAAGGGATGGAGAGAATAGTCCAAGTGGCATAGAGGGAACAAGGCAAACAGTGCAAGGACCCAATAGTAGGAGGCAAAAAAATGTGCAAAAGCAGCAAGTAAAGAGGACACATGGTCTTAAATGTCTCTACACTAATGCACAGAGTATGGGAAATAAGCAGGATGAACTTGAACTCCTAGCACAACAAGGGAAATATGATATAATAGGCATCACTGAAACCTGGTGGGATGAGTCTCATGATTGGAATGTAGAAAAAGAGGGATATAACCTTTTTAAGAGAAACAGGCCAAGCAGGAAAGGAGGAGGAATAGCATTATATGTCAGGGATATTTACACCAGTGAAGAGATCCAGGAAGTCAATACTGGAAGCCAGGTGGAGAGCATCTGGATAAAAATTAAAGGAGAGGGAAATAACAGGGATGTTACTGTGGGAGTCTACTACAGACCCCCGACTCAGGCAGAGGAATTGGATGATGCCTTTCTAGAACAGATGACCACACAATCAGGAAGGAGAGATGTAGTAGTGATGGGGGACTTCAACTATCCGGATATTTGCTGGAAGTCAAACTCAGCCAAATCCTCAAAGTCTAGCAAATTCCTCACTTGCCTGGAAGACAATTTCATTGTCCAAAAGGTGGAAGAGGCAACAAGGGGATCAGCCATTTTAGATCTTATCTTAACCAACAGGGAAGACCTAGTTGATGGGGTGCAAGTGGTTGGATCCTTAGGTGGAAGTGACCATGTTCTCCTGGAGTTTGTTATGCAGTGGAAGGGAGAAGCTAGGCATAGTCAGGCACGCACTCTAGACTTTAGGAGAGCTAATTTCAATAAACTTAGAGAAATACTGGGAGTGATCCCATGGTCAGGAATACTAAAAGAAAAGGGAGTTCAAGACGGATGGGAGTTTCTCAAAAGGGAGATATTGAAGGCACAATTTCAAACAGTTCCAATGAGGAAGAAAAATGGAAGATGTCTCAAGAAGCCAGGATGGATGACTAAGGAACTTTCAAATGAGCTAAGTTTTAAACGGAACATGTATAAGAAATGGAAAAATGGAGAAATCACGAAAGAGGAATTTAAACAAATAGCCAGCACATGTAGGGGTAAAGTCAGAAAAGCTAAAGCGCAGAATGAACTCAGGCTTGCTAGAGAGGTTAAGAACAATAAAAAGGGCTTTTTTGGATATGTCCGCAGCAAAAGGAAGAAGAAGGAAACAGTAGGGCCACTGCGTGCAGAAGATGGCAAAATGCTAACAGGGGACAGAGAAAAGGCAGAATTACTCAACACCTTCTTTGCTTCAGTCTTCTCAGAAAAGGCAAAAGGTGCTCAACCGAAGGATAATGGAGCAGAAGACAGAATCGGGGAACTTCAGCACAGAATAAGTAAAGAGATAGTACAGGAATACTTGGTTAACCTAAATGAATATAAATCTCCAGGACCAGATGAACTACATCCTAGAGTATTAAAAGAACTAGCAAATGTAATATCAGAGCCATTGGCAATAATCTTTGAGAACTCCTGGAGAACAGGAGAAGTCCCAGAAGACTGGAGGAGGGCAAACGTTGTCCCCATCTTCAAAAAGGGAAAAAAAGAGGATCCCAACAATTATCGTCCAGTTAGTCTGACATCAATTCCAGGAAAGGTGCTAGAGCAGATCATTAAGCAGAGAGTCTGCGAACATTTAGAAGCCAATGCCATAATCACAAAAAGCCAACATGGGTTTCAGAAAAAGAAGTCATGCCAAATGAACCTGATCTCTTTTTTTGATAAAATTACCAGCTTGGTAGATGAAGGGAATGCTGTGGATATAGTATACCTCGATTTCAGTAAGGCCTTTGACAAGGTTCCCCATGACATTCTTGCAAACAAGCTTGCAAAATGTGGGATAGACAAGTTAACTGTTACATGGATTTGTAATTGGTTGAGTGGCCGAACTCAAAGGGTGCTCAACAATGGCTCCTTTTCATCCTGGAGAGAAGTGACCAGTGGGGTGCCACAGGGTTCTGTCCTGGGCCCAGTGCTATTCAACATCTTTATTAACGATTTGGATGACAGAATTGGGGGCATACTTATCAAATTTGCAGATGACACTAAACTGGGAGGAGTAGCTAATACCCCAGAGGATAGGATCAAAATTCAAAATGACCTGAATAGACTAGAAAGCTGGGCCAGTGCTAACAAAATGAAATTCAATACGGAGAAATGTAAGGTTCTGCACTTAGGGCGGAAAAATGAAATGCACAGATATAGGATGGGGGACACCTGGCTGAACGAGACCACATGTGAAAGGGATCTAGGAGTCCAAGTAGACCATAAGCTGAACATGAGTCAACAGTGTGATGCGGCAGCTAAAAAAGCCAATGCAATTTTAGGCTGCATCAATAGAAGTATAGTTTCTAGATCAAGGGAAGTTATAGTGCCACTCTATTCTGCTTTGGTCAGGCCCCACCTGGAATACTGTGTCCAGTTCTGGGCACCACAATTCAAAAAGGATGTGGAGAAACTGGAGCATGTCCAAAGGAGGGCAACTAAGATGGTGAAGGGTCTGGAAACCTTGCCCTATGAAGAACGCCTTAGGGAGCTGGGGATGTTTAGCCTGGAGAAGAGAAGGTTAAGAGGTGATATGATAGCCCTGTTTAAATATTTGAATGGATGTCATATTGAGGAGGGAGCAAGCTTGTTTTCTGCTGCTGCAGAGACTAGAACGCGGAACAATGGATGCAAACTGCAGGAAAAGAGATTCCACCTCAACATTAGGAGGAACTTCCTGACAGTAAGGGCTGTTCGACAGTGGAACACACTCCCTCGGAGTGTGGTGGAGTCTCCTTCCTTAGGGGTCTTTAAGCAGAGGCTGGATGGCCATCTGTCAGGGATGCTTTGACTTGGAGTTCCTGCATGGCAGGGGGTTGGACTGGATGGCCCTTGTGGTCTCTTCCAACTCTATGATTCTATGATCTCAGATGAAGTGATAGATATATATTGGATTAAGGTGACCAGCCAAGCCCTTCCCCCTTTAGGGGCGAAAGAGGGGGTCCAAGTTCCTGCAATAAACACAGGGACCATTAGCTATCCTCAGGAGACACCTGGCTCCCCTCTCCATCCCTTCTTTCAGAGGAGAGATGTCTGTTAAAGGAAATTTAAAAATAAAAATACAGCTCCTTGAAAAGGTTGGCTGTAATTCAAGGGGTTAAGGAGAGATTTTAATTGGAGACAAACAACTTCCTCTCCATCCCCCCCCCTTTTCCCCCCATGAGTATTTGAAACAATAAAACAGGTTTTTCTACTAAGGGGTTGCTTCAAATTCCATTCAGACAATCCTATGGAGCCCTGAGGGGTCTGCCAGAAAGAAGAATACCACTATTACCTGTTAACTAGTCTAAAGAGTTACATTTTAATTAAGAATGCCTGCTGATGGACTTGCCATTCAGCTGGTTCCTTTTGTTACACCAATCTCGTCTTTCAGTTAGTCTCAGGGTGCTACAAGATCCCTTTGCATACTATTGTTACAAGGTTAGCCCCTTTGTGGGTGGGCAGCCCTCTGTATACCCACAGCTTGTAGGGGTGTGTGTGTATGTATATATATATATACAACAACAACAAAACCCTAAGAACAAGAACCATGATTTTACTGTTTTATATAATGGACTCCTGTTTACTGTGACATTATATTTTATGGGACATGAGCTTCCATGGATTTGGTATCCATGCAAGGGCTTATGAACAATCTCCAGCAGATACCAAGGGCCCACACTACTCTTTAAAATTGAAGTTTGTTTTTCTTTGACAGATCTTTTGTGGAGAAATTCCTCTCCTCGAAATTGGATAGCAGATAGCAGAGACCTTGCCAATGTTCTGTTATCTTCCTTGACTCTTTAATCAGTGGTTCATTCAGTGGAGAGAGCCCTCAGCCTTCCTATAGGTTGATGATAGTCTGCTGCATGAATTTAGAAGGTTTTTTAATCCTCCAGACAATATCTTTCGTGGATGAAATCAGACTTAATCCTGACAGCAGACCTCGCTAACTGAGTGCATCCATGCATCTGCATGGACTCACCAGTGTCTTCAACATAAAGGTTAACCCCCTTGCCTAACCATGGAAATAGTCTAATTTTACACAGGTGCACAGATGTTCCAGTGGAAAACTGCACACTGTTCTGAAATATAAGTTGGTGGTCAGACATGAACACTCTTCTTTCAGAGTGGTAAGTCTTCATTGTGTCAAGCTAAATCACCTTAACATCGCCTTAATGGCTATAACCAATTGACCTGGTGATCAGGGATAGGGTGGAAGCTGACATAGGCCCGTATCGGATCAGGTTCCATGCTGATTGATCATGAAATCCACCATGTTTACCCCTGGGGGCTTAACTGGAGATCCTTCTCCCTGTTGGGATCACTAGCTTCTATTTTTTCCCCTAGACTGACCAGTAAGGGGAAATGGGTTTGGCCATGGAAGAAAGGGCTCCCATGCCTGACATTCTTCCCAATCTCAAGGTGAGCCTGATCCCTCTCCATCTCTCCACACCAATACTAGTTGGTATTGGTATATAGTGCCATACAGTGGCAGCCCCTCGACCAGACCTGCTGCTGTTAATTCTCAGAATATAATGGAAACAGTTGCTATTTCCTCAGTCCAGATATTCTGGTCTATAACACATAAATTGGCATTGATGTCCTTCAGGACTCCATGAAAACCTCAGTCTTCTCCTTTTGTAATTCACCACAGCCATGTTCAGACTTCACTTATAACCTCACTGTTGTGACACACACAAGGGGCCGAGGTGGGATAGCATCCCATCTCCATCCCAAGTCCCTCAGATGACTTGTTGCTTGCCTTGCTACACAACACCATTTCTCTTCTAGGATTTATACATGGTCCAGAGGGTGCTAACGGTCATAGTTCCTAAGGGAGATCTCTCTAAACCGGTTACCTGGTTGGGGCCCCTCCTGGTTGTTCCCCCCTTGGCACAGAGGGGATCAGAGCCTGGGGTCCTGCTATCACACTAGCAGCTAAATGTTATTAGAACTGCCCCGATGGCAATTCAGACAGAATCAGACCCAGACCCCATCCTTAGGGTGGGCTTTAATTAACAAGATTTTACATACAGTGCTATGTAAATTTTCAGCACTACAAAAACTAAGGTTAATAATATAATAGCTGTAACCTCAGGGTTCAGAATCATATTCCGTCGCCTTCTCCTTCATTCTCCCAGTCACTGGAAAGAATGTAAAACATACACCATGCTGGGGAGCCAGCCACCCATAGAGGAGAAACAGCTGTGTACCTCTGACACTCCACTTTGTTTTCCTTTAGCCCTGTGCTTTGGGCAAGAAGGCATCAGCCTCCATGCCTAGCAAGTGGATCATGCCCTCATTACTCCTGGCCCTGGATCCTTGGGAGGTTACCACCAGAAACCAAATCACTCATACCAAGGAGTGCAGGTGCATTGCACCTCTAGCTATCATAGGTCCTATAGCAAAGACCATTAGGGTGGCCACATTGAAACCATCATACACTCTTATTAGGCTTCACTGGTTTGACAGCTTGGCTTGGCTGAGACTGCTGTTTTTCAGCAGGGTCTTGCAGCAGGTGCTTAAACCTATGTAACTGAAGGGCCAGCACCACCCACCCTGGTTAGATCGGCTTTGGTAAATCCCAAATTACAGGATGTGGGGGTCTTATCTACTGGGAAAACGGACATTGGTACTTACCCGTGATATGTCCATTTCCAGTAGATAAGAGCCCCACATCCTGGCCCACCCTCAGGGGTGCTGGCATTGGGATGTCTCATAATCCACATAGTTCTTTCCTATGGGGAGCAAGTGAGTTTGCTCATGGTCCGTCTCAGTCACTGTCCAATCCTGTATAGTTTGATATGCAGCTAAATTGTTATGTTTTTCTGGAGCATTTGGCTTTTGTACGACTGGCCTTCCAGGGTTAGCTCCACCCATGTGGGAGTCACCAGAAGGTCTCAAGTTTCAGCCCTGCCTATTGGAGTGAGTGGAAGGAGCATAACCCAAATTACAGGATGTGGGGCTCTTATCTACTGGAAATGGACATATCACGGGTAAGTACCAATGTCCGTTTTTATATAAGATACACCATTTTGTTGTGCCATTATATTTAATGGGACCTGAGCATCCACAGATTTTGTTATCCACAGATCGTCCTGGAACCAAATCCCAGTGGATAACAAGGGCCCACTGTATTGCATTGGTATCTCCCACTTCTCTGGCAAAGAGAGTAATTTTAAGGATAAGCCACATATTTAAGTATAGAAATAATTTCACATTTGATCACCTCTAAGAACTTCTGGGTGAATGCCATTTTTAATGACATGTTCTAAAATTCATTTTTGCATTTGACATCCTTTGAATTGACATAATTCTTTAAATACACTCCCAATGTGTGAAGTGAAGACAAATGAAAATAAGCCATTTAGCTGCTTATACCTCTGTCATGTAATCTTTTTGGCTGGTTTCCTATTTCTGGTATTTTTCTTCTTTTCAATTTTTACTGTTAACAACTCCCTGCATACCCAGCACTATATTTTGGGGTCCTCATATTTCATATCTGGATTGATGACCTTTCAGGAACACTAGGTCAGGTTCCCAGGAGAAAAGGAATGTACACATCCAGGTAGTAAGACAATCAAATCTAAATGGGTGTACTAAGTACTCCTTCCTTTCCCTAAGTCATCTGCATTTCCTCTTGCAACTTGACACAAAGGATCTCCTTGCACCCAAAGTAGTAAGCCAGCCTCCCTGCCTGCTCCCTATTTTGTTGCCAGCCAAACTTCCCTGTCTGTCTATTCTGGAGGCATCCTGATCCAATTACTGTTTTGTTTTTGTTTTTTCATGCAAAATTAAAACCATCAACCAATCTGGAATCCCATCTCACCGCTGGGGGCTAGATTTCTAGTATAAGTGTGGGTTTCAAAAACCTAGTCTCTGTGCACTCAAAGTATACCTACACTTGTCCCCAGCTGCTCTCCCAGTCTGAGCCACTCCAGCTTTCTGTGGTCTACTCTTTGGACGGGTAATTATAGACAAGACTTCCAGACCCTTCAAGTCCAAGACTACACTAAGTCCACATGTTGTAGTGGTTTCAGTGTTACTTTTTATTTGATTCTACTGTTAACTTTAAAGCCCTACGTGGCTTGGGTCCATCTTATTTTAGGGACCTCTTCTCCCCAAATGAGCCCCCCCCCGCACGCTTCGGTCCTCTGGAAGAAATCTGCTACGGCCTATGAAGACCAGGCTGTCTCAGACCTCCCAGAGGGCCTTCTCTGCCACCGCTCCCAGGCTATGGAACTGCCTGCCGGATGAGATGCATCTCATTACAACCCTTGTTGGCTTTAAAAAAAGCTCTAAAGGTGTATCTCTTCCGGTAGGCCTTCCTGGACAGTGATTAATCTCCTTGGCTCCAAAACTAAAACTAGAACTCCCTCCAGCTTTCCTCAGCCACATATCAGACAACTTCACCATACTGCCAAAGAATGATTGATTTTAGGCACTGCTTTGTTTTATTATTATTGTTTTTAAATTCTGTGTTAATTTAATCCTGTTTTAAGGGGTGGGAGGTAGGGATTAGGGTGTAACAACTTTTAATTGTAACTGTTTTCAATTTTGTTGTACCCCACCCCGATTGCTCGTTCAGAGGGGCGGGTTATAAAACATTATTATTATTATATTTATTCACTCATGCATATATATCATTTAAGACTTGGGACTGCATCTGCAGTTCAGAAATAATCCAGGTTGACACCACTCTGCCATGGCTCAGTACTATGAAGTTCAGGGATTTCTAGTTTGTTGTAGCACCAAAGCTCTCTGAATGAGAAGGCTAAACATCTTACAAAACTACAGTTCCCCCCCATTTCATAGCAGTGAATCATGGCAGTTAAAGTGATGTCAAACTGGATTATGCAACTATTATATTATATTTTCTAAACTCTGGTGCCTGTTTTTGTTTTTTTGTTTTTGTTTTTGTTTTTGCTTTCTTAACATGTCTAATTACAATGGTTTTTAAATAACCTCTGAGCTTTCTGAGTTTGAGTTCCATCTTTGAGTGGGTTCTTTGTAAAATACCCCCAGAAGTTCTTCCTATTGGTACACTCCTAGCTGTATCAAGCAACAACAGTGGACAGTTCGAGCCATCTTACTTATGTGTAAAATGTTTACCTTCCTTTTCAGGGTATATTGGGTTCACTAGGCACCTTACTATATTACAATTGAACTCTCACTCACTCTTCATTTTTCACTGTGTCCTGGAACAGCACCATACAAATCTGTCAAGGCTTTGAGAGCTTCAAAGAAGGCTGGTTTTGCCACCTTCACAGGTACAGATGTGGACACAAGCAAGAGTTTTCTCAATGACTTTCTAGGTTTCAGAACTCAAATGGGACCAGGCCAGTCTCTTCCTTGTTCTTTTTTTGGCACTCAAAGGCTTTCTTACTCAGTAAGCTTTTAGGAAATGGCCAACTGTTGATGGTCAAGCATACTATCTACTTATTATATACAGCTCATTGGTGGATGGAAAATATTCAACCTCCATACTCAAAGCTTGATTCAGTAGTGGCCAACCAGATGGTTGTTGATAGCTCTTATGTCAGACATAAGAACAGTAAAATGCTTTCTGATTCTGATTAGTATATAGCCATCATGACAAGTGTATGTTGACGTTGTTGTGTACCTTCAAGTCATTTCTGACTTAGAGCAACCCTAAGGTGAACTTACCATGTGGTTTTCTGGGTCTGAAAGTGTATGACTTGCCTAGTGTCACCCAGTGGGTTTCCATGGCTGAGCAGGTAATCGAACCTTGATCTCCAAATTTATAGTTCAGCGCCAAAACCAAGACACCATACATGATCGATGTGTTGATAATTTATCCTATACAGTGGTCCCCCAGTTTACGAATCCCCCGGGGTACGAAAACCCCGGGATCCGAAACCGGTGGGACCGCTGACGTATCCCCCGGGATCCGAAAGATCCCCCGGGATACGGAAAAACAACAACAACTGCGCAGCCCCTTTAAATCGGCCGCGCGGTCCGTTCGCTAAATCGGTCCCCCGGCAAACGAAAGCTTCCGGGTTACGAAAGGTAATCCGGAACGGATTACCTTCGTAACCCAGGGGACGACTGTATACAATTTTCTTGTCTCCCTTTAAAATAACCTAAGATGGCCTCTAGTGGTTGTGAATTCCAAAGCTTAAATTAACTTTTACAGTATTTTCTCCAGAATCTCATCATTTAGCTTTATTGGATGACCCTCAGATTCTAATATTATGAGAAACGGGGAAAAGGGCAATTTCAACAAGTACATTTTTAACTCTGTAGAGTATGGTAGGAAAATTGCTGCTATGTCAATTTTGGGAATGGGTTTATTTCTACAAATGGCTAAATTATTTTTGATTCTGAAAGACAAATTTCTACAACAGTGCTTCAAATTTTTAAAATGTGTTTTTATTTTATCTCTCTGGCTAGTGGTGGTTGCTTACAGAGAAGGCTTTACAAAGGTGTGTAATTAGGAGGCAGTTCGAGCCTTGATGCTTATCTTTACGTGACCGTATTGCCAATCACCCCTCTAATTGGTAATGTTAGTTCATCTGAATAAAGCTACTGTCAGCCGAATGGTTAAACCTGCATGCAAATGCATACAGAACTGGTTGATATGAAAGGGTCTGGTTAAATTTCTTAAGAAATTATCTGCTTGTACAAAGCTTGACTACTAGTAATTATATATAAGTAGACTGAGTAGAAGTATCAATTTTGAAACTCTGGATTTTGGATAGGACTATAGAGTGTGTTTTTACATGTGAATGCCTCATAAATATTTCCCAAGAGCAATTTATTTTTCTAATTAGCTTGAACAGTGTCTATTTTATGCAGTGCTTTAAGCAGTTTTGAATAAATCAATTCAAATACACAGCTGTTGTTCAAAACTTCATTTACGTTACTGTATTTCTCTACAGCATCTTTGCAGTGCTTGCTAACTAGCAGATTTAATAATATCTTGTATAGCATGCATGGTTTAAATAAATTAAACCAACATGTACATTTTACAGATAAAGGGAACTTATCAATGTCTCTCCTTATTTTATTTTGGTAATAGATAATGCACTCATGGTCTTTACAGGATATGCCTTATAATGTGAAATATTTAAATATATTTTGTTGGCATATTCTGAATGTTCTGTTCCTGAGTAGTTTAACCATAGCAGCATATGCCTTTGCTACATCTAGTTTGGACTAAAGTGTTCAGGTAGCACAGTTAATCTGGATAATAATACTGGTGTGCTATGGCAAAAATGTTGATATATGTTTGCATATAAGATCGTTGTATTGCAGAGGATGCCAGTTTCCAGACACAACATGTTGGTCATATTCCAGCTATGTTGGAGGCTTGCTTGATGCAGAAAATAATGAATCTTTTCTGTGATTAAACATACATTATGGAGTATTTGTAAGCATATGGTAGACTATCTAGTAGATACTGCAGAGTTTTGTTTTATTGCAGGACTTGAGAAGCTTTGACCATCTAGTTGCTTTTGCCTCCAATCTAAGATATGTAGACAGCACCATACTACTAGCAGAAAGCATCATAGACTTGGAACAATTGCCAAAGAAGTGCAAAGGCAGGCCTACCCCTAAACAGAAAGAAAACAAAAATAACCACAGAGGATTTACATAATTTACATAAACTCAATCTGGATAACAAGGAAAGTGAAATAGTTAATGATTCCCCATCCCTTAGGTCAAACATTGATCAGAACAGGGACTGTGTATACTGTTGAACACTGATGTCAGAATTGTCCAAGTTGTATTCTCCATCACCATGTGATGTGAGAGCTGGACAGTGAAGAAAGCAGATAGGAAGAAAATCAACTCATTTAAGATGTGCTGCTGGAGAAGAGTGCTAAGGATACTGTGGACTGGCAGATGGGTCCTCCTCCCTCTTCAGTGCAGGAGAAGCGAGCATGTGCCTTCCTGGCTAGTTGCTCAGAGCTTTCTCCCTGGGGCAGAAGTCTTGTGACAGACCCAGGAGGATGGCCAGGCAAGAATAGTGGTGCAGCAGCTGGGGTGGGAAGGCAAGAGAAGGGGGCAATCAGGTAACTAGCGGGGTGGGGGTGGGGGTGATGGCAGCCAGGGGAGGGGGCAGTCGGCTTGGAAGTGCAGGAGTGGGAGGGGACAAGACAGCCCCCCCAACTCCCACCACTGGCAACCTTTTGAAGCAGGTGTGACGCTGCTGACTGAGAGGTGAAATGATCTTTAAACATGAAGGTATGTCATGTAAAAGATGGAAAAAAGCTTGTTTTCAGCTGCTCCATAGACAGAACACATCCAGTGGATTCAAATTACAATAAAAAGAGAGTCTATACCTTAGAAAGCATTTCCTTACTGTAACAGCTGTTCAGCAGTAGAATAGATTGCCTTCTTTACAGGCCTTTAAACAGAGATTGGATGGTTATATTTCAGGACTGCTTTAGATGTGTAGGACTGGATAGCCCTTGTGGTCCCTTACAACTCTGATTCTTTTATTCTGTTTTGATTGATGACTGAACCAAAGTACAAAGTTCAGGAGACCTTCAACAACTGCAGTTTCTTCACCAGTCAAATGTTGTGGCATTCCCATTTTTTAGAGCAGTCCATAGTTTTTCATGATCTACAGATTCAAAGGCTTTCTTGTAATCTATAAATCACGGGGTGATTTTCCTGTGAAAATCTTTGGTGTGCTCTACTAGGCAACATATATGTACCTGACTATAAGTCGACCTCATATGTCGACGGCAGGTTTTGGAGACAAAATTATGAATTTTGATATGACCCATGTATAAGTCGAGGGTAAAACTTAGAGGCATGCAACAAAGGATGGTTCTGTTTTCCTGTCCAAGCATTCAAAAAGGCCAGAAGCAGCGCTAAAGTGGAGAGAATAGAGAACGCTGATGCTTCTTTTAGATTCTTTGAGGATGGACTAAGCTCTTACCTTTTGCCACTCTATTCAGAGAGGGAGATGGATCCTATTTTGAGTTAAGGTACAGCACTTGCATTGACTTGTGGATATGTCGACCCAGTTTTTTTGGGTCAATTTTTTTTACTCAAATTTCTAGACATATACATGAGTACGTTTGCTGTGTGGTCTCTAGTGCCTCTTTTCTGAGCCCTAATTATTTGGCCTTGTTCAGTCCATATATGGTAAAGGTCTGTTTTAAAGGGTCCAGCATCACTTTGTTTCCGGGGAGATTAATGCAGTGATTTGATGATTACTACAATCCCTGATGTTGTCTTTTGAGGTTTGGAATGTATTTTGAAAATCTGTGTTCTCAGTCTGTGGGCTATTGTTTTTTCCCTATTTTTATTGTTTGTTTTTCTTTCCGAACTTGGATGGAATCTGTCTCTGTTTTTATTTATGAAAGGATGTCTATCAAGTATTCTTTGTAAAATTTCCAATTGTGATTACTTTAGATGGGGAATATGGGGCCTGCTAGGCTGCACGTCCTGTCAGTTGTGGCCAGTGTAGGCATTGATGAGGATAACAGGAGTGATAGTTTGACAGTCTGGCAACATCTGCATAACCTAGAGATGTGAAGGCCTTGGGGGATGGTGGAATAATTAGGAGCAAACCCATGGTTTTAAAATTGAAAATGGATTATGAGAAATTTTCTTTTAGCATGATGAATAAAATATTTAAAAGAAGATATTCCAATATTTACTCTCCCTACTTATTTGTAAAACCTATATTGCAGGGAGACTTTTAGGTGAGATTATCAGATGATGCATGCATCCAAAGCTGGTGGAAGCTGCTCTGAGGCTGCCAAAGGCAACCAAAAGCCACTGGAAAAAGGAGCAGAAAAAATCTGCTTCTGGTGATGGCCGGTTTAGGATTATGGTGGTGGCCTGTTTTGAGAGCAGACCGTGTGGTCCCAGGCAAATTGCAGCTTGATCATAGCTAGAGTGACAAATATAGTATATGTGTGTGTGTAGTACAATTTCCCCTCCATATCTATGGATTCTATATTCATGGATTCAACCATCCATCTATGACTTTAAATTATTTTTAAACACTCAAAAACCAAACTGAATTTGCCGGTTTTTATAATGGGCATCATTTTACTATGCCTTTGTATATAACGAGCCTAGAGCATCCATGGATTTTGATATCTGTCGAGGTTGAGGGGTGGGTCCTGAAACCAAACCACAGTGAATACCTAGGGTCCACTGTATCATTGTAATTCCTGGTCTTTGCTTCCCTTTCCCATTTCTTTTTATGCATGTGAGTTCTGTATGTCATCTTGACAGTAGACTAGAGGAAACAATAATACCCCCTATGCTTTATTAATATTGTTGCTTTCTTCTGTTTTTATTGTTTGTTTTATTGTTTGGTTTATTTCTATAACCATTTTAAAGAAAGTTTTTTTTTAAGATCTAGAGGAGGGGTATAGAACTGTCCCCCAAAGCAGAGTTAAACCTTTGAACTAAAGGGTGCAACAAAAGTTAGAAAGATATGTTCCTTATATCTATGTTGGTGTTATCTTGAAGTTACATGGCACAAGTCAGAAATCTGCAGGAACCCTGGGTTGTGGACACAGTTCAGTTACCCCCATTTGAAACAGGGGCAACAAAACAAACTATGAAGCTTTGCTCTGCTCCATAGTTAGTTTGTGTTGTGTGGATGTATGTACCTTACCTTCGCTTCTCTGTTTTTTGTTGGGCGGGTGGGGGAGGGAGAGAAACAAATGTGAGAAAGAGAGATGCCAGCATTCATACAACA
The DNA here is from genome assembly GCA_034509955.1 of Urosaurus nigricauda. Taxonomy (NCBI): domain Eukaryota; kingdom Metazoa; phylum Chordata; class Lepidosauria; order Squamata; family Phrynosomatidae; genus Urosaurus; species Urosaurus nigricauda. The sequence goes on along the minus strand of JAOEGL010000004.1, from coordinate 27,141,367 downwards.
TAATTTTGAAACTAACAAGTTCTGTAGTTTGTTTAGTGGCTTCTGCTGCAAGTGGGTTCCTGTTTTGTGAAAACTTGCACTGTATGTCCTTAGTAGAAAACATTACAACTTGAAATATGATAAAAGGCACCAACTTATTTATTCTAGTATTTCATTTATTAATTTGTTGCCCCTAAAATGAAATTGAGTATCTCAACTGTATTTATATGAGGTTTTAAAATTTCTTTAACAGAATGTGACACCAAGTGCCTGCTGATCCTGATGACCATTGAAAAATATTCCATACTTGCCTGTATTTTAAGGACATGTAAGTGACTGAAATAATTTCCAAAAATTATATTTTAAAGATTATGTATTTTTGTGGACTGATAAATTTCCTGTGTAAGCATATGGGTATTTTTCAGCCAAAATGAAGGAAGCTAAAAGTTGCTTTCAGTAGAAGCTATAATCATGCTTTCATTGGATTTAGTATGCCCTGTTGTACTCTACATGTTGAGAATCCATTGCCTTTTGGGGACCAGAAGTGTTTTGGATTTTGGTTCCCAAAATCCCAAACATGAAATTCATTTATGTTTCATATAACCTTATACACATAGCCTGAAGGTAATTTTATTCAGTATTTTAAATATTTTGTATGTGAAACAAAGTTTGTATACATTTAACTTTCAGAAAAGCAAAGGTGTAACTATCTCAACCACCATGAGGAAAGGTTTGGATTTTGGAGCACTTCAGATTTTTAAATCTTCAGATTGGGAATACTCAACCTTTGAGTGTGTTTAAGCACTTATTTTAATAAACTAGAAAAATATCAGAATTTAAAAAAACAAAAACCAAATAGATCTTTTAGGCCTGGTCTGTGGGTAGCAGCTTATCTTATTTTAGACTAGCATACAGTACCTGACTGTGGCCTGGAACCCACAGGCCAAAGAAGCGGCTTCCAACATGACACACACTTCCAAAGTGGCTAGAAGCCACTCTTATGCTGCCTTCCGATCCAAAGGACCAGATCAAAAAGAATTCGGTTTAAACTGATTCCTGGCCGATGCTACTTGGGACCACAAGTAGTGGCCTGCTTTGGGAGCAGGCTTTATGGTTGCCCTCCCATTCATCTGTTTCACCCCTGTGAAGCGGGGAGAGCCTTAGATGCACTCCCAGTTTTCCTGCTTCTGGTAGGACTAAGGGGTCAAGCAAAAAATCTGGGAAGTGTAGTCTGTGGCCAAGCCAGCACCAGGGCCTCTGCAGTTTTGAACTGGGTCAACAAAAGGATTGGCATTTTGGCCTGGTTCTTTTGCAAAGAAGTGGGTGCGGCGCAGCTTCCAGCCATGTTTGGGGCATATGGTGTATAAATGCCGCACCTTCAACACAACCCAGAACCGGCACTTTTGGCCCATCTGTTTCGGGCCTAAGGCTCTAATGGTGCATCAAGCTCTGGGCGAATTCTGGGACCATTTCTCCATATTTCACTGCAACTTTTTTGTTGTTGCCCCCAGCTCTTGCACCTTAGTGTTCAAACTGGTTCACATTCATTATCTCAGTAGGTTGGTATTGCAGGTGAGACCTTGAAGCTACAAAAAAGTGGCTTGCCTCAGGCCACCTGGTAAGCTTATGACTGAAATGAGATTTGAATCTTACTAAATTTATTCATTTTTATTTTATTTCATTGATATCTGATCCATTTCGCAGTATGGTGCCCGAGGCAGATTACAAATAAATTTAAACAAGGTATAGCTAAAACATACAACACTAAGGTTTTAAAAAATTAAATAAATAATTTATAAAAAAACACACATTAAAATATAGTAAAAAAGATATGCATAACATCCCTTTATGATCCTTCTGACAGAGTATGTTAAGAGACAAAGGCCTGCCTAAATGAAAAGGTCTTTTCCTGGTGGTTTAAAGAGAATAGATGGGGATAACCAAGCCTTTTGTGGGTGGGTAAGGAGAATTTCCACAACTTGGAAGCAGCCACCAAGAAGGCTGTCTGTCTCTCATATCCTTACTAAATGTATCTGTAATGAGGGAACACAGAGAAACCCCTCGTAAGATCTTAAAAATTGGGCAGGCTCACAGAGTGAGATACGGTCTTTCAGATAGAATGAACACAAATTGTGCAAAACTTTATAGGTTATAACCAGTACTTTGAATTGTACTGGAAGTGGACTGGTAGCTAGTGAAGGTGTTGTTGCAACGCAGGAATTACAGTATATAGTTATTCTAAGCAGCCTCAGACAACAGTCTGGCTTCAGCATTTTGGATCCACTGAAGTTTCCAAATAGCTTCCAAAGACAGAACTATGTACACCATGTTATAGTAATCTGAAGAGGATGTAATCAACACAGTTTCACAGATTAACAGTAAACACAGATTACCTTTAGATTATACATTGCATCCCTGCTATTGGAAGGGTTCCATTTAGTTTTGTTCCTTTAAAGTTTTCCTTAATTGGTGTTTTTATTTTTACTTTTAACTATGTATATGAATATGCTGATCCTCTCACTGGTCCATTTCATATAGGTTTTGCGAATGCATCCTTACAATTGACAGTCAGTTCACCTTTAACCATCCACAAGATTCGTCTGCCTTTAACACAATGATTCTTCCTGAATTTCTGTCCTTTACTAAAGTTGCTTGGTAATGGTGTTTATCCATTATTAAGTCTCAGACTTGAGAACAGCAAACTACGGTATGTAGTAATAGTGAATCAGTCTAGCTCCATTTAGATCTCTTCATGTTGCAATCTAGAGTGTATGCCTCCTCTGAAAAGCCTATAAAACTATTTCGTATTTTTATCTTGAAACAAACATAGGAGTTATGAGCTGTTTTCATCCCCTCATGTTACAGAGTCATACTACCCTTGAGTGAGAGCCTTAAACATTAGTGTTAGAGGTGAATACTGAAATATCAAGTGTATGAGGTAAATACTATTTTCAAGTATTTTATTTTATTTTATTTTATTGTATCCCACCTTTCTCCTAACATAGGGACGCAAAGTACAGTCAGCCTTTCTTATCCACAGATTCTTTATCCATATGTTCAACCTTTCCCAGTAGATAAGACTCCCACATCCTATAGTTTGGGTTATGCTCCTCCCACTCACTTCAGATAGGCAGGCAGAATCTTGAGACCTTCTGGTGACCCCATGTGGGTGGAGCTAACCCTGGAAGGCCAATCATACAACAGCCGAATGCTCCAGAAAACACATAAACAATTTAGTTGCATATCAAACTATACAGAATTGGACAGCCACAGAGACAGCCCGTGAGCAATCTCGCTTGCTCCCCATAGGATCGAACTAAGAGGATTATGAGACATCCCTATGCCAGCACCCTTGAGGATGGGCCAGGATGTGGGGCTCTTATCTACTGGAAATGGACATATCACAGGTAAGAGCCAATGTGCCTTTTCCCAGTAGATAAGACCCCCACATCCTGTAGTTTGGGATTTACCAAAGCTGATCTAAACAGGGTGGGCGGTGCTGGCCGTTCAGTGACATAGGTTTGAGCACCTCCTGCAAGACCCTGCTGTCAACAGCAGTTTCAGCCAAGCCAAGCTGTCAAGCTAGTGATGCCTAATAAGAGTGTATGATGGCTTCCATGTGGCCATCCTGATGGTCTTTGCTATAGGACCTATGCTGGCTAGAGGTGATAATGCACCTGCACTCTTTGGTATGGGTGACTTGGTTTCTGGTGGTAACCTCCCAAGGATTCATGGCAGGGAGTAATGCAGGGCCTGATCCACTTGCTAGGCATGGAGGCTGATGTCTTCTTGCCCATAGAATAGGGCTAAAGGAAACAAATTGGGGTGTCAGAGGAACAAAAGCTGTTTCTCCTCTATGGGTGGCTGGCTCTCCAGCATGTTGTATGTTTTATATTCTTTTCAATGACAAATATTGTAGCTGTCTTGTGCCTCTTCTGGAAGTCATTCCTGATACAAGTGCTGTATGCCAGTACTTAATCGAAACACTGGGATAAGATTTGACATCAAGTTGATTTGTGTTCACAATTTCAGCAGTGGTGATTGTTTTTTAAATAACATTTTTTTTTAAAAAAAAATACCTTTTATAACAGCTTAGCAACTATGGCAGCTTTTAGTTGCTTTTCTCTGACATTAGATCATAGACATTCAATTTCATTAAACCTTTTTTATTGCACCCACAGTGGAAGGGGTAGCATTTTATCTGATATCCTGCACACACTGAATGACATCTTGATAGTGGCATATGCAGGCATAAAGGAATCTTATACCTGCATATCTTTATTTGTGGTCATTGAGGAAGTTGATATTCCCTTCTTGGCTCACAGAAGGATATGCACTTTTAACATGATATAAATTAATAATGCCAGCCACTAAGACCTCTGGGCCTTTGATGGTATAATACTTTTGAAATAATTTGCAATATGTTTTTTTGCCTTAATTTTGTTTGGTATTTTCATAAGGCTGAACTTGGACTAAAGTGGTATGGAATCATAGATTTGGAAGAGACCTCAAGGGCCATAAAGTCCAACCCCCTGCCATGCAGGAAGACACAATCAAAGCACCCCCAACAGATGGCCACTCGGCCTCTGTTTAAAAACCTCCCTCGAAGGAGACCCCATCACACCTCAAGGCAGCATGTTCCACTGTCAAACAGCCCTTACTGTCAGGAAGGTCTTTCTACTGTTGTGGTTGAATTTATTTTCCTGTAGTTTGAATTCATTGCTCCAGGTTCTAGTCTTTGAAGCAGCAGAAAACAAGCCTGCTCCATCCTCAGTATGACATCCTCTCAAATATTTGAACATAACTATCATGTCACCTCTTAACTTTCTCTTCCTTAGGCTAAATATACCCAGCTCCCCAAGCCTCTCCTCTTAGGGCATGGTTTCCAGACCTTTTACCACTTTGGACACAATATTCCAGATGAAGTCTGACCAAAGTAGCATAATGTAGCACTATTACTTCCCTTGATCTCTAGACACTATACTCTTATAGATAAAGCCTAGAATTGCATTGGCTTTCTTTGCTGTCACATCACATTACTGTACTGACTCATGTTCAGCCTGTGATGCATTAAGACTCTTAGAAGTCTTTCGCATGTACTACCATCAGGTAGGGTGTCACCCATCCTATATCTGTGCATTTCATTTTTATTGCCCAAGTGTAGTATCATACATTTCTCCCTGCTGAGATCCATACAATTAGTTTTGGCCCAGTTTTCTAATCTTTTAAGGTCATTATGAATTCTGATCTTGTGCTCTCGGGTATTAGTAACTCCTCCTAATCTGGTGTCATCTGCAAATTTCACTCCCTCTATGTTTTTCACAGTCCAAAATATACTGGATCAATGGTTTCATGGCACTGTCCACCACAAACCAAGATCACTTTCCTGATTATTCACTGAGAGTTTACATGTACACTGAGGTAGTCTAAAACCAGGTTTTAGACTGCCTCAGTGTACATATGAATTTGCTGTGAATAATTTCTCACTTTATACTTACAAAGCAGTTCTCACTTTATACTTACATAACACTGAACATAGTTGCCATCCCCTCCCACTTGCCCATTCTCAGAAGTTCTTTTGGGGATTTTTTTTGGGGGGGGGAGGGGGAGTGTTGTTGACTTTGGTAAGCCACCACAAGAAGGAATTCCTTCTTTCGGCAAAGGTGCTTTGGCTTTTTGGTTTTACAGTTTTGTGAGACCTAGCCTTAATGGTACATTCCCAGATAATATCTAGATTAGGTTATGGCAGTGCAATCTGTACGGGAATGTCTTTGAAGAGTTTTTGTAAATAGCAACTGATGAATAATACAAAAGTTAGGAATCTGACTGGTACTTCCAGGAAGCATATCTGAGCAGTGCTTGAGGACTGACATGGGCTATTGGTCTATTTCTGGGCATATTCAGAACATAAGACCTGGATACCTGAAGAACCATCCATTCTTGAGTGAATCAGTCTTACAATGAAGATGTCCTTTGAGGATCTTGCATATTTTTGAGATAAGGTGATTAGCAACAAGTAATGGGCCCTTCATCATTGTGCTGTCCCTTGGTTGTTTCCCACTTTGATTCATCTTTTCACTTCAGAAGCTGAGGATACATCTCCACTCCACAGTTTGTGCCATGACCTTAAATGCTGAGTTGTCAATGTTGTAGTTTTTATTCTAGCATTTGTGCTTTATGGCATTGTTGTTCCGCTTCATCATTTCTTTGCTACTCTGAGAATCCTTGAGATTGAAGGGCAGGTTAAAGTAGTCTAAGTGTTGATGGAGAACGATATAGGAAAGAAGGAGTTCTTGACAGATCACAGGTATCATGACACCGAGGAGGAAATTGATAACAGATCTCCCCCCCCCCCAATATATATCACCTCCATATATTCAGTGATTAATATTGTGAAGCCTTTGGTTTCCATGAAGAGTTCAACACATTTCTTAATGTGACTCCATGACAGATTCTGAAAATTGTTTTGCCTGTAACTTTGTAAGCTTTGAGAACCCCAATATTACTTATGAGATAGTGGTGTTCTAAAACTCCAGAATTCCATTTCCTCTCAAGTACAGTATTACTGGGTAGCTTTATTTTTAAAAAAAAAGCCTTCCAAGGAGGGGAGAGCCTGGAAGGTGAGCAGGTTTTAAAGTACATTTTGGGAGGTAAGGGGTTTGACACTGGTTTTTAATTTGTAATGGCACTCTGCTAATTCATGATGATGGGTGATTTGCCCCCCAACTAAAAAAACATTTTGGGGGTATTGTGGAAGCTTTTTGGGCTGCAAAAAGATGTTAGAGGTTATATGAGAACCAACTTTTCCCCTTCCCTGTTCTATGTGATTGTGATAAAGAGGGTTTTTATTTAATAAAAAATATTTGAGATCTGGCAAGATAATAGTTCTACAATACTAGGGTTAAGAGCAAACTTTTCTTTTTATTTGTAAGGAGAGTGCTTGATATACTGACATGAATTGAAAAGTGTCTGGATGTCTTCAAAGGAGCTTTCAATAAAGCAGATAAATTTGGTGGCAGAAAAATGATAAGCAACTGTAATCTTTTAGCTTCCATATCCAATGGATCACCGTTGCTGCTGCTGTGTTTTTAATGAATGATTTTTGCATTAATAATGCATTGGTTAATTGGCTCGGTTGTGAAAGTCTCTTGTTGCATGAAAAATAGCTGTCACTGAGTATTTGCTGCTTAGGGCTCCATGCTGAAAGCAACCAGCCTCTCTGGGCTTCCTTGGTAAATTGGCTGCAGCATCTCATTGCTTTCCACATTGCAGAAGCAATAATATTACTGGGAAATTATGATGGTCTGTGCAGGTTATGATACAGCACTGTTGCCAGGGTAATATTCTTGTCAGCTATCTCTCATTTTAATTCTGTGGTCTTTGTTTCAAAGCATTCCAGTTCTTTATAAGATTCTCTTCATTACAATATGCAACTACTGTGAATAATAAAACACAGTGGTAAAACACCAGCAGAGGCACTGATAATAAGGACCGCTAAAGATCTGATACTTTTGTAGATATTTTTTCTGATACTTTTGTAGATATTTTTCCCCAAATGTGAGTGCATTTGAAACAAAGAACAGGGGAGTGTAATATAATGCAAAGGTAAGGAACAAACTTTCAGTACCCTTATTACCAGGAAATAAGTAAAATATATTTTTAACAAAGATAATGGCTTACATAATATGCAGCATTGTAAGTAGGATGCTACATAGTGAATCGAGGCCCGACCCCTATCATCCCCACTTACTAGACAGCAGCCACTGGGATTGTCCATTCCCCTGTTGGCTCAGAGACTGGAGAGCTGGTGGTTCCACTCATTCCAGTGAATGATATCCAGCATTACAGGTAGAAACAAGACCCCTGTTATAATTTCCTCTCATGCTAGAGATCACTCATTTGAGTTGATGGGTGGGATCATCAGCCAAATGCTTCATGAGGGCAGTGGAATGGACCCCTGTTGATATCAGTGGCGCTTCCTTGTAAATGGAAACCGGGGAACTTTCACAGTCCGTACATAGTCCCAAGGCTACAGAAGGATTGTAAATATCATAGCAGTCATGAGTTTGTAACTTTAGGTTACATATTCGTAACTGCCATACAAGATTCCAGTCAATGTTTTCAGTTCATTTTTATTCCACCAGGTGTTCTTTAGCAGTGTGTAAAACCTGAAATAGTTCTTTATTGAGTAGCGTGTACAGCTGTCCCTCTGGATTCGCTGACTTCCCTTTGCGGTTTTGAATTTCCACAGATGGGAAGCCAGGAGGGACAAAATGGCATGCGGGAGCATGCAGCCATTAAAAACAAAGGGGCTCCAATATTTGTGATTTTTCCGCTTTGTGTGTGTGTGTGTCCAGAACTGATCCCATGCGAACTGGAAGGGACAACTGTATAGACAGCCAGCCAGTGTGGTGTAGTGGTTTGTGTGTTGGTTTATGACTCTGGAAAACCAGGGTTCAAATCCTCACTTAGCTGTGGAAGACCCATGACAAGCCACACACTCTCAGCTTTAGAGGAAGCAATTGTAAGCTTCCCCTGAATATATCTTGCCAAGAAAACCCATGCCATAAGTCAGAGTCAGTTTGAAGGCACATGACAGCAACAACAACGTACTGCACTTGGAAGTTTAGTGAGTCTTATTTTTTATTTTTTAGATGACCTCCTTACACAGTATCATGATTTTTGTAGAAGACACTGAAGGGTTTTTCAAAATGCAGAACTGGTGGGTGGATATTTTTACATATCTGTGGTGCCTTCGTATTTCCTGAGCTTCTTCCTAGCCCTTTATCTTCTTCTATGTACTTCCTGCCTCTTTCCATGGTAGTAGCTTCTAGTGCCATAAAATGGTATGTCTTGTTTAGGAATGCAGTTGCTATGAGACCAGAGTCAAATACTGCAATCTACACAATGGGGTTTTAGCGGGGGGGGGGGGGATGCATAAGACCTTGCAAACTACGAGTGGTGAAAGCTGTTGTCTGCATGAGGCTGATTTTTATCTTTTGCATGATTGAGCTTACAGCTGCTTGCTTTTACTTTCTTTGTTAAAAAGTCTACCTTTTGTGATTTTGCTGTCCTTTAACTGATTCTTGTCTAATTGTTTGGTACTGTACTGCCTTCTAGTGGGCAGCCTGAAACTCGCAATTAGTTTTCTTTTCAGTAATTTTGAATTGCTTTTTAAAAACTTTATTTCTTTTAGAACAACAATTTTACATAGCATTACCCCCACCCCAAGATTGTGCACAATTTTATGCACAATGTGGGTATTCAAAATATTTACAAAATTAATGAAAACAATCAAGTTCATAGTTAGATAGCAGTTTTATTTTTTGAAAACTGCCTTCCACACATGGTATGAAAAATTGCCAGTTCTTCATATATATATCCATTTCCATTGTTGCTGCACTGAAAAGTGAGACAGTGAAGTTCTGCAATTTATCCAGAAAAATACCACTTCCAAACGGATAATCTTGTTTTAGCAACAATGTTCTGATTTGCAATCCCAGAGATTTTGTCAAATATGAGAGGCCTGTAAATGGCAACATAACCACATGTCTTGCCAGAGCTCTAGAATTATTGTGTTCTCTGGAAAAAAAAAAAAGGAAAAAGCTACTTGCATCATCTTCTCTTATTTGTAAGATGCTGGTACTTAAGCTTCATTTCTCTGATCTGTCAACTGACAATGCATCTAATGATAACTATGAAGATCTTTCCAAGTATTTTAAAATCTGATTTACAGTTGAGTTGAAAGAAACATTATAGATTAAAGTTGATCGTGTCAGAACAGATATTACATGGCCACTATGTTGATTTAAGTTATATCAATAATGCAATTTTTAAATCGGTTCTTGAACATACTTTATAAGTGACAGGGGAGAAAACTGTGTTTAAACATGTAGACCTACTATGTTCATATTTTATTTCATCCTCACTCATTTATATAGAAAGAACAGTTAGGAACTGTGTTTTGTATTTAGTTAATGGCTGTACAATAATTTACTCCTTGGAGATTTACACAGTATTATTGGTTTAATCTCTCATATGTATTTTAATCTCTCACCAGTAGCCATATTATGGTTTGGTGATGCACAGTGCACTTCTTTGAAAGAATCTGCACTCCTTCCTCTTTCTTCTGTGACTTGAAGTAATTGATGACTTCCAAACTGACCAAATTTAGTTACTGTTAGGCATATACAGTATTTTTCTCAACACATAGGAATATACTGTATTTCCCTTTCTAATGTAAAAAAAATGTAGCAAGCATTAAATCCTTGTTTCATTAATTTGTTTTTCATGGCAGTCTGATTATTTCAAACCATGGAAGCTGGGAGAAGAGACTACTCAAGCTTTGAAGGGGAGAATTAGTTGACTCCCCCTTCATGGTTTAGTGAGCCATTCCATTATATCTGAATTTAATCTATATACTAAAGGATAGAGGAATTTTCCTGTATGGTGGTGAGTTTAACATCATTCTTTGTAAGTAAAAGACAATAGGAATTCTCTAGTTCAAAACCACTAGCAAAAGTTTTTGTATGCATTTATGTCTGTATGTGGTTGATATCTTCTTTCCCCCTTGTGCATTTCATTACATTGTACATTTTCGTTCATTAATGCAAGCCATCTGGGTTAGTTTATGGAAAGCGTATCTAACTGATGTACACTTTTAATGGTTTTGTGTAATTTGAATGTTGTTAATCTGGATACCATTTAATATCATTGCATTCAATTTACAAGAGAAGAGATTACATCTAAACATTAGTAAGAAGTTCTTTGGTGGTGGAAGGTACTCTCTTTCATTGGAGGTCTTTAAAAAGAGGATGAATTTTTGTTGGTTCCTCTTCAACTCTTTGCAAAGAGAGAGCCTGCCATTGCTGCCAAGGCCTTTGGATATGGTTTCTCAGTTTGATCCAAAACAGAAGGACACCCAAGATGACTATATGGTGTTTTAGAGGTCTTTGGGGCATTTTTCCATTATACAGTGGCAAGGTGGGAGGGAGGTGTGCCATTATTGTACTGTGGTCTGAGACAACCTATTCATTCTTGCTTTTACCTTCCATATTGTGGAGGTATGGCACCCCCACCCCCACTACCACACACACATTGCAGACTGACTAAGAAGTGACAGCATTCTGTTCTGCAAAGCTGTTTATCCCCAGGCCATTGTCACTGATGGACATATTCACTGTCATTTTACAGGGGAACCCCAATGTTTCTTTGTAGAAAATTACTGAACTAGATAATTATCAGATCATTTGCAACCCTGTGATTCTGAAAGTTTAACCAAGTTCCTAATTTTGTTGTTTTTGAACATCTTTATGTTTGATTCCTGAACAAAAATCAACTTGGTTACTCCTTGACTGTTTCAGTTGCTGATGTTTGATCAGAATGAGTGGATTAGGGGAGAACTCCTTGGACAGCATGACCAGTGATTCAAGAAAACGCAAGCCATTGCCCTGTGATACACCAGGACCAGGGTAGCGAGTATTCATTTTGTTACTTTATTATGGAATATTTATAGATAGTGAATGGGTTTTTCAGTATTTAAATCTGAAATGTGTCAGTTTAGTGTCAGACATCAGTAGATGGCACATTTAATGTACTGAAATTCATGTGTATGAAACCAAGTCAAATTGTGTTATTGTAGGGAAAAGTTGCTGTTTAACTATAGTTGTATGTAAAATTCCTTGTAAATTAATCATTAATTAATGTGAAGTAGGAGCTTGACTTTTTAAAATATAAAATGCCCTAGAAAAGCATAAACATGTAAATTTGTGTTTTAATTAAGCCAAATACTTAATAGTGGCTTAATAAAAACTCTCTCATGACTTTAACAAAAAGATTATATACTTAACATTTGCATTTAAAAAGAAACCATACAGAGATATGTTTTTATGGGGCCCACGAACCCTCAGAGGTAAATAGTATGTCCTGTTGCAAAATATTATGTCCTTTTCAATAGATTGCTACCAGTCTCTCTCCTTTAAGGTTATTATTTCTTATTCCTTTAGTTTTTGTATGTGTCTTTTCAACATTTAGCAAATGCAAGATGTCCCTAACAATGTTGGACATTTGCAAGTAATATTCTTATTCTGATCCAGGAAACATATTCAGGGGTAGCCATGCAGAAAAATACAGTCATCCCTCTGTATTCATGGGGTTTAGGGGCAAAGGACCCTCACGAATTGGAAAAACCCCTCCGCCCCAGTTTCAGAGCAACAGGGAGGAGTTAAGAGAAGAGCACGCATGCACTTGCCTCTCTTCCATCCTCTGATGCTAGAGCTCTTTGAAGCCTCAAAAGGAGGCCAGGGGACTCACACACGCTGCTCTCACCCCTCCTTCTCACCCCAGGCAAGTTCTCTGAGGCATCAAGGAAGGGAGTGGGAAGCGTGCACATTTCCCCACCTCACTTCCAGTCCTTCAGACAGCTTGCCTTAGCTCTCTGAAGCATCAGAAAGAAGGCGGGGGACTCACTCTCCCTTCCTCTGGCCACTGCTGCCCTGGAAAGTCTTGGGAGAAGCCTCCCCCAAGCCCTTCCAAGGTGGCAGGGTCTCAGGGGAAGGGAGTCCCCTCTTCCTCCAGACCCTGCTGCCCTGAAAAGCCTTGGGAGAAAGAAAAAGAAAAAAAGAAGTTGCCTCCCTTTCTTCTTGTTATTACCCTGTAGCTAGCTCAGCTGGGCTAGTTACAGAGCAGCAGGGAGTGGATGGAGAGGAAGGGAAGTGCATGTGTATGTGGCAGACTTGACCTTGTGAATGATCAAAACCATAAATTCCAAAGCCATGAATATGGAGGGACAACTATACAATAATATCCTAAATCCACAAAAGAGTGATGCCTTTAGTAGCCTGCCAAAATGCACAATGTTGGCAGATGCCACTCTCCTTCTTGGCCATGTAGGGACCAGGAAGACAAAGAACAGTAACATTTAAACTCCATTAGTGTCAGTAAAGTAACTTCTTTTGGGATCCAGGTTGTCTCTGTCCTGGATGGTTTTTAAACATCTTTTGCCTGATGAAAAAGCCAATGGAGCTTTGAAAGCTTGCATGATGTATGTTGTGCATTTGGATTGGCCAATAAAGGTATTGCTGTTTTGTGTATTTTGTATTTTATCATATTCTGATGTCTACCTAATGATGAGCTATGAAAACTTGTGGCCCTCTAGATATTGCTGAACTGCCCTTGGCTGTCTAGTAGCTGATGAAATTTGGAGGCCAACAACACCTACAGGGTCATGAGTTCCCCAGCCATGCCTGAAGAGATGTGTTTTCACTAAGTAGTTCTAGTTTTTCCAACTAGACTTTACTGATCCTCTTCACTTGATTGCTTCTTGATGTGAAGTTTGAGAAATGTTTATCATTATCATTGTCCAGCAGCCAGTTTTCCCCACAGGCCACTTTGAGAAGCATGTGAAGGATATTGGCCTAGAATATTGGTCCCTTCCCTCAAAGGCTGTCTCTTCCAACACTATGATTCTATGAAGTTATCTTGTCCCAGGGCTGCTGGATGGTTATGGTATGGTCTTTCTAAGGGGATTGGTTTTGACTTGGTAAACTCCAGCAGCTGATCTGTAAAATATGTGCATTTTATCTCTGTGGGAGTCAGTGTGATGAAAATAAAACCACAAGCACATATGTACATTTAATTGCGCAACTGGTCAATAAATTAATTGTGCAAAGAAACCCTAAGTCATGAAGCTTAACTGCATGTATTTTTGTTTTTAGTTTGATTTGCAGTGGGGAGAAACGTCGACGTGAACAAGAAAGCAAATATATTGAAGAACTGGCTGAGCTGATATCTGCTAATCTCAGTGACATTGACAATTTCAATGTCAAGCCGGATAAATGTGCAATTTTAAAGGAAACTGTTAGACAGATACGGCAGATAAAGGAACAAGGCAAGACTTGAATTCTTAAATTATAAAGGCAACTTTATATTCCATTATATGGAAAGATATTTTCAGATAATCTGATATGGATCTGTTTAAGGCTAGCTTTTAAGTAAAGAACATTTGTTACATTTTTGTTCTCTGTTAAGCACTTGATTACAGTCTGTTAACATTAACAAAAAAGCTGCTGGAAATAGAACATAATTGGGCCCAGAATGTAAAAAATTGAAGGACAGACTGACAAATTTTCTTAACTGAATCCTAGCTTACATTCACTATCTTGTTATAGTCTTTGTAGGTCTTTTAAGGACAGGTCCATACACTATTTAGATTCCAAGACTTTATCCACAATTAATTTAGAAATGAGGTTTCAGCCCCATGAATCTCTTTCGTCAACCATTACTCATTCTTTTCCCATTCACCAAAAAGGCATAAATTAAGAACTTGACTGATAGCATTTTAAAGAAAGGAGGCCTTATCCTGTAAGGCTAGGGATTACAACATACATATCAGTGATGGTTTGCTAATATGTTGTAAGCTACAAGAAATGTAAGAAAGTAATATTGGAAGGATCATGTGGTCTGTTCATGGGCCTGTTGAATCAATTTTCAAATGATAAATCAATCCTTGCATAAATCTCATTGATTCAGTTTGTCTACTCTTGTTGAAATTACCAATAAAGTTCATGCCTTGTGTGTATAACTATGGATGATGCATTTTCTTGCTAGCCCATTAATTAAAATGTCATTGCCCTTATCAAAAGAATTTTAGTGTTAGGTTGGCAACATTTTTTCTATACTGGAGAGAGAGAGAGAGAAACACATTGAGAAGATACTGTGGTCAACATTGTATTCTCACATTAATCCCATAGTTGTATTTTTTTTTTCATTTAAGGTTTTAAAGATACTGTATTTATCTAATTTCAGGAAAAGCTGCTTCCAATGATGATGATGTTCAGAAGGCAGATGTATCTTCAACAGGTCAAGGTGTCATTGATAAAGATTCATTGGGACCTCTTTTGTTACAGGCAAGATAAAAATTATTCCATTTCAGTACTCATTGATCAGAGCAATGTATATCCAGTTGTGGGCACCATAATTCAAAAAGGATGTGGAGAAACTGGAGCGGGTCCAAAGGAGGGCAACTAAGATGATGAAGGGCCTGGAAGCCATGCCCTATGAGGAGTGACTTAGGGAGCTGGGGATGTTTAGCCTGGAGAAGAGAATGTTAAGAGGTGGTATGATAGCCCTGTTTAAATATTTGAAGGGATGTCATATTGAGGAGGGAGCAAGAGACTAGAACTTGGAACAATGGATGCAAACTGCAGGAAAAGAGGTTCCATCTCAACATTAGGAGGAACTTCCTGACAGTAAGGGCTGTTCGACAGTGGAACACACTCCCTCGGAGTGTAGTGGAGTCTCCTTCCTTGGAGGTCTTTAAGCAGAGGCTGGATGGCCATCTGTCGGGGATGCTTTGATTTGGAGTTCCTGCATGGCAGGGGGTTGGACTGGATGGCCCTTGTGGTCTCTTCCAACTCTGATTCTATGATTAAAGGGTGGTTTTTGTTTTTGTTCTTTGGCTTGATAAGTGATTTTACTGTAGACATGCTGGTATATAGGAGGAACATCAGAAAGAAGAGCTTTTCTCATCAAAATACTTCAGAGGGCTGTTGTTGTTTTTTGGTGAAGGTAATTGACATATATGTTGTATAGCACTTTAAACACTGGATGTACAATTCCTCTTCTTGCTACTAAAGCAATTAGATATGCAGGAATTTTCTTAGAGAGATGTAGAGTAGGGTGATGAAGGAACTGTGTTTTTCCAGATACCTTTGGCTTACAATTGCTGTCAGCACTCCACTACCCAAAATAGCTAGTGAGACTTGCAGTCCAAAACATATAGAAGGCCACATTTGCCTACTTTAGGTGTGTGGTGCAATCCTGTTTTATTCTTCATTAATGAGTATATGATCAACGGTGTTCAGTCAAGGTATTTGTTGACTGAACAAAAGAGAGAAAGCAAAATGGAAAAATATAAGTGGAATGCATTGGATGCCAATTTTTGTAATGGTTACTTCTGTTGAATGTGTATGTTGTTTTAAAAACTACTTAAAGAAGCTTTTCTTAACCTCTATCAGCTGCTATGTGGGCAGGTGTTGGGAGTGACCTTATATTGTTTGGTTCCCATTGGATAAAAAGTGATTAACATTGTGAAAGAGTTCACTGTGACAGAAACCAAGATCACTCCATGTTTCTACCTAATAAGTATGACTTGAGCTAATAGGTTGCTCAGTATGGTTTTCTCTATACATATATGCCTTCATGTATACATACACCAACCATCTTTCGTGTGCACACATGCATACCCTGTACATATCCATTGCTATTCTCTCACAATAGCTCTTCACACAAGTTGCTGTTCTGTATACACATGGAAGTACATTACATGTAATACAGTGGAGCTTTCTTGTGAGGAGAATTCTATAGGATCACATTCCATGAAACCTATTTTCAAATGTGAATAACTGTTTGGAATCAAGGTACTCTAGGGCTGGGAACTGTGTGGCCTCCCAGATGTTCTTGAACTTCAACTGATTCTTCACCATTGGTACCACTCTTGGGGGCTCCTGGGAGCTGCAGTAGCTTCTCGAGGACTACACATTTCCCATCTCTGATTGAGATATATAGTGTGTATGTCTACATTTTGGATTATACCTTGTTATATTTTCCTTTCCAGGCACTGGATGGATTCTTGTTTGTAGTCAATCGAGATGGGAGCATTGTATTTGTATCTGAAAATGTCACTCAGTATTTGCAATATAAACAAGAGGACTTGGTTAATACAAGTGTTTATAGTATTTTGCATGAGGAAGATCGGAAGGATTTCCTTAAAAATTTACCAAAATCTGCAGGTAATAAGGTTAACATTCATTAAGTTTGTCAGCTGTGCAAATGTTTCCTTTTCAAATTATTTTTTGCTTATTTCACCTGTTATTTTAACATGGGCATTTTCCCAGCAAGTTATTGTTAATATAAAAAAGCATTGTGTCTAGATAGATTACATTTTGATTGCTTGTTTATAGCCACACACTTATTTTTTAAAAACATTATAGTTTTGTTAAGTGTGAAGGTCTAAGATGTGTGTTATTAAGTTCACACAGCTTAAATTTACCTCTTATATAACCCTCATTAAGAAAAAAAGTTTTCATCATCATCATCGTTGTCATTGTTGTTGTTGTTATTATTTTGGATTTTTTTTTTCAAAATTTCAAATGAGAGCTCACATCCTCTTAGTGGCTTATGATGGTGTGGAAGACCAATGACATCAGCCACTGGGGATCCTCTGGAGGTCTCAGTACATGATTATTCTGTGTCTGGCTATAGAAGCATAGCCAGATACTTCTGATGCCCACAGCTCTCTATCCATCACTGGACATGAGGGGAGGGGAACTTTGGCAGCTAAAATGTGGGGTGGGAGGAATGATGAGAGATGCGGAATTTTCTAGGTGTGTCATCATAATTCAGGTTCTCAGTTATCATTTGGTTTGTGTTTGAGAGAGTAACCTAAATTACAATAAGAATGTTTTCATAAACTTTCTAATTCCACAGTCCAGCACTTGAGTTAGATTTGCTAAAATCCCACTAATTTCAGTAAGATTAATTTCAAGAAAATTAAAGCAGTGGTCCCCAAACTGTGCCCTTTAAGAGATTTTGGACTTCACCTCCCATAAACCTCAGCCATGTTGGCCATTAGTCTGCGATTCTAGGAGCTGAACACCAAAATTTCTTAAAGAGCACCTTTTGGGGACCATTGGACTAAAGTATAGTTAAATATGCACTCAGTTGTGGCCAAAGGTCAGAGTCTACAAACATGGGATCACAGAAAGAAGTTTGTATGTTTTCTCCTTTGTTTGCAGATTAGCACTCTCTTAGGGAGTCAAGAATGGGGAGGAGGAGAATCTGGACAGTAATCAGTGCTTGTCTTTCTCTTCCCTTATATAAGTACAAGGCCAGTCCTATCAGAGCTGACACCAACATCATTGATTACAGCCATTAGAAGGCACATATACAGTAACCCCTCCCAATGGGGCCATGTGCAGGTGCGCATTGCCATTTTATCCCTGCCTGCTTGTCCCTCCCATGAAGATGTGGAGAAACTGGAGCGGGTCCAAAGGAGGGCAACTAAAATGGTGAAGGGTCTAGAAACCATGCCCTATGAGGAACGACTTAGGGAGCTGGGGATGTTTAGCCTGGAGAAGAGAAGGCTAAGAGGTGATATGATAGCCCTGTTCAAATATTTGAAGGGATGTCATATTGAGGAGGGAGCAAGTTTGTTTTCTGCTGCTGCAGAGACTAGAACGCAGAACAATGGATGCAAGCTGCAGGAAAAAAGATTCCACCTCAACATTAGGAGGAACTTCCTGACAGTAAGGGCTGATCGACAGTGGAACACACTCCCTCGGAGTGTAGTGGAGTCTCCTTCCTTAGGGGTCTTTAAGCAGAGGCTGGATGGCCATCTGTCAGGGATGCTTTGATTTGGAGTTCCTGCATGGCAGGGGGTTGGACTGGATGGCCCTTGTGGTCTCTTCCAACTCTATGATTCTATGAGCGAGATCTCAAGTCTGCAAAAAAGGAGGGACAAATGTAGTTTGTAAAAGCTATACCATATGTATTAGGAACTGGAACTTTTTCCTCCCTTCTCCCCTCTATAGTACTGTTTCTTACATTCCTGTTCTGAAAGATGAGTTAAATTATATGTCTGTCTTATGAATCATAAATATTGCACAAGGCATTGGCATTTTGAGTTCTGTATTTGCAAATTGCAGTCTTAGTATCATGTGTGAAGCCATTTTCTGCCCAAATTGTAACAGTTTATTTTAAATATATATGATTTTAGTGAATGGAGTTTCTTGGACCAATGAAGCACCTCGACAGAAGAGTCACACATTTAATTGTCGCATGATGGTGAAAACAGTACATGATCTTCTGGAAGATGTAGGGAGCAACCAAGATACACATCAAAGATTTGAAACCATGCAGTGTTTTGCTTTATCTCAGCCAAGAGCTATGTTAGAAGAAGGTGAAGGTAATGAAAAAATTCTTCTTAGTGATTGTTGGTTAATTCCATGAAATTTAATTTACAACGAAATGTGTAGTGTACTTGTGAAAGAGCTTAATACTAAGGTATCAATTGTTTTCACTGCAGCCCACGATATACAGTGGGGCAAAAAATTATTTAGTCAGCCACCAATTGTGCAAGTTCTCCCACTTAAAAATATGAGAGAGGCCTGTAATTGACATCATAGGTAGACCTCAACTATGAGAGACAAAATGAGAAAACAAATCCAGACAATCACATTGTCTGATTTGGAAAGAATTTATTTGCAAATTATGGTGGAAAATAAGTATTTGGTCAAAACAAGCAAGATTTCTGGCTCTGAGAGACCTGTAACTTCTTCTTTTAAGAGACTCCTCTGTCCTCCACTCATTACCTGTATTAATGGCACCTGTTTGAACTTGTTATCGGTATAGAACACACCTTTCCACAACCTCAAACAGTCACACTCCAAACTCTAGTATGGTGAAGGCCAAAGAGCTGTCGAAGGACACCAGAAACAAAATTATAGACCTGCACCAGGCTGGGAAGACTGAATCTACAGTAGGCGAGCAGCTTGGTGTGAAGAAATCAATTGTAGGAACAATAATTAGAAAATGGAAGACATACAAGAACACTGATAATCACCCTCGATCTGGGGTTCCATGCAAGATCTCACCCGTGGGGTCAAAATGATCACAAGAACAGTGAGCAAAAATCTTAGTGAATCACCTGCGCAGAGCTGGGACCAACGTAACAAAGGCTACCATCAATAACACACTACGCCACCAGGGACTCAGATCTTGAAGTGCCAGACGTGTCCCCCTGCTTAAGCCAGTACATGTCCAGGCCCGTCTGAAGTTTGCTAGAGAGTATTTGGATCATCTAGAAGAGGATTGGGAGAATGCCATATGGTCAGATGAAATTAAAGTAGAACTGTTTGGTAGAAACACAATTTGTCGTGTTTGGAGAAGAGAGAATGCTGAGTCGCATCCAAAAAACACCATACCTACTGTGAAGCATGGGGGTGGCAACATCATGCTTTGGGGCTGTTTCTCTGCAAATGGACCAGGACGACTGATCCGTGTACAGTGGTCCCCCGGGATCCGAATCCCCCGGGGAACGAAATCCCCGGGGTGCGAAACCGGCGGGACCACTAAAATTCCCCCGGGATCCGAAGGATCCCCCGGGGAACGAAACAGAAAAACCGCGCGGCCGATTTAAAGGCCGCGCGGTCCGTCGGAAGTAGCGGTCCCCCGGGATGCGGTCATTTCCGGGTTACGAAAGGTAATCCGGAATGGATTACCTTCGTAACCCAGGGGACCACTGTACATGAAAGAATGAATGGGGCCATGTATTGTGAGATTTTGAGTGCAAACCTCCTTCCATCAGCAGGGGCATTGAAGATGAAACGTGACTGGGTTTTTCAGCATGACAATGATCCCAAACACACTGCCCGGGCAATGGAGGAGTGGCTTCGTAAGAAGCATTTCCAAGGTCCTGGAGTGGCCTAGCCAGTCTCCAGATCTCAACTTCATAGAAAACCTTTGGAGGGAGTTGAAAGTCCGTGTTGCCCAGCGACAGCCCAAAACATCACTGCTTTAGAGGAGATGAGGAATGGGCCAACATACCAGCAACAGTGTGTGCCAACCTTGTGAAGACTTACAGGAAACGTTTGACCTCTGTCATTGCCAACAAAGGATATATAACAAAGTATTGAGATGAACTTTTGGTATTGCCCAAATGCTTATTTTCCACCATAATTTGCAAATAAATTCTTTCCAGATCAGACAATGTGATTGTCTGGATTTGTTTTGTCATTTTGTCTCTCATAGTTGAGGTCTACCTATGATGTCATTTACAGGCCTCTCTCATCTTTTTAAGTGGGAGAACTTGCACAATTGGTGGCTGACTAAATACTTTTTTGCCCACTTTGTGTGTGTGTGTGTGTATATATATATATATTAGAAAATGCACCTAAAGATATGTACCTCATATATTTTCCATCAACACTTTAACTTTCTTTTGCTGAGGTGCAACTGTAGTAACTTAAGCTTCAGTGTCTCACTCTCTGCCTTACTCATTGGTTCCATTTCAAGTTGAGAAAAATCTTATTCAGAACAACTAATTTAATATTCTGTTTCACTAAAGGAGCACTGAAAGCTATCTTATAATTTTCCACCCCACATTTCTGCCTGTAGCCAGTGGTCTGAGCCATGGGAGTTGCTGCTCCTTACTATGAGATGAGCCCTTTCAACTCCTGTTAAAAGCTGATAGTGTTTCTTAATTTCTGTTAATACCACTGAACACTTGTGTTTTTAAAAACTGTCTAAATACTTATGAATTGTAACCCGCAATGATTAAATTGCAGATTTGCAGTCTTGCATGATATGTGTGGCACGTCGTATCTCTACATTGGAAAGGGTATTTTCACCAAATACAGAAAGCTTTGTTACTAGGCACGATCTTTCAGGTGAGAAATATAGGTGTAGAATTCATTAAATCTATTTTCATTGCATATAAGAACAAAGCCACTTTTGTGTAATTCTTATATATTGTATAACTGTTATTTTAAAATGAGTTCTTATTTATTCCTGTAGAAGATTTATATTCTTGTTGCTGTGTCCTTTCAAGCGGTTTCCAACTTATGGTAACCTTGAGGTAAACCTATCATGGGGATTTTCTTGGCATGATGGTTCAAAGGGGTTCTGCCTTTCTTTCCTCTGAGGCTAAGGGCTTGTCTACACTGATGGAAAACATTGCAGTCACCCAGAAGTTAGTGCTGGCAGTCTCCAAGACATATGATTACTTCTGGAGAGAATCTGTTGTTTTTGGCCCTTAACCTAACTTTGCTCCAAAGTAAGCAAAGTTGGGGGAAACCCCAGGGTTTTTAGGGAAGCCCAGAGTGTCTCATGGCCATGTGGACAGCTGGATTGGGTCCCATTGGGTTGATCCAATTGTCCACATGCCAAGAACTACACCAGGCTCCTTCCTCTGTGCTGACTTTCTGCTGAGGTTCAAATAGATATTGAATGTAGACGGATCTATTACATTTCAACTAGGTTTTTTTTTCCTATTTGTGCTTTTATTTATACTTTTTAAAATTGCTATGTGGTACCTTGAGTCTCACTTCTGGGAAAGAGATGTGATCTAAATGATTGAAACAACAACAGCTTAACCAGCAAAAAGCTTTGAACTAAAGGAGTTGGCAGTATGAGGCTACTGCTGATATTTAGATGTCATGCTAGTAGTGAAAAAGAAAATGCTTTTTAAGAATAATCTTGAAGAGATGGATGTGCCTTATTGGCCAAGCCTTTTTTACCACTGCTGTTTATTTATTTTATTTATTTACAGTATTTCTAACCCGCTCTTCTCATCCCCTGAGGGGGGACTCGGAGCGGCTTACAAGGCAATCCGGCAGTATAAAATTTAAAACATAAATACAACAAAGTTAAAACAAACACAACCAACAATAATTAACAATCAAACAGTTTAAGATCTCAATATATGATCCTTCCATATCCCAAAGCGGTAATCCGTGTTCTTATGACCATCAACGTTAGCCAGTCCCAGTGAAGTGCTGCATTACATTAATGTGAAAAGCCTGGTCCCACAACCATGATTTTACTTTCTTCCTAAAGGCCAGGAGGGATGGGGTTGATCGTATCTCACTCGGACGTGCATTCCACAGGCGGGGGGCCACTGCCGAGAAGGCCCTGTTTCTCGTCCCCGCCAGCCGCAATTGCGAGGCTGGCGGGAGCGAGAGCAGGGCCTCCCTGGAAGATATTAAGTTACGAGGCGGGATGTAGGGGCAGATGCGTTCGGACAAGTAAGCCGGGTCAGAACCGTATAGAACTTTAAAGGTCAAAACTAGCACTTTGAATTGAGCTCGAAAATGGTTCGGTAGCCAGTGGAGCTGACATAACAGGAGGGTAGTATGCTCCCTGTATGAAGCTCCAGTTATTAGTCTTGACTGCCATCCGTTGGACTAGTTGAAGTTTCCGAACCATCTTCAAAGGCAGCTCCAAGTAGAGTGCGTTGCAGTAATCTATTCAGGATGTGACCAGACCGTGGACCACCGTCGCCAGATCAGACTTCCCAAGTATGGGCACTGCTGCCGCACGAGTCTTAACTGTGCAAAAGCTCCCCTGACCACCGCCAAAACCTGGGGTTCCAGGCTCAGTGATGAGTCTAGGATCACTCCCAAGCTGCGAACCTGCACCTTCAGGGGGAGTGTGACCCCGTCAACCACAGGCTGTAACCCTATGCCCTGTTCGGTCTTTCGACTGACTAGGAGGGCCTCTGTCTTGTCTGGATTAAGTTTCAGTTTGTTAGCCCCCCTCCAGTCCGACACAGCGACCAAGCACTGGTTCAAGGTCTGGACAGCCTCCTTAGTAATGGGTGGAAAGGAGTGGCAGATCTGGACGTTATCTGCATACAGGTAACACCTTACTCCGAAACTCCGGATGATCTCCCCCAGCAGTTTCACGTAGATGTTAAATAACATCGGGGACAGTACTGAACCCTGAGGGACTCCACAAGACAACGGCTGTGAGGTCGAACAGGTGTCACCCAATAACACCTTCTGAGACCGACCCTCCAGAAAGGATTGGAGCCACTGCATAGCAGTACCTCTAAGCCCCATATCTGCGAGGTGTCCCAGAAGGATACCGTGGTCAACGGTATCGAAAGCCGCTGAGAGGTCCAACAGCACCAACAGGGACACACTCCCCCGTCGAGCTCCTGGCATAGATCATCTACTAAGGCGACCAAGGCTGTTTCCGTTCCATGTCCCGACCTAAAGCCTGTTCCGTGTCCCAGCTGTGGAATACTGATTGTAGCTTGATAGTCATACAGTGATACCTCCTCGTACGTGGGGGATCCGTTTCGGAAACCCCCCCCCCACATAATGGGAAAAAAACCCAAATGCTCAAATTCCATTCAAGTGAATGGGGCTCATGCCCACGCTGCTGTTGTGGTGCTGCACAGCACGCGCACCATGGGCGCCTGCATTATTGTTTCCTTCTGGAATGCGGGGGCGCTCCTTCCAACACGGTTTCCAGAATATGTGACGTGGGCACACTGTAATGTGATCTCCAAGTACTCCTTTAAAAATTCTGCATGGAATTTCAGATTGCAACCTTGACAATGGATGTTCAGTCCATTTTGTTAAACAGAAAGGATGAATTAATTCCAGATTCTATTGTGCATAGTACATGTATTGTTTGGTCTCATAGCAGTTTTTAATGCTGAAGAACACTGAAAATTATCCAGTGCTACTTTAATTTTATTCAGATTTTATTCATTTATACAATTTATTTGTATCTCACTTTCCCTTCAAAAGAGAGCCCAAGGTGACTATCGACAGTGAACCAAAAAAAAAAAAAAAAAAAAAAAGAGAGAGAGAGAGAGAGAGAGAGAGAATAATATAGCCATATTTTAACCATATTTAAATCTTTAGTGTTTACAAAATTCCAGTATTTTTAAAAATTAAATATTTTTCTAATCAACAGGCAAACTTGTTAACATAGATACAAACTCCCTCAGGTCCATGAAACCTGGATGCGAAGATACGATCCGTCGTTGTATTCAGCGATTTTTATGTCAAAACGAAGGACAGCCCTGGTCAAACAAACGACATTATCAAGAAGGTAATTCATCATATTTGAAGAATCCAGATTTTTTTTAAAAGTTGTTCTGTTCTTGGTTTCAGATCTAGAACAAATCCAAAATCAATGAATATCAATATTCAGAAATGCATGTAAGATTTAAAAAAGTAGTGTGGTGTCTATTTATGTTGGACACATTGAACTGAAACTGTTTGCTAGTTTTACTAAGATGTAAAGAAAAAATAGGGTGATATTGTCTGTGTTTTGTGTGGGTATATTTATAATAGTCATGTTGTAAAAAGTAAATTATAACTATCTTTATTGAAGAGACCAGGGTTTCATTAATGTGAATATTTTTCCACACATCCTATAATTAACCTTGTTAAGTACATTTTTCCCTCATGGCTAGTTTTGTGATGTATAACAAATGAACACCGAACAACATCAGCACTAGGTGATAATTAGTCCTGTTGACATTTTTGGGGGTGGGGGGGATATGAGGAGAGCACATTGGGTCACCTTCATCAAATAGACACATACAATTAACTGATATTTATTCTTTCAGTATATGCCCGATCAGAGCTGGAAATAGTTGTGCCTCTTTGTCTTTGTGTAATGTATGAAAATATTTAGAAGAAAGCTTAAGATTCACATCTAGTTTGTGAAATGTATAATTGTCTTAAACAGTATACTCTTTTAGTTGAATGTTTGAATGCATTTCTTTAGAACCATTATATTAAAACAGGAAAGATGTGAAGATGACTTTTACATAGATTTAATAATAATAATAATAATAATAATAATATTTATTTCTTACCTGCCCCTCTGAGCAAGCAATCAGGGTGGGGTACAACATATTAAAAACATATACAGTTAAAATCCTCCAAACATACGCACCTCCCTCCCCTTAAAACAGTATTAAACTAATCATAATTAAAAGAATCAATATTTAAAATACATTCATTCAAAGTAGGCGGCCGGATGGGGGCGGGGTGGTGGTCCTCAGGCGATGGGAAATTAGTTACTATCCGGGAAGGCCGGCCGGAAGAGATGTGTCTTGTTAGCTTTTTAAAAGCTTTCCAAGGTTGTAATAAGACGCATCTCATCCGGCAGGTCGTTCCACAACCTGGGAGCAATATACATGTAAATGCCTTGTTTTTAAATAAAAGATAATAGAATGCAGCAGGGTTATGGACTTTCTCAAAAGTTGTTTTAGGGTTTTTCTTTTCCTCACTCAAGTGTCCCTTTTGTTGAAGATTTTTGGTAGAATATCAGTTTTATATTGCTTTGATATTGATTAAACAGGTCCTTGCTGTTCTAATAGCATTCATTTCTTCCCAACAGCTTATATACAAGGCCACGCTGAGACACCATTCTATCGGTTTTCTTTAGCAGATGGAACAATAGTGATAGCACAGACAAAAAGTAAACTGTTCCGAAACCCAGTTACCAATGACCGTCATGGGTTTATCTCCACTCACTTTCTTCAAAGGTAAAAACAACAGTTTGAAAAGTACTTGCTTTCATGAAACATTTAGGTTGGCATTCCTTTGATGATCTACATGGGTGCCACTTTGTGTTTGGAAGAGGAGATAGCACATAAGTGCAAAAGCTGTGAGGGAAACATTGTAGAAAGTGATTGCTTGAAGAACATAGATTTTATCTGCCCTTCCTTGCCACTGCTATGCAGTCCTGGAAGAAGCACACTTTCTAGTACAGTTCACCAACAGGATTCCAGCCTTAGAAGGCAGAATGTGAGAAATTAAAAATATGATTTCAGTAGAGTGACTTACTAATCAGAACAAAAAACTGGAAAGCACATATTCACAGTAGAAGAATAAAAGGAAACAAAGTCCCACATGCTGTGTGATGGTCCAAAAACTTTATCTTCTTAAAAAGCCCAACACATTTCAACCTTGACACCAATTGCCCTTCTGCAGAGACTATTACCAGAAATTTCTGGGTCTGTAGTCTGCACTCTCAGTCAAAGTGAACCCTTCTGAGTATTAGAAGGAAGGTAAAAATGCTTCCTGCAGCAAGCTTGAATTATTTCATAGTGACACACTTTTTAAAATACACTATGAAAGTACTAGTAGTCACTTTTTTCTCAATTGGACAAGAATAGAATGATATCACCTCAGCAGTTAATTCACTGTATATGTAATGCACTAATGCTGTGTGTGTATGTCTAATTTTCAGAGAACAAAATGGATATCGACCAAATACTGTTACAATCGGACAGAGCGTCAGAGCATCTACCACTGGGGGCACAAATTCAGGTGGTGGTGTTATGAATATGTTGCCTGGGCAAAACATAGCTTTGCAGAACAGGACCTATGGCATGGGAGATCCTAACTTAATAGGGCAGATGAGTGGTGCTAGATATGGTGGTCCTGGAAATATGGGAACAGTGAACTCTGGACAAGGAATGCAGTCTTCTCCTTATCAGAATAATTATGGATTAAATATGAGCAGCCCACCACATGGCAGCCCAGGCTTGAATTCCAGTCAACAGAATTTAATGATATCCCCTAGGAATCGTGGGAGTCCAAAAGTGAATTCACATCAGTTTTCTCCTGTTACAGGTAAGTCTTATTCATTCATTCATTCAAAAAAAATTTTTTTTTGTTTCAGAATCTGAAATCCTTTTCAGAATTTGAAGTCTGTTATGCATCTGACCATAGATAAGGATTTATTATTTCCAATGTGTGGTGAACCATATTGAGGTGGTGGTAGGGATTGGACTCCCCACCCTGTAGCCCCCAGTGGGTTGGATAAGGGAGAAACTTTTCCACTTCTGTGCTTTGCCCAAGACCAATCCCCTTTCTGCTGATCTTTAACTACTATTTCCCGGGGTGGGTTACAGCATAAATATAAAGCAAAATCATCATCATCACCACCACCACCATCATCATCATCATCTGACCCATCATTCCACCAGTATATTATGAAATATTGAAAATAGGTTTTAGATCCCACTGGCTATGCTGTTTAAAATGTTTAGCATTTATTAAATATGTTGTATTTCACTGAAGAGAGACAGTATAGTGTAGTGGTTTGAATGCTGTACTACAACTCTGGAGACCAGGGTTCAGTTCCCTGCTTGGCCATGGAAACCTACTGGGTAACTTTGGGCAGGTCACATGCTCTCTGCCCCAGAAAACCCCGTGATCACTTTAGGGTCGCTGTAAGTAGGAAATGACTTAAAAGCACACCACAACATTTCACTGAAAGGCATCAATAAATATAGACTTGGCTGTTTTGTCTAATATCAGTTTTTCTTTCCTGTAGGTGTGCACTCTCCAATGGGACCTGCCAGCAATACTAGCAACAGTTTTTCAAGCAGCTCACTTAGTGCTCTTCAGGCCATTAGTGAGGGGGTTGGAACTTCTCTTCTGTCTACACTTTCTTCACCAGGTCCAAAACTGGACAGTTCTCCAAATATGAATGTTTCTCAACCGAGTAAAATGGGGAACCAGGACTCAAAGAGCCCTGCAGGCATTTTTCCAGAGCAAAATCAGGTGGAGAGCTCCATGTGTCAGTCAAACAGTAGAGACTCTCTTGGTAACAAGGATAGTAAAGAGGAGAGCCTTGAAGGACCTGACCAGAGGGGACCAGCTGAAAGCAAAGGGCATAAAAAACTTCTTCAGTTACTTACTTGTTCCTCAGAGGACAGAGGGCATTCAACACTGTCAAACTCTCCCTTAGACTCTACTTGCAAAGAACCATCTACCAATGCTACAAGCCCTTCATCTGGAGTCTCCTCTTCTACCTCTGGAGGGGTTTCTTCATCAAACATGCAAGAGAAGCATAGAATTTTGCATAAGTTGCTACGGAATGGTAATTCTCCCGCAGAGGTAGCAAAAATCACTGCTGAAGCTACTGGAAAAGATACATATCATGATAGCAATACAGTTTCCTGTGGGGAAGGAGCAGTGAAACAAGAGCAAATGAGTCCTAAAAAGAAAGAGAACCATGCTCTGCTTAGATACCTACTTGACAAAGATGATGGAAAGGATGCATGTTCAAAGGACATTAAGCCCAAAGTAGAATGTTTAGACAGCAAAATGGGACAATGCTGTAGTTCTGCCATATCTACATCAAGTCAAGAAAAAGAGATGAAAATAAAAACAGAACCCACAGAAGAGGTGAAGTATTCCAGTGTTAAGATTAAGCTAGGACATAAATTCAGTTGCTACTACCAGGCAGAGTAGATCAAATGAATCAGTCAATGAATGGCAAGTCATCACGTGTGCAAACTTCATTAATTAATTGAGTCTGATTTAGGGGGCATCTTCACTGTAGAAATAACGTAGTTTAAAACTGCTGTAACTGCCATGGCTCCATCTTACAGAATATTGGGATTTGCAGTTTTGTGAGGCATCAGCACTCTGCAGCAGAGAAAGCTAAAGACCTTGTAAAACTACCAATCCATGGATTCCTCATAGGATGAAGCTACAACACTGAAAGTGGTGTCAAACTGCATTATTTATATGGTGTAACTGCACCCTCTGTTGGAAAAAGCTATAATATTAGTGTTCTTTCCTTGTACAGTGGTCCCCCGTCTTACGAATCCCCCGGGTTACGAAAACCCTGGGATCCGAAGGCGGCGGGACCGCCATTGTATCCCCCGGGATCCGAAAGATCCCCCGGGATATGAAGGAAAAAAAGCCGCGCGGCCCCTTTAAATGGCCGCGCGGTCCGTCCGTGAAAGCGGTCCCCCGGGTAACGAAAGCTTCTGGGTTACGAAGGTAATCCCGGAACGGATTACCTTCGTAACCCGGGGGAACACTGTATTTAAATTATGCATATGTAGAGTTCATGGCAGAACCATCCTATGAAGAAACGTCCCCTCTTGTATAAGAGACAAGGTAGAAAATCTCTTGATAAGTCAGAAATGATTTGAAGGCACACAACAATGAAAACAACAAGTATGCCATTCCTAAAACACATGCAATACATTACTTTTTAAGCACACACATTGAAAGAATTAAAATTAAGAAATAAAATCTGACAATAAATTGGACTGGATTTTTAGTGATTGAGAAAAGCCTCAACTCGTTGATCAGCTAGACATTACAATCTTCATTTTAAATTTCCCAAGATATCCTCTACAGTGGTCCCCCGGGATACGAATCCCTCGGGATCCGAAATCCCTGGGACCCGAAACCGCCGGGGCCGGAAAAACGGCCCCGGCCAACGAAAAAAAACCCGGGTTGCGAAAAAAATTCGCAACCTGGACGCTTTAAAACAGCGTGCTTCCGTCGGTGTTAAAGCGGTCCCCTGGGTGACGAACAACTTCCGGGTTACGAAGGTAATCCCGGAATGGATTACCTTCGTAACCCGGGGGACCACTGTATTTAAATTATACACACACACACACACACACACATACATGAGAAAGGCTACATAAACCTGTCCCCCATATTAGGGCTGGTAACTAACCAAATATTTCTATGGGCTCCCAGTTAGCTGTTTTAAAAGTTATTAGTAATTTTCAGATGGAAATTTAAAGAATGAAATTAATTTGTAAATATTCTTCATTTCAGATGAGTGGAGATTTGGTGGATAATTTAGATGCAATTTTGGGTGATTTAACTAGCTCAGATTTTTGCAGTAATCCTGTGTCTACAAATGGGAGTAATATGGGGAATAAGCAACCTTTATGTCAAGGAAATACATCACTAGGTAAAGAGTTTTTCTTCCTCAAAACCTTGTTTTACTTAGCAATCATTGTGTTACCTAAATGCATGTTTAAGCTGTGCTTCCTCCTCCCCCCCCCTTTTTTTTAAACATTCCCAGGAAGTAAGCTTAGTCTTTGTTGGTTGGTTTTTTAGTGCTAATGTATAATTATCCAGCAGACATATACTATAATACCTGATAGTGAACTTCAGAGACATTGAGCTTTTTAAATCTTTGCATTGACAAAACACAAGAAACCAGAAAACTTAAGACTACAAGCAAATCTTTGATAGTGAAAACAGCTGTATACCACTGAGGTGTTTGGCCCTGTATAGACGGGCAGGAAGGGACAGCAAGACGCTGCTTCTTTCTGCCCCGCATAATTGCTGTGGCAACCGCACGGCACTGGCAATGATGTGCTCCAAAAAGGAGCAGCGAAATGCAGCTCCTTTGTGCGCTTCTGCTGAGGCGCCATTATTGCCCTGCAGCAGTGCTGTGCTGTCCCTCGTGGCTGCACAATTTAGAGGTGGTGCATGAGGCACGTCATCAGCTCGCATGCCATCTAAATGTGCACGCACCCAAAATGGCACTGGAAGAGCGTGGAGTGTGCGGGCGCTCTGTGCTCCCCAGCCTTAATTTCAACCCTAGGCCACCGCAAAGCGGCAGTCTGTACCAGGCCTTAGTAAAGCATCAAATCTAGTGGTTCCTTTTCCTGCATTTTCCCCAAGGCTGTGCATGCTTATTTAATCAAAGCACAGTGTCCTTCTAGAATATATAATTAGGGGAATTAAGAGGGCACGCAGTTCAGATTATTTTAATGTCAGATTGCTTGTTAATGATAATTTGAGTAAGGAAAAGTAATCAAATGAGAACAGTAATATGCACCAAAGTCCTATTTTAAGATAAGGATGCTTGTAGAAATTACAGTTAGGTAAATTTTTACAGTTCCCTACATTTCTACAGA
Source organism: Urosaurus nigricauda (assembly GCA_034509955.1). Classification (NCBI taxonomy): domain Eukaryota; kingdom Metazoa; phylum Chordata; class Lepidosauria; order Squamata; family Phrynosomatidae; genus Urosaurus; species Urosaurus nigricauda. The sequence goes on along the minus strand of JAOEGL010000004.1, from coordinate 27,110,160 downwards.
TTCTGGGTTACATTTCCTAAACTTGTTAGAGTAAGGTATTTATTTAGTATATATGTATTTAGAGAAATAATGTACAGATCCAGAGAGATGTACCAGATTTATAGATTTATGTTATGTTAGAATCATAGAATCATAGAATCATAGAATCATAGAGTTGGAAGAGACCACAAGGGCCATCCAGTCCAACCCCCTGCCATGCAGGAACTCCAAGTCAAAGCATCCCTGACAGATGGCCATCCAGCCTCTGCTTAAAGACCCCTAAGGAAGGAGACTCCACTACACTCCGAGGGAGTGCGTTCCACTGTCGAACAGCCCTTACTGTCAGGAAGTTCCTCCTAATGTTGAGGTGGAATCTCTTTTCCTGCAGTTTGCATCCATTGTTCCGCGTTCTAGTCTCTGCAGCAGCAGAAAACAAGCTTGCTCCCTCCTCAATATGACATCCCTTCAAATATTTAAACAGGGCTATCATATCACCTCTTAACCTTCTCTTCTCCAGGCTAAACATCCCCAGCTCCCTAAGGCGTTCTTCATAGGGCAAGGTTTCCAGACCCTTCACCATCTTAGTTGCCCTCCTTTGGACATGCTCCAGTTTCTCCACATCTTTTTTGAATTGTGGTGCCCAGAACTGGACACAGTATTCCAGGTGGGGCCTGACCAAAGCAGAATAGAGTGGCACTATAACTTCCCTTGATCTAGAAACTATACTTCTATTGATGCAGCCTAAAATTGCATTGGCTTTTTTAGCTGCCGCATCACACTGTTGACTCATGTTCAGCTTATGGTCTACTTGGACTCCTAGATCCCTTTCACATGTGGTCTCGTTCAGCCAGGTGTCCCCCATCCTATATCTGTGCATTTCATTTTTCCGCCCTAAGTGCAGAACCTTACATTTCTCCGTATTGAATTTCATTTTGTTAGCACTGGCCCAGCTTTCTAGTCTATTCAGGTCATTTTGAATTTTGATCCTGTCCTCTGGGGTATTAGCTACTCCTCCCAGTTTAGTGTCATCTGCAAATTTGATAAGTACGCCACCAATTCTGTCATCCAAATCATTAATAAAGATGTTGAATAGCACTGGGCCCAGGACAGAACCCTGTGGGACCCCACTGGTCACTTCTCTCCAGGATGAAAAGGAGCCATTGTTGAGCACCCTTTGAGTTCGGCCAGTCAACCAATTACAAATCCATGTAACAGTTAACTTGTCTAGCCCACATTCTTCAAGCTTGTTTGCAAGAATGTCATGGGGAACCTTGTCAAAGGCCTTACTGAAATCGAGGTATACTATATCCACAGCATTCCCTTCATCTACCAAGCTGGTAATTTTATCAAAAAAAGAGATCAGGTTCGTTTGGCATGACTTCTTTTTCTGAAACCCATGTTGGCTTTTTGTGATTATGGCATTGGCTTCTAAATGTTCGCAGACTCTCTGCTTAATGATCTGCTCTAGCACCTTTCCTGGAATTGATGTCAGACTAACTGGACGATAATTGTTGGGATCCTCTTTTTTTCCCTTTTTGAAGATGGGGACAACGTTTGCCCTCCTCCAGTCTTCTGGGACTTCTCCTGTTCTCCAGGAGTTCTCAAAGATTATTGCCAATGGCTCTGATATTACATTTGCTAGTTCTTTTAATACTCTAGGATGTAGTTCATCTGGTCCTGGAGATTTATATTCATTTAGGTTAACCAGGTATTCCTGTACTACCTCTTTACTTATTCTGTGCTGAATTTCCTCTATTCTGTCTCCTGTTCCATTATCCTTAGGTTGAGCACCCTTTGCCTTTTCTGAGAAGACTGAAGCAAAGAAGGTGTTGAGTAATTCTGCCTTTTCTCTGTCTCCTGTGAGCATTTTGCCATCTTCTGCACGCAGTGGCCCTACTGTTTCCTTCTTCTTCCTTTTGCTGCGGACATATCCAAAAAAGCCCTTTTTATTGTTCTTAACCTCTCTAGCAAGCCTGAGTTCATTCTGCGCTTTAGCTTTTCTGACTTTACCCCTACATGTGCTGGCTATTTGTTTAAATTCCTCTTTCGTGATTTCTCCATTTTTCCATTTCTTATACATGTTCCGTTTAAAACTTAGCTCATTTGAAAGTTCCTTAGTCATCCATCCTGGCTTCTTGAGACATCTTCCATTTTTCTTCCTCATTGGAACTGTTTGAAATTGTGCCTTCAATATCTCCCTTTTGAGAAACTCCCATCCGTCTTGAACTCCCTTTTTTTTTAGTATTCCTGACCATGGGATCACTCCCAGTATTTCTCTAAGTTTATTGAAATCAGCTCTCCTAAAGTCTAGAGTGCATGTCTGACTATGCCTAGCTTCTCCCTTCCACTGCATAACAAACTCCAGGAGAACATGTTAGATCGTTTGAACTAGATGAAAACTTTCTGGTCATTGGAGTCATCAGATCTGCATAACAGTTTCTTTACCTGATATCTAATAGTAATTAACATCTGTGTTTTTATTAAGTTTATGGGTGATTTCCGATTTAAAATGGCAGTTATATTTTAATTCTTCAACAGGTATGAGAAGTCCCCAGCCAGTACAGAACACACGTCCTTCTTTCAACAGAGCCATGTCTTTAGATAGCCCCATATCAGTGGGGTCAAATGCACCAGTAAGGGGTGTGAATGCATTCTCCATGTTGCACAAGCAAAACATGATGGGTGGTAGTCCACGGATTACGGAGAACCAGGAAAATTTTGGCGTTAATATGGGTTTGTTGATTTCCAAACAAGCAGCTTTTAATTGTATTTGAATTTTGTTTTTTCTTAAAACAGGAATGTTGATGGACTAGCTATTATGAAATAAAAGAACTGATAGGATTGTATTGTGCTAACTTGTTCTGATTGAGATTCTGAGATTTTGGCTCAAAAAATTAATTGTATTTTTATTGTGATGTCTGAAAGCAAGATGTGGTTTACAGTCAGCTAACAAATCAAAATTGGAAACAGTGATTTGAAGTGGGTTATCAAATTGCCATTTGTTAGAAGCATGGCTTAGTTCAGTGCCTGAACCGACAGATTATAATTATATGGTTCCACAGCTTCTGGAGGTCCTTGTACCATAAGGCTGGAGTGCAGACAAGAGAAACAAGGAGCTCTGTGATGCTTTAAAGAATAATAACTTCCTTTTCTTTTGAGCATTAATGGACTGTAGCCCATTTCATTAGATGCATGGAATATTAAACAGACTTGTACTATAAATATGATCGAGAATTGTATTGTATAATGAGATTATGGGAAATTAAATAAGAAAAGATTGTAACCAGAAGCTTGAATTGCTCCCTGCCCAGAAGAGAATGGACCTGCCATAGACCTGCTGAAGCACTTCTACAGCCATTCTATTCCTAGTGTGGATCAGAGAGAGATCAGAGAAGCATCTGGCTATGTCCCTGTGATAGTCACACGTCCAGTGATTACATCAGCCACTGAGACCTCCAGAGGGTCCCAGTGGATCCTAGCTGATGATGTAATCACTTTGCCCCTGTCGGCAGGAACATAGCCAGAATCTTCTGCAATCCCTGTCCCTGCTCTCTACTGGGTTTTACTAGGTCTGCAGTACATCTGGGGACTGGTAAATGGTTCAGTATAGGAGTAGTTCTGCGTGTAGTACTACTGTGCTACACTAAGCTATGCAAGATTGTAGCTGAAGTAAACCAAAATTAGGCAATCTGATTTATACTTATATTTAAGAGTTTATGAAAAAAAATATGGCTTCAAACAAAGGGCCCCATGTGTGTATGTGGATTAGTGGATGAAAACTTATCTCCATTCTCCACACATTATTCTATGGAAGAATGTTTATATGTGGCTTATGCTATAGAGAATGGGACAGCACTTTTGGGATCAGATCTGACATTACTTTGGCCAGAGAACAAGAATGCCTGCCATTAAAATTGCACAGTATTCAGTACTTTTCTGTTAAAGAAGTAATCTATTTTAAATGTTTTTTTTCAAGGAGGATCTAGTAGAAATTTGCCTATGAATCAGCATTCAACTAGTGACTGGAATGTACAAAACTCAAAAGTGAGCAGGATGGAACCTACAAGTGCTGGTTCAATGACAAGACCAGGAACAGACTGTAGTCTTTCCCTTTCGAGATCTTCAGTTGGTGGGTCCATGCCTGGTTTGCCCATGAGATCCAATAGTATGCCTGGAACCAGATCCATGCTCCAACAACAGATGATTCATATGAGTGAGTTTTTCTAACAGTTATTTATTGAAACCTACAACTTGGTGCATCATAGCTACCCTGTTTCCCCAAAAATAAGACATCTCCAAAAAATAAGACCTAGTAGAGGTTTTGCTGAATTACTAAATATAAGGCCTCTCCCGAAAGTAAGACCTAGCAAAGTTTTTGTATATAAATATATATACAGTATATAATAAATGTTCATTTTTTTGGTTCAACAATAAATGTGAATTCTTCTTTATGGATAAAATAATACATTCCCTGAAAATAAGACCTACCACATCTTTGGGAGCAAAAATTAATATAAGACATTGTCTTATTTTCGGGGAAACACGGTACTGCAGATAGCAGGAATATCTCGGACTTCTTTTTATATATATCTGTTTCAAGATTATATGCCTTGTAAGTGTATCATATTGTTGAACAACTGGTAAACCAGTGTAGGTTGATCAGACTGTGGCGGACTGAGAATACCTGTAATTAATATGTAATGGAGTGTTAAATGTACTTGAATGTTGCTTTCGTTAATATCCTAGTTCTCTGGAAAATATGTTGTCATGATGATCTGTTTCATACAGTATTCTGTATAAAGAAATATGTTTGTAAATAGCAATTGTTTATTTACTAATGACAGTTCAAAGCCTGGTCGTTTTGCAAAAGAAATGGATCTGTGAATCTAAAGATGAATCTACTAAATGTTGGTAAATCATCATTGATAAATGATTTAGACCACAATCTCCCCTCTACCCTATTGTGTCACAACCTTGGGGGAAAATTGAGATATAAAAATAAATAAATAAATAAATAAATATCGCCCTTGAGTACATTAGTGGAGAAATCTGGTGCTGCCAACTTCATAATTGGGCTAGGATGCAGGAAGAGATGCCCCTATGTTATGAAATGATCGTCTTATACTTTTGCTCACCATTTGGTGATAATACCATTTTTTTTCTTTTGGTTGGACTTTTAGTAAAGATCGTAAAGAGTCTGATTTAATACTAAAATAGTTATATAGTGATTTTATTGTCATATTTTGTCAGCATAAAAATGCATTAATATGTTGTTGGACTGACTGTGCCAATGATTCAAAAATTTACTCCTTGCCAAAAATAAAATTGTTTTATAGGGCCAAATGAGATGAATATTGGTATGGGTGGAAATCCTTATGCACATCCAGGACCATCTAATCAACCAAATGCATGGCCTGACAGCATGCTCTCTGTTGAGCAAGGTCCACGAGGCTCACAAAACAGGTAATATATGATTCAGAATATGGAATGCTAGTCTCCCTGTTTTTTTTTTTTGCCATGATCATTCTCTTAATATTCTAAACATGTCAGAAGAACACTTCTGTAAACAAATTTATTCAAAAGTACTGAAGATAACCAAAGCTAAAGATTATATTATCAGTATTAAAGATTTCATAGTAACTTATTACTAAATATGTCCACTTGTGGGAGAACAGAATGCTGAAAAGCTTGTTTCCCCCCCTGGCATAACATCGTAGTCATGGCAATAATAACTTACTTAGCAAATACATATTATGCCAGAATTTTCAGACATAGTGTAGAACTCTGGCTTAAAGAAACCAGGATTTCCATGCTAGAAGATGAGAGGAGAGGAAGAACACAATAATTGGCCTGATGTTTATATCTAGCTTAGAATAATAGAGTTGCAAGGGGCTTCATTGGCCATAAGTCCAACTCTCTACTTGGTGCAGGATCTACAGCAAAAGTATCTCCAGCAGGTAGCTGTACTAGCCTCTTTCTGAAGGGCATGTCACCACCTCTTTAGGCAATTGGTTCCGTTGCCAAACCATTCTCACTGTTAACAAATTCCAATATTAAAGCGAAATATACTCTCTTGTTAATTCAGACCATTAGACCTGTACCTAACCTTTGGGGAAGCAGAGAACAGGCCTGAACCCTCTTCTCTCTGACAGACCTTTAACGAGTATTTAAATAGTATAAACATGTCACACCTGACTCTTCTCTTTACCAAGCTGAACAAGCCCAGTTCCTTCAATCTTTCCTCATATGTTTTATTTTTCATGTATCTTTATTATCCTTGTTGCTGGTCTCTGAACCTTCTCCAACTTGGTGGTTGTTGTTTGTGCCCTCAGGTCATTCCCGACTTACAGTGACCCTCAGGTGTACCTATGGGGGCTTTCTTGGCTAGATGTGCTCTGAGGAGGAGGTTGCCTTTGGGAGGCTGGGAGAGTGTGATTTGCCTAAGGTCACCCTAGGCTTTTATGGCTGATGATTTGAACTCTCGTCTCCAGAGTCATACTCTAATCATAGTCATAGTTCTAATCACTGCACTGTACTGGTTCTCATACACTTCGTAAAATGAAATGCCTAGAACTGAACTCAGTATTCCAGATGAGGCCTCACAAGCACCAAATATAGTGGGATTATTACTTCCCTTTACTTAGAAACAGCTTCTGTTAATGCTTCTAAAAAACAAACAACCTGTCCTCCTCCTTTGCTGCAGCATCACACTTACATTCAATTTATGATCAATAATAATCATGAGGTCCCTTTCACATATAATATGGCTGAGTCATGTATTCCCCCCCCCCCCCCCCATGATACACTGATCTGATTTTTGTGACCTACTGGTCCAATGTCTAAAATTTCCAGATGCTGAAGAGAGACAATGGGGTGATCATTGTATCATTCCCTGTTTCATGAGGTTTTCAGTTGGCTGGCCTCTGTTGGAGGGCAAACAATGGATTAAATTAAGCATTTATTCTGGTCCGGATTAGTAATTTTTTACATCATATTTCTAATGCCTTTAATATGTTATGTGCTGATGTTATTATGGGGTATCATCAGAATGTCTGCTAAATTTTGTAATAGTTTTGTTGCAGAAGATGTTGCTTTCATTTTCTTGTATCCTGCTTACATGTCAAGTGAAACTTTTGCAATTCTATGCAATGGAAAATATATTTCCTTTGAAAAGCCTTCATGCCACTGAATAATGGAATCCCTGAAAATTTATCTAAATATCGATGAGTATGAGGGTTCTTAATAATTACAGTGTCTTGACTTTCCTAGGCAAGTAGTTAGAAATTCCTTGGATGACCTCTTATATACTTCTCCAACTGTTGATGGCCAAAGTGATGAAAGAGCTCTTTTAGATCAGCTACACACATTGCTGAGTAGTACAGATGTCACTAGCCTTGAAGAAATTGATAGAGCCTTAGGAATTCCTGATCTAGTAAATCAAGTAAGTTACAAGTTCTTTCAAGGTGTTTATTGTTCAGTTTGTTAAGTGATTTAAAGTGTTTTGGGAAGAACTGACTGCATTCCTTCCACCTGAATTGTGTAGATATTTTTTCTTCTCTGTGACAATTGATTTTATATATGACAGGGTTCTGCAACTTTAAACCCAAGCTGAATAGCGTCTGTCATCTATGTGATGGCCTACAACCTTCTTGAAAGTCTAGTTAGACAGCTGATCAGAATGTGGTAGCTGAATATTGCTTGCTGGATTAGCCCTTAGATACATGTGATGTTGCAGTGCCATTTTATAGTAAAGACAAATGTAGCCTATCTCTTCATCTTTTTAAAAAAATCTAAAAATCTGACCCTAAAAATTGGCTGACGTGATGGATTTTGTTGTTGGCTGGAATACTATATATACTCAAATATGCCGACCTCATGTTTACGTTGAGGGCAGGTTTTGGCACCAGAATTAAGCATTTTGATATGACCTGTGGATATGTTGAGGGTAAAACCTAGGGGCATGTAGCAAAGGATGTGAAAGACAAAGCAAAGGATAATGATGCCAAAGAACTTAAAATTTCTGACAGGCATAACTGTTGTGCTCACCCTAAAGACTATGGGAACTACAGTGAATGTGGCTGTGCAATGTGTGGGAGAGGCAACCAGGCATAAGTGGGGCTAAGAAAATGTGCACATGTCAAAAAGGATGTAAAGGAAAAGTAAAGAAAATGGTGACTACATTAGTAGTGATTATACTCTTTAATTTGAATATGGTGACTTTGCCTGACATACCCAGAAAAGCTGACATACATACACATATGTATTATTCGTATCCCTTAAAGCTGGATTCCTCTTGGTTTTGTTTTTTTTTTTTTTTTTTTGGAAGGGAAGTGCCAAAAAGCTGCCACTGCTTCCTTTTTCCTGCCCAGGCATTCAAAAAGGCCAGAACTGGTTCTATGGTGGAGAGAGTAGAGGATGTGGGTTCTTCTTTTAGCTTCTCCTGGGATGAACTAAGCTCTCACCTTTTGCCACTCAAAGAATGGGATGGTTCCTTTTTTAAAATAAGAATTAAAGTACAGTACAGTCATCCCTCCATATTTGCAGCTTTAATATTTGCGGATTTGATTATTCAAAGATTTGATTAATATGTTCTCTCTGGGAATATCTAGGTCCTCCAGTTCAACTCTGTGGTCAACTTTAGCTAAAAGTTGCACTGAAAGACCTAGAGATTCCTAGAGATAATACTCTACTAGACATTTGTAGCTCCTCCAGTGCAGTTCTGTGGTCAATGTCTGTTGAACCTTGACCACAGAGTTGCACTGGAGGACCTAGAGATTCCTAGAGAGGTGTCCTCTCAGGTAAAAACATGGTGTTTTTTTTGTTTGTGGTTTTTCCATATTCACGGGGGTCTTATACCCCTAACCCTAGCGAATATGGAGGGACAAGTGTGCTTACATTGGCCCATGGATAAGTTGACACAAATTTTGGGGGTCAAGTTTTTGATTAAAATTTCTACATTTATACATGAGTACATGCAGTAACTCAAGAAGTTCAAGATTTGTACTTCGTGGAATCTGTAATTATATATTTACCACCAGAGATTCTCTTTCTTAAAGAGGGAATTTAATATGTTCTATTGTACATCAGCAGTTTTCTGATGGGCAGAAAAGCATGTAATAAATTATTTTAGTAATTTTTTTAAAATCACAAAACAGTTATTGCATACCTTGTCAATTTTCACAGGCTTATGGGACAATCTTCCAAGTATCCACAGGCTGCCAAAACCTACAATAGTTTCCAATAGCTCTTGATAACCATTATTCACCAGTATCTTTTCTGTCCATACACTGTATTTTGTGGTTCTTGCTCTTCTCCAAAATCTCACCAGTAAAAACTGAAAAATACCCTAGATTTTAAAATAATATGAAGTTCTTCTGTTTACCTAGTTATATTACAACAGGCAGTAATAGATTATTGCAGCATATAAAGCATATTTTAAAGTTCTTTATTCTTTTAAAGGGGCAAGCATTAGAACCGAAACAAGAACCATTTCATGGGCAAGAGTCTACAGTAATGATTGAGCAGAAGCCTGCAATGTATGGTCAGCCCTACCAGGGGCAGGGAGCAGCAATACCGGGAGGTTTTAATAGCATGCAGGGCCAACAGGCAGCTTTTAACTCTGTGATGAACCAGATGAACCAACAGAGCAATTTTTCAATGCAAAATATGCACCCCAGGGCAAATGTAATGAGGCCAAGAACCAACACACCGAAGCAACTTCGCATGCAGCTTCAACAGAGGCTTCAAGGGCAGCAGGTAATCTGTTGTATTTTTTTTCAGCAGTTTTCTAAGGAGGGGAGAATAAGATAGTTTAAGATATTGCTTAATCTTAACATGTGTTCACTTAACCTGATATTCTGAATAAACTATGATTTTTATTCCACATTATTATGTAACTTACTTTTTTCAATAATACTGTCAAAGCTGCTTTGATTATGTATTTCTGATGGTAGCGGGGTTGGACTGGATGGCCCTTGTAGTCTCTTCCAGCACTATGATTCTGTGATTATTTCATCACTGGAACTTAAATACTTTTTCTCTTAATAATTCTATTAGATTATCAAGGTAAAAACTAATGCTTATATTCAATGATATCCATTAAACAAGGTGTTGTTTTTTCAGTCAACGATACAGCTTGAGCTTGAGTTAGTTTCACATAAATCTCTTTGATGTATTTCATATCAGTTCTGTTAATTTTGACATTCTACTTTTCAAGTTCTTAAATCAAACACGTCAAACACTTGACATGAAAATGGAGAACCCCAGCCCTGGTAATGCATCAATGATGAGACCAGTTATGCCTCCACAGATGGGATCACAAGTGAGTGACACTGCAATCTTTGCCAGTCTCTTCATCATAGTAATTAATATTTTACATTTATTCTACTTCCAGTTCTTCTCTTAGGTTTGCCCTTTCCCATGTGTCCCCCATCTTTCTCCATTAACCATATTGTATATCACTGCCCTGACTCCCTCCTTTCTCTGTCCTCAACCCATGCCTGAATAGGAGTTACAGTAACCTGTTTCATTAGCTACAATGTTTTTTGATAGATAAACATTAGATCATATCTGCAGTCATAGAAGAATATTCCCAAGATCAGCCAGGAGTTTGGGATGCTAAGGAACACCAGTCAAGGGTCTGCTTATCATGCTACATTCCATGCCCAGGTTTTTTGTTGTCCTTACCTCCCCATCAGTACATTTGGCATTCTGTGGCCAATGAATATAGTCAATTCTCATTGAACTTTTTTCACACACTCTTTGAAGATGTTTTTGTATTATTGCAAATTTTGTGTTCCCTTAAACCAGGGCTGGGCAATGCCAATTTTTTTGATGGAGAGGGAAATATTGTTGTGGGGTGGGACAGGGAAGGAGACTCAGTGAGGGCTGCAAAAAGGCTTTGGCCAGCTGCATGTGACCTGTGAGCCACACAATTCTGACTGCAGGAAGTAGCTTTTCAGGAAAGGGCTAACTTCTGTTGCCATCCAAGCTTAAGTGGGATTGTGTGACCGCAACTGGAAAGCCTGCTTGAATCTGCTTGAACCTTTAGTTCCTCCTCCAGTTGTCCTTCATGTCAGATGTTTTTCATTCTTTCTTTAATTTACTTATCTCTGGTTCTAATTTTCCTTAACCTTCTCCTGACTGTTTCTTCCACTAATTTCCTCTACATTCTGTTTCAAAAACACTTTATTCTTTTGCCCTGTTCTTTCCCCCAATTTGACAATTTCCATGGCACCTGTGGAGAAAACAACAAAGCCATGCAAATATGTTTGTCTGTTGAAGAACACCAGAGGTTTTTTTTTAAATTTTATTTTGATTGATGTCTTCCAGAAGCTGCTCAGTGCCAAGGCAGCACATTCCGTCAGCTCTTTTTACTGCCAATTCAGGGCTTGCCAAAGAAAAACTGGCTGAGAATTGGTTACCTTATCCCAATTATTACTTAACAAAAGGAACAACACTGAAGGCACTCCGGTCAAAGACAAATTAATGGCCCTTGTACTGATCACTGGTGGCAGCTCCATGGGATTTACCAGGGAGCAAATGGCATTAAATAATCCTTAGCCAAGGACAAGTTAGTAGCCTGTGTGTGTGATGGTTGTCGGCAGCTCTGTGTGGTTAACTAGGGAGTGATTGGCACCAAATTATATGGAACACAACATGCCTTTGCCTTCACAACTGTGGCAGGTGAAAGGATTGCAGTAGGTGGGACACAGGAAACCTATTGTTGCAAATGTAAAAATAAAAGTGGAGCAGAAGTGGTGGTGGGAAACACCTTTTGCTCCACAGCAACAGAATAACACTACTAAATCTGACATGTTCTAAGGTTTTCATTTCTTTGAGATTAGTGGTTATTTTTAAAATCTACGTAATGCTGGCTAGCCATTTAGAACTATTCTTTCTTTTAAGCATATTCTTTTTAGGATAGCTATCCCCCTTCCTCACAGTAAAGAGTGACACGTTTAGATGTGACAGGAAAAGGTTAGTCTGACTCTAAGATAATCAATTTGGTACATCTTGAAAGTGGACATTCTCAAGTAGATCAGAGATTAACTGCCAGCCCTCTTCCCATATGAAACAGGGGGCATAATAAACTGATAAAGAATCCAGGGAGGTTCAGTATGTTCTTCCTGAGAAGTCTGTTGGCCTTCTTCTGTTTCACACAGAGAAATGACAATAATAAGTATTGCATAATCTCTAGTCCTCACCCCACGGAAACATTTTACACAGTGTTTCCCTCAGAAACAAAAGGGGGCAGTGAGAACTGTCTGTGAAAGCAATGGTGTTTTTCTTCAAGTTGAGGACCTTCAAGGTTCTCCCACCCTGCTGAAGCCTAGTGAATTATTTGCAGGACATCTTTTCAATCTATTTGAGCATTTTTTTAAAAAAAAATATTGTGGCAACTTTAAGAGCAATATGTTTATTTTGTAATAAAGCATAATAATATAACAGGAGGCAACAATTTGTTACATCTTGAAGAGCTGGCTTTTTCTGCCCTGAAAGGGCTATAGAGTTCCCAAAAGTAGAAGGACCCACTAGGTCCTTAAATGGTTTCAATTTTTCAGTTAAATCATCAGTCAGTTTAAAATTGTCTCACGGTGCTAAGGAGTTCTGGTTTCCCTTAGTGGATAGCTGGTTCCTGGAATTGTAATTCTAGAGCAGTGACTAGAACACAAACCCAGATTGCTATTTAGATGACATGATCATCCTTCCTCTTAATCGAGTTTCAGATCTTTGACCTCAGAAATGTATTGAGCTGATATTTGTTTGGGGGTGGGGGTGGGGAGCCAGGTGGTTGTTGCCTTTTATTTTAATACTATACTAATCCCTTCACTTGTCAAAAGATAAACATATTCCACAGGGCAGGAGCAACTTATTAGCCCTTGTAACTAGTGCTCCTCACTCTGAAATTTGCAGAGTAGCTACATAACAGAGTAGCCTAATCCTACAGTTTTCACGAGGCATTACAAATTGGGCCAAAAATGCATCAACTAATGCAGCATGGCAGAAAGACATTGCATATATTTTTAAAATCAGTTTCCTTGGGTTAGAAAATAGCAGTTTCCACCCTGGCCAAGTGATTAAAAGCCTTCATATTTATAGTTTATCATGGTTTTCAAGGAACCTAGCAGTCCCTTTACTAGGGCAGCAGGTCTACATGTAGATCTTTCCACTAACACTTTTCTTAGTGAAATCTACATAGAGGCCACTTGGATTAGGACATCTACCTTCAGTAGACACTGTAGTTGTAGGATCTTTGATTCTATATATGTGGTTTTTGGCAGGTCCATGTTATAGCAACTGGCTGATAGATTGAGACATAAGGGTGCTTTCCCCCCATTACTCAAATGCATATTCCTGCCATCTGAGAAGGCATATCCAGTTACCCTTTGTTTATGCAATAGTTTCCCCCACGCTTTCCTGTTTTATATTTTCCTGATTATGTCCTGTCTTCTGTGTGCTTGGCTATGGCAAGAACTGGGGAGAAGAACTAGGGGTTCAGTAGGTTAAAGCAGACTACCCCTGCCTGGCCCAAGTGGCTATGGGAGGTAACCCATTTCTGCATGCCTCCTCCTGCAGCCTAGAATGAACCTTCATGGTAAGTAACCAATGTCTCATTCATATTACTGCCCTAAATCTTCTGAGATGACCAAAATTTTGGGTACATAAGCATAGGCATTCAGAGAATAATTTTGGATAAGTAGGCATTATTATTATGTAGACTGTGATTTATTGTGCAGAATAAATGTAGAGCTTCCTAGATTTCAGTTCCATTCTTCTGTTGAGAGAAACAGCTATGTACTATTACACTTCTTAGTATAAATTTTGTTTCTACTGATGATCTAAGTAGTCTTTTCTCTGTATTCTCTAATGTATTCTTCTTTTTGCTTCTATTTGAATGTTAGCAACAGGGCTTCCTTAATGCACAAATGGTGGCCCAGCGAAACAGAGAGTTAATAAGTCACCACATCAGACAGCAAAGAATGGCAATGATGATGCAGCAACAACAGCAACAATCTCAGGCCTTCAGTCCTCCCCCAAACGTTACTGCCTCAGGAAGCATGGATGGTGCAGTTACAGGCCCTCCGATGGCTCCAGTTCCACCCCAGCAGTTTTCATACCCATCAAATTATGGTATGTATGTATATCCTGTCTTCTATGAAGACTGAGGGTAGCTCACAACATTATTTAAAATGAGCACCAAACCCATAATAAGTTATAATATTTAAAACACATTTGAAGAGACAATTTTGTCAAAATCTACCATTTAAAAATAAAAAGTTCGTCAGGATGGAGGGGTGTGCAGTACGTCCCATGAAAAACCTCTTATCTTGTTGTTGGTTACTTAGTTACTCAGAATCACTAGATCACAGTCTCCATATTATCAGGATTTAGTGTTGGTTTAGTAAGAATATTGATAGTATCCCAACCCCCAAAACTCTTACTGACCTCTCCCATTGACTTCATATAGATATTAAACAGTACAAGGGGAGAGCTGGAGAACTTTGGCACCCTACAGCTTACTGGCCATGGGACTGTTTTTTTCTTTATTTCCCAGTCTCACTGCCAAATAGCAGGTACAGCTCTTGCTAATCTTCATATACTTGGTCCATGACCTACACCACCTGTACTCTTGCTGTTCCCCAGCCCAGAGATCCTTTTTTAAGCCATGGTGAGTTACTGGCTCCCCAGTACTGTAGGGCACTTAGAAGCAATTTTATCAGTGGTTAAACCTTTTTACAGGCAACTGAACAAAACTGAAGAAAGCAGATGCTAGGAAAGAGGGAAGGGATTTAGAAGTAAGATTCTTGAAGCCAGGTGAGGCTGGTGCCAAAAATGTAGGTGATGCTTTAACTCTATCCAGGGGCCAAAGATGTATTATCTTGAGCACCACTGCATCACTACAAGGGTCCGTTCTTTCTGGCATCATTTTTATTGTTCTTCTACATGAATTATACCCTCGATCAAGAGGAATTTTTGCAATTGCAAAAGACATATTCTATAAGTTTACCAGAAGGAGGAGGAGGCATTATGTAAACGGCACAAATTATACATGACCTACTAAATGGATGTAATATTTGATGAATAGACACAGGTCAGAGTGGTGCAATGGATTATGAATGTTGGACTATGACTTTTGCGATCAGGGTTCAAATCTCAGCTCATCCATAGAAACCCACTGAGTGTCATTGGGAAATCACATTCTGTCAGCTTCAGAGGAGGGCAATGGCAAACCCTTCTGAACAAATGTTTCCAAGAAAATCCCTTAACAGGTTCACCTGAGAGTTGCCATAAATTGGAACCATCTTGAAGGCACACGACAACAGACACAAGCCTATCAGTACAATTAACAAAAAATTATTTAATGTTATACCACTCATGCTAGATGAGAAATTGGCAGAATTTCCCATTTAGTAGTGCATATGATTCTAGCATAAAAACCTCTGTAATAATGTGATGGGATCATAGGATTATTGGAGCTGTTGAGTTGAATACACTTTAGTTTCTCTGCAATTTACTGAAGAAAGCATTCATGAGGTAAGTACTGTTTAAAAAAACCTTCCAAAATGTTTTTAAAGGAATGAACCAGGCATCAGATCCTCCCTTCAGCAGGGTATCAAGTCCTCCTAATCCTATGATGGCTCAAAGAATTGGACCCTCACAGAATCCCATGATGCAGCATCCTCAGGCAACACCAATGTATCCGTCTCCTGAGATGAAGGGTTGGCCATCAGGAAGCATGGCCAGAAGCAGGTGAGAAAGAAATAATCCCACCATGTGTTTTTGAAAGAAGTATGTGAATTTGGATAGTGCTGGTGCTCAATTTTAGAGAAACAAAAATGGGCAGTTTTTGCCAAACCAAGTTAGGTGCTGTTTTTGTTTGTTTTGTGCACAGTTACATATAGTTTTTCATATCTTCTCTGTAAAGTGTAATTAACCTTAACCAATTAAAACAAAAAGGTGAACTTTATAAACCAGGATTTGAAGTTTGCGTGTTTAAAACAAATGATATATAAGAATAGTCACAGCTTCCTGGTTTATGACCAGCCAAGTTGAATCTAAAATGGAATGGAAGGAACACACAAGCCTATGTTGCTTGATCGGGGGCGGGGAGGCTAGACTTGTTATAATAATGATAAAGCCAGTAGTTTTTGTGGAGCTTTCGAGCTATGTGGCCATGTTCTAGAAGAGTTCCTTTCTGATGTTTCACCAGCATCTGTGGCTGGCATCTTCTCTCTTATTTCTTCTATAAGGTGGATATTAAGGTACTTAGGTCCTTAATAAATAATACAGTGTCAATATTTATTAAGCATTAGCTTCTTTGTATGGTGTTAGTTGCTGAGGAAATATCTGTAGTGGGATCGTTTATCAGGGCCTTTCTTAAACTACTTTTTCTTTCTATGTTCTAGTTCCTTTCCACAACAACAGTTCAACCATCCAGGGAATCCTGCAGCTTACAATATGTTGCACATGAACAGCAATGGTGGTCATATTGGGCAAATGAATATTAATACTATGCCTATGTCAGGGATGCCCATGGGTCCAGACCAGGTAAGACAATAATAATAAATAAATAATAAAATATTTATTTGTATCCTGCCTCTCTCTTTTGGAGGATGTAAACATTCACAGTTTTCAGCCTTTTCAGCTTGTATAGTTGTCCTTTGCTGCCCACTTTTTCTTATTTCTTACTATCTTTCAGTTCCCTCTTGTTCTAGTAGGTTATCATTCATTTTACATAACAAAGTGAAGTAGCAAGTATGGAAGAGTTATTTCCTGTGAACATTCCAGGTTTGTAGTAGATTATCCAAGGAATTCATGTGAGCTGGAGATTCTGGGATTAAGACTACAGTATATGTTTAGCTGTAGGAATCTGTATGCAAAGGGATCTTGAAGAACCTTTGAGGCTGAGAAGTATGTAGCCTAAGCTGCATAAGCTTTTGTAGACTGGGTCTTCTACTTCAAATGTTTAGTGTGAAGTGCCTATGGGCAGACATTTGTACCAATTAAGGGGTGTTGTGAATGTGTATAAATAGTAATAGAAATTCAAAATGGGGTGATCATGCCCCTCAGCACTGTACATTGGACAAACAATCACTCTGCTGGAGAATGGATGAAAATCATACATTAGGAATGGGGACGCATAAAAACCTGTTGCAGAACACTTCAGTCTTCTTGGACATTCCATCCTGGCCTTTGAACAAATTTTTTTGAAAGGGAGATTGGAAGGAGAAACAGCCAAATTGAGATATATCCATGAATCCCAGTCTGTTGACAGTAGATTAAACAAGAAAGGTTTTACATTAGGTCGAAGGTTTTCATGGCCGGCATCCATAGTTTTTCTGGGTTTTTCGGGCTATATGGCTGTGTTCTAGAAGAGAGTATCTCTGACGTTTTGCCAGCGTCTGTGGCTGGCCACAGCCGCTGGCAAAACATCAGGAATAAACACAGCCTCATAGCCCGAAAAACCCACAAAAACCAAGAAATGTTTTCCTAACACACTACACATATTATAACACTAATTAATATCCCAGTCACAATTTGGCTGTCTGCCAATTTATTAATTCTCTTTTCGGGTCCCCAGCCAGTATCACACAACATTCCAAGAACTATCTCACTATGTTTATCTACTCTCATTTTCTTCTTGTTGTTGTTAGCTGCCCTCAAGTCGATCTCGACGCATGGAGACCCCATGGATGAAACCTCTCCAACATCCATCATCCTCCACTGCTCTGCTAAAGTCTTTTAGATTAAGGCCCACAATCTCCCTAATAGAATCTATCCATTTGGCATGTAGTCTTCCTCTCTTTCTGCTGCCGTCTACCTTTCCTAGCATTATTGTATTCTCCAGTGATTCATGCCTTCTCATGATGTGGCCAAAGTGAAATATAATTCTCTTGGCTTCTAGGGAGAATTCAAGCTTGATCTATTCAAGTACCCATTTGTTCTGTCTGTTTGGCTTTCTGCAGTATTCTCACCACTTTTCCATCACCACATCTCAAAATGAGTAGATTTTCTATGAGGAACAACTTAGGAAGCTGGTGATGTTTAGCCTGGAGAAGAGGTTAAGAGGTGATATGATAGCCCTGTTTAAATATTTGAAGGGATGTCATATTGAGGAGGGAGCAAGCTTGTTTTCTGCTCCTCCAGAGAACAGGACCCAGAACAATGGATGCAAGCTACAGGAAAAGAGATTCCACCTCAACATTAGGAGGAACTTCCTGACAGTAAGGGCTGTTCGACATGGAAAACACTTCCTTGGATGATGGTGGAGTCTCCTTCCTTAGAGGTCTTTAAGCAGAGGCTGGATGGCCATCTGTCAGGGATGCTTTGATTTGGAGTTCCTGCATGGCAGGGGGTTGGACAGGATGGCCCTTGTGGTCTCTTCTAGCTCTATGATTCTCCCCATCCACTTTCTTCACTGTCCAACTCTTACACCCATACATGATGATGGGGATTATAATGGGGATTTGATGGTTCTAACTTTGGTGTTCAGTTATTATCTTTACCCTTTAGGAGCGTGTCTTGCTTTTCATCACTGCCCTTCCTATTTCTAGCCTTCTTAGTTCTTAATTGCAGACTCTATTCTGCTCAGTGTTTGATCCAAGATACAGGAATGAATTAATTATTTAAATTCTCTCATTGTCTAGATTGGATTTATGTAGATTCTCTGTGTAATTATTTTTGTTTTCTTTATGTTCAGCAGAAAGCCT
The DNA here is from genome assembly GCA_034509955.1 of Urosaurus nigricauda. Classification (NCBI taxonomy): domain Eukaryota; kingdom Metazoa; phylum Chordata; class Lepidosauria; order Squamata; family Phrynosomatidae; genus Urosaurus; species Urosaurus nigricauda. The sequence continues at coordinate 27,091,468 of JAOEGL010000004.1, read as the reverse complement.
GCCTTTGCCCTTTCTTCCTTGACCTTCCTCAGTAATTGTTTATAGTCCATGATGTTTTCCACTAGAAGCATGGTATCATCCACATATCTTAAATTGTTGATGTTCCTTCCACCTGTCTTCAGTCTTCCTTCTGCTGAGTCTAACCCTGCTCTTGGTGTATTTCCTGCATATGAGCTGAACAAGTAGGGTGACAATATGTTGCCTTGCCTGACCCCCTTGCTAGTTGGGAACGTTTCTGTTTCTTCATATTCTGTTCTAAGAATTGCCTTTTGTCCCAATTATAGGTTTCTCATCAGGACTATCAGATGTATTGGCACTGGCTTTATGGAAATTCCTTTCTCCCACCTTTGTCCCATAACGACCATTGATAAAACTGTCACTATACCCACAGGTTTAGCACATCTTTTACTATTCACAGAGACCCCCTCCATCCATTCAAATGTCTCTCCATAGGCACTTCACCCAGTGCATCTAATAAAGTAGACCACAATCTAGGAAAGTTTATGACACAAACTCCTTTCCCTTGTTTGTCTCAAACGTGCTACAGGATCATTTTGCATCCTGATACCGGTTAACAGAAATACTGCTATCTCTGAATATGACAAATCAATTTGTATTCTCTAAAACATTGATTACCAGTACAATACTGATTTATGCTTCTGTTCCTTAGCCTTCCAAACTGCAGCATACATTTTGTTTCATTTAAAACATTGTATCTCTTACACTTACTCTTTTTGGTTTGTTTTTTGTTTTTGTTTTTTGCTGCAGAAATACTGCTGACACTTCCAACTGTTATCTCCCAGTAGACAGATATAATATATGGCAAACATAAGTATTACAGAGAAGTTCACATGAACGTCATGACTGGCTTTATGAAAATGCCACTTCTTTTTCTATGAAGATGTCCTCAGTGACCTCATAAATGATGGACTATTTTGGTGGCAGGGACAAGGCGGGCTAGAAGCAAAATATCACTTTCTAGTGTTAAATAAAAACCAAGGTCAGATTATTTTGGCACTCTGTCTCTAGCAACATGATTTTGGTATGGCATTGGAGTAAATGTAATGGGTAGACTCTTGTATACTGCATCTGTTTACTGTAGCTATCCAAAGCCCTTAACTACAGGCAGACCAAAGTGCCTGAAGTAAACTTGACAATAGTGTTGAGTACTAGAGGCTCTAACAGAATGTAATTCCTGGCCTTCATTTGTAAAACCGATCAGAATGCTGAACATTCATGCTGCTGTTAATCTTGCTTCCAGATGCTGGATGCTGATTTTCATGTGGCAATACAAAAGAGCTGCCACACCCTCCAACTCATGCTCTTTGATACCAAAGGGTTATGGGGAGATTAAATACTATAATCATGATAAAGATTTCCATGTTGATGTGCAGCTTTGTGCACTTTATAAAATGCTGTACGAGCGGGTCAATGCAATACCTTTAATAAAGAATCAATGGATATAAAATAATCAAATTCATGCCCCCTTTCAAGATCTATATATAAATTATTACATAGTGACTTTCTGTTATGAAAATTTGAGCAATAATCATACTTTTTAAATTAAAATTCATAAAAGTCAAGGCGAGGCATTGCAATTTGGAGAAATTCTTGTGAATAATTTTGTAAGTACGATCTTAAGATGTTGTATTATATATATATGACTTTTGTAGGCCACTAACTCATTTTTGAAGAGTTTGTGAAGCTAAATATTTAACAAAGATAATGTCTGTAAACTCAGTTTAGTCAAAGTTGTCCAAATAGATTTTTTTAATTTAAATGGTTTTGGAGTTGGGTAACTTTGGCCCTTATCCTCTTTTCATTGGTTTCTTACAATTTATTTAGACTTTTATGTACTGGCTTTTAAAAAGACTATTTGTTTATATTTTAGTGATCTTTTAATATTTTCTCTACACCTTAAGTGTGCACTTTGTTACTTTTTCTTATAGAGAGCAATTTGATGACAAAAAGGCTCTTTTTAGCTGTCATAACAGTTGTGGAATTTTTAATATACTCTCTCTTTTCAAGGAAAGGGCCTCTGCTCTATGACATCTGGTTGACTTTTAATGAAGCCTCCGTGTTTTGTGTGTGTGTTAAATGTCTTCTGTCATCAGGAAGCACATCTGATGATACATAAATATCAAAAATTATTTGTGGCAATTAACAAGATGTAACACATTTAATTGCTATACTGGTAAATATATATTTATTTTCTAAGCAGTTTTGTTCATTTCATAATTTTACAATTGAGAGGTCAGAATCCCATAAATTTTTGTCATACAAAATGAAGATACATTGATTCCTGTCCCCATCCCCATAAACAGTAGTGATTCAGAACAGGATCTTTCAGTTGAAAGGCAGGCCAAAATGTCTAAAAACAGTGTGGTGGTTTCTATTTTTCCTGTTTCCATTGTAGATTCAGTCTAGGTGTTCTTCAGTATGTAAACTGGGTAATTTTGGTAATTTAATTCATAATGGAGATTCAGCTTCATTTTGCAGAAGTTTGCAGTTCTATTGTAAGGACAGAATTATTTAGTGCAGATGTTGTGTTATTCTCTCTGCAAAGATGCTACTATCTGAGCACAGGTTTTAATATTGCCTGTTTTATGTAATCCACTCAGCTATTGTATTTAATTTCAGTAAAGCTGTACTTCAAATATTTGGGATGTGACCCAGAATTCTGTATGTAATCTGCTGTGCTCATGTATCCTTGTCCTTTAATTTCTTTTAAGTATCTTTCTGTATGTAGGTAACATATTGTTCAAGGATTTTTAAAATGATAACCTGCTTTGAATACATACTCCACATGTGTATCCAACGTGTAAATGATCCCAACATTAAAGTCAGTAAGGAAATATCTTGCACACATGCACATCAAAATTTTTGTGAATATGTGGTGCTTCTCGATTGGGCCATTTATCTAGAGGGTATTTTCTTCCCCTATCATTAAAGAAAGAGAAAATATTTTTTAAACTTTTCAGAAGCCACCTTACAATTATAATAACAGGGCAACATCATGGTAAGACTCAAGATCCTATAAATTTAGACAAAACATTGTTTTAACTTTTATATATGTTGACAATAATCATGACACCTATAAGCTCGGGTTGCTTTGGAGAAATGTTAAAATATGTGTTGCTATTTCTTTTTCATTTTGAGTGACTTTGCATTGTTGAAGTGTTGTGGTACCTGCTGTTCACTGGTTGATCTTCTCCATTATATTTTTCCCAGTTGCTACATTTTACTGATTCCAAAGAGAGTTGAAACCTGAAGGAAAATTGATCACACTGTTTAAAAATTGTGACTAGTAGTTTGAATTGGCTTTGTCAAGAATACTGTAAGCACTGGTGAATAAAATGATCCTATCTGGAACCAAAATATATAAAATATAATTCCGTTGCAGTGCAATCTCTCTAGTAACCGGACTGTCGATCATATGGTATGTGGATTAGCCAAATGGTGCATCAAACATGGCTGAATGTGACAATAAGCTTAGTTTGGTATTGGTGCCTTCTGAACTCATTGTCTTTGTAATACGTTTATTCTTACCACATCATAAAAACCTTTGAACACATTTGTGTGTCATGATGTATAAACATTTTTCTATCTTTGTGCTTTTACTTTAGTAAACAATTTTTCAGCTGTAATAAACAATTTGAATGTTGCACAAGTTAGCACACAGAATTTAGTAGCAGACTGTCATGTGACAGCAATGCAGCAATTATGAAACCATTCAACTGAGAGCAATATTTCCTAATATCTCAGGAGAAAGGCATACAGTATTGAGAATTGATTCTAAAGTTAGTTTACATTGAATATTGCTTGTAATAAATTGATCTGTACATCACAAAAAGCCCTCCATGTGGGCTGAGATTAAAAAAGGGTTGGTCATATGGTCTTTTTCCTGGGCTTTTTTTGTTTTGTTTGGATGTTAATAATGTAAATAAAGGTTTCTATTTGAAACTGAATCTTTGTGGCTTACTTGCTTCCTCAGTTATCAAACAGATTAATATGAGAACCCCCCCCCCTTTGTGCTCCTTTGGCATTGAAATACATTTTCATTTTTACCCCTCCAACTTTAGTTCTGTCTTAGAAAAAGAAATTAACCATACAGTTTCCACGTCCAGCAATTCTAATATGGGGTTTTGGTGACTGAAATGCAACCTATTTTAATTCATTTAGGAAACAATTAACCCATTCCATAACACAAAACTGTTTTATATCCCACATAGTTATCATATACCATGTCAGTATTTAGTTTAAACATTGTGGGCAATATTGGAGAAGGAGAAAGCCAAGTAGATGTAGAATTTCTTGTAAGAAGAAGAGATATTTAACCTATTTCCCCTTTGCTTATTGGGATAGCCATTGAAGAAGAGAAAGAGAAAGCCTTTCATTTTGTGTAGAACTTGCACTTTCCTGCCAAATCCCTAATTGATCCGGAACAATGGATGCAAGCTACAGGAAAAAAGATTCCACCTCAACATTCGGAGGAACTTCTTGACAGTAAGAGCTGTTCCAACAGTGGAATACACTCCCTCAGAGGGTGGTGGAGTCTCCTCCTTTGGAGGTCTTCAAACAGAGGCTGGATGGCCATTTGTCTGGGATGCTTTGATTGAAAGTTCCTGTATGGCAGAATGGGGTTAGACTGGATGACCTTTGTGGTCTCTTCCAACTTTATGATTCTATGATCCATGCTTGGGTTTAGGTATGCATACTTCTCATTTAGCCACTAAACTTAACAACTGACAAACCTATAAGACACACACTGTTGTCCATGGGGTAACTGCTAGCCATATCATATTACCTGCAGGGAATAGGGAAGCATTTCTGGAAAAAACCAAGGGAGGAGACACATACTCATTCCTTATATGTTAGTACAAACTAATTGTTAATAATTGCCTTTAAAAAACAAACTCACATATAAAAGTAAACAAGTGCTTTCTTTTATAGTAGTAATTTTGGTTTTTGGACATACAATATAATCACAAAGACTTAATACAAATCCAACTTTGTTAAAATTCAAGACATACAGAAACTGCTTTTAATTTGCAGTGCTTTTAAAAATGGGTAAATTTTTAAACTTTATTATGCAATGAGGTGAGTTTTCAGAAATGGTACTGGGGCATGCCAACACTTTAAGTAACAAAATTCTTTTGGACTTGATTTCTTTTGAAACAGGACACTGAATATTTACAGTACCATGCTGGGAAGCTGGTTTCACTGAGTGAAGATATATTTTCTCCTATTGGCCTCAAGGTAGATGTGTAAACTATGAGCTAAATTGGCTTCTGTGATATATGAACACCTGAAGGCTGTTTATGTGCACCCATTTAGGAATATCCTCTTGAGATCAATAGCTGTTTTCTACCACTTTCTAGCAATGCTGAATTATGCTTATACCATCAGGAGAAATAACAATCCAGATTTGTGTTTTCATATGATGCCCTTCTAATGCCACTTGAAGTTGGAGGTGAAATTACAGAGGAGCTATAAACTGGCTTCCACTGGAATGATTGTGTGTGCATTTGCCCTTTAGGGTTCCAAGTGACTTAGGCCAGCCTTGGTTTTGGCTTCACCCTCTCTTGGAACAGTAGCTGCAATGAGTGGTGGAAGTAAAACAGATTGTGAAGCAAGTGAGGTATAATCCAAAGCAAAAGCAGGTAAACTGGTAGGCTTCAAGAAAGGATACATATTCTCGATGACAGTACTCCCCAGAAGATCACTGTGTCTATTCTGATTGCATAACAGTGCAAAAACCCTATCTACCATAGCTTCAAAGTTCATCCAGTCCTCCAGGCTAACATTATAATTTGATCGGAAATCATACACACGTTCATTAAGTCTATACAAGGATTCAAGTTCTGGCCAGTTTATATCCTCATTGAGGTCCAGCAGCTGCAGGAAATTAGCCTTCCCAGCCTTCCCAAAGTTGTCCTCTGTAAAATAGAAACAACAAATACAATACTTCATTATTTCACTCTGCAGTAGAATGGGCAGTGTTTGCAGCAGGGTCATGCAAGTGAAAGAGCTCTTGACTGCATGTTGTACAAGCAAAAGATACATTTATTCACAACCACCAACTAAAATTTCATGTGAAACCTGATATCCTCCTCAGTATAGAAGTTGCCACCTTTCATATTAATTTTATTTTAATGAATAGAGGTTGTTTAAATGACCCCCGTTTTCACACTGCCTTTTTAAAAAGTGAAAATATTATACAGTAAAATACATAGGCTCAACTCAGAATTTTGACTTTCTGTAACAGGACTGCTTTCTTTCTTTCAAAACCTTTTCTCAGTTCAGTGTGGTTAAACCAGCAACACTTTAGATTTTGGAAGCTGGACTGCAACTTTTTGTTTGGATTAGCAGAACTGGCAGGTTTACATATTTCTCTGTACAAATGCACTCCACCTACACTACTGATAGTAATTTATTGTGTCAATGTAGCTATCTGTCAACTTCCTAAAACTGATAATATCCATACCGGTAATAACCTCAAATAGAAAATGTGACTCCCAGTTAGATTAGAGCCATTTCCCAGACAAATCACTATGAGGTAGATGTTTTAAGAATGAGAATAAATGAAGTTGTGAATATGGAATGCATGCAAAAACAGAGAGAATAAGAAAGTTAAGGCAAGTGATTTTTGCAAGGATGGACTCCCAACTCACAATGATTTGGAAGATGAAGGCCTCTTCATTTCTGGCCACTTTCGACGCTGAAACTGCCTAATATTTGAGCCGTAAAAGAAGAAAAAAGTTAACTATCATTGAGAAAACCACCAATGCTACATCACAGAAAAAGAAAGCAAAATTGATTTAGCATGACACATATGCTACAAAAAATGAAACAAAGCAAACAGTGATGCTGAGAATGGTGCTTTAATTAAGCCACCCACCATATTCTAATTTTGCTCCACAACTTAGCTCTTGCTGCCTATCTCCTCCCTAATGCAGTTCTCAAGTGTGAAGATACTTGATAGGAGAAGGAGCATTTAAATTTTAAGAATAGTTGTAGTTTAAATAGTACCTGTATTGCTCATAGCTTCCATCTTTAAGGCCTAAATGGAGGGAAATAAAATTCATTATCCAGCAATGACAGCAGGACAAAAACAACCCCTCTCCCCATATTGTTAAGGCACTGTCTGGAATGGGAAAAGTAGACCGCTAAATGGAAACAAGTGGCTTTCTGCGACAGGGTCTGGGGAGACAAACAACTCCATCTGAAAAGTACAAAGAAGCTGAAATAAGACAGTCCACCACAAATTCAAAATTCACACATTGTTCACACACTGACCATGTTCACATGTGATAACAAGCCTGGATGTACTTTTTAAAAAAAATCTGGTCTTGTGATTTGTGAACTCACTTCTGTCAACAAGCTATGATTAGTTATCCTACTGCAAATGACAATATGAAATGGCTGTTTTAAAGCATAGCTTGCAGGAATGTCTAAATCTGCACTGTGGTTTGTTCCTGGCTTCTTTTCCCTAACTGCCTACTCTGAAACAGGACCTAACAAAACAGGCAGGAGAGAAATCAATAAGAAATTGAAAAAAACAAGCCACAATTTGTATGGCCATCCATCTTTTTATTCATGGCTTTAATACCAAACCATGGTTAACTCAAATCATTATTCTTTTGTATGTCATGCAATCATAACCACTGAATGGAGAATAAGACTGCATTCCCTTGGCAACATGGGGTGTGAGTAAAAAACAAACTCACTATTTCACAGTGGCATTTTCTCACTCCAGTTGCTGCATTAGCTTCATAAAAGGCAGTTTGTCTGAGGCAAAGCAAATGCTTGAATCCAGTTTAGTGCCAAAGAGAGTAGATCCACTGAATTAATGGGACCTTGGTAAGTAAATGGTTATGTAAATTCAGTTCCCTGGATTTTCCCCATTGCTGTTACTCTTCTGTTTTTCACTACAGAACACACTATTATTGACAAACATATCAACCACTCCTTTTGTATCGCTGTTGAGTTATTCCCTATGTTGCCTCTTGTGACACATGGAAAAATTGGGCAGAGGGATTTATCATTTGGGAACTTCCTTCTCTCCCATAACCTCTTCCAGTGGAACTGACAGAATTCATGAGTGAACTTTCTACTTTTGATTTTCTCAGAGGCAAATTATGTAAGAAAATATTTCTACACTTGATATTAACCAAAAGGCCAAGAAGCAATTTAGAAAATATTTCTTAAAATAGTGAACACTTGACTACTTTTCCTGCTTAAGGCACTTCATGATTCACCTACCAGCCCTTTGCAATAAGGTCATCTTTGTTAACAAACTGTTTCCTGTGGCAAAAGCAAATTGAAAGATGCCTTACCCAGCTCCATATTCCGAGTCCTGGGGTTGCATTGCTTATATCCTTTACAGCTTCTAAGTTCCATGAGCTGCACATGTAGTTGATTGAGAACATCTCTGTCTAATGTGTTCACTGCATTAACTAGCTGCAAAAATAAGTTTTGATTTATTCAGTGGACAAGATAAATTGTCTCCTATGAATTCTCACCAAGATACCTATTGTTACATATGTTACATATTGTGAGAGTGCAAGGCCCTGAATACTATCTCTGAAGTTGCACTTGCATTCTCCAATAAATTAGAAAGTTATTTGCTGGTATACTGAAGCTAATTATTTTTTGTGATGGAGTTCTACAAAAGGCAATTAAAACACGTCCGTCACTGGACTGCTTGCAAGAACCAATGAGATAAGCACTAAATATCTGTACATAACTACTGTATATTAAGTCATCTTTAGCCAAAAAAACTATATTTAAGGACATTATGTTCAAGGAGAAATTTTCAACCATCTCAAGTGAATTAAACCCACTTTTCTTCACTAAGAAAAACAACAAAAGGAATTTATTTGTGCCATTTTTAATTTTGAAACTGCCTGCTAAATTTCCTTTCTAGAGACGGATTGCAGGCAGGGTTTAAATACACCCTATACATCTTAAGCTCTACACATCTCAATCTTATTTATTTATTTTACTCAAAACAAAACCTGTCACTTTCTTCATGTAGCCTGGGGCATCTAAGTCAAACATGTGATGCTGGGATTTTGTTCAGGAACAGAATGCTGCAAACTGATGAACAGTCCTAAAAGCAACTGTATGGGAAGAATCCCTTAGGTACAGCTTTGTATCAGTGATACACTGGGATACAAAATAAATTGTTGTTGAGCAAGACAGCACAAATTCCATGACTCCTCAGTCAAGCAATGCACATCTGTTTCAAAGAAACACACACCCATTCCTTGAAGTATTTAAGCAGCACTTGCAAGCCTGCTCTGGGCAGAAAAGATGTAGGCAGAGAGAGATGGCAGCTGGAGGTGTCAGTGTCATTTTCTCTGTGGGAAGAGGATACAGTACTGGCATGCAGATTCCCACTACCCTTGTCTCAAAGGGAAAGTGACACTGAGCAAGCACACCTTCATTCACTGCTTCTTCCCTCTTTCCTGTCCAGATAAATATGGAAGACTCTTAGGAAAAACAGAATGTAGAGGGCTTGTCTCCTTCTGATTGGCCCCCTCATAGAAAGCAATCTGCTTTGTCAGTGCCATCAGCAGCGACAGATGAAAGATGGTGTTGCCTACTAACCCATCCACCCCTGCCAACACTTCTTTGTTATGTTTGGAGTAGTACAGTTTTTCTTGCCATGCTTTACATGACTATAAAGTGGAAGCATCTCTCCCCAAACATACAGTATGGCATGTAGTCATAGGCTGATCACTGGTCACTGCCCATTTCCCAAGAAGTTGTGGACTGGAACACCCATAAGCAGCAGTTCCAGCATGAGGTCTTCCTTTCTACAATTCCATAAATCCACTCCATCCCTCCCTTCTCCCCACCCTGGGTAAGTATGCAATGGCTTTCTGCTTAACCCAGCCAGTCCAAACATGTTCAGTTTTCAGTGGCCTGTTGGAGAGGGCAACTGCGCAGCTAAAAGTATTTTAGTTGTCCTAATTGTTGTTGAACTTCTTCAAAGCTGAAGAGCTCCTCTAAGCCTGTTTGTGAGTGGTGCTCTTTTAGGTACTTACAGAGTATGATTTGAAGAATGATGCCGAGACCCTACATTAGGCTGGTGGAGAATGAATCTTTGGCAGAGTAATTGCAGGAGGCAGTGGAAACTTTTCCTTCTACCTGGTTGTTTCCCACCTGGCCCTTCCTCCCCCCCAATGTGAACAAATTCCTCTCCAGCCATTCTTAGCTTTTGGGAAGGGGATGTATCCAGGCTTATTCTGGCTTCTTTTGAAACCAGACAAAGCAGCAGTTCCTGCTTCAAATAGCAGCCAGAATAAGCTTGAGTGCAACCTCACATTCACTCAATGAATGGGGAGAGGGAATTTCACCCAGGAGCTCCCTTCTGTTGCACCCTGGACTGGGAGCTCTGCAGCATAAAATACTGGATATCTCCTTCCAGAGGATCCAAAAAAGTATGTGTGTGGGTGTAACCCCAGTTACAATTATATATGTCCCCAATAAGATGCTGGCCTTAGGTTTCTTAATAAATTTCCTGCAGTAGCCATATGGCCAGAAGGTGCCAGCTTTTCAATTTTTTTCTGCTGTATGGTTTTTAACACCTTGCCTGATGAAGAAGCTAGTGGGCCTTCAAAAGCTTGCAACATGTATATTTTGTATTTTGGCTGGCCCCATAAAGGTATCACTGTTTGATGGATTTTTCATGTCACTGGATATACACAATGAAGTTTACCCTGGCAAACAGGAGCCTGCAAAACCAGCTGCTCAAGCATGGCTGCTACTTTGGAAATGACCATCAAGAAAACTTGCTATATTGCAGTAGATACAATTCATGCAACTTCCAGTTTATCTCATTTGTCTCATGAAAGGCTGAACTTGTATAACTGTTTGTACTTTCTGCAAAAGCTACAGCCCCATACTTTTCATAGGTTACCTGGTAAGGATCAGTGTTGAGATCAAAGTATTCAAGGAAGCCAGTAGCAAATTCACAGAACAGGAAGTTGTGTGTCTCATTGATTGTCCTCATGCACCAGTAAGTGTTGTTGTTTGCACTGGTACAGGCACAAAAAGGACCCACTATAAATAAAAGGCTTACAATAGTTAAAGTTGTAAAATATCTTTAAATGCTAGTATAATAAAGCAGCAAGTCATTAAATCCAATTTATCAAGCATTATTACCCCTGGCTGCAACACAATTGTTTCAGACAGATAGTTACAGTACTTAGTTAAGCAATTCCACAGACCCAGTTGCTTTTATTGAAAGGTATTAAAATAGGCTGTGTATCTCTGTAGCAGCCTAAATTCTATGCTTCGAAGGCTCACATGACCTCCAAAGCAGCAAATCCTTGAATGGCTACTTAATGCTAATGCTAGACTTCTAAGGACTCATTTCAAAGTGTTGACCTTCAAAGCACTTTATAGCTTGGAACCTAGGTGCTCAAAGGAATGTCAGACCCTTGAACCCATTACACCAGGGGCATGCCATTTTAGGACCCCAGAACATTTTGTGACATAATATACAAAAAAACAAACCCACTTTTAATTGCATCCCTTGAACAGTCATGGTAATCTGAATTAGAATAGATCCAATGAATCAACTGTTGAACAGTGAGCCAACAGCTATGCCATCATGTAAATACCACTGCTGTTTAATAAGCAAAATTCCAAATTGAATTATATAGAAGAGAGATATAAATTTGTCTATAGAAAAATTGCCTTGTATAATGTATGGGTGTATTTAGTATTATGATGGAAATTTTCTTTATTTTTTTACCTAAATAAAATAGAAATAGAAAAAGAAAAATGTGAATGCCACTGATTCAATGGATATACTCTTGTTGGACGTACTGAGAGGATTTAGGCCTATGTTCCGAAATTACAGCTACCTGCCATGCAGTTTTGTTTCTCTTGAAACCAATCAATAAACCAGAAACAAAGCCCCAAGAAATTTGATTTTGCACTGGAATACTTCTTTTAAAAATCCCATACAGAGTAACACTGGGGCAATAGTAGTAATAATAATAACAATGGCATTTTCCAGCAAACCATGAAGCATTGAAGCAGGAGTAGCATGGTCTGGTTGCCAGCAACATTTAGGGGAAACTGAAATTTCTTTCATTGAGATATATTCAATGGAGCCAGAAAATTCTATTTTATCTTAATTTTATTTGACGTTTTAAAACATTCCAACTGGACTTGTCTGACTCTGGTTGTATGGATGCAATACACATGATTCTGTGCACACAAAACACTCTTTTGGGCACGGGGCATTTTTATATGCTGAAACACAGTGGAATTCTTAATCAGGTCAGAAAAAAATCCAGAATTCAGAGTGTATTTCAGTAAGGATATATGAAGAAATAATTTAGTCTGGTAGTTCTGTATGGGGCAGGGGTTGAAGGAGATGCACAACTCAGAGGCAACATGCATTTATTTAGCAAGGACAATGGCTTGTTTGCTGTGCACTGTGCAGGAAGAAGGCATACACTAGTGCCTCCTAGTGACTTGAATATGCAACAACCTGATCTTGCATTCTAAGATAAAATTATGGCAATTTCTTACATGTCCACAAAGGAGCAGTCTGCCAATGCTGGTTGTCATGCGTGAAGCACGTCAGTCCTGGCATACTACATGTGTCATTGTTTTTGATCCTCTTGAGCAGTTTCCGCAGCTTCTTCTTCCGTCTCTGTTCTCGGAGGAGCCACAGTTTATCCTTCTCTTGCAGGGTTTTCCTGCAGCACAGAGACAAAGGAGCAACCTTTATGCCCTGCTGCACAAATCATCAACAAACGTAAGGTCTCTAGATTTAGAACATCAGCCTTTATACCACACTTGGAAAAGTTACCTATGATGGCTGGGAGATTGTGGTGCAGAAAAGTAATGGCTGAGGTGCTGTATCAGAGGTATACCTATAATGTTGTGGCTATGGTTAATCTATTGATCCTGCCCTGAAACTCACCTTAAAAGCCTGTCAGCCATCCCAAGTGACAGGGTATTGTGATGCTGGCAAGTGGAATGTGGCATGATAACATGAAGCATGAAGCACTCCACTAATTGGCATGACATCGGTCATGAAACTAGGGCAACAATAGTAAATGGTAATACAAGGCAATTGCAGGGCCATACGTCTATCCTACAGAATTGCAACAGAGGATGTGTGATGTAGTGGTTTGAGTGTTGGACTAGAACACCAGGAGACCAGGGCTTGAATCCACATTCAGCCATGGAAAGAGATTTAGGCAAGTCACACTCTCTCAGCCACAGAGGAAGGCAAAGGCAAGCAAGTTCTAAACAATGTTGCCAAGAAAACCCTGTGATAGATTCACCTTAGGGTTACCATAAGTCAGAAGGGGTTTGAAGGCACATAACAATGGACGATATATGAAAATGAAGCAATTACAAGTCATCTGAGGATTTTGCCAACTTCAGCAAAAGTATCATGTCCCACAGGCTTTAAAAGGAGAAACAGCTAGAATCCTCTTGGTGACATGTACTCATGTAACTTGGGATTAAATGAGTGTATGTTCTTTGTTAGACACTGTAGGAAGAGGTACTCAATAACTTCTTGCTCAACATCTCCATATACAACAGAAAGCAGCTTTCAAGTACAGTGGTCCCCCGGGATACGAATCCCCCGGGTTAAGAAAACCCCGGGATCCGAAACCGGCGGGACCAAAAATTATCCCCCGGGATCCGAAGGATCCCCCGGGATCCGAAAAAAAGTCCCTTTTCCTCCGAGGCCAGGCTTCGGAAGAAAGGGGACAGACTCCCTTCCCTTTTCCTCCGAAGCCAGGCTTCGGAGGACAAGGGACGGACTACCGAAAGGAGGCCCGATCCACGGGATCGGGCCTTCCTTTCGTTAGGCGCGGAGGCCCGGCCAGGCTTCGGGAGCCAGGCCGGGCCTCCGCGCCCAACGAAAGGAAGCCCGATCCCGGGGATCGGGCCTCCTTTCGTGTCCCAGGCGCGGAGGCCCGGCCTGGCTTGTGGAGCCAGGCCGGGCCTCCGCGCCCAACGAAAGGAAGCCCGATCCCGGGGATCGGGCCTCCTTTCGTGTCTGAGGCGCGGAGGCCCGGCCAGGCTTCGGGAGCCAGGCCGGGCCTCCGCGCCCAACGAAAGGAAGCCCGATCCCGGGGATCGGGCCTCCTTTCGTGTCTGAGGCGCGGAGGCCCGGCCAGGCTTCGGGAGCCAGGCCGGGCCTCCGCGCCCAACGAAAGGAAGCCCGATCCCGGGGATCGGGCCTCCTTTCGTGTCTGAGGCGCGGAGGCCCGGCCAGGCTTCGGGAGCCAGGCCGGGCCTCCGCGCCCAACGAAAGGAAGCCCGATCCCGGGGATCGGGCCTCCTTTCGTGTCTGAGGCGCGGAGGCCCGGCCAGGCTTCGGGAGCCAGGCCGGGCCTCCGCGCCCAACGAAAGGAAGCCCGATCCCGGGGATCGGGCCTCCTTTCGTGTCCCAGGCGCGGAGGCCCGGCCTGGCTTGTGGAGCCAGGCCGGGCCTCCGCGCCCAACGAAAGGAAGCCCGATCCCGGGGATCGGGCCTCCTTTCGTGTCCCAGGCGCGGAGGCCCGGCCTGGCTTGTGGAGCCAGGCCGGGCCTCCGCGCCCAACGAAAGGAAGCCCGATCCCGGGGATCGGGCCTCCTTTCGTGTCCCAGGCGCGGAGGCCCGGCCTGGCTTGTGGAGCCAGGCCGGGCCTCCGCGCCCAACGAAAGGAAGCCCGATCCCGGGGATCGGGCCTCCTTTCGTGTCCCAGGCGCGGAGGCCCGGCCTGGCTTGTGGAGCCAGGCCGGGCCTCCGCGCCCAACGAAAGGAAGCCCGATCCCGGGGATCGGGCCTCCTTTCGTGTCCCAGGCGCGGAGGCCCGGCCTGGCTTGTGGAGCCAGGCCGGGCCTCCGCGCCCAACGAAAGGAAGCCCGATCCCGGGGATCGGGCCTCCTTTCGTGTCCCAGGCGCGGAGGCCCGGCCTGGCTTGTGGAGCCAGGCCGGGCCTCCGCGCCCAACGAAAGGAGGCCCGATCCCGCGGATCGGGCCTCCCTTTCGCGTCAGGCCCGGAGGCCCAGCCTGGCTGGGGAAGGGAACCTTCCCTTCCCCAGCCAGGCTGGGCCTCCGCAGCTGACGAAAGGAAGGCCCGATCCGCCGGATCGGACCTTCACTTCCTCAGCCAGGAGGCCCCCGCCAGGCCTCCGGAACGGATTACCTATTTCCCATAGGAAATAGGCCCCGGGTTACGAAATTTTCGGCTTACGAAAAAGTAGCCGGAACCAATTAATTTCGTAACCCGGGGGACCACTGTACTGCTGCCATGACTATTTACTATCTTGGGGGGGGGGGGGATAGTGTGAGGCACCTGGGCAACATCTAGAAGCTGATATTTTCTTCCCAGATCTCCAGTCAGTTGCTCAACAGCCAGGGTGTGATATCAGCTTCTGACTGTGAAACTGCAGCTGCACCTTTTCTCCCAGACCATACTCTACCTGCATGATGTAGAATCCCACTCATTTGTGTTTTTTAAAGCATCAATGATTCCTTCCACCGGGGGGGGGAAGCTTGAAACTATTTTATAGCACGATAAGCAAAATGAATTAATAGAGACAGAGATATAAATGTACATTACAACTTACAATGAAGGTGACAGGGAGTGAGTTTAAAATTTTTAAATGTTCTGTGTAAAGAAATTTTTTCCAGAATGTAAAGTGACAAAACAATATGTATTAAGGAGAAAATCATAATATAGCTCTGTCGATAACGTACTAGTATTAAGACACATAGGTATGCCTCTCTATGTGTCTTAATACTAGTACGTTATCGACACAGCTATTGCAAGCTCACTGAAAGATATCACAATCTTCCTTTACACTGAAGTGCTTTTTGTCATTGTGTGCCTTCAAGTCATTTTCAACTTATGGTGAACTTATTTTCTTGCCAACATTTTTCAGAGGTTTTTTTTTGGGGGGGGGGGTGCCTTTCCCTTCTTCTTCTACGCAGAGACTTTGAGTTGCCTGAAGTCACCTAGGGGCTTTTTACATTGGCAAGAAAGTGTGACCTGAAGTCGCCTTTATCTTAATGCTTAGCAGCTACATAGCAAGCCCCAGGTGTGCATTAAAAAAGTGCAGAGCTGCTACACTGAGGGGTGTGGGAACGACTTATCTGAGGTCTTTTTTGTGGCTCAGCAGTTACATGGGAAGCTGTCAGAACACTACAAATACAGGCGGAGCTGCTACATGGGCAGCAATAAACGCGGCTTTAAACTGCGATTTTAATTTTTTTTCCTTGCCGGCTGCGAATTGCACTGTTGCGCTGTTCGTGCCGCCGCGAACAGCGCTATTGCGATGGTCGAGGCTTGAACTGCGCTATTGCGCTGTTTGCGGCTGCGAATTGCGCAGTTTTAAATGATTTAAAGAAGGTTTGGGAGCTTTAAAAAAACTGCGCGGTTAAACCCCAGCTTTTACACCTGGAGGGCATAGAACGTTTTAATTAGGAGTGAAGTCCACACCACGCATGCTCCCAACCCACGATCCATTCTGATTCGCACCTGCAGCGCAGCCTTTAAATGGGCGCCTTAAGGAAACAGAGCCCCATTTAACTGCGCAATGGCATCTTAGCATTTTGATGTACTAGCGCTATAACGCACTTTTTAAAAAAGTAGTGGGGCAACCGAACTACTTTTTAAAGGCGTGTTTTTTCCCCTAAAACACCAAAATGGCGTTTTCATGGCACACTTTCCCATTTTCTAATGTAAAAGCTGGGTTTTCAAGCAGCCTTCATGACACCTCTTTTTGCCAATGTAAAACGGACCCTAGTGGATTTCCATAGCTGAGTGGGGATTTGGACCCTGGTCTTCAGCATCATAGTCCAATGCTCAAGCCAATACACCACACTGTGTTACAATCCAAAATTCCGTCACCATTGTACCTTTTCATTCTGTGCAATGTGCTTCTCCACTAGTAACAGTGAAACTTCAAATGTGTATGGGGCATTTCAGACACACTCATCAACCAGGATCTTGTATCAGATGTGATCAACATCTGTACATTCAGAAAATACCTTGATTTTTCTGATTATGTTTTGGTTAGTAAGTCTACCACAAAAGCAAATTTAATGTTTGTTTGTACATACTTGAAAGGATGGAGACCAGATCCTTTGTGCCTCAGTTTGCCTTTATGTTTAGCATGGAAGCTATAAAAGAAACATACCAAAGGCAAAATTAGCAAACACAGTCTCTTCTCCATTTATACCACAAACTAAATTGCAGGTAGAGGGCTTACCTTATCTTGTTACAATCACATTCTTCTGGTCTCTTCTTCTTCAAATGACCTCTTACTTCCCTTAAGTTTTTAATTTTATTTTGTAGAGTTTCAATCTAATGAAAACAATAATAAAAAGTAATGGCACAAACAGAGAGTGAGAGTTGTGAGATGAACTGGTTGGATTTTTACTCTCCCACTTGCCAGCCAATACTCATTAAATCCCCCTTTTAACTCTTCCATACTTATCACCCAGCTGAAGATCATCCACACTACACAGTTGTATATGTGCCATGCCACTACCACCTGGTACCTTATAATACCTTGCCAACTACAAATCCAAGCATTCCTTCAGATACAACAGTGATAATTTAAAAATTATGAAATTGATGTAAGTATGTTGTGTTGATAAACTTTAAATCTCTTCTTGTACTTTAACCCATTTTTTTTAAAACAACAGGACAAATTTAGCTTTTGCACCATGTTTGCACTTTAACTAGAAGCCAACCTTGATAGCAGCATTCCTTAATCTGTACAAGAGTGTGAATTTGGAACTGCAGAAGAAGCAACAGCAGTTTCTAGCTAGATGTGCAATGACTTCCAGAGGAAAGTCATCTTAATGCCATCACAGATTTGGAGACGAATGAAACAGCTATATTTCCACTGTTCAAACAACTCACTGCAATCTCAGGAGGAGACAAGACACTCATCAGAGACACTCATACCAGCTGTTATGAATAGTTTACTGAGAATTGGAATGAATGAGGAAGCTACATTACAGACTGTTCCTTCTTCTCTTTTTTACTTTTTAAGACACAAGTCACCATAATTCAATTCTGGTAGAACTTGGGGATATGTAGTTTTTGATACAAAATGATACAGCCTTAGTTTTCATTTTCTAGAAAACTGATAATGTAGATTTTCACCTTTTAATTATTTCCTATCAGCTGACTGGCACACCTTATACTGGGTAGACCAAACCTATCGAAATTAGCAGGACTAGTATAAATAGAACTAGGTTTGTGTTCAAAGCATTTATAATCTTTCTTTTTTGACAGCAAAACATGAGGTGCATAAAACTAGAATATAAAATACTTGTGGATTAACCTCCAACACTAATATCTGTAATCACTGTCCACTGACATGAAGGATTTACTTGGGGCAAATTCCTAAAGAACCTAAAAATGTACTGTAACCTATTCACTCTGTGGTATATACAAAGAATGCCTAGGGAACTAAAGGTCTTTGTGCATCTAATGTCCTCATTATGTCCTCTTCCTCACTGCAGTGGAAGTTACCACAAGTGTAGAAATTACAAATGGAATTCTGACTCTGCAGCAACAAAAGTCCCTTTTACTCACCTTTTAACTGGTGCAGTTCACACATAACCATTCATGTATCGCTAGAGCAGTGGTCTTCAAACTGTGCCTTTTGAGAAATTTTGGACTTTAGCTCCCAGAAGCCTCAGCCATGTTGGCCAAAAGTCTGGATTCTGGGAGCTGAAGTCCAAAATCCCTTAAAGAGCACAGTTTGGGGACCACTGCACTAGAGAATACCGGGATCACCTATTTTCGTGTAGCTGGACCCACTGCAAGGGTGTCCTTTGCAGGAGGCTATCAAGCATCCTTAGAAATCCCTGTCAATGTTTATTGCACTACATCCAGCTAGAGGAAAACAGCTAGACACATCTCCACTGATCTCCGCTGTTCTCCAACATCATGGAAGTGGCAGTGTTGGGGAAGCTGCATTGCTTAAAATGTGGGTTGGACAAGGGGACAGCAATGAGAGATTTAGCTATGCAGATATAGTAACATGATACATGTCTCCTGATGCAGGAACTCAGGTGCTCATTGATTCAGGATCATGCCTCTGCATGGCATAAACCTTTTGCTATCTCTGTCTTGGATGTATTTACACAGATAAGCAGAAGGTAGGAAGAAATATGGTGGCAAAAATCTGCATCCACATTCTTTGTACTCGTGTAAAAATAATGCGGAAAACAAATCTCAATGAGATGAAGCCATTATGACCATACCTTGTACTGCCAAATATATCAGAAGAACTGCAATCTCCATTGGCCAGACTCAATCTGCACCTGATCCAGGTAAGCTCCAAAGGTGACAGTGGTGTATTTCCTATGCTGTTTTGATACCCTCAATTACATTTCTTTGGAAGCTGTAGCTTCACTCTGAGCTAACTTCTCACACAATGTGACCACTCAAAATACTCTGTCATTTTGGAGTGAAGAGTATTTCCTATGGATTCAGCAGTCTGTGAGTAGTGGTTATAATTACTAACCTCATGATCTATATGAAGTTTATGGTCCTTCCAAGCTTGCAGTGACTTGTACAGATCTGTGTCACACTGAACGGTGTCATTCTCTAAGATGTAGCACCTGTGCAGAAAAGAAAGTGGTCACTAGATGGGCTAGTAGAGCAAGTATTGAAAAAAGATGCTTCCATCAACACTCTAATTTTAGTCTAGAAAGCAGTGTTGGCAGAATAATCATTATCAGTTTCATCACAATCTTCATTCATTACTCACCTTAACTTAATTCCATGAAAACTTACCTGTGTGTGACTTTTATTAAGTTAGGGGCTGCATTCTCAGAAATGCTGCCGGCACCACTGTATTCCAGAGTATCTTTATCCTCATCGTCATCATCATCTCCTTTATCATCTTTGTACTTATTTGTGATATTCCTGGGTAATACAGGCTGGTAGCCATCCTCTAAATCTAAGTTAAACACTTCTCCATCGAGCTCTACAGACACTGAGCGAATTGAGCGGCTCCGAATATAGCTTGCTTTATATTCTGTGAGAAGCGGGAGAAAAACCCACACAGCTTGTTTCTATTTAACACATCAAATATAGGATTGACAGACAGGAAGTAATCTATATCATGCTTTTGATGAGAAGTAGGTTAGGTCAAAGATGGCCTAGTTCTTTATTCCCAGGGACCACTCCATTCTTCAGAAAACCTTCTTATGGAAGCATGAAACCAGCCACTGCATATATAGTTAAGCTTTACTGTGAATTCAGCATCTCTATGAAAGGGTACAAAGCTATAGGGCATGTGCCCTTAAATATGCCCAGGGGTTCACAAATATAAGCAAGTGAGATAAAGGGTGGATAAAGTTTGTTTCTTACAACTTTGAAAACAATTAGATTTTCCCCCCTACAAGTAAAAATCTCAAGATATACCTTGAATAACATTTGGTTTGGTTGTTATGTGCCTCAAATTGTTCCTGACTTGTTCTTGGCAAGATTTGTTCAGAGCAGGTTAGTCCTTTTGAGAAAGAGAATGTGATTTGCCCAAGGTCACCCAGTGGGTTTCCATTCAAACTGTTGCCTTCCAGAATCCTAGTTCAACACTGAAACCACTACATCATGCCAGTGTTGTCAAATGCCCGATAAAATTACTTTGAGAGCTAGAGGAGGCCCATGGACTATTGAAAGGATTTCTCTTGTTCAGATTATCATGGTACAGAGCTGTAGAGCTACACAGCTGAACACTCTTGAGTAGATAAAATTTGGGAATTTGGAAGCCTTCTTTTTCATTTTGAATCATTTTGCAAACTTGTAAAATGTAGAATCAGACTCTTCTGCTTCAGTGTCTCATCACTACATCAGAAATAACAAGCCTCTAATGGTGGCAATAAAGTTTGTAAAGGGGTTGCAAATTACATGTAATAGAAAACAGTGCACTGTTGCATGGGTGTAAGTTGTCTAGGTTGCATCTGCACTGCAGAAATGCACCAGTTTGATACCATTTTAACTGCCATGGCTCAATGCTATGGAATTCGTGGAATCATAGTTTGTTGTGGCACCAGAGCTCTGGGGGAGATAAACCCTCAGAGAGGAGTTTGTTATGTACAACATCTCACAAAGCTTTTAAGCAAACAAAGAAGGAAACAAATAATGAACAGTAGAAGCAACAATAGTGTATGTGTGTGCATGCACTGTATTTGGTATTGTTTTATTTCACTGCAATTATTATTTGTATTCACTAGATGGCAGCACAATCTCACAATGTTAAAAAGAAGACGCAAAAGTCCCAAAGCACTGTAGTGAAAACCTTCCTGGAAGCTGCTGGTGGCCTTTGGTTTTGAGTTCCTGAGATATGAAACCCTTCTCAACCTTTCCCACAGAGACAGGATATCCAAGTTAAAAATATATTCTTTTTTCATCCTCCCCCAATTTTTTCTTCTCCGTTTCAGCTCTCTCTTACCAGTCAAGTCATTTCCTGGCATTAGATGCTCACAGTTTCAAAGCCAGAAATTTCAGAGCTTGGAAACATTAGTGTTTTTTTGGACAGCAACAACCAAAACTCAAGGAAACTGAGGAATTCTGGCTGTTATGATACCGAAAGGTTAAATCTCCAAACTCTGGTCATAATTTAATACTCTTCTCATACTAAAAGGACTAGCCCAGATTATAAAAACCTAATCCAGATTCAAAAGACATTGCTTAGTCCAGACTCGAAGTGGTGGGCCCGTTGTACTTGTGTTGTCCTTATTCCATAGAATCATAGAATATAGAGCTGGAGGAGACCACAAGGACCATCCAGTCCAACCCCCTGCCATGCAGGAACTCCCAATCAAATCATCTCTGACAGATGGCCATCCAGCCTCTGCTTAAAGACCTCCAAGACATATTATCAGCTGTTGCCAAAGCCAAAGTGATAACTGTATGTCCAAATGGACAAACAATTTTAAGTTTTGGTCACCTAGTAGAGACAAAGGGGCACATATAATTTAATTAAGTAAGTAACAAGTCCAGACTGGAAACTACTGAAACACTGACTAGAGGTATAAACTGAATACAGTGAAACTGAATAAAATGGGCCCTTAGTATCTTCTGAGGTTTGATTCCAGGACTCCCTGTGGATACCAAAATCTGTGGATGCTCAAATCTTATTATATATAATGTGGCAATAAAACAGTGTCTTTTATATACAGTGGCAAAATTAAGGTTTGCTTTTTGGAATATTATTATTGTTTAATATTTTCAAGCCATCTATGGTTGAATCCGTGGATGCAGAATCCATGGATACAACCAGTCAATTATGCAAACAGGAGAACATATAGGCACATTACACAATAATTACTACAAAACATCAGCCTTTCTGAAAAACATTATTGACAAATTCTTTCTCCTTGTACAGTAAAATATGGGTATGGAATTTTGTGTGTGTTCAGAGGCTGATGCTTTTTAAGGAAAGTGCTAGGACTCAGAAATTTTAACCTGCCTGAATATCATGGTATTTGCCACTGTAACTCTTCTACTTAATTTGAACTAATGAACAAGACTATGAAAGCCAGAAGCCTGTAGTGGTTTGAGTGTTAGCCTAGGATACTACCAGACCAGGCTTTGAATCCCTGCTCGGTCATGGAAACCCACTGGTGACCTTGTGACAGTTATACTCTCTCAGCCTCAGAGGAGCCAAAGGCAATCCCTCCCCCAACAAATCTTGCTAAAAAAATTCTAGGGTCACTTTAGGGATGCCATGTCAGAAATGACTGGAAGGTAAATATAACAATAACAAACAAAGTCTATTGGATTTTACTGAGGTGTGGACAGGGGGGTCTGGTCTCCTGAACACAGTGGCTCTTTAAATACCCTGGCTCTTGATGACAGTGCTGGGGAAAACCATAAAATAATGACATCACAAGACAGAAAAGAAATTACAATGGATCACCATTTGGCAATCTGGAACACAGTAGATGTGTTAGACAACAACTCCCATCATCCTTAGACAACATGACTAAGAAAGGATGGGGATGTTGTCTAACACTTTGGAAGGCAAAGGGTTAGGGAAGCTGCAGTAGATGTGAAGGAGAGGAGGGACAAATGTTTTGAAGTAAATTTTCAGTAGTGGCCTATTTTTTATAATGTTTATTTTTATCCTCATTAGATGGTTCAATACAAATACCGTATATACCCACTATAAGTCGATCTCATGTATAAGTCGAGGTCAAGGTTTGGGCAAAAATGATGGATTTTGATATGACCTGTGGATAAGTTGAAGATAAAACTTATGGGCATGTAACAAAACAGCTAAAAGAAGAATGAAAGGTAAATAATGCCAAAGAACTTAAATTCCAGTAGCTGTAACTGTTTGTGTTCACCCTAAAGGCTGGATGAATAATAAAGAGAGGTCAGTGCTCCCAGGACACCTCTTGCCATTTATCAGGAGATGGCTCATTTTTAAATAAGAGTTAAAGTACAGTACTTACACTGACCTGTGGATAAGTCGACTCAGGTTTTTTGGGGTCAGTTTTTGACTAAAATTTCTAGACTTATACATGACATACACAGTAACTATTTCTTAGCTTTAGCAATGCTGGACTGATGCTGGCTGATCTTAAAGAAAGAAAGCCAGAAGACTTATTCAGATAATGCATGACAAGTGAGATACCACTTAAGGAGAATTATATAAATCTGTACCTTTAATATTTATTGTAATTATTTCAGTGCCCTTCCTCATAACCCCTAGCACTGAATCATCATTTCATATTGATGCCAGAACTCTGAGCTGATGATTCAGTTGAGCTTTTCACCCACCTGGGACTAAAGCCTTCCACCTGAGGCTTAGCCAGGTGAATCATAGCTCAAGGGGAAACATAAGTTTTTGATTAATGGAACATTTGACTAAAACAAGGGAACTCCCTTCCCTTTCAATACCAAGAGGAAATTCCAAGGAGTTACACCCAAATAATTATAAGAAACAAAAAGAGGCTTTCCCTAAATAAATCTATGTCCTTTTATTGAGATCCATGTGTACATATTTACTTGTTTAAACCATATCCCCCAATTGTAAGTGCTGAACAAAATATGAAAAATGTAAATAATGAAGAAAAAACAACAGAAAATGTGATCTTGAAGATGTATATGTTTTAAAAAACAGATTTTTGTGTGTGTAAGACCATAAAGGGAAAAAAATGGAAAGAAAGAAAGAGTTGCTGCTTACTATTTCTAGCTTGAAATTTTTTATGAGAACCTTTATCTAGGCAAACTGGCAGCACATAAATTTCAGTATAAATAGATAACCAAAGTAAATAAAACTCACTTAAAAGTATATCTATTCCAAGGTGAGAGGGCTTTTCAGGACCCAAGGGCAACATAGGTACTTTTCTAAATGATTAAAAAATACTGACTCCATTACAAGTCAGATGTTGAGTACCCATGTAGGAAAGGGATCTGCTGTTCCTGTGGTGTGCAATGAGATTGCAGTGAAACACCTGGAATAATGACAGTAACTACAGTGAAAAATGAGGTAATGTTTTCTAAGAAAACCATAAACTTTGCATCTGGCACAAGGGTGCTCAGCATTCAGGTTGCTACTAACTGTTCTTTAAGCACTCATTATTCACACCTAATTACTACCTGAAACTTCAGTTAAATCATAGTTTACTCAGGGGGGAAAAGAGCCTCTGGAATGGATATTATACAATTACTGTATCCCAAGATTACCAGTTTTCAAATATTTTCTTTTCTGTATAAAGCAGGAGTTTAAGAGTGGAAATTGGTTATTTCTAGTAACAATGGGCGAGATTTTTCCCCTTCTTGTCACTGTGATAACTACCCTTGATCTGGCACTGGAATTGTCAAAAACTATCTACACAAATATAATAAGACTTAGGGACAAGAGGATAAGCCAGACTTTACAATTCAAAGCCATATTTCTGGTCATAACCTCACCCACTAGCGTCAGGAAACGTTTGGGAGTGGGAGGGAGGGACACGATTCAGCAGTTCCATATTCTATGTGTAAAGAGCTGTCCATTTGATCTAAACTATCTCAGGCCACAGGACAGATCTCATGTAGTCACTTTTCTGCTATTTTCCTGAAACATTATTTAATTATTCTCAAAGTAACAAAAATATTTATACTAGGGTGGGGAAAGTCCTGATTCTTCAGTCCCATTTGCAGTTTCAATGCCCCTTTGAAGTTCCCCACACCTCCAGACCTCCTGTATAGTTTTTAAAAAATCAGGGGTTTTTTGGCCAAAATGGCAAATAACTCCAAAACAGCTAGCAGTTTTGCCCACTTATTCCTAAGACTCCCACACTGAATATCTTCCAATTGGGCAAAAATCAGACAGAAATGAAACCGAAAGTGATGTGGTGTTACTTCTTGTCACATTGGTTATGCTATTGTAGCTCCAGGGTCCCCCCCCCCCCCCGCCAATTTACACAAACTTTGCTCCTACTCCTACTGCAATTTGTAGGTAGCCATGCCTTGAACAATCACTTGCTGTGCATTAAAAAATGAGGTACATTGTGTCTTATATAGACAGTTTTTGTTGCTATGTGCCTTCAAGCCAACTCTTCACTTACAGCAATCCTCTCCTTGGATTTTCTTGCCAAGATTTATTCAGAGATTTCCTGCTGCCTTCCTCCTCTTAGACACAGAGAGTATAACTTGCCTAAGGGTTACTTAGTAGATTTCCAAGGTTGTTTGAGAGGGGATTCAAACCTTGGTCTCCCATTGTCCTAGTACAACACTCAAGTCACTATACCATATAGAAGCTAGAAGTGTAACTGATCTACCACCCTGACATATCCCACCGCAGTTAAGCAGCCAGGCCACAGCTTAGACTGTGGCCCAGATGAATGACATCGCTAAGAACATGAGAATGATCACAATGCAATTGACTGCACTTCCACAACAGAATAGATACCTATGAAAACTACACTCAATTAACATGCATCCCAATCAAGGGGAAATGGCTAAGTTACTTCCACTCTCTCCACCACATAATTTCCAGGTAACACAAGGGAGTTAGCTCTTCTATCTGGGGGAGGGTTTTTTTTTTGTTTGTTTGTTTTTTGCTGTAAAGAACTTAGACGGTTATTTCAAATTTAAAACTGGCCATACTGTTCTTTCAGTGCTACATTCCTTTATACCCCCTTTCCTAGAACTACTGCTGAATTCAGAATACAAGGTTGGTATAAACCTGTAGCGTAGTGGTTCTCAACCTTCCTAATGCCGTGTCCCTTTAATATAGTTCCTCATGTTGTGGTGACCCTCAACCATAAAATTATTTCCTTAGACCATCGGAAATATGCATTTTCTGATGGTCTTAGGTGACACCTGTGAAAGGGTCATTTGAAACAACAATTCTTAACTGTTTGCAACTCCTATCATCCATGGTGACTGGCTATAGTGGATGGGGCTGACAGAAGTTGTGAAGGAAACCATTTGGAGGGATGTCACATTAGGGAAGATTCTTCTAGTAAGTTCTTACCTTACAACATGTTTGGGCTACAGCCTTGTAAAAGTTACTTTTTTGGACGATAGCTTCCAGAATCACCTAGCTAATACAGCCAGTGTAATATATGTTTACCAGTATTGAGAATCTCACAACTGCAAGATTTTTTTAATGAATCAAACAAATTGCACAAAACTGCAATAGCTGCTCCCTTGTTTCAGAGACTATAAATATTTAAGCCATACTGGACAGGTTCTTTGCATCCTTTTGATCAGTCAGCTATTCTGTGCAGTGTGTGTGTGTGTATGTGTACACGTATGTCTGACCATGTGTGTATGCAGATGCTCTTGTGCATGCACTATGCTTCAGAAAGGGAAAGCACTAGTTCTTAAGAGAAGCATTTTGAACAGATTGCAGAAATTTGAATGGGGGAAAATGCTCCTTGTCTTTTCCTTGCACTAGAGGAGGGAAACGTCATGAGGCTCAGCAATTTATCACTAGGCTGTTTTGGCTTGTCAGGACAACCTGCATTGGCTTGTTGTGACAGCAACAAATTACTATATCTGGATATTACTATATCATCTGGAAAAGTTTTCACATTCTTAATTAAGATGTACATGAAAGCTGAGTAAGCCATTTGAGAACCAACATGGAAAGATCACAACACATTTGTAAGAAGCAGTTCCTCTGCTTTCTCTTAGGTTAGCAATTCCCATTTTTGTTCCTCTTATTTTTTAGTAGTAGTAGTAGTAGTAGTAGTAGTAATAATAATATTTACAGCCCGCTCCTTTGTCAAGACAATCGGAGCGGATTACAGCAGATAAAAATTTACAGAATAAAACAATTCCAATAACCCACTACCCAACCTCCCACCCCTTAAAATTAGATTAAACTAGCAACAAGCTAAAACCAGAAAGACAGTTAAAACATAGGCAGTATCAGAAACAAACAACCATTCCGTGGGCGGTGTAAACTGTGGCGTCATAGGTCAAAGTATCAGGAGCTGGTGGGGGAAAACATATCCCAATTCGAGAGCCAGGAATAAAGGAGTTTCTGGGAAGGCCTGCCAGAAGAGATATGTCTTTATAGCTTTTTTAATGCAATTGAGAGACGTAATAAGATGCATCTCATCCGGCAGTCCATTCCATAGCCTGGGAGTGGTGGCAGAGAAAGTTCTCTGGGAGGTCTGTGACAGCCTAGATTTCATAGGCTGCAGCAAATTCCTCCCAGAGGACCAGAGTGTGCGGGGGGATCATACGGGGAGAGGCAGTCCCTAAGATAAGATGGACCCAAGCCATGTAGAGCTTTAAAGGTTAAAAACAACACCTTGTACTGCACCCGGAAACTAATCGGCAGCCAGTGGAGAGACTTAAGCACAGGTGTTATGTGCTCTCTCCTCGATGTTCCAGTGATAAGCCTGGCTGCCATGTTTTGAATTAACTGGAGTTTCTGGGTTAAGCACAAGGGTAGCCCCATGTAGAGTGCATTACAGAAATCCAAGTGTGAGGTTACCAAAGCATGTATCACAGATTCCAGGTCCTTCATATCCAGGAAAGGGCGCAGCTGGCGTATCAGTCGAAGCTGATAGCAGGCACTCCTGACCGTCTAATTCACCTGACTAGTCATGTGAAGCAACAAATCTAGAAGTACTCCCAGACTGCGAACAGAGTCCTTCGAGGAGAGTGTGACGCCATCTAGGACTGGGAGTTGTATTCCCAAACCTGGCTTTGGTCCTGTAACTGTTAGTACCTCCATTTTGTCTGGTTTTAGCTTCAATCTGTTTTTCTTCATCCAATCCATTACGGCTGCAAGACAGTCATTGAGAGGAGAGACACCATCTGAAGTCTGGGCCGATGATCTGGGCATGGAGAGATATATCTGAGTGTCATCAGCATACTGAAGACACTGAGCTCCATGCCTCCAAATGATCTACTACTACTACTAGTATAAGTAACAGTAGTAGTAGTAGCAGCAGCAGACATCATTAATTTTGTTGTTGGCTAGCATCCTGCTATTGCAACTGCTGGGAATTAATATAGATGGTCATGAATGACTGAACCTGACTCCAAACACACAACTCTGTTGCCTGACAGTGTCCCAGGTCAAGCATTTCCAAGGCACTGGAGACTGAGGTGGTGGAAAATGAGATTCACAGCATTATCCTGGTCACAGGATGGCTTGGGATAAGCAGTTGTGGCAGGGCACCTAGGGGTTTTTCTAGACAACTGTTCCCAACACACACACTCCAAAAACAGAAGTGTGCTGCAGACATGAATTCCCAGTACCCCAGTCTCCAGCATTTGGAAAATGCTTTGGTCAGGACACTGCCACGTTTGGGGGGGGGGGGGGAGATCACCAGTCAGAACTATGACCGAGCTCCATCACTGTAGCCAGATGATGATGCAGGATCTCAGCCATTATTTCATTTTACTTATACCCTGCCCTTTCCCCAGTCCTGAAAGTTAATACAGATACAGCTTAAATTTCACATCATACAAAAGTTCAAAAATAAAAACCCAAAACTGAAATGAATAATGTAACCTCACTCCACCCTAATGACATACAGACCAAAAGAGAGAAAGGCAAATACAAATCTTCCCTTCTGCCTTGCATTACAATATAAAGATCTGAGTGCTGGGAAAATGTGATACCCTACCAAAGCAAAAGACACACGAAGAACCTTGAGGAAAAACATCTGGACCATGTACAACAAATGAGTTAACTACTGTGCATTTACTACATGAATAAAAGATTATTGAGAAAGGCCCTCCGGTTCCTGACACCTGAAAATAATTACATAGCTCATTTACTGGGATGTTATGAAGATTTAGAAAGGTGCTAATAAGTTGTATACCAAGGGCTTGGCTGCTTTTAAGCTCTTTTTAGTGTTTTGTCCTCTCCACTTAAATCTCTCTCTCTTTAAAAACTTGCCATAAAAAGTGACTTCTGATTTTCCAGACATTACTAGCAAGTTCGCATAACTGCTTATTTTCAAGTGTGTCTTCTGTTAACAACAATGTAAATTAACTACAACCTCAAGCATTATTTAAAGTTTATCTGTTGTGCCATATATTTTAAGCAGCAAGTGCAGCTCGTGATTTCACCTGAGAACCAATAATTTGATTCACCTAAAAATTAGCTTAGTAGTTACTAATCAGCTTGCAATGCAAATACAAAGGAAGAAAATCAATTTAAACTCCCTGTTTGAAGCTTGTGCCAGGTCATTACTGAGAAAGCCTAATCTGCTAAATAATTAAGGCTCTGCATTTGTGGAGCAAGACGAAAGAAACTTTACAGATGAATAATAATTCTGAACTGCTGTTTGGCTCTTTTAATCTATAATTAGACTATGCACTTCAAATATAGATATTAACCTGACTGCAGTTTAAAAGCATAATCTGTAGAAAAGGTTGTGTCAAAAAGCATCCATGCTTTGCCAAAGAAAGTCAACCTCCTTTGGAAATAATTCTGGCTTGACATAAGCGGGGGAAAAAAAGTTACATCAAGCATCCTTGGGAACAGCAAGTACACACACCCTGATTAACAATAAATGAAGGTGTAATTTCCCAGAGTGCTGCTCAAGTGCTAGATCAGGGGCATTTCAGGCTTCTAAAACAGTAAGCATTATGCTCATTTGTTCTCTTTGATGCACATTTCCATCTGGACCATTGTCAGACCTATTACCAATGAAGCCCGACTGTAAACTAACCTTAAGTGTAGGTAACTGAAATAAAATCAGCTTCCTCTCCTGTTTTTTCCTGCCTGTCTTTCCCTCTCCTGTTTCTTTTGTTCTTACCTGCTTTTACCACCCTTTTCTTTTGTCCCCTGTGTCAAAATATAGAAAATAAATTCTCTGGGCAGGCACTTGTGTGCTTGCATTATGCAAAACACCATTCATGTTGACAGTTCTGTGTAAATAGGTATCTGAACAATAATAGGATAGATAACGGAAGTCATGTGATGGGGTCAGAAAGGAGGAAAAAGAATTGAATGTTGATGTGCAGCCATGTCCCCAAGGAGAATCCATAAATGAAGGCAGTTGTATTGATCTATATATCTTTTGTTTATATGTGTGCATGCACCCACAAAATGTTATATTTAAAAGGTTCCTTTATAGGCCATGCTTGCTGAAGATTCTTTGACCTGTAATCAAAAAACTAACTTCTTCAAGTTTTGTGGAACACACCCACACACTTCATAATATGTTGTTGTGAAGCTCCATTTTCCCGCCAGCTAACGTGAGGACTACAACTAAACACAGATGGAGGAGAGAATCCTCCATGATGTCATTCAAAAAGTCTTGATGTTTCAGCAGGGAGGAAATTCACATAGCAATATATGTACCCTCCCTGTACTCATGAATGCTACTGCTACAGATTTATTTTTGTACCATAAACTCATATTGCACCGTAAAATCATATTACTATTCACACTTGTGTTCTATATTAAAAATCACTATGTCTTCCTTCCACAATCTGTAATTGATACATTTTTGACATAATAGATATGATTAGGAGTGGTACAGGAATGACAGTAGTGGTCCTGTTTTGACACATCCCACTTCATACTTCTTTTATCCTGTCACGATGTCACACTGATTTGCAAACACTGAAGCAATAGTGTATTATCCCCACCAGATGGAGGCACAAAATTGTGTGCTGTTCTACAAACATGATGCAGAATTAGGACTGCCAGGTGAAGGAAAGAATAGGACTCCTGTAGTTTTAATGGTGGTGCAAAAGAGCAACCTTCTCTTCAGTCAGCAATCCTATACAGAATACAAGTTTCTCTCTCTGACTGAGTATCTAAGCATGGATTCCATGGAGTGGAATCACTCCCCCCCCATGTTCTCTTTAGGATTTGCAGCTTGTTGCAAAGACAAAATGTGGCCATCATTTATTTTTAAGCAATACAATGCATTGATGAGCTCTCTCACTGTCCTTGTATAAAAATAAAGGATTGTTCAGCTGGCATGTGATATAAATAAATCATTCTACACAAACTGAGTGTTTTGTGTGTTTTTTTAAAAAAATGGTGCAACAGTTGTATCCAGCTGATAGCAGCATAAGCAGAGTTGTGCGTATGGGACCAATGTGTATGTTGTCATGCATTAAAGTACACAAGAGTAGGGTGTGAATGCTCATGTACTATATTCATTGCCCATGTGCAGCACATATTTGCAATTCCACAATGGGTTGTCAGCCATGCTCATTAGTAATTGAGCCACATAGGTTGTGCTAATCCACCATTGATCTACATAGGTTGTGCTAGATTGGTATTCAGTATAAGGACTGCATAATATGTTACATTGAAGTGATGTAAATCTCAGCCTGTGTGTATTTGATTTGCAATGTACTATATGTAGTAGATTGTTACACACACCACATTCCCAGTTACAGTTAATAATCATACAATCAAATAATCTTTGAGTTGCAAAGGATTACCAGGGCTACCTAGTCCAACCCCTGCCACGCAGGAATGTTCAACTAAAGCACTCTGCTTAAAGATTGCCAAAGATGGAGTCCAGCACCAGCCAAGGTAATCTATTCCATAATCTCTTGTGGTTTGTAAAGGTATCCTCTAGCAAGGTCATCTGACCAGAGGCTATCTAATTAATGCCAGAAGTCAGGGGACAGAAGAGTTTTGCAAATGAGTTGATGGTCAAGCCACCATGACATTATGGTGGGTAAGGAGAAAAAATGTGTTCTCAGTATGGTAAACACAGGTAAATAAGAAAGTGGCTTTAATCAAATTGAATTTTCATCTTTACTGTGAAAAGGATAAAGTGCCTGCAGGGAATAGGCAGAAACAGATATCACTTTGCCTGGATGAGTGTGTCTGTCATGTGAATTGAATCAAAGAATGTGGGAACATCTATATATAATAAGCCATATTTCATATTGTCTGAATCCTCCCTGTGTGAGCTTTGGATCCGCTATGTTTCTGGTTATTCTTTCTGTTTCTACAGTCGAATCTTCATATCCTTGGGGGATCTGTTCCAACTCCCCCTCCCCAGTGAATAAAAAACCCTGTGGGACCTCAAGTACTGTTGCACCTAATGGTGGCATGACATGTACCACCATTTGGGGCAACGGGGCTTCCCAACTGCAGATGCTCAAATCCGTGGATGGCAAGCTAGTGGATGGCCAGGTCCCACTGTATAATATTTAGTTCTTGCAAGATTAGAATGGTCACTTCAGTCTGGCTTGTGGACTCCTAGGTGATGACTATAAGGATCTTGGAGGAAAGGAAAGTGTTAAAATGCTGAATCTGAAACAAGATGAACTGTATTACATGATTTCAGTTGACCTTAATGTATCCAGAAATAACAAGAATTATCTAATTAGTCACTGGGTGTGATTTTCTCATTTATTATAAAGCTCCCTCAGTGCTACAAAGCTAGACCATGCTCTTTTTATGCTCATTTCATCTTGTTTTTGTATTTTTAATGTTGAGATTTGCACCAGCTTTTGATTCTTTTTGGTTCTCAAATACCAATTTGATAGAAAACTGGGATTAAAACTTCTCAAATAAATATGTTTTAACACACAATAAACAGGCACATAAAGTTAGAACTACGGTATTGTTCTAAACTTGAGGAAGGTTCATACTGACATTTAAAGTATAAGCAGATTAGAGCCAGAATCCAGTTTCTGACATGCATTATCTATGGCTTATTTCTCTTGGGATCAAGCACAAAGTGCTGTTCTGTAGCCTTCTGAACAACATTCAACTCCTGCCATGTCCAACCTCCCTCTGTTGCTGTTTAACAGTAAGGAGAGCAGGAAGGGATGGGGCAGTTCGGAAGATGTAGCTCCAAAGAAAATGAACAGGAAAGTACACTCTATCTGTGAGTGCTTGTACAATTCCCCTCTCCTCTCAGCCCTGCCAAGCCGGTTCTTCATTATCTCATTTTCTTCCTCCTCCCTCTCTTCTCTACCGATAAGCAGAAGTGGCAATAGCCCTTCTGGGGCCTGACAGCTGTGGATGTGGGTCTGTATGTTTTGGATAGGGTGAAGAGCCAGCGTGGCATAGTGGTCCAAATATTGGACTACAATTCTGGACATTCCCACTTAACCACAAAACCCACTGGGTGACCTTGGGCAAGTCATATGCTCCTGGCCTCAAGGAAAGGCAATGGCAAACCTCCTCCGAACAAATCTTGCCAAGAAAACCCCCTGATAGGGTCATCTTATAGTCACCCAAAGTCAGAAATGACTTGAGGGCACACAGGATACCCACCCACACAATGTAGGCCACTATGCCTTTTTGGGGGAAAAAGACATATACATAAGGTGGACATGGAACTGTGTGAATGGAGTGTTAAGTTCCAGATAATGGATGTAAATTTTGGGCAATGTGTTTCATGAATAACTGCAGCCAGAGAGGATTCTGCATTTAGGTTGTTGAATTCATTAGCTGGAGAGGTTTCCTTTTGATGGAATTCTGTAATCTTGTAAAAAATTTCCTCTTACTGGCAGGCTTGTGACTGAAGGTGCTAAAAAAAATCCCAAAAAACCTGGGGATCTTTTTTTCTGTGACAGTCCCATCTTTAATTAATTAATTAATTAATATGCTCCCTTTCTTCTACAGTGGGACTCAAAATGGCTCATAAAAAAATCAGCGAAAATCATTGAAAAAACACACAATGAAAATCATCACATTCCAAATACAGTAACAGATTATAAGCAGTATAAAATCAATAAAAAAGCATGCCAAAGTTGAAAATAAAGCACCTTCCATATGAAGCCTTCTTCAGTGTAGTGAGATAGTAAAAGTCTAGCTTTAGCCTCCTGTGGAAAGAAATTCTATAAGGTGGGAGCACCTACTGAGAAGGCAAAGGAGTCTGTGATGATGGTGGGACCAAGAGGAAGCCTCCCCCTGAGGAAGCTAAGACACTGGCAGGTTCATAAGGTCTTTCAGATAGTCTAAACCTAAGCCGCGCTTTTTTTTATTAAGGTTCAAAACACAAAGAAGAAATAATTCAGTTTGAGACTGCTTTAACTGCCCTAGCTCAATGCTAGAGAATTCTGGGAATAGTAGTTTATTGTAGAACAAGAGCTCTCTGACAGAGGTGGCTAAATTTCTCACAAAACTACAGTTCCCAGAATTCCCTAGCATTGAGCCAGGACAGTTAAAGCAGTCTAAAGATGGATTATTACTGCAGTGTGTTTTGAACTTAAGACTCTGGGATAGCAGGATTCAAATCCTCACTTGGCCACAAAAACCCAGTAGGTGACCATGTGCAAGCCACATTCCATCTTAGAGGAAGGCAATGTCAAATTTCCTCTGAACAAATTTTGCTATGAAAACTGCATGGTAGGTTGGTCTTAAGAGTTAGAAATTGAAGTCCCACAACAACTACTACTCCCTTTAAGGGTTGTTTTAAATTGCTGAGACATTGTTTCATGCCTTTTACAAATATGTTGGAAGCTAGCTTGAGCATTTTAAAGAAATGGAATTATCTTAATAAATACATTGAAATAAATAGCAATAGCAATAGCAAGTACATTTCTATACCGCTCATCAGTGCACTTAAGCAGTCCCTAAGCGGTTTACGATGTGTAAGTTAATTGCCCCTAACAAGCTGGGTACTCATTTTAGCAACATACATAAGGATGCCAGGCTGAGTTGTCCCTGGAGACTGGGGATCGAACTCACAACCTTGTGGCTATAAATGGCTGCAGTACAGGCATTTAACCACTCTGCCACCAGTGCTCCCTGATTGTCAGAATTTTTCCCCTCCCCACCTCAATCCTACAGAACAACAAAGGATTGGAAGGCTTGCTTACTCTTTTTGGAGAAGAGCTTCTTTCGACGTCCAATGGGACTGAGCTTGTATTCATTCTCCTCACAGTTGCAGTCCTCACTATTCCTGCTGTAGTATTTGGGCAGTAGGTTGGAGAGACTCTTGCTGCTGCCTGGAGCTGTAAGGCTGGCCATCCCTTTGCATTTGTGCAGCTTGAGCTTCCCACTTGGATCCTCCACACACTGCCATTTCTGTTGTTTTTTTTTAAAGGAAGAAATTTCAGTAAATGTCACAGTGGAAACAATGTTATTCTATTTTTGGTATGCATTACTAGCTAATGTTATTAACAGGCCAAAGCCATAAGTACTTTTCATGAGGGCCTAGAGACCAAGCAAGGCCCATAAGTTTGAAGGGGGATACCTCATAACTATGAAGGGGAAAGGGCCTAAATACTTTAAAGACACCAGATCACAAATGTCTTGAAAGCTAAGCAGAGCCGGCCTTGGTTAGTACTTGGATGGGAGACCAAGTAATACCAGGTGCTGCATGCTGTATTTCAGAGGAAGAAACCGGCAAAACCATTTTGAGTATTCTATGCCTATGATAACCCCATAAAATTCACGGGCTTGCCATATGTCAGCAGGTGATTTGAAGGCTCGTACACACACATACACACATGAATGGGAAAGAGTGGGGCTAAATTATAGATCATGCTTGAGTATTTATTTAAATGGTTTATATGCTACTTTCCCCTAAATGGGACTCCAGGCAGCTTACAGTATTGATTAAAACAAAATGGCAAAAATGATACTTATTACTAAAGTTTAAAAAACACTAATGAATTCAATAAAAATATTACTTTAAGACATTAATTTAAAACATTAGTAACACATAAAGCACATACTACATATTATGAAAAGCAAATCCACTGCACATTCTTCTAACCCAACCAATTAAAGACTGAAGTCCTGTTTACAAAGTTAAGTCTTCGAATATATTTATGGGAATATGCTCCTATCAATATTGTGGCAATATCTTTGTTAAAGGTAAAGCTTTTCCCTTGGTAAAATTGTATAGTCATATCCGACTTTAGGGGACAGCGCTCATCTCTGTTACTAAGCCGAAGAGCCAGCATTGTCAAAGATGATGCTGTACCATATGGCCAGCATGACTACATTGAATTATGTTATTTTCCCAACAAAGTAGTACCTATTTATCTACCAGTACTTGCACTTTTACATGCTTTTAAACTGCTAGGTTGGCAGAATCCAGGACTAGTAGTGGGACACACGTGGCCATCAACCTGCAGATCTTTCAACCATCAGAGTCAGCGTCTTAATGCTGAGCCACCATGTCCCGTAGTACCTTTGTTAGGCCAACTAAAAAGGAATAGAATTTTGAATGACCTAATAAAGAAAGGTAATACCCCCCAAAAGACTAAGGAATTTATGGTCAACATATGAGTTAATCCTGCAATTACTATGTCCCTGTTTCTATTTTCCTACTGTCCAACCAGACTAAGTTTAGAAACTGTGTTAAAACAGAGGAAGCAACATTCTGTATTTTAAGTTGTTGCCTTGGGTCCTCAATCCAACAGAAAGTATGCTGGGGGAGCCTAGTATTCTGTGACAGAGTTTTGGGATTCCCTATTAGATATTCTCAGTCAACAATTACTGATCATGTAGTTTCTTTTGCACAGTCAGAAAGGAGCAAAACAAAGCATTAGAATATAGCATTCAAATACACTGTTGTCAGGCACAATTGGTGTGAATAGAACTTCACAGGACACCAGGATGGACAAGACTTTAGGTTCTAAGATCTATTCACTTTATTTGATGAACAAGGTTTAGGCTGTTGCTAAAGTCAGAAGAAGACCAAGAAAAAAGAAAAGAAAAAGAAAATGTAGCAATGGGAATAATCAATTCTTGACTGAACAATACCGGTAAATTGGTATGCACACAAAAATCCACATTTGGATTGCTTGAGATCAGGGATTCTAACATAGTTCTGTCATGATCAAAAGAAATGCAGGAAGACCTGATAAAGGTGAATGGAAGAAAGACCTGGTCTAAAACAACAGGTTAGTATTTTTACAGGTGAGAAGCACTAATGCTGAGATAATCATAACCAGCCTTGTGATATATCTTTTTTTTTTTTCCTTTCAATTTTACTTGCTCTGTTTAGACTGTGGGAGTCAGTAACCTTTGGAGTACTGCAAATCAGCTAAAGAACTACCAAAAGTCCTTCTACTCACCTGTGGTGATCATGTGTACACACACAGTGTGCCATGAACCACTGTATAGACAGATTTTTAAAACTTCACAGGATTTTCTGTAGACTGAATCAGCATTCTTTTCCATGGAAACAACACAGCTGTTAGGGGCCAGCCACTTTTATGGGACTCATTGTGATAATGTAATCTTATTTGTATTACATTTAGCATCCCATATACTTGAGTGGGCTACAACATGGGGGCCAGGGGCCAATTCACCCCAGAGGGCTTCAGCCCCCAATAACAAGGCCAAATAATTCCATTTTCCTCTTCAGAACCTCTCAATACAACGACAGGAATTTTCAGAGGGTCTGCAGAGGAAAATGGAGGAATTCAGTAGGATGCTTATGGGGGTGTTTTCATGCATAGAGGATTCTGCATCGTTTTGGGAGGTTTGTCTAAAAATCACACTGGTCTTTTAAAAATCGGGGGCTTTGGGGGCCTGGTGAGGAATTTCAGAGGCCAGAAAAGTGAGGTCCATACTGCTGCATTTTGCCCACATATTTGCCGCAAGTTCAGAACTAGTAAATATACATGCCAGTAATTTCAAATGTTTTAATGTAATAAATACGAAATTGCCAGAATTAACAATAAAACAACAGGAATATCATCATTGATTTTGCCGTCTACTAAGTTGTTTCAATGAAAAGAGAAGGGGAGCAGGCAGCATGTAGATCACAGAGGTTAATAAATTCTAATCAGATAAGGCCTCTGTAACAACATTCCCTTTATTTCCTTTTATTATTATGAGTGCTGATGCTTAGATAGCTAAAGCGGCAGCATCTATGTATAAAGGAGAGGGACTGGTGGCTTCAAGGAAACTCCATGGTGTTTAAAATACACTAAATACTTAGGGGTAAAAACTACCCTAAGGGACTCCCCACCCCTCTAAAGCTTCCCATTAAGGATTGGGTTTGTTCAACAGATGCAACATAATGATGTTTCTTCTAATGCATATCCAGCCCCAGGTGGATGGCAGCCAGACAAGATGAAACTTTCTGTTCAAGCCCCAGCATAAGGTCAGCAGTAGAAAGGTACAGCTGAGTGTTATCGGCGTAAAGATGATAGGAAAAACCAAAAGAATTGATGAGTTTACTAAGGGACAATGTATATAGAAAGAACAAAAGGGGACCCAGGACAGAGCATAGCATTTTATTCTTTATCAAAGGTATTTTATTCTATACAAACCATAGAATCATAAAGTTGGAAGAGACCACAAGGGCCATCCAGTCCAACCCCCCTGCTGTGCAGGAATTCTTGATCAAAGCATACCCGACAAAGACATTTGTATTTCTAAGTTTAAAATTACATAGGAGAGGAGAAAGAGGACTCGTAGTTAATTATAAGTGTTTTCACCTGAGAGATGCTAATCTGTATTTCTTTTGTACCTCTCCTGAGTGAACATGAAGGTATTAAGCCTAGGTCTACCCACTTTAAGCATACCAACACCTCCTTACAGAAAGACCAGCTCATATAAACAAAGGAACTGGTGAGAGAATCAATGGTGCTCATCCTGGTCAGAATCCCAGGCTCAATGTTAAAAATACTTCCTGCTCGCTCCTGCTTGCCATTGTTGCCACTCTGATTTGTTTATCACCTCCTCTGGGCTGAATCCATGAAAATTCCAAGAATCAGGACCAAGGTGCAGAGGTTGCTGTTCCTTCTCTTTATTATTCTCGTTGCTTACTTGCTCAGAGAAAAGGCACCAAAGAAGGATCAAGCAGCAGAGTTAACACAGTCTAGAGATCAGCAAGAGGCTCTTACTGAGTCTCTGGTTCTAGACAGATGTGTCACTACATGCAGGTGATAACACTAGTATGCCATATAAAAACGATTACTTACAGAACCTGGTAGAATTTAAGAAAACTAACATGCAAAATGAATTCTGACAGCTATTCAAAAACACAGGGAAGATTTGTTCAGTTAATACACTCAATGAGTTCATGATGCTTGAAATCACAAGCACCCATAGCTGATTTCCCATAAATGATCCCTGGAACACATGAGGGAAGATTCAAGAACCCTATGCATACACTCAGAGCGATTCTATGCTACAGGGACTATGATATTGTCCTTCCAAGTTGCACTGGGCCAGACACTTCTCTAATGAGTCGCCTAAATTTCATGAGTG
This sequence comes from Urosaurus nigricauda, assembly GCA_034509955.1. Lineage (NCBI taxonomy): Eukaryota > Metazoa > Chordata > Lepidosauria > Squamata > Phrynosomatidae > Urosaurus > Urosaurus nigricauda. Next base: position 27,051,868 of record JAOEGL010000004.1, on the reverse strand, counting down.
AGTCTTCAGCAGTCCTACTGAGAAATGAGAGGCAAAAAAAAATACATTTAGTGAGTAGAAATCCAAAGGTAGCTCACTGTATCTTATCTAGAGATTCAATAGGAACTCAAACAAACAAGCATCTTACTGGATCAAACTGAAGAGCCATTTATTCCAGCATCCCTTGTCCCTCAGTAATTCATCAGCAGCTTCCCTGAGTGTGTAGAAGTTGGTTTTGGTCTACAATTCACAGACTCCCTAGCCAGCTGGGGCTGTTTGAGGTGTGTAGGAAAAAAATGAAGTTTCTAGAAATATCCTGCCACTGGCCTCTGGCAAGTGGCATTTAATGGAGGCTCTTGGAGTTATCCCAATTGGCAGCCATGGTTAAGATCTATCTTCCAAAACTGTCAAATCTTCCAAATCTCTGCTTTCAATAGAATCCACAGGTTTTCAGTCTTCTCCTCCCCCTGCTAGCTTTTTAACTAAAAAAGGCAGAGGCTGTCAGAACTCATAGCTACAAAGAACTTTGAAAATATAATCAGAATAAAAAAAAGAACAATGAAGTTACTCATTGTCTCTCAACTGCCATTTCTTCTAATTCTATGTGCAAAGACATTTCTTTCTGTTTGATATTTGTCTCAGAAAAAGAATACTGTAATGTATATGCCACATGTCTCTTACAAATGCAGCATGGAATCTGCCAATTAATCTCCCACAATCTGCCACAACTGTCACCTGTGCTAGAGCCCCAGTGAATTCTTTCTAATTATTATTTGAATCAGAATATTCAACCATTTATGTTATTTTATTTGTGTGTTTAGTATCACACCTTTTCTACCATACAAGATAATTACAAAGCTAGCATATATTACTTGGGTTGTTTTAGCAGCACAGCAAAGGCCCATACTCATTCTCCGACACATCCAGCAGTCAGGAGAGCATAATTTAAGAATGAAACAGTCAATCAAGTCTTGACAAGGGCAAGGGAAAATGTCAGGTAGCTGGAGCACATAAAAGGGGTCACATCAATCAGTTCATGATGATTAAAAATGAATGCTACCAGCAGCTCTTACTCACACACACACATAAACAAAGTTCTGATAAATGAAGCCAAGAGTTCATTCATACAGTATCTGCAGAGATGATTCAACTGGCAAGTACCCACAAACAAGATAGACAAAAGGAAGTACTTCACCACAAAGCAAGTAGGCTTATGTAAAATCTATTTTCACAAGGTATAGTAATGACAACCAGACTGAATGTCTAGTGGATAGATAGAAGCATGGAGAATGGGGCTATTAATTCTCGGTGGCTGCTCTCAGGCTCTAGAACTCCCTCCCTAGAGAGGTCAGGTTGGCCCCATCCCTGCTCTTCTTTCGGTAGCAGATAAGAGCATACTTGTGCCATCAAGCTTTTCCAAACTGACAAGAGTTAGGCTATAAATGCTGTGCAATTCAGATGTTAAGGTTTGTATAAAGTTTTTAAAATATTTTATATTTCAATGCATGATTCTTTTAACTTTAAAATTGTTTAATTATTTTTAACAATTTTATTTATAACATTTTTATACATGTATACATTTTAATGTTTTTGTATTGTTTTAAAATTGTATTGTTTAAAGCTGCTGTTTGCTGCTTTGAGTCCCTATACTGGGAGAAAGGATATAAGTAAATGACAACTACTACCACTACTACTTTGTTTTCAATTGTCATTGTGTTGTCTTTGACTTATGACGCTATGAATGACAGACCTCCAATACATCATCATTAATTGGCCTGCTCAGGTCTTACAAACTCATGGCTATGGATTTCATGGCTGCCTAAGGTGGTCTAAAGCCAGCCAGAAAAACAGCAGTGAAAAACTGCTCCTTGCTGGCGGCCCATCGAGGACCACAGCAGCAGCTGGCTTCAGGAACATGGTGTCTGGTTACCATGGTCCAGGGACAACCAGAGGCCAAATGGGGCTAGAACGGCCAGAGGCCGCTGCAGGCCGCTGGTCTGCTTCACACCTTAGTCATCTTGACTAGGGAGAAATCAAGCTTTATTTGCTCTAGGACTCAATGGGATAGGGCACTGAAAGGAGGTAAGGCTACACAGGATTCTGGGAATCAGGGGTAATTCCAAAGCTCTCTGTTCTTGCTGGTATACCATTCCCAGGCCTTGTCACCAGATATGCTAATTCAGTGCCGTGTTATGATCCCACTGTTGGTCCTTGTCTTTTAGATACCTGCCTCTGTGGCCACAGCATGCTGTCCTTGGCTCTAGCTCTTCAGACAGGTCAGTGATCAAAGGACCTGGAGTCCCGAGGTAGTAAAAATGTAGCAGAAACTAACCTTTTCACTATGTACAGAGCCCAGGCAGGAGAATCTAGTCAAGTGGGGTCTTGCCCTGGATGTGGCCCCTCAGAAGCAGTCCCACTGAGGCTAGGTCCAAAGGTAACACTAGCCTGATGACAACCAGCAGTTAGCTGCTGCGCTGGTATATTTGCCCTGGTTTGCCTGCCAATATGCCTCCTACATGCTTGCACCTGGCTCCTTAAAGACACAAGGGTTTGTTTGCTTAGGTTCTGTTTGACCAACCTGGTTCTGGCCCCCTTATTTCTGGATTAACTCCAGCAGGGTCTCACCACAGTTAATAAAAGAAGAATTGGTGGACTTTTCCTGGCTGCTGGCTTCCCAATCCTCACTCTGGAGAGAATTCTCCACCTGGGGCTGGATATGCATTAGAAGAAACATTTTGTTGCAGAAGCTCTGCTACTCCATCACTTTTTCCTCCCACTCAGCTGTCCCTGAGGTTTTTATATTCTCTTTATCTTTCCCTAAGCTACTGCACCTGAGGCATTGCCAGGCAACCATCCACCTGACAACCCTACTACAGGCATCTCTGTATTTAAAGGAGTTGGAGTACTTATGGTGATCTGTGCTACTCGGCTAGAGACCCATTTATTTTTGTTGGGTTTTGTTTTGTTTTTTGCTGAGGGGCCGTGCACTGTGTCCACTGAATTCTGTTCACTCACAGTTCTGATGAGTTCTATTTCCTGTCCTGTCAGCTTTCTTCATGGTTCAACCTTCACAATGATACATATAAACTGGAAATACCATGGCATGGATGATACTGACTTTAATATTTAATGATACACCTTTAGACTTGGAGCCAGCATGATATAATGGTTTGAGTGTTGGGTAGAGGCTCTGGGAGATCAGGGTTCAATCCTTGCTTAGCCATGGAAATGCACTGAGTGCCAAGAAAACCCCATGATAGGTTTGCATTAGGGTGACAATAAGTTGGAAGCAACACAAAGGCATACAAAAATTAACAATTTTGTATTTGAGGATTTTATCTAGTTTCTTCATAGCTGCCCTTCGAAGTCCTAGTCTTCCTCCGATTTCTTGACTACAGCCTCTGTTTCAATTTATGACTAAGCCAATGTGTAGGAATTTTAGAATTAGTTCAGTGTCTTTGTAAAGTTATGTAAATTATTTGTAATTATTACTTTTGTCTTATTACTTAACTGTAAGCTTTTGCACTTTCTTTCTGAATTTTTCTCAATAGTCTATACAAATCTTTGCTGTCTTTTTCTAATAGTGTAGTGTCCTTTGCATATCTTAAAACTTTGTTTCCTTCCTCCAATTTCTATGCCTTCTTCCTCCGAGTCTAATCCACCTTTCTGCATGGTATGTTCAGCATACAGATTGAGCAGAAATGCAGCCTTGTCTAATCCCACTGAGAATTGGAAAGAGTCTGCATTCTGTTCCGATAGTGATTTCTTGACCTGAGTATAAGTAATACAAGACAATCAAAGGTTTAGGCAGAGCTTTCTTTCAGAACTATTTATAGTTTTTCATTATCTACACAGGTTTGCTATATTCTATAGAGCACAGGCTGATTTTCTTCTGAAATTCTTTGGTACACTCCATTATCTAACAGATGTTTGCAGAATGATCTCTAATGCCTCTTTCTTTCCTGAAGCCACCTTGGACATCTGGCTTCACTTTACTTGCATGGGAAATAAATGAAATGGGTCAATGATTACTGCATTCCTTAATGTCCCCTTTCTTTGGGATAGGAATGTATATTTAGCATTCCAATCTGTGGGTCATTGTTTTATCTTCCATATCTGTTAGCAAATTTTACTCAGAATTTGAATGAATTCTATATCTGTAGGTTGAAATGGTTCTATTGGTATGCTAGACCAAATGGATCTTTGATTTTATATTGTTAATCCGTCTCCAGAATCGTACATTACCAACTCCACTACTCTTTCAAGACTAACACTTTCTTCTTCTTTTAGCAATCTGCCACTGTTACTAGTTGTATATAACTTTGTTGTAAACAATGTTAGGTTTTGAACTTCCCTTCCACTCAATAATGCCCTTATTTAAACACTTCAGCTGATGTAGCACATTAATGTAAATAATTTTAAAAGTCCAGCAGAAAATTGCAACTGTTGCTAATGTACTCAATTAAACTGTTTTATGACAAGTATTATTAATGTAATTTCTGACATCAGTGACCTAGCTACTGTTATACTGGGCAACTGGAAACTGTGTGGTCTCAAATAGGATATAATCTATTGATGGTAGCTAGAATTTGAATTGTGCAAAATGCAAAAAAAAAAAAAAAAAGTAGCAGTAATAATAACTAGTATGGAAACATATTTAACTGAAGTATGAATACCTTTGAGACTTTCTATGGAGATACAGTATATTAAATTTCAGCAGTGTACTGGAGTAACTCATTTTATTTCTGGGAACAATATAGTAGTTCTTTGTTTTGTACTGTGAACAATATTAGGGGGAAGTGAATGTCAGCATGACAAAATTTTGCTTACAATAGCACAAACAGTTATATACTTTTAAAATACTCCTTACTCTTTATGTCCCTCAGATCATGAAAAGATTGCCATGTATATTGTGATTTGCTATAAATTAAATCAAATGTCTGAAAATTGTTTTTGTATGAAAAGATAACTCATTCTGTTTGTGATTTAGTATTTCATATAAAGGAGTTTGTAAGGGATGTGAATAACAGGACCCCTTGAAAGTTTCTCCTTCATAGGGTTGCTGTTAAGTCAAAGCTGACTTGACAGCAATCAGCAAGAACCAAAAATAATATTGTACATAAAAACACACATTTAAATGTGAATATTAATGTTTTATCTGCCCAGTGTTTCAATAATCCACCCATTTCAGAACATATTGGAAAGAAATGTCTTCCTTTATGCTCTCACACAATGATGTCAGTTCTTTTCCTTAGTATGATTCTTTTAACATTCACATAGCCCCACCTACATTTCCAAGCATATGTTAGATTCTGTATTTCTATTGAGAAGTGCTGACCTCCTTCCAAATCCTTCTGCCACACCAAGTGGCGTTGCATTATTGCCTTCAGAGCTTTCTTACAACTGCAGCAATTACAGATGTTAACTCAAAACTCATTACTTGGGGCTCTGATAGGGGATAAAGAGCTGTGACCTTCCTGGGAGGATTTTCTATTACTCGGTAATAGAACTAACTTGCTTTAGTTACCTGATGACACACAGTTGTAATCTTAGAGCACTGTTATTTGGGGAAAAAGGGGAGAGGAAAACAACTCCCAGAGATATTAATACTCCAAACAACCCATCATTCATTTTGTTCTTTCAATATCATTTATAGGAAAGACAATAATGCCAACTGAACTCTCAGCGGTAGAAAAGGTGCAACGCTACTTTGTTTGAACTGAGGCAGTGAAAAGACTCCCTCCTGATGGATTTAGACTAATCAAGATGATACACAATAACATTGAGTTGAAAAGTAAGGTGTCCATTTCTTTCCTATATCCACAGAAAACACAGACACAAAAGGACAGGTCTGCTTTAATTACTCTTAGAGTAAGTATCTAAAATTACTCCAGTGGGTGGTAAATTTAAACGTGTTCAAGGCAATTTGCTTCAATATCTTTAGAAACATAGATAATGTTGCTTCCTTTCCACTCAGAAGCTTATTTGTCACCCTCCAATGAATCATGTAGGTTCTGAATCTTCTTCTCCATTGTATTGGACAGAATTAGACATTCTACACAAACACACAATGCTTAGTGCTGTATTTGTGTTTGAACACAGCCTTTTCCCATGTCCATCCTGAGTCTGAGACCAGGTTTAGGTTGAATAGGAAAGGATAATGTAAAAAAAATATCAAGAGGAGAAGGATTAAGCACTGCCTTTTTTTACCCAATGCTTTCTAATTACAGTGGTCCCCTGGGTTACAAAAGTAATCCGTTCCGGCGTCCCTTTTGTAACCCGGAAATCTTCGTAACCCGGGGGACTGCTTTATTTGTAGCGCCGCGCGGCAGATTTAAAGGGCCGGTGCTTTTTTTCCCCACAACCCGGGTTTTTTTTCGGAGACCGGGGCCATTTTTCCGGCCCCGGCTCTTTTGTACCCCGGGGATTTCATTGGCCGGGGGATTCGTAACCAGGGGGACCACTGTACATATAATGCTCCCTTTCCACTTTTCACAAAAAAGGCAAACACAGGATTGGATAATGTTTATCAGTTGTATTTCAAAATCTTAGAGCTCTCTGTATACTCTGAAATGTTCTCTGTTAATATTAAAAAAAGGAAATTGGGAGAAAGGATTGAAACATTAACAGGATCAAAATGTGGAACTAAATGTACCTAATGGGGCTTTCTAGATTGGCAAAAAGAAGTGTGTTCATGGCTGCATGAAACTCTAGCCTTTAGATGAGAAAAAGGGAAAGTGTGCCATGAAAACGCTTTTTTTGCGTTTTAGGGGAGAAGAAGCGCCTTTAAAAAGGTGCTGGTTTTCCCAGCTTCTTTTTTAAAAACTGTGGAACAGCGCAGCTCCATCTAAAGGCTGCGGTGCAGCTGCTAAGCATTAAGGAAAAGGCAACTTCATGTCACACTTTCCTGCCAATCTAGAAAGCCCCAATATTTAGGAGTTATTTTCTCAAAGAATGAACATGTTGCTATTTATGTCCCAAGAATATTAGGCAAGAAATGAAACAATGGAGTAAGTTACGAATTTCTTATTTAGAGATTATTGCAATTGTCAAAATGAAAATGCTACCTATAATTTTATTCCTTTTCCTCAAATTATCAGATAGTCCCATCAATTTTAATCAAAAGTCACTAAGTACATATGGCACTATAAACTTCTACTCCTCTTGTCACAGGAGAGTAGCAAAGATAGTCTGACCCTACCCAACACGACATAGGCTCATTGCAATTTCAGTCATTTAAAGACTGCACACCATGGCAAATGAATGGGAGTGGAATATCAATTATTGTGATTTTTTAAAAAAACCCGCTTACATCAGAATGTAAAAAGGAATTGTCTTTAAGACAGTTCTTGTTGTATCCCTTCAAGTCACTTCTGATTTATGGCAACCCTAAAGTGAACCTATCATATAGTTTTCCTCTGAGGTTAAGAGAGTGTGATTTGCCCAAGATCACCCAGTGGATTTCCATGGCTGAAAGTGTATTCAAACCCTGGTCTCCCAAAGGTCTAGCCCAACACTCAGACCACAATACCATACTGGCTCTCATATTATCAAGGCATGAGGAAATAATTCTAGGTATTCTATTTTCTTCATTTATCAATAGCACAAGGTTTCAAAAATCTTTAGAGGAAGGAAGCTATTCAGCTTTGTTAAAGGGCAAACTGATAAAATGTAAAGATAAAGATCAGCTGTAACAAGAGGACTGGGCTTGTCTAGCAGTTCTCCTTCATTTGGAAAGCACAAAAGGGAATCCTTCAAATAATTTATTGTTAAGATCTTGGAGACATTAGAAACCCCAGTCTTTACATGTTAAAACTTGGAGAGAGAATTTGGGTTAGACATATCTGAAGAATGCTGGAGACATGTGCACACATATCTAATCTACTATATAATTAATGGTAATTCACAGGAGAACCTCTACAAGATTATGGAGAGATGGTATTACATTTACATCAAAATATCTAAAATGTTTTAACTTTTTCTAAACTCTGTTGGAATTGTAGAAAGGTAAGTGGTACATTTAGGATGGTACAGACAGCACTAAAGGGGCAGCCTGACATCACCCCTTCGAGTGCCAGATCAGGGCCATGGCAACCGCATGTCATGCCTCCGATCCAGCATTTTCCCGGCCCAAAAAGGAGCGGCAAAAAGCTGCCCTTTCTACTATCGTGGCAGCTTTTCTGCACTCCTACAGTGTGTGGCATCTGAATGCCACACTGCCAGAACAATGCAACACTGCCCACCGTTTGGGCAGGCAGGCAGCATGACTCCAGCTGGGGGCATTGTCAGGGTGTGTATCGTCTAAACACCATGCCCCACGCTTACTGTCAGTCTGTTTCGGCCCTTAGTAATATTTAGTGGTATTATCCTTTAATAAAACAATACTGAACCACGACTACAATGACCATCGAGAGAATCATGGGCAAGGATTTATAACTGGAACAATTCACTATATAGCCAATATACACATTTATAGAAGAACAGTTCTATGTATGTTGATGGCTGATGTGTACTGTTTATCAAAGTACTGTGATCAATATGTATACCTACAGTTAATTAATGAAGAAAAAAACTATGAGAAGGTATGCCATTTATATGCTATTTAATGTGCTCAGAAAAGGTACAATCTTCTTATGAAGGATTGAAATAGAGAGCTACTGGTTTTGTCCCCTTGGCCATTTTGAGTGTGAATTGACAAGCAAGGGATACTCACTTAATAAACATTAGACTCTATGGGATCTATTCATACAGTATTCTTCTACATTTTGTATGTTGGCTTATTTTCTGATTGTTCTGAATCTTGGTAATATTTTTAACAGAACAGCTGAATCCCATGGTCACTTCAGTAGATTATAATGAAAGAAATTATGTGTGTGAGTGGCTACACTGTTACCCAGCACCTTCCAGGCTAAGCCACAAAATAACATAGGCAAGTCCTTATCATAACAGAATGAGCAGACATCATGCTGCCAAATATGAAAGACCTATGACTTCATGAGATTCATGAGAGCTGATACCTTAACTATTATGTTTTGTTGGGGACATTTACACACACAACCTTATTAATCACTGATCCAGAAGTCCTCCAGATGCAAAGCGTGAAATGTGTGACCTCATGCAAAACTCAAGTGAATACAAAGATATACACAAGGTATATTCTCAACAACAGTTGTGATAAAACAACAGGTACAAGCCCCAGTTATATTAAATCAATGTAGTAAAGCCAGAGATAGTGAGTTCTCAGAATATTCAGCCTGCATTCCATGATTAGCTGCCATACAATTCACTATTTTTTCCCCTGTGGCTGGAACTCTGTTGGTGATGTGAACAGGCATTATACCTGTATGTGTATTTTTGCAGCTCCTGCATGCAACACCCATGGGTGTGCAACCAGCCTTTCCTCAGCCTGGGAATGAGAATGGTTTGCCAAGCAACACCCAGCTACATTCCTCTACCAGATTTTGGAAGGACCCCTCCCAGACCCTGCTTTGTTTGTCCCACTGCAGAAATGCATTGTCGTCTCCTGTGGCCATTAACTGTAGGGTGCACAGCAACAGCAGAAAGCCAGATTGCACACCCATGGAGTGGGAGATAATGCAGAGGCGAGCTTGGTGGACCTTTACGTTCCACCTGCACAGGGAAGGCTCTCAGCCTGTATTTTGTGTTTCTCTGTGTGTGCATCTCTGGATATTCATTTTTGTATGTTTACCAGCTAAAGATAATACTTCCTGTACCAAAAATGCAGAGGATATATGCGCTAACATCATAGTACATCAATGCTGTAAGTCTGTTTTTTCTGGGGTTTTTTGTAAAAAAAAATCAAAAAGTAAACCTCCATAGTACAGTTAATAATGCATTTGAGGAGGGCAGATCAAGAAATAGTGTGTTTTGAGTGAGCCACTCATTCTCAAGGGAAATTTTGACTTTATTCGATAAACTTTTAAAGAAGTGCTCTCTTTAGACTTTTCAGAACATGCTCAAGGACTTGTAAAAAACACTTTGTGTTGGAAAAAGTAGTTGTCTGAATCCACCAACAGCTGCAGGCAATTCTCAGAAAGGCACATGGTGAACATCAGGGATTTTTCAAAGGCAAATTAAAGAATAGCTTCAAAGAATAGGTTCAGTCAGAATTGCAGGAACAATCACAAATAACTTATAACAGAATCTTAAAACTTTAGAATTCAGTCTTTAATTAGTTATTCTAATGAGAATAGAAGATAGGATTGTAGATAGGATTCTTTCCCATTGAAAATTCCACAAGTGAGATTCCTTAAACTAGGAGTGGGGTAGATTTAATCATCTATATATTTTGGACTTTAACTCCCACATTCAGCCTAGTTAGTGGTAAGGGATATATGAGAACTGAATTTATGAGGACAAAAATATCTGGAAGGCCAAAATTGCCCACCCCAACCTTAAATGCTTCCTTGAAGGTTATATTGTCCTAAATTTAGTTGTGAGACAGGGTACAATTACGTAACAATGATCTCAGAAAGCTATTTTACCTTGAGAGATGACTCTCTGACTTCAGTTCTGACTTCTGTTTGTACCTCAGTGTGTTTCATGCCCAGTTAAGGGGCACAAAGCAGTAGTTTCCCATCACTTTGTCCAACATAGTTCAGAAAATTAAAGGGAGAAAGATCATTTAGTGTTTGGGGAGAGGAAAGACTCATCTCACTGGGAATTATTACCACTCACATACCTTATACGAATTTCAAATGCTTGATTGGCTGATTAAGATGGGTGTTTGTGTGAACATTCAGAAACCTACACATCAAACTTAGTTATGAACATTTCCATAAATTTTACATAATGTCAAATGGCGGGGGGGGGGGGGGGACCAGAATATTCATCAATGGAACTGAAAATAATGGAACTGGCATCCCCAAAACCAGTTCCAGAAGGCTGGTAAATCCTTTAGTGCCTGTTTTCAAGAGGCATGAGGGGACAAGGTGGGCTGAAGGGAAGACAAGGAGGACTTGTTGAAGGGCCAATCAAGATGCCCTATCAATGTTAATTGAGCAATGTGCAGCTCCCTCTCTTAAATTTGTTTGCAGTAATGTAAGTGTGCAAGCTGATGATATGGATCAATACTGCTGCACATATTTAATCCTGTTTACCTCTTGAAAATACCATCCCAGCTGCAGCTTTTTAATCCCCCACCCCCTTTGCTTTCTAACCACCATATCAACTTAAGAGGGGGTTTGAGGAGAAGGAAACAATCAATTTTCTCCTCCTTGTGTGCAGAGGTTCTGATCTGGATTAGAGGGTGAAAAAAGAAAAAGAAAAGAAAAAGAATAGCCTACATAATTGATATAACCGTCTATTTGTACATATCGGTAGATAAGATGTAGCATCCTTGAAAGAATTTCATATGGGCGGCTATGAGCTTCTTTGAGAGGAGGGATGCAAAAACTAAGTATTTACATATAATAAATAAAAAATGCAGCTTTTTTAGAGTTTGTGTTTCCTGCTCTCTATTCCTTCATAGCTTTGCCCCTTCACGACGGTATAATAGTCTATCATGTACATTATTAAGCTTTTCTACCTTATCAAATTTGCAGATAGCACAAAAGTAGGAGGGGTGGTTACACATATAGGAATATAGGAACAGAATTCAGAAGGTCCTAAACCAGAAAATTGGGCAGAAATTAATAAAATGAAATTCAATAGAGACAAGTGCAAAATTTGATATTTAAGCCTCAAAAACCAAATGCACATGGATAAGTTGGGGAATACAAGGCTCAGGAGTAGTACATGCAAATGGACCTTGGGATTATTGTTGATTGTAAGTTAAACATGAGCCAGCATTGTGAGCAAAGAAGGTCAATGCTATTTTCACCTGTATTAAATGAAGCAAAATTTCCAAGTCGGGGGAAGTAATATTCCCACTATATGCTGTACTGGTCAGGCCTCATCTGGAGTACTGCATTCAGTTCTGAGCACCTCATTTTAACACAGATATAAACAATTTGAAGAGGTTCAAAAAAGGGCAACAAGAATGATAAGGCATATGGAGAACAAAACATATGTGGAAAGATTGAAGGAGCTGTGCTTGTTCAGCTTGGTGAAGTGATGATTGAGGGGTGACAAAATTGCACTCTTTATTCTCCCCATCCTTTTGGTGGGGAGTCTGAAGGACACATGGTCTAAACCCTGATTTTCATGTAAAGTTTGAAATCTGGCCAGAGGTATAAATATCCCCCTCATAGCATATTAAAATAACTCGCCTTTTTGGTCCACATCTTCCCAGATGATCTAGAGCCTTTCATTGTGATGCCAGGTGGCTGTTTACAACATGTCTCATTGGGCTGTCTGGCATGGCCTCTGTGGTGATAGGGTATTCATTTTGAAGTCAGAATGAGGCAACCAGCCACGTGACTGGTGCCCAGTGCCTCATTCTGCCCTCAGAACAAACAGCTCACAATGGCAGTGGCCAAGCTGGGCAGCAGAGCAAGACGTGCATGCAAACAGCCACCTGGCATCGGGAGTGCCCAGATAACAAGCCGACATTGGAGCAAATCTAGCAGGTGCAGACATTACCCTTGCAGCTATGGAGCCAATTGCCTACAGAGGTGGTGGGGTCTCCTTCTTTAGGTATCTTCAAAAAGAGTCTGAAAAGCTGGAGATCTAGCACTAAACAGGGTGTTGGACCCAATGGCCCATGAGGCCCCTTCCAGTTCTATGATTCTATTCTCATTCTTCTAGATTTGTCTGCAGCCTTTGACACTGTGGACCACTGTCTCTTCCTTGACTTACTTTCCGACCTCGGGTTCTCCGACTCTGTTCTCAACTGGTTTAAATCTTACTTGTCAGACCGATCCTTTGCCATGGTCACAGGTGGCCAGACTTCCTCCTCTGTTCCCTTATCTGTTGGAGTTCCTCAGGGCTCTGTCCTGGGTCCCCTTTTGTTCTCTATGTACACATTGTCCCTTGGTAAACTCATCAGTTCTTTTGGTTTCTCCTATCATCTGTATGCCGATGACACTCAGCTAAATCTTTCCAACCCTGACCTTTCGCCGGGGCTTGAACAGCAAATCTCCTCTTGTCTGGCTACCATCTCTCAGTGGATGCGGCATCGGTGCTTGAAGCTCAACATGTCTAAGACAGAGCTTCTCTTCTTCCCACCTAAGCCCACCCTTCAATACTCCTTCTCTGTGTCTGACGACGGCACTTCTATTCAACTGGTTCAGCAAGCCCACAGTCTTGGCTCCATCTTTGATTCCTCTCTGTCGCTTATTCCCCAGATTCAGGCCACTGCCAAGACCTGTAGATTCTCTCTCTACAACATTGCTAAAATCCGTCCATTCCTCTCAGCCTCCCCTGCCAAGACTCTGGCCCATGCCCTGGTGGTATCGTGACTAGATTGTTGTAACCATCTTCTGACAGGGCTTCCTCTCTCTCACCTCCATCCTTTAATCTCTGTCCAGAACTCAGCTGCACATATTATCACATCCGCTCGCTGTTTGACCACGTTTCTCCTCTTTTATCCTCCCTTCATTGGCTCCCCTTCCCCTTCCGCATCCAATACAAGCTTTTGTTGTTGACTTTCAAAGCCCTCCTTGGATTAGCCTCTCCTTATTTGTCTGAACTTCTTTCTCCTCACACTCCTTCTCGTACCCTCCGTTCTGGTAGTCAAGGTCTCCTGTCCCAGTTGAGGATTTCCACTGCCCTGTCCCGGATTCGTCCCTTCTCAGTGGCTGCCCCTCACTCCTGGAACCTTCTTCCCCCACACGCACGCCTCATCACTTCTCTAACCAGATTCAAAATTAAGTTAAAGACTATATTGTTTAGGGAAGTATTTCCAAGATTGTGCCATCTGCCCCAGGATGCCTCCTTTTAACTATGTATTAAGAAGCCGTGCCCTCCCTCCAGTCCATCTGCCTTGGTCCTGGCCCAAGAAGGAGAGAAGAACCACTGGACCTCATCACCTTCCCACCACCTTCCTCTTTTCCTTTTGTGTTGTCTCTTTTAGACTGTAAGCCTGAGGGCAGGGATCCGTCTAATTTAAGATTGTGTGTACAGCACTGTGTAAATTTACAGTGCATAATAATAATAATAATAATAATAATAAGATGATGATGATGATGATTCTGATTCTGTAAGATCTCAAATAACAAGGCTGAGAAATGTCTGTTTCTGCTGGCAGTCTGAATGAAGCCACATGTGACACACAACTGCACTTATGTTCCCTTGGCTTTTGTTATGTTTTAAATCCAAAGTAGTCAAAGAAAGCTGCAATACTAAGGAGTGCACCGGTAGGCTGGAATGAAAGTCTTCTTATCTCCCTCTGGAAGGTCCTCCATTTTGAGCATGACCAAGAGGTATGCATTGACATTCCTAGCAGTGTTTTAGGCTCTGATTTGGGATGTCCTCTGTATATTTTTTTCCTGGATGGTCCTCCATTTTGGGAAGGGGGGTTCCTCTTTCTCCCAGCCCTCCTTTCTCTCTCCATCATTGCATCACTGATGATGCATAGATGATTGACATGCATTTTGAAGTGGCACCAACTAGTGGGAATGACAGTCATGCCAAAAAAAATAAGCAATTACAAGGGAGTAATGAAAAGATCCACTTTCACAGTGGGAACTACGGATCTTTTGGAACTGATTCAATAACACAGAACAAAGGCAAATTGCAAATCGGTTTAAATGTAAGTGGGAATAAGCTCAGAAATATAAGAACAATATTAGCCCTGATATACATTTGTGCCCTATCTGGAGACATTTTCTATCTAGAATAAGCTACAGCTGTAGGAGGATAGCTTAATGTATGGAGGGAAGGGTCATTGTTTGGAAATCAGTCCTCAAACTCTAATCAACTTGATTGCTGTAAGTTTTTCTCTTGCTATCTTTGTTGCTCAGCTTCATCCTATGCTCGAGTGCCCAAACCAACTCATGGTGAAATTCCCAAACAATTTTTCTGTTCCTTGACAATAAAAACATTTCAATGACAGCACTTTTATCATTTCTTCTCTGCCAGCAAGTGGTAAGACGGCTAGAGTAATGACCAGCTATTCACTTTCCATGGACGGTGCTGAAACATTTTATTATTGCTAGAAGGGAACAGAAGAGACAAGGGATGGTAGACTGTAAAAATTAGCAGGAGAGAGAATAAATTAGAAGAAGTAGGGAGACACTTTATAGTGTGAATAAAAATGCCATGATCCAGAAATAAAAGAGTGAGGGCAATACTGGGCATTATGGACAACATAAAACTGCCACCACCCTCTGACTGGAGATGTTTTTATTGTGCAGCTGACTTGCCTCATTCACAGAATTTGAAAGTGATCCAGACAAAGGTAGTCTTACATTTGTAACACTCCCATTTCCATCTATTTTTTATCAGAGAAAATCCATTAAGGAAAGAAGCACAGAACAGCCACAGAATGCCTTTTGATGGTAGTTAGGGCTACCACTTCTACCACTTCATAGTCCCTTGATTTTGGGTTATAACTTCCTTTAGGCCCAGCCAGCATGGCCAAGTAGTATAGGAGCTTGTATAGTTTATCTAAGGCTTTTAAAAACTGTATGTGCCAACAGGTTCCTTTTAAAGTACGTATGAATTTTACAGAAAGGAATATAGAAGATAAATCAGATAAGCTTGAGAAAGGAATGGAACTAAGGAAAAAATATTGCTCCAAAACATTTCTTATTGTTTGACCAAAAATTCAAGGGAAAGGTTGCCGATTTGCTGCTAGAGTACACTTGCTATGACTGCTAGAAAAGCAGAAGAGAAGTTGAACTCTTAAATATCAGTCTGCCCACCCACTGTAAAATAGATAACAAAGTGAAGGCATTTTCTAAGCCTTTTTATACTAGGTCAGCCTCATGATGCAGCTATAGCCACAAATACTTGGTAGATGTATGATTCCCTCACCTGCCCAAGCTGTTCACAAGCAGTCTGATATTCAGCTCGCTGGCAAAGATCTTTCACCCGTTGGTATTTGGGAAGGAAATTTTCCTCTTGAGCATCCATCTTCTCATTTTCTCTTTTATGTAACAGTTTACTGAAAGGAGGAGAAAACGTACATAGTTCTATTATAACATAAATACACACGCTAAGTGTTTTTCATGTGTTTTCACATGATAAGTGTTCATACTTGCACAAGGAGTGGACCACCATCTGTGCTACATTCCCAGAAATTGGAAACATTACTTCAGGGCCTATAAGACATGAAACAGGCCAGCCTGTACTAGCTGGTAACTTCTGGGAATTTTAGTCCAAAACAGTAACTTTTCAAATCTCCACACATTCCATTAAACCATATTGTTTGGACTTCACTTCCTAGCTTTCTTACACAGAAGTAGGTTTCTAACTAAACAGGTACAAGAATGGTGATTTTGTTTACCAGCAATAATAAAGAATAATAATAATATTTATTTTTATCCTGCCTCTCCAACAGGATCGAGTAAAATATAAAAGAATGTCTACTTCGTCACATTGGGTACTTTACTGTTGGTTTCAAAACCTAACCCCTGATTTTTTATGCAGCATGATTTTTTCCATGCTGCATAAAATATTGTCTATCCTAACCCCTCTTTTTTAACGAAAAAGAGAATAGTACTTCTTGGTGGACAAATAGCAGGCATATAGGAATTGTACAATAATTATGTTAGGTCATTAAAGAATTAAGGAGTGAAGTAAAATGTGGCAAAAGGTTTCGTGCAAATAACATACAACTTGGTCATGTCATTAATTGGGTAATTGTGGGAATTAACTCAATTCTGGCAATGCCGGGAATATGACAAACAAAACAACTGACAAAAAGCTCCAATATGAATTCTGCATTCTAATAAACCAAATTGTGCACTAAGATAAAGTAAAGCTGGTTGATTATTCAACCTGACCATTTCTGTCCAATTTTCCTTAAATTACTTAATTTAGTGTGTGTGTGTGTGTGTATGCACACATATGCATGTGTATGTGTGTGGCATTGCTTTTAAACAGCTATTTTGCACAATTTATACCAATATAAATTTGTCACAAGCAAACATGTGAGCTAATTTGAACTTATTTAAATAATTTTCTAGCTTCTGAGATTTTAACAAATCTCAGGTTCAAAATGCACTGCAGAAATAATCCAGTTTGAGACCACTTTAACTGCCCTGGCTCAGTGCTAGGGAATCCCGGGAATGGTAGTTTATTGTTGCACCACAGCTAACAAAGGAGGTTAAATGTCTCACAAAACCACAATTCCAAGAATTCCCTAGCACTGAGCCAGGGCAATTAAAGCAGTCTCAAAATGGATTATTTCTGTATTGTGTTTTGGACCTTAATCACACATATGTGAGGCATGTTCTAGCCATAAAGAATGCAAATATGGTCAAAGAAAAAAAAAAGAAATGGAAAAATTCTAAAGCACCAGAAGATTACATTTTTTTGTTTTTTTCTCTTCTCCTGTGGAACCAAGAAAGACACACAGAAAACTGTCTTGTGAATGATGGAGTTTAACCATTTCATAAATTAGGCAAAAGGAAGCACTGGAGAAAACTGCTTTTCTTAAAAGTTACACCTCTCAGAGCTCCACATAAAGCATGAATGCTTACTGGCTGGGAGATTCTGGGAAGTTACTGGCTATACTGGCTGGGAGATTCTGGGAGCTGTAGTCCACAAAAATAACTTTTCTAAGGTCTATCAAAACAGCAATATTCCATTTTTTACAAAGTGCTTATTTCACATTAGTATTAAAAGTATTAAAAATACTACTACTAATACTAAAATAGTATGAAAAATCCATGATCAACAGATCAAAAAGTATTAACCTTGAAATGCAAATGGGAACCTCTAAGTTCTGAGGAACTATACATTTGGATAGGAACTGCTGAGAGACAAAACTAGGGAAGGCTATATGGTCTCAAGTACTGCTTGTGCTCTTTTTTAGAAAGAAGGAGAAAACTACTTACCCTCTCTCCACCAAGAATGAGTCCCTCCAGACCTTCACCTTCTTTTTCAAATGGAACCTGGAAAAATAAACTTAACATGAAAAGCTGAAGGAAGTTCCTGTAGGCTAAAAGGATTTGCCTCATCCCTTAGGAATCACCTAATAGAGGCAGCCTCAAACACACCCCAACGAGAATGCATGTTTTCAAGGATTGACCCATTTCACCCCTGACTTCAAGATTTCCTCAGAGATGTATATCTCAGCAGACATGCAAATTAAGCCCATGTTTATTTTCCAATGACCAATCACAAAATACACCATAATATATAGGATATATATATATATATATATATAGGAAGAAAATCACATGCTAAGAGAGAGATTTTTGTTCACTTGAGGGAACACCTTTTCTAAAAACAGGCCAAGAGTATTGCCTAATTTGGATATCTGTCATGACATGATATGGGAACCATTTTTATCTCTCTTCCGAGCAACATCTATATGGTGCAAACAGATTAGAATGGAACATACAGATATCACTGGCTTGCAAGTCTTTTTCAGACATATCGCTTCACTACAATCAGTGCTGGGTTGTGGTTTCAACCCTGGTTCGGATTTCAAACATTAGTTTGCTGAGTGAAGATCTTTGCCCTTGGAGAGGAGGGACAGAAAGAAACCACAGAGTGGTGACCACAAAGAAAGAGGCTAGACTGAAATATCTTAGCCATAGTTAAGTCAGCGCATATATAATGTCCACTCTGCTCACCATGTTTCACATCCTGGTTTATGGCCAATATCTATTCTCCTCCCACCTGAAAAAAATCCCTGCTAATAAGGATCCTGATGTAACTCCTTTGTTCAATAATGTAGGAAATACCAGAATTAGCTAGTAGAAGGAAAACTGATTAGCATGACCTGACTAAATGTGTAACAGATTACTGGCATTATAGAATTTTAAATTTTAAAAGTACAGTAGCACAAGGGCAATAAGCTGAAATTGGTTATTTCCTCCAAAGAAATGGAAAAATCACATTTTGTTGCAAAAGCTAAGGAGGTGATCCTTAATTATCTGGAATCTGTCTCCTGCAAGAAGTGTTGCCTTACCTCCAAGTTTCTCAGACCTTCCTCACTTCTGTCAGGTTATTGTCTCAGTGTAGAGACAGTAAAAAAGGTGCACATGCACTAAGGCAATAGGATTAATTTATTTTTACATATGGTTGTCCCTTCTTTCCAACACAAATAGCTTTTTAAATGTATCATTATAGCAAGTACATTTCTATACTGCTTATCAGTGCACTTAAGCACTCCCTAAGCAGTTTACAAAGTGTAAGCTAATTGTCCCCAACAATCTGCCTACTATCTTGGAAGGATGCAAGCCTGAGTCAAGCTTGAACCCTTTTGCTGGTATTGAACTCACAACCTTGCGGTTTGTGAGTGAGTGGCTGCAGTACAAGCATTTAACCACTGCAACACCAGGGCTCCTCATTATAAAGAAAAGGCCAGCAGACTTCAGGCCTGAAGGATCTACATTTTTGTTTATTAGTAGGTAAAACTGCCAAGATCCACCAACAAGAGTCTATCCAAATGACAAACACCTGAGATTACAGAATTTAAAGCCCAGCAGTTTGTTCAGAATGGTACAGAGTCCATCCTCATTCAACTTAAAAAATCTACTTCCACTACCCTGTTTTCTTTAATTTCAGTTGTTTAATTCTTCTTGGTGGGATAAGCAGAATCAGAAATCCTTGATAATTTACTGCACATCACCCACACATTTACTAGTAGATCCACCTTGTGACTGGCTAGCAAAACATGCTCTGCTTAGTAATCAAACACTTAAACCATAGAGGTATTCTTCTAAATAGACTAAAAAAGAGAACAAATATGCTCCATGAGCTTCAAATTATTTCCCTGTTGCAACCATTCTTTCAGATTAGTTTAGTCTGTATTCACTTAAAACACTTTGCATTCTGAAGAAAACAGAGTTTCTATTCAGTACATTTCTCACCTTACCTATTGACTGGTCTTTCAGAATCCAGTAATTTTAAAATGGATTTCCCATCCATGTCAGGGGGTATATCCAGTCCAGCAATATCTAGAATTGTAGGAGCAAGATCGATGTTCAGTACAATGTGTGGATTCCTGGAGAGGAAAAATAAAGATAATCTTTATAAAATATCTGTCGCAGTAATCCCAACCTAGTCCACAACATATTATGTAGGACCATATTGGAGCCTAACCTCAAATACATATGAGACTTCTGTCTTCTCATGCTTTGTTGCTCAGTTTTGGGACATAGAGGAGATCCTCCTTGGTAGATTCTACTGCTTAAGAAGGGAAAATACCAGGAGCAAGCTATATTTCTGGGTGTAGGTATAGTGATAAATCATGATTTAAAGGGGAGAGGAATGGTTGCCTAGGGCCATTTTCCTGGTCCTTGAACTCTCAAGGGACCAGATCAGTTATTTCATATGAAACCATAAGTGAACAGAAGTTCATTTCCAGTTTAGGTTGTGAAAAACAACTTTTTTAAAAAAAGATTTTCTGCTGGGGCGTGGGATGGCATGTTTTGTTTTAGGGGAGAACTGTGTTCCTAAGAGGTGTAAGTCTCCTGGTTTGGGATGGATGAAAAATGACTAAGGACATTATCACACAGGGGAAAATTGGAAGTTTAAAGGGGTGGCAATGCAGGGTCATTTGGGGCTTAGGGGCAAATTCACTGCTGCTGCTGCTGCTACTGCTAATAATAATAATAATAATAATTTTTATTTTTAGCCCGCCCCTCCGAACGAGCAATCGTGGCAGGTTACAGCAAAGGTTAAAAACAGTACAAGTTAAAATATCTTATCCCATGCCCTGCCTCCCCCTCCCTAAAAAAGAATTAAATCACAATGAAGTTAAAACAAATGTATAAACAAATAAAAACAGCTAGAACAGCAGCAGGGATTCCGGGCTGAGAATTCTAAACTATATAAGGGTGGAGAAAGCACAGAGGATGGGTTGGAAAAACTCCAAATTCTAGGTTTGGAGCCGGGAGATATTAACCATTTTCTGGGAAGGCCTGCTGGAAGAGATGCATCTTTAGGACTTTTTTAAAGCCTTCAACATTTGGAATGAGATGCATCTCATCCAGCAGGTCATTCCACAGCTTGGGAGCGACAGCTGAGAAGGCCCTCTGGGAGGTCTGCATCAGCCTGGTTTTCATGGGCTGTAGCAGATTCCTCCCAGAGGACCGAAGTGTGTGTGTGTGTGGGGGGGGGGGGGGTTCATATGGGAAGAGGCGGTCCCTTAGATAGGATGGACCCAAGCCATGTAGGGGCTTATCACATGACGCTGCATGCAATCAGAAGAGAATCCAGGGTGAATAGGAAGGAGGTCAATCAGGAAATAAGTAAATTCGCAAAACTACTGCATTTACATGTCCATGTTCCTTGTGAATTCACTCCTCTCATGTAATGGCTGCTGTGTGAACAACAACCCTCCAGATGCCTTCTGTTCCCAAATTTCCCAGAGTTTCTTGCTGTCCCAGAAACAGGGAGAGAGCCCTGGCCTTAAAGAGATGCGCACACACTCCCCCCACCTGGCTGCTCTTGATCTGCTGCCTCTCAATACGGGCATAGCTGGTGGAAGAAGGCATTCCTCCTGGACAAGAGGGAGGAATGGAGGACATGCCCTGGAAAAGGAAGGCACTGGGGAGTATTGCTGAAATCAGCCAAGTTTATGGATCCAGCCCCTCCTTTCTCTCTCTCTCTTGTGTGTGTGTGTGTGTCTTTGTGTGTGGTTGTAGGAGTTTGCAAAGGGAAGCCTGAAATACTTTTTGGGGCTTCTCTGGCAAAGAGGATCCTCCCCTGCCCTCCCTGGAGCATGTGGGTGGGTGGGTGGGTGGGACTTGTGGAAATGACACTTTGTAGCATGTACAGATGAGGTATCTCTAAGCAGGCAATGAGAATTTGTTTGTCTCCTTTTGATAGCCAAATTCACATTGGGGCCACTTTAATGAGCTTTTAACCCATTGGTGTGTGATGACCAATAGCAAATGGGCTTGCTTTCATGGGATGCCACCACTTTAACCATTTTTGGGATGCAAGCACATAGGACCTACGTGTGATAAAGTCTTAAGCAAAGTCAGGGAAAAATTCTGGTGAGCAGCATAAGGAAAGGGGATGGCCTGTTTTTGGAGCTGCTGCCACTATCGATCTATGGGGAGAGGCGGGAATTATTCATCATCATCATCATCATCATCATCATCATCATCATGCTTTCAGGAGCACTGTGTAAAAGCCTGCCTGGAGTGCCACCGCTTTTGCTCAGAATAGAAATAGGTGACTGGACTCCTTATTGAACACATACCTTGGCATCCATTTCTGTCCTCAGCAGAAGTGGCAGTGCACCAGGCAGGCTTTACACAGAGGTCCTACCTACAAGGAAGTAATGACTGCAGTTCAGAAAACAGGGGGCAGACCCACAGGGGGTAGACCCACCTGGCTGGCCAACATGTACAATGAGAAGGCATCTCACTGGATTTGGGCTGGTGTGCGTGGTCACCAATGTGGTCATCCAGGGTTGGTCCAGGGCATAACGCTCCAGACTTGCCTTGGATTAAGTGGCTGGTGTAGACACCTATTTGGTGTTTCAATCCACTCTTTTATAACCCTTACAACTCTTCATTCCCAATAAAGTAGACTGGGATTATGTTTCTTCATAATGAAAAGGCTGGGGGAGGGAGTTGGTGTCTAAAGATGAGAAAACTAGACTGCAGTGCATTATTGAATGCCATCTTGATGAAAGCATGGAAGAAGCAAGAATCCAATGTGATTAACCAGCTCAGACTTTTAATTGGTAAACAACACTTGCTCTAACTAAGATGCTCACTAAAAAAAATACAACTAGAAGGGGGGAAAATGAAGAAACAAGCCTTGAAAACATCACATCTCTTTTTGAGGACAAATATAAACTTGTAATTTACAGGGAGAAATTACAGTTCAAAGATAGTGCCATCTGGGTAGCTTTTGGCTTTCACAAAAAGTTCCATCTTAGAAACACAGAACAGCAACAGCACCCTAATTTGTATCACTGAACGAGACTGTTTGTGAATTACTGGATTTGAAAGCAAATAAACAATGACAAGAACTGAGGATAATACATTTGTTCTTTGCTTGACAAGTGCAGCTTAATTTTAATTACCAGTTAACACAGCGTAGCATATCAGGGTAAAAGTAATGAAGCTATGGTAATGAGACCTCACTACAGCAATTGCTTTTGAATCAAGACTGATAAGTGGGGACAGTCAGCTATTAATTTATGTGAAAAATGGAAGATGCAGCTGATATTAGCAAAGCAGATATTGTAGTGGGTTTGCATCAATTTCACACTTGATCCATCACCTCTTTAAGTATGTGCAACTGTTCCTTAGGCCACATTTCTAAAGGGAGAAACTCTGATTTATTGAGTCTTTTAAGACTGATTTATGTGACCATCACAGCAATGGGTTTTTACTCTCAAAAGGCTCTGAGATGAAGGTTGCTCCATGACATAATTCACTGCTGATGTAAAATTCCACTGTGACTCAGATCAGAAAAGGGTCTGAAGAAATACATGGCTCTCAAGGCCAAGGGTATATTCCTTAGAGTGGGGTTCAGAGTAGTCCTTAGGGGAATTGCACTTGCACATGATAATGAGGCAACTGTCAGAATTTCTCTTTTCTCCCTATTCCTCCTGAAAAGTTACTCTGGAGGGCAGGGAAACTCTGCAGAGAGGATGAGAGCAGCACAGTACAATGGGCTCTAAAAGGGGAATGAGTGAAGATTTCCTCCACAATCTTCCTCTATTCAGGGAGTGTCCTCTAGATTCCATGTATTCCATTAATGGATGGGACTCTTCTGTTTTTGAAACTGCTCATCTGGATCCAGCCTCTTGTACAATGTATATATTTGGCTGAGACTTGTTCACTGAACTTATGTTATAGGAAGCAGAAAGCTACAGAAAGTGGCTACATCCCCTGCCTTCTGAACAGGGAAGGGGAAACTATAGCCAAGTATGGACTATAAGGGTAGGTTGGATGTAGAATCATAGAATCATAGAAATTTAGAGTTGGAAGAGACCACAAGGGCCATCCAGTCCAACCCCCTGCCATGCAGGAACTCCCAATCAAAGCATACCCGACAGATGGCCATCCAGCCTCTGCTTAAAAACCTCCAAGGAAGGATGTGTTTGCAGTTTACCACAACATTTTGTGCCTTCTTGTCTGGAATGCTTTTACTTGAACCTCTGCAGACATTTTGAGTTGTGGTTCTAGATAATTTAATTATGGATTTGTAAATTTAACTACATTGTATATGGACTCTACATGATGATAATGACGTTCCCTGACTCTTTGGCTTAGTTCACACCTTTATTTTGGGGATCAAATTACCTATGTCCCCCACTTCTTGTCTTCTTCATACCTTAATCCAAGACCTTCTAGTGTTTAATAAACAATAATGTATCATTATTCAAAAGCATAGCAATGTTAGTTTTTATCAGCATAGAAAGATACAAACAGATTCTGTAGAACATTTAAGAACAGCATCTGGTGAATCAGACTGAATCTACAAAAGCTTATGCTACAAATTCCTTTCAGTTGATCTCAAAGGTGCTAAACAATTCCTTTGCAACTTGCTATACTACACAATTATGGTGGAACTAGAGAACTGTTAATTCAAGTTTTAATTATGGTGCGAAAATCAGAATTGTGCCCTAAGCATAAACAATAGCTAGACATAATAGCAAACATGATTTAACAAATTCTGCAAGTTTTGCAGTAAGCTATGTAAGGAGAGCAAAAGTGGGAGGGGAAAATGAAAAAGTAGTGTAGTGGGAGGAACAGAATGCTTATTATCAGTTTTCTCCCCTTTCCCTATTCTTTTTAATTTCCGCTGTCTTGGCGTTCCCCTCTCATTCTTCCCATTCTGCTTTTCATTCATATCCTTTTTCAGTGGAACACACACTTTAAGAGGTTTTGCAAGGCTGGAGCATGGAGCCAAAAGATAAAGTTATCTAAACTCACACTCTCCCATCCCTGCTAATCTTTGCAGACCATGGTTCTTGACAGGTAGTGGAGAAGCAAAGAACACACCATGATTCTAAAGGTGTGAAAAACAAAATATGTTTCTACAGTCAACAATGACAACATCCATGCCATTCTCTGTAAACTTCATGATCTAGATAAAAACAAATGTTTTCAATCTCTGTAAACTTCATGATCTAGATAAAAACAAATGTTTTCAATAATGAGTTAATTAACAAAAACCTAAATAACAAAATTATTTCAGTTATTAGTATTGATGGTAATGCATTATTCCCCTATTTACAATGTTTAACATTTAGCTATTTCTGGTGCCATATTGGGAGAAAAACGGGATATTAATATAATAAATAAATATTAACATTATTGAAATAATTTTTAAAGCTAATGTTCCAAGGGAACATTAGGGAAGTCTAAAAACATGTCATGACAGCAATGAACATCTTCCATATTAGTTTATCAGCAGTCTGGATTCAGTCAGTGGGTTAGATACTACAAGCATCATACAGTCATTGTGACTAATAGCTTTGTTGTTGTTGCTTTTGTTGTGTGCCTTTAAGTCATTACAAACTTAGGGCGACCCAGGGGTTTTCTTGGCAAAATTCTTCAGATGTTTGCCACTGCCATCCTCTGAGGCTGAGAGAGTATGACATGTCCAAGGTCACCCAGTAAGTTTCCATGGCCAAGAGGGGATTCGAAACCTGGTCTTCAGAGTCATAGTCCAATGCTCAAGCCACTATGACATGCTGGCTCTAGTGTCTATTGGTAGTTTTGTTCCATATGAATGACTTATTTTTCTCAGAACAGATGAAGCTGCCATACACTGAGTAAAACTACTGAACTATCAGGCTCAATACTGTTTACGCTGATTAGCAGCACTCCCCTAACAACTCTAGCAGAGGTTTTAAAAACTTTTATATGAAAAGAATGCACTCTGCCACTGGGGTTAAACCATGTGATAGCTATCACTAAACCTGGTAGCAACACATTTCACAATTAACTAAGCACAGCATAACAAGATGATCCCAGGCTCTAGTATTATGAGTATCCCTTTCTCCACACCATGCATAATTTATTCAATCCTATAATAGCTGTTTGTGTGTGTGTATGTGTGTGTTGGGGATGACAATGCCAGAAACAGAAGGAGGAAAGCTTAGACTCTTGTACTCTGCAGTATTCCAGAAGGCCTTCCAGTTTGGCAGTATTGTACAGCTGGTCTGGATTGTATGCACTGATGGAAAGACTAGTACAGAGGTAAATGGCACCTCTCTAAATAATGTCTTGAAATGATACACCTAGCTACATCTTGGCTTCTCCTTAGTATACTCAAAGTCAGGCAGAGAATTATGGTTCTTTGTCATCACAAATCACTGCCCATGATCTCAATACACCAGTGCCAGGAGGGAATCTGTATTATCGAGTGACTGGGTTTATTAAAATCTGCCTCACATGAATTGGAAAGAACTCTTTTGTTGGCGAAATCTGAGCATTAGATCTGCTTACTCATGAGCATGGCTTGAAGAAACAAGAGTAAGCAGACTCCATGCTTAAATTGCCTGAAAAAGGAATTCCTTCTGAAATGGATTGGGCAGACATTTTAGTAAACATTAGGTAGGTAGTCTGAGAATGTAGATTCTCTCCCGGTGCTCTTTTGATTCTAGTGACTTCTCTGATTTTTCTGATTTTATTGTGAATTTTTAATTTGATGTTTTTAAAAATTGCTATTTTAGATTATTGTTTTTATGCTGTATTGTATTGTTATTGGTTTGTTTTTTGCTGTTCTTGCTTGTTGTTAACTGTCTCGATCCAACACAGGGAGAGGTGCGATACAAATAAATAAATAAATAAAATTATTATTATTGTTGTTGTTGTTGTTGTTGTTATATCACAACATTATCCTTTAAGTTTATTCTTATTTGGATTTTTGGTATGTTCTGCTAAATTCTGTACTTTATTCTTGCTCAGATGACTACACCTCTCTGGTTCCTTGTATTTTATACTACAATTTTTTTTTTTAAAAAAAAATGAAAGCAAATTTGAAGTCGAAGGCTTTCATGGCCATATTTTTTTCTGGGTTTTTCGGGCTATGTGACCATGTTCTAGAAGAGTTTATTTCTGACATTTCACTGGCATGCTGTGGCTGGCATCTTCAGATGCATTTGTGGCTGGCATCTTCTTTCTCTGAAGCTACCAGCCACAGATGCCGGTGAAATGTCAGGAATAATCTCTTTTAGAACATGGCCACATAGCCCGACAAACCCACAAAATACTATGAGAGCAAATTTGATGTTTTTCTCCTGCTTGAGCTGTTCAAAATGTTTTAAAATATAAAAACTAACAGGCTTTCTAGATTGGCAGGAAAGTGTGACATGAAGTTGCCTTTTCCTTAATGCTTAGCAGCTGCACCACAACCTTTAGATGGAGCTGCACTGTTCCGCAGTTTTTAAAAAAGAAGCTGGGAAAACCAGCACCTTCTTAAAGGCGCTTCTTCTCCCCTAAAATGCAAAAAAAGCGTTTTCATGGCACACTTTCCCTTTTTCTCATCTAAAGGCTAGAGTTTCATGCAGCCATGAACACACTCCTTTTTGCCAATCTAGAAAGCCCCTAAGTTATTTAATTAGATTTTTAAAAAGGGATCTTTCTTACCTCACTATGTTCTTAATATTTGTTGATTTAGTATGCTGTATCTGTATTAAAATAAGATGGGGGGGGGGAACCTAAGGGTGGGAAAGTACAAGTGCTAATTATGCTAATATATGTATGCTAGTATACATTCAAGTTTGCATATGGTGGCACTGTGTCCAAAATAATTGCTTCAGTGCAAATATTTACTATTAAAATAATTACTTAGAAAGTATATTTACATAATTCCTTAGCTGATCAAAGCTACCATTTAATTAACACTCACACTCTGTGTTCTTGTATGTTACTGAGAAACTGCTTGTCACTTTTAATTTCAAAGGAGAAACGAAGGAGACCCTTTATGCCATCTCTTTCTCTTTCTCTTTCGGTAACTGTAGCATATAGAAAAATTAAATTCATTCATCTTAACAGTTTTTTTAAAAAAAATACTAAAATATTTATATTCTACCGTTCATTATGAGAGCTCAAGGCATGGTACAAATATAATCCATTTAAACATTGAATTAATCTCTGATCTACTGAGACAGTGAACATTATAACATATTTTTACTTTGAGATCTCATAGCCTATACTTTTATAGCTAAACAAAAGACAGTAGCTAGGCATTTTTTTCACAATTGTACGTAGTTTAGATTTGCCACCACCATAATTAAAAAACCCTCTGGAATTCAGACAGTAGTTTATAATTCAGTATATGGGCTGCCTAATACTTGGATACAGACAACTAAATTGAAAATAGACAAATGAGAAAATTTTGTTTGGTCTCAATTTTCAAGAAAACAAATCCTGCTTCCTGGACTATAACATAAGTTATCACACACCATTTCCAAATATAACACACCATCTCCAAATGTTGTGATGCAGTTCTTAAAATGAATATTTGGTGGGAAATGCTTTTTTTAAAAAATATATTTTCAAGCAGTGGATGGATGAATCTGTGGATGCAAAATGAATGGAAACAGAGGGCCAACTGTATATAGAATGTATATACATAAAACTGAATTTTTAACGCTTTAAAAATATTCACAGACAATGGGATGGACTGAACTTATGACTGAACACATGCAAACTGACACAGGCCAGAAACATATTTATTTATCCACCTGTGCTTGCTAAGAGAATGGGTTTAGGATAGGTCATCTTCTACATTCCTTTCTCCTTCCACTTCAAAAAAGAAAGAATGCTGCAATATAATGATCAGAAAACTGCTGCCTATATACTGGGGTTTTTTTTAATCCTTCTGGAAAACAGCTACTCCTCCAGTTCTAATACAGGCTTGAATCCAGACTTGTGCAGACTAAAAGAAAACCTACTGAAACAAAGTGAACTGCAGTTAATCAGGATCAACTCAGACCCCTGGATTTCACTGGATCTCTTCAACCTATAACAAAGTTTAACCAGTGCTTGTAAAGTTTTTAAAGAGCTATCTGCTTTATTCATTACTCTGCTCACTCAATAGGCCATTACTTGTTATTGTTACTGCAGTTTAGAAAGATAACTTGTGGAGGGACTCACTATTAATGAGTTATTATTACAACTGTGTCACTTCTAATTCAGGTATTGCAAATTGGAAATTCTAAGAAATATGGAGAAGCATTGTAAAGTTTTGGATAAGACAAAGCAATTCTTTCCTAGCATTTTTTAAAAAACCCACCCAGATGTCTTGGGCTGAAACTCCTTCGCATAATCCAACTGGAAATGGGACTTCTGTCTTTCCCAAATATGCAGGTGCTGCTACATTTTCTAAGATCCTATGATTTCAAACAATCTGCTGTTTTGAGCAGCTAGCCCTGACAGTTCCCCTATCCCATGCCCTCGCACTTACTCAGATCTGCCATTCCAACTAACTATGCAAAAAGTCACTAGATACCAAACTAAGGGAGGAACAGATGGGCAGGAAAAAGTAGTTGAAACCTACATTTTCTGGAAGTGGATCGAAATCCTCACTGTCCGCACCAGAAACTGCGTACTGCCTAGATGCCATTCTATTGGATGACTGCCCCTCTGTTGTGACCACACAGTCACATCTGTGATTCTCCACTGGTACATGGCATTGGAGCATCAGTGTACCCAGTAAAAAGCACAATCATGCAGCCCCCTACATGCCCCCTTCACCCCATGCCCCTTCCTGGACTGTCTGGTTTGTGTATGTTTTATTTACATCCACTGCAGGTGTCACACTTTCACTTTTTTGGATTGCCACCTTGACTGCTTGGGTGTGCTGGCTCCATCCTTTTTAAATGTGTACCTGCACCAGTACGTTTAAATGCGGCTTTAGGGTTATAATGGATTGCTCCTTCAGGACTGCTCTCATGTTGGGGTGTTTATATGCAGGGTCCAAGGCGTGCATTTTCTGGGCTAAGTTGGAATATCCCAGCTTCGTTTTGCTCTGGATTTAGCACTGGAGTGCGGCATCAATCCAGTTTCTGCCTGCTGTGGAGGCATCTAAACGCCTTGCCTTCAAAGTGGTTTGAAACTGTTTTATTTTATTTGTCTGTTTCACCCCAAAGACATTGAAATGAGTGACTTCCTAACTCTGAATTTAACATTTCCAATGAGTCCCCAAATTTCAGTGCCTTCCCCAATAGTAAAAACAAACAAAAAAAACTTCCCCCAACAAGTTCAAGCATTCTGAAACCCCGAGCATATAATTTCAGCTTTGCTTCATTGTAGTTTGAGTGAAAACAGTATGAGATGTTGTTTTTGGCCTCAATATGTTTGACTGAGTACCCCAGAGGCAAAAAGCAATGGCTTCTTGTCCCAAGTGGCTTTTATATTGTTTTTTAAAACTGGACATGGCAAGTGCCACGTTTGCAGTTTTAGAGACCACATAAATCCAATCTTAGAGGAACTACATGGGTTTCCACTTTGCTCTGCAGCTCATTTGAAGGTGCTGGTTTTGATCTATATATCTTAAACAGCTTGAGGTCAAAATATCTGAAAGACTGCCTTTCCCCATATGAGCCTGCCTAAAACCTAAGATCCTGAGGAGAAACTCTGGTCCAAAACACACTGCATAAATAATCCAATTCAAGACTGCTTAAACTGCCTTGGTTCAGTGCTAGGTAATTCTGGGAATTCTAGTTTATTGTGGCACCAGAGCTCTCTGATGGACAAGGCTAAATGTCTTACAAAGCTACAGTTCCCAGAATTCCCTAGCATTGAGCCAGGGCAGTTAAAAGTGATCCAAAATGGAATTATTTTCGCAGTGTGTTTTGGACCTCTGTTACATGTCGCATCATCTCCCAAAACGTGGTTGGTGTATATATGCGACAAGGCTTTCTTGTCAGCAGAACTCCAACTATTGAACTCCTTCCTGAAGGAGGTCAGGCTGTATCTTCCTTTTTGACTTTCTGGTGAGCAGTGAAAACTATACTGTTTCAGTTGGCCTTTGGATCATAAGTTAGAGGGGTCTGTCTTGGCTGTTTTTTAAAACTGTTTTTAATTGTCTAGCTTTAGAACTACTCTTAAAAATGAATTTGGGTGTGTTTTAATTGGTTTTTAGTTATGAACTTAGTGTTTTAAGCTTCATTGTCTATCACTTCAGGAGTTCTGGCAGGCTGAGAGGTGATAAAACAATTGTAAATAAATAATTCTGGAAATTGGAGTACATTGCTGCAGAATGCCAAATTTACAGATTTGATTCTGCAGTAATTCTGCAACATAATGTGGCTCTAGGGGACAAAAATGTCCCATCCCATGCATGAGGGTTAAACAACACCTGAAAGTAGAGTGTGCCTTTGGTATACGATAGGGTTTGGTCCCAGGATCCCCCAGGGATACCAAAATTCGTGGATGCTCAAGCCCCATTAAATATAATGGTATGGTAAAATGGTGCCCCATACATAAAATGGCAAAATCAAGGTTTGTTTTTTATAGTTTAATTTTTTAAAATATTTTGAAGCCATAGATGATCAATTATATGGATACAGAGGGCTTACTGTATTCACCTAGCATCCAAAATCCCTTAAAGAGCACAGTTTGGGGACCACTGTGCTAGACTGTAAGTAAGACTGTGAAAGGAAACAAATTTGTTAAACAGAGTGACTTATGGAGGGCAATGTATAACCAAGCACACAATTCTATGAACTGAGGTATAAATGCTGTGAACTTACAAGGATCCGGCCTCCACATTGGGACCCCGTATATAGAATGGGACTCTGATGTCAAATTCATATGGCATGGATTTTCCCTTCACCAATCCAAATTGACCAATATGATAGCCATGGTCTGCAGTATATATAACATACGTATTATCCAGTTCACCTGTTTCCACCAGTGTATTGTAAATCTGAAAAACAAAAACAAAGTAGTGTAGCATGGTAGACTGCAAACACACACACAATATGTTGTTGTATGATCACTTTTTTCATTGATTCATGAAGGTCTAACACTTCAGATAGTCTGTCCTTTAATCTCTTGACTTTTTGCTCTGGCTTCTTCTCATTTAAAAGGGAAAAAGGGGGGAACAATAAGACAATGTTGAAATAATGGTTTCTTTCACTGTTTCTGCACAACTTAGTGCTAAACCCAAAACAGATGCAAAGGATAAATGAAGACAGGGATTGCAAACAGCAGAGATGATTTAGTCACCCCACAATGTTCAAGTCCAAAAATATCAGACCATTAAACATTTGAAGCAGAAGACTTGTGTGCTACATTGACCGACTGCCTTTTGCCCCATGATGACTTTAAAAAACATAAACAGTCTTATAACCACTTGAATGGTACACATTACAAATTCAGTATAGGTTTTGCATTGCCTCAGGCTTTATGGCTTCAACACTTAATGTAACCAGTATGTAGCACTTAATATACCTAGCATAATTAACAAAAGTAAAAAGCATGAGCTATAATCCTGCACTGAGAAATGTTATGTCTCCTAATGCTATCTTCCACAAAATCCATCTTGCAAGCAACACAGCCCTTATCCCAACATGCCCATTGCTGTGTTGTAGGGGAGTAGGTAGATCAGTGGGATATATCCAGATATTTTCCTGGAGCCTGGCGTGCTGCAAGAGACATCTGCAGGGACCTCCAGGATTTCTTGAGAAGTCCCTGCAGAAGATATTCTTGCAGCATGTTCAGCTACAGAAAAATAGCTAAATGATGCATCCTCTCTGAACCCCACCACCAAACAAGTGGAAATGGCTGTGTTGAACTGCTTACAAATTGGGATTTGGAAGGAATTTTGATCATTTTGTGGTTAAAACAGAATTCTCACCTCTGAAATCACCCCCCAAAATGAGCTGTGATGACATAAGGTCTGATATATAGCACTGCATTACACCCACACAATTCTGGCCATAAATAATAATAATAATAATAATAATAATAATAATAATAATTTATAGCCTACCCAATCACTAGGAATCCGGACAGGTTACAACAATAACTTATTTGTGAAGGAATCATGTTCCAGTAGTCTTGGTCAAAGTTAACTCTTTAGAATTACATATCCCAGAATACCCTTGCCGGCACAGCTAATGGCACTGTTAGATGGGACATTCTAGAAGATGTAGCCCAAAAAAGAAAACTTTTCCAATCACCGGTTTTGATATCTGTATTAGCACATTTTGAGCAAAACATATTTATCCAAAATGTTTATGACACTTTCCTTAAAAGAGCATCTGTCTTTAGGAAGTAAAGAGTGCAAACTGAGACATATTATGATGACAGAATTATCTCTTTGCTGATTTAGAAAAGCACTCAAGAAATAATTACTTTTCTAAAACATTTATGAAAAACTTTAAGATTGACTTTGACTGACTGGCTGGATTATAAACATTCATAATGCCTAATTATAATTATAAATTATAATATACACATGTGCATATATTTTTTCCTAACTAGCTGATTTAGGGTTGTTGTTGTTTTTTTTTTAAAACCAAGCCATCAATTTAGGCAAGTTACAATACTGGTGGCAATTCTCTCCCAATGAATGCTGTAGCACTTGATAAAGATTATATCTTCCTAGAGAAAAGAAACCACCAATCACCAGTAATAGTAATAATCATAATAACTAGCAAGATGATGCAGGGCATGCGTATAATCTTACCCTGGGCTTCTTAGGATGCTTGCATTATACTTAATGACAGGAACAAAATGCAAGAAGATCGGATAAGTAGCGATAAATTGTTTTGTCTCCATGTCTGACTGGCAGTTTTACAGGCTTGAACACAAGCCCATCAATTTTCACAGAAGGTGGCAAGTGAGATGAATGTCACCACAGTACAGAGGCACAGTTAGTTCTGTGAGGTTCTTTGGCTCTGTTCTAATACCACAGTCTTGGGGTCAAGCTCACTGCCAGTCAGCAGAACATTGTACAA
Organism: Urosaurus nigricauda; assembly: GCA_034509955.1. NCBI lineage: Eukaryota > Metazoa > Chordata > Lepidosauria > Squamata > Phrynosomatidae > Urosaurus > Urosaurus nigricauda. Next base: position 27,017,970 of record JAOEGL010000004.1, on the reverse strand, counting down.
GATAAGTGAATATATGAATTGGTCTGATACTGAGGTGCCTTTATTTTTCAAGAGCTCTTAACCATGTAACCCATGCTGCTCTTTTAAACTGGAAATACAAGAGAATGAACCTGGTAATATCAGGTTCACTGCACTATACTGCTAAGCCAAACCTGGTATCAAAATGACGTGAGCACCTGCACCTCCCAGGCCTGCAAGATTGTTGCTATAACTAATTTGATCCTTTCTCATGTTTCCACATAATATATGACTCCCAACACAGGAAAACAGATGAGAATTCCCTGAGTATATCTTCATACTGAGGTAGGTATACACTGGCAGATGCTCCCAAATATTTCAAAAGGACACTATGGCTTATACAGAGTAATAGTAGTGGGAACCACCCTTCTTCTCTCCTAAAACTGTAGATAAGGGGACACCACCACCCCAACATGAACATGAGCAATAGTTGGAGTGGAGGGAAGCTGTTTTCATCCCCAAAGCACCTTTTCTTCCTTAAGTGATTTGTGGTTGAAATGTTCAGGCAGTGCCTTGGAATGCACAGGTAAGCTATACAACTCTCAAACAGTAAAAGCTGTGATGTACTGATAATGTTTAGCACCCAGAAGGCTAGAAGAGTGGCTCTCACCAGGATTATTCATCCCCTTACCTCACAATAGCTTAGACATCTCTGTTGTTCTCTCTGTGACTATGAGCCCAGTAGAGGAGGAGAGTCCTCCAGCTCTCCACTGCTTCATTTACTTAGTTCCCCGTCTAGCTCCATTCACACTAATGGGAAGTAGGTGAGAGGATCTGGCCTCATTAACCCCTGCCTCATTGACAGTATTTATTGATTTCTGATGCAAAGACAGACAGCCCCAACGCACCCATACAAACTATATATTGCATGTTCCTGTCCTTTCTGATAATGTCACATATATAACCTTAACTATGGAGATGATCACATGGGCAAATAAAGCATCCTTTCCCCGAAGGGATACGGTCACCTTGCAGGTTGTTATCAGGTGTTATCACACATTAAACACCGACTCTGTCACAGGGCGACTACAACCCATCCCCCAGCCACACTTAGCCTGCTGATTTTCAAATACAGAAGCTTCCCATTCTTGAAAATTGGCTAACTGTGGCTAGGGGATGGGTTATAACTGCCCTGTGACAAAGTCAGTGTTTTAGCATATGATAATACCCAATAGCAACCCATAAACCAACCTTATCCCATTGGGGAAAGGACTTTATCTGCCTGTGCAGTAATCTCCTATGTTTAGTTTTATAACTCAAAATTGATTCACCTTCATTTCCATGCACAGAGAGACAAGAGATCAATGTAATAGGTACATACATATCAACTTGACAGTGACACAATGCAAGTAGGAAATAGAGGAAGGGGGTAAGTTGCTAGTAAATGAAAAGCATTTGGAATGCTCATCTTCATTAAACTAATTCTCAAATAATTATAAAAAGGTGTACCATATGCTCAGATATTTTCCATCAGCCTCCTATAGAACTCTACTCTCTCTTTCATCCTAACCTGAAATAAGTCCAGTGTTCTATATGCAATGTGGCTATGAATTTCGATTTTTGCAAGATAATGCACTAGAACCCCAAGGTTCTAATCTTGGAACTGTTTGAAAAGTCCCCATTTTAGTGTTCTTAACTACAATCACTTTAAATAGTCAACTTCCTCCAGACATCTTCTATCTGTAGCTTTCCTGACATAGAGCACTATAAAAAACACTACAACCATCAACATGGTTCAGCATGCTGTTTTAAGTTCCAAAGAACTGCCTCCTCTTAATGTAACTTCATATCAAACTAATTTATACTTCCTAGTAAGGTAACCCAGAACACACCGAAAATAGCATGCCACAGCTGGTAACTCTCAGAGCATGGCTGAGAGCACAGAATTTGTTTTTGTACAATTTTCCTTGTATGTGTCATCTATAACCACAATAGACATTTGGGAATGTTTTACTAATTTTGAAATTTTATAGCATGGTGCTACTGTTCCACCTGGGGCAATGCAACCATATAAACTAAATGGAAAAGTTGAAGTCTTGAGATTATGAGAATCTGTGTTTAGCTTGGCAAAGTTCAACATGCTTCTCAGATGTAGGACTTACATACCAAACTAAAAGGATGACATAATAAATCTTACCGCCTCCATAGAGTCATCCACAGACATGAGTGTCTGAAGGCGCTTCTGCTGTAGCATATTGGTGAATTCCATATGAATGGGTTTCATGGGGCCAGTATACCTCATTATCCAGTGCTTGTCTGGGTTTGGAGCATAATTATAACTGGGTGTGCTAGAAAGAGAGAAATAATGAGCAACTGTTGGTAGAATAAACATAGTGTGTTACCCATTCTGCTGAAATATTGTATATTCTGGAAATTTGCATAAATACTGACTAACATACAATGTAGTAAAGAGCCCTGGTGGCGCAGTGCTTAAATGCCTGTACTGCAGCCACTTACTCAAAACCATAAGGTGGCAAGTTCAATACCAGCAAAAGGGCTCAGGCTTGCATCCTTCCAAGGTCACTAAAATGAGTACCCAGATTGTTGGGGGCAAGTACCGTAGCTTACAGTTGTAAACCACTTAGACACTGCTTAGGCAGTATGAAGTGGTATATAAATGAAGTTGTTTGTTTTGTTTGTTATTAAACATTAACATTCAGGGTCATTTTATAAAACAGATTTCTAGAGCTTATGTATTGCTAACCTTTGGAATTCCATATACTAAGACTGGGGACAGTGTAAAGCAGACAATGTAGCATCATCTCCCAGTTCATTGTACACAGCTGGTGAACTGTCATGAGAATTTCAAAATTCTTATTTTCCCCACTTAAAATACAAAATAAATTTCTAGCCTTGATAAATAATTATTTATATCCCGCCTCTCCCTACAGATCGAGGCAGGTTACAATACACTTCAATAAATACAGAAATATATAAAATATGCACTATACAAATTATAAAAATAAAACCAATCCTACATAATCCCCATCCCTCCCCCATAAACAAAAACAATAACAGTAAAATACAGATTTAAAATAGTTAAAAACCAGCAGACAGAAGTGAGGCAATTTGGGGCAGATAGGGACCATTCATATTAGTGTATGGGAGGTCAGTCTGGAAAGGCCTGCCAGAAGAGATCCATCTTGACAGCCTTCTTAAAGACTTTAAGAGTGGTGATATGATGGATCTCCTCACTTTAGGAGTGGCTGATGAGAAGGCCCTCTGGGAAACCGCAGCCAACCTGGTCTTCCTTGGCTGCAGCAAATTAAGTATAATAAAGAATAATGACACTACGCTATAGGGCAAGGATTGGCATTTTCTGGCCATTCAGATATTGTCAAACTGAATTACCATCGGCTCTACATAGCACAGCTAGTAGTGAGGGATAATGAAAGTTAGAGCCCAGCAATCCAAGTTGCTCCTCCTTCTAAAGATTGAAATGTGAGGATGGAACTCTGTTCATGAAAGGGTTGGTTAGGATGCAAACCAATGTGACCACTTACTGAGGTCTTAAACCAAAATTATAGAACACATTCTTAATTACCTAAAAACTGAGTAAGCAAATGATTTTCAGCAATGTGGCCTATTATGTGTTTCCAGAATGGATATTTTGAGGCATGGAGAGCTGGGAGATCTCTTTCTGTTAAGAATATACCTCTAAGATAGGATTAAATTCTCCACAGCAGATAGGGAAATATTATAAATACTGCATCACTTTCATGATTTATCTAGAAGCTGGGAATGTGAAAATTGTTCTGCTCAAATGAAAACTAACCAAAATAGCAAGTAATATTCTGAGTAAATGAGAAAATATTTCAAAAGAAGCAGACTAGCATTAGGAAGTTCCTGTCCTGAGGAGCAAAAGAATGATAGAGCTATTCTAATTTCATTTGCACAGACTGCCATGGCTCACTTTGACTCTTCAATAACACCCAACTTGCTGAAAAGGATATTCTATATTTCTTACAATGTGGTGAATTTAAACCTATTTGATCATATAGCAGGAACTTATCATCACTTTAGTTGAAGTCACCAGATCCTAGCTTTTTCAAGAAGTCTTTTTGAATTACAACCCTCTGAATTTCTTTAGCCAAAACGATATACCAAGAATATTCCATCCAAACAGCATTACCTACTGTTGCAATCCAGCAAAGTAATTATTCTAAAATCTGGAAAGGTCTAGTTTAAAAACTTGGAATTTTGCCCTTGCATGGTCAGCTAATGTTTTCTGCTTGTTGTATTGCATGTTGTATTCTCCAGTTAAGCAAACATCAAAACATTGGGCATTTCTGTCATTTTAGATGCTGTTCTCATGACCGGGGAAAGTGAGCTTGATTAATATCACCTACATTGCATGAAAATGCAAAGGTTGATCATATGAAAAAAATAGAAAAATCCATATTAGTGGAATAATTTTATTAAGCAAACTAAAAGGATAATAAAAGATTGCAGGCTTTTGAGATCTTCAAAATATTTCACTGGGTTTCCAACAAAAATCAAGCTGCTGGTGGAAGGAGTACATGGACCTTATCACATGGAGCAAAAGGTTCTTGGAGCATTCCTGAAGCATGAAGGTGTGATAGCATGTTGCGCTTTTAAAACGTCACTGAGTGTCCCGCTACTCTCCCATTGACAAAGGGTTTGTGGAGTAGCCATTTTTTGAATAATGGAAGATCCCATTATTTTAAAAATGACTGCTCCGCGAATGCTTTGTCAATGGGAGAGAAGCATGATGCCTCAATGAAGCTTTAGAAACACAACACGCTATCACACCTTCACGCTTCAGGAACCTTTTGCTAACATTTTACCGATGATAAGTGACTCCATGTGATAATCCCATAGAGTCTGAAATCATAGGAGATTATTACACACAGCTGGGATAGGGACGGGATCACTCCCCTGTCCCTATCCCATTGATAACTATTGCACAAAAGCCTTTCATAACGTAGTGTTGATCCTGTCATTATCCTGTTATGGAAATGACATTGCATTAATGCAAACTCCCATTAATGCAAAATGCTGTGCAATGCCACTTCAATGATGGAACAATAACAGGATCACTGCAACATCATATGAAAGTCTTTCGCTGCCACTTGCACTTTCTGGATGAGATAATGTCCAGATAAGCGCGACATTGCCTGAATGTCCAAAGGAAGAGACAGGAACGAGGCAATGACGTCCCAACCCCCCCGTGATAATCTCCATAGTGTCTGAATGATCACAATTGTGAGATGGAATGGGGAAGGAAGGGTCTGAAGACATGCATTTAAGGTGGTTCAAATAAGGTCTAGCAGGTCATGTGATCTATATGACATGCACATTTGGCTTGCATTTGGGATTCTCTGGACAATAATACTAGCTGTTGGAGTTTTTGTGAATGTATTGGAGGGGAGAGCCGAGTTCTTAATATAAAATTACTATTTATCTGTCCAATGTTCTAATAACCTTACATGTTTATATTGTATTTTTGTTATATATGTTATTTTATTTTTGATTTGCTGGTCTTTGACCATAATATAGTTTTTAATTGATACATGTTTATATTATATTACAGCAAATTACATTACAGTGGATTCTAATGTGTTTCAACAAGGGAAAGCAAGCTTTGATATGAAGGTACTATATTTTGAAAAGTGCTCTGAGACAGGAAAGGGTGGATTCCTCTTTTAGGAGGAAAGGTTGCTTATTATTCTCTCTACATTGTTGATGCTCTCTCTGATTTCAGAATGTTATTGTGGCTGGATAATGACACTGCCGCTTTGAAAATGCTGATGGTTATGGAAACTGTTGCTATGTAATGCCCTGAATGAATCTAAAATGCTTGGCAAATTCCTCTTCCAGCATGCTTTGTGATTTCCTGGCTCATCTGAAACCTCCTGCTGCTTAATCCACCCGAAGTCCACGATCTTCTTTGATTACTACAAATGTAACCCTCTTATACTTAACAGATTTGTCCGTCTTATGGCCAAATACACAGAGTATAACAATTCTGGAAGCTGGGCAAAAATAAGCACTTCAAATTCATTTAGAAATGGGGGAGGAAAAAGGAGAGGGAGTCATCCTAGTTGCTCTACAAATCCTGATTGTATTTGACCTTGGAAGAAAAATGAAACAATAAAATGCATACAGAGACAACTGTAAGAGCCCCCATAAAACCTATCCAACCATCATGGATAAAGGCCTATTTAAGCAGGAAAGAAACACAGAATGTTGTACATGGAGTATATAAAATGAAATGTGAGCTTAATTTGTATATCTCACAGTGGACATTTTGCATATTTTTGAGAAGACACAAGATTGCTTTCACCAGATTAATTATCCTATAATATAATTCAACCAACCTTTTCTACATTCATTCAAGGACATCTGCCATTCCTGTCTTTCAGCCAATGTAATTAGGTCTGTACTGGCATTTCAAAATTGTATTTATTTCACAAAAAGTCAATAGCCGATCTTTTGATTTTAAACTTTCCAAAGCAGTCTACAAAATAACACACATATCTGTGTGTGCACAAATCAGCAAATCAAAGCAACGTACTAGGTACAGAGAGGTCTTTGGCAAAGTTTTTCTCATGCTAGAGGAAAGGAGCACAATTATTACTTCCTTACATGTGTTGAGAAGCATTGGGGAAGAGATGAGAATACTGAGGGGCTGAGTCTTCAGGGCCATGAGGAGCTGCGTGGCTGAGAACCATCAAAACTGGCCGATGGGGATACATCTTCTTTGAAATTCGGAAGAAGCTAATACTGTCATTGGTGATCAAGTCAGTCAGATAATCCTAAAAAGGAGGAGAAGGAGAATGTTTAGCAGGACCAGATCAAAAGCCATCTAAGGGATTCTGATTAGAATATTAGATTAAAAAAAAAAACAACGCTGGGATTTTAAAAGTTGCTAGTAAATATTTAAAAAACTTTTTTTAAATGTACATTCTTACAGTTTTCCACACAGTTATCGGGCTGCAATCAGGGGAACTGATTTGCCCCTTTAAACTAAGAGTGGACAAAGTGCAACCCACCATTTTAATTTTGCTTGCCTAACAAGGTAAATTGCTTTCCTGGTAGCTGCCAAGAGAGGCGATTCATCTTTTCAAAGACAGATTGGACTTGCCCCACCATTTAATATATCTGGTGTATGTGTGTGTGTGTGTGTGTGTTGGTGTTCCATGTAGCACTCAGAGGGCACCTATAACAAAAATCTGCCTCAGGTCCACTGCAGTTGTCCATCCCTGCTTTGAAATATTTAAAACTGAACCAATAATACAGTATGTTCTTTCATGATCATCCTCCCCATTTCTTTCTTCTGCCATGCTCTCCCTGTGTGCTAATTAAGACAAATTAGAAAATATGATTATTCAGGTAGGTGAGAGAAGGGTTGTTTTGTTTTGGGTCTCAGAAGCTTTACCATAGTTTCCTCATTTTGGTCTCCAGAGAGAAGTTCAGGCTTGATTTCCTACCTGACATGTCTATCTTTTTAGTGATCCAGGGTAACCATAGGACTCTCCTCTAGCACTGTATTTCAAATTCATTAATTTCACACATACACCCCACAATAGCATTAATAACTGTCCAACTTTCATGACCATACAAAGCTATTTTTGAATACCTGGTGAAGCCAAGTAACTCAAAACAACCCATGAAATATTTTGTCCAACTGTTAAATATATGTTTTAAAAAAACATTTAGCCATCTTTAATGCAACATTCTCAAATGCAAAATACACTCAATATGAAATCAGAGAGCGTGTGTCAAACTTACTTTGGCAAATGTTTCCATTTTTGCTAATAGCATCTGATTTTGTCGAGGGCCTGCCAGGCCATGTAGCAGGGTGCAGCGATAAGCAACACTATGAAAATGGGGTAGGTGAAGGTAGAAATCAATGGCTAAATGGTGCAGTAAAGTGCTGGTCTCAGGACACAAGGGATGGATTTTCTTTTCAGGCGGGGAGGCAAGTTTAAGCTCTACTTCAACATTTATGGGGCATGTGTTAATTGTGACCAGGAAACAGTGAGGAGACAAGCTCCACCTGCTCCAAGATGATTAACTGTTTATTTAGCTTTTTTAAAAAAAGCCCCATGTGTTTTGGCCTCAATGAGAAAAAGCCCTATTCAAGGGGTAGAAACAAACATAAATATATTATAGGCATTAAAGAGACATGACAACACTCAGTTAATTATATCTCATAAAATCAGATGGAAATAGGTTATTTTTCTTTTTAAAAATATGCATACCCTTCAACAGAAATCACTGGAGTTGAGAACCCTCTCCAAAACATAGGACCATTGAATATAAAAAGAACAAGTTCCACAGTATTTTATTATATATGCATATTCCAGATAGTCATTGAAAAGGAATATCCACCAAATAATAGATAGACAACAAAGCTGTCTGGACCTTAGAGAAGATACATGAATTGCTGTCTCCTACTCCTTTCCCACATTTTAAAGCTGCTCAGTAAGTAGGTCAGTATAGAATTCACTTTGCAGGAAGCTATTTTCCTGCTCCCCACTCCCAAAGGTGAAACTATGCCACTGTACCACAATGTAACAATTATTTTAATGTGTAATGTTAATTTTAATTCTATGTTTATGTGTTTTAACCTATGTGATTAATTGGTTTCATGTGTTTGGCTATATCTTGTATTTTAATCTGTGTTGTACATTGCTTTGAACCTTGGGGAGAGGAGGGTAAGAAACAGAAATGAAGTTGTTGTTGTATACCATTGTACCACAACTACTATTTGTATGAACAGCCCTGGTGGCGCAGTGGTTAAATGCCTGTACTGCAGCCACTCACTCAAAACCAGAAGGTGGCGAGTTCAAGACCAGCAAAGGGCTGAAGCTTGACTCAGGCTTGCATCCTTCCGAGGTCGCTAAAATGAGTACCCAGATTGTTGGGGGCAAATAGCTTACAATTGTAAATGAAGCTGTTTGTTTAACAAATTGTAAGCCGCTCTGATAGACTTGGCTGAAGAGCGGGGTATAAATAAAACATTATTATTATTATTATTATTATTATTGTTATTAATCTTCCTACTTTCATCTGCTCATTGCAGTTTGACTTGCATGAATATGATCTGGAAAAACAGAAATCACTTACAGCTGTAATAGCAATAGTAAGTACATTTCTAAACCGCTTATCAGTGCATTAAGCACTCCCTATGTGGCAAAGTACTAGGATGATGGGTTCATGGTATGGATGGCTGTTTGTGCACATGTCCCCTAAAACCAACAGAAGACAACCAGAAAATGTGGGTGAAAATGGGCCTGAGAGAATGATGGGAGGCAGAACTTTGCTAATGAGTCCAGAACGTCACCAATATGGGAGGGGAACAAAAGCCATTTGAATCTGTGGTACAGTGAAGCACATGCCTCAAAGAAGTGAGTCAACTCAGGACAAATTTACATTGACCTCTATTATTATTATTATTAACCTTTATTTATATAGCGCTGTAAATTTACACAAGAAAACCTTCTGCAGACAGAGTGACCAGGGTTACTCATTACTTCAGATGTGTGTGTGCATTATGTGAATAGAGAATACAAATGCAGAAACAATTGTATGTTTTCAGTCACAGATGAAGTGTCATTCACCCCATCGGGTTTCGTGTGCTCCTGCATTCTCTTGGATGGCTCTGTGATTTTGGCAAACTGAGTGTGGTCAAATGACTGGACAATCATAAGCTTCTTTGAAAATTCTACTATCTTTGTCCAGTTCAGAAAAAAGGCCTTGTAAAATGTAAAAGTGACAAAATATTGTAGGGATCAGAATAACAATGACAACAATACTTGACAAGGAATCTAACTGAATATGAACATTCTACTGGATTTTGATAACATATCATTTATATCATTTACATATCATTTATAAAAAAAGAAAAGAAAAGAGGTCAATTGTTCAAAATAGCACCAATGGGTTGCTAATTCTTTTGCCAGCAGGGAAGCTATTTTTGGAAACATAAATACACAAAGAAATTGAAAAATCATTAAAATAATCTCCTGAAGCGATGCTGCTGCTCCTGGAAGCGGAAATTACAGCTAATGAAAAGGTATATTAAGAAAATGCAGAAAGGGTTCCTCTTTGTGATATTGCTTTAGTACTTCAAGCGTGATGGTAATACTGATATTTCTTTTCATTCTGTATTTAACCAGGTACAAAGGTAGCAATTGGGAAGGGTCACAGCTCAATACCAGAGTTCATTCTTTGCATGTTACAATTCCAATTGCTGCTATCTCAAAAGAAGGGCTACAACATTCCTCTGGCGGATACTTTGGACAGCTGTTGCCAGCCAATGTAAAATAGGCAACACTGAGTCTGCATCTACACTGTAGAATTAATTTAGTTTGACACTGCTTTAACTGCCATGGCTCAATGCTATGTAATTATGGGATTTGTAGTTTTGTGAGATATTTAGCCTTCTCTGTTAGAGAATTCTGGTGCTACAACAAACTACAGCTTCCAGGACTCCACAGCATGGAGTTATAACAGTTAAAGCAGTGTCAAACTGCATTATTTCTACAGCATGGAAACAGCCACTGTGTATGTTGGAAACATTTGTATGCTACCTCACAAAATAACAGTCTCTGGGTAGGTTACAAAATAAAAGGCAAGACCACAAAATTGCAAGTAGTATAAATCTAACAACAAGCAAAACTCATAGCAATCCTAAAATTAAAATACAGGTTTTACAACTGAGAGGCCCAGGCTACATGAATGCATTTAACTTAACATCTATTACATATTTCAGATGAATTTAGAATACATTTTAACATCCCTGTGCAAATTTAAGTTACAGAATATAGGTTTAGATTTGGATATCTGGACAATAAGTGGGTATCAATCTTGCCAGTTACACACTTGGCCACTTTTTATGAGAACAGAAGGCAAGAGTACATGATCAGTACACACTGCAGAATTAAAACAATTTTCTAATTAACAGAACCGCACAGCTTGAGTTCCTGAATTTCTTTTCATAACATTGCAACCAAACGTTAATTGAATTGCTGGATTACTGATAAGATTTAAGTTTCCCAAAATCAGCATACCACAACCATGGAAACAGTGATTTTGCAATAAAGAGAATTAATCACATGCATGCATCAGATCAGAGCATGTCTCTCTGTGTTAATTAAAGTACAGAACACCAGTCAATGGAATACGAGTCAAGCTACAATCCAATCTATTTCCCAGCTGGTAAGACATACTGGAGTGTTTACTGTCTCAGGAACTGCCTGCTGTTGCTAAATAAATTTTAAATTATACATCCCTCTAGAAGTAAAACGATAATGTACAGTCTCAAAGAGCAGGTTTATGGATTGCAATTGATATTACCAGCAGAGGTTTTCAAATACAAAACAAATACTTTAATTAGAATGAAGCCATAAAGCATCAGCATTATTCTCACAGTTGTGGCCAAGGGGAGAAAAGCTCAAATAAATCAAAAGGACCTACCCTAGAGTAGTCAAATCCATGCTTTTCCTTCACTCCATTTCTACAGAGTGTGTAGTTGTAAAAGCGAGAGTTCTTCAATAAGCCAACCCATTCTTTCCAGCCAGGAGGCACATAGGAACCATTATATTCATTCAGGTACTTTCCAAAGAAAGCTGGAGGGAAAGTGGCAGAAAGGATATTGTGAGGAGTCAGTGATAAATTTTCTGCTAAATATTCATGGTGTAAAGATCCTTCATTTTTACTTTTTGCACAAAATGCCCACATTCCCCCCTCCACAAATGTTTTATATAACCATCATACGCAAAATATGATTTAATATTTACACAGTGTTCAAAGTACCTTAAGCATAATACAAAATATGGAATTGGTACAGATCCTGTTCAACAAATTCCTAACACAGGTTGTAAACTTCTAGTGATCACCAGTGATATCAAATAATAAGGAAGGGAGCTCTACAACAAGGATACAGAATACGTGGCTGTTGCTTGTTTGTAACTCCCATCCATCTTAATGCAATCCAACAAACACCATTGGCTCAGTAATCTGAGAAGTCATATGTACCACATCCTTGTTCCATGTAAATAAATCAGTATTTGGTCCCTTATTGGTGATGATTGCAGTTTGCGCAACATTATTGCTTCCATTTCAAAACTGAAAACTTTCATTTTGGAAGCCAATAAGCAACTGTTCCTAAGAAACAGCCATGCAAATTTCATTAATTTCATTGTGACACCATTTTTTTACCATGCTCTCTGAGAATGTGAGTTACATGCTCTATCAAGGCAGAAATAGGTTTTGTTATTTGGCAGGGATGTCTTTACTCATCTTTCACCTTTGATGTTATTTAGGACATGCCTAGCTGTGACTTGATTAGGGCACTGGAGCCATGCTAGTATGATCTTAGTAAAATGCAACATTTATGCTTAAAAAGAGGTGGGACAAAATTGTTGTCCTTCTTTGAAATTGATTTCACCTGATGACTACTTAGGAAAGAAATGAATTTCTGCAAAAAATAAATTAATTATGATCTTTTAAATAGTGGCTCCTCTTTTTTGTGCATCTACATTTTAGACTCTTTATAAGTGCTTTTAAATTTCTTGGTTCTAAATCCAATTGTTAATCCCTAAATACAATAGACCCACTGAATTAATTAGAGTTTGGTTTAGTAAACAGTTACAGTATGTAAGATCCATTAATTCAGTGGCCTACTCTAGTTCTGATTAACAAGTGGATTTAATTCTTGTGTTTGCACAGGGTCACAAGCCTCTGGGTGACTGTAGCAGCTATCAGTTCTGACAGCTGCTACAGCAACCTTCAAGCACTTCCTTTCAGTCATCCCTCAGTATTGCTGCAGCTATACTTGTTCACTATCTGGAAGAATTCAATTTCTTCCAGTGATAAACAGAATAAGAAAATCAGAAACTAAATGAAGAATCATTATTATTATTATTATTATTATTAACCTAATAGACACATAAGACTGAAAATTGACACATAGTTTTAAGTGACTTTGCAAAGGTAGCCACGGATATTTTATCATCTATGCAACTGCTGACTTCCATGTTCATGCAACAGGAATGTCTTAACAAATTCAAAACCCTGTCTGCACAGGCCAAATAAATTAGCTTCTCCTGTCCTCTCAGCAGGGAGACTGGATGACATAGGGCCCAATCCTAGAATATGGTATGTACAGGCTGGATGATGTCTGGCTCCTTCAGCACCAAAGCCAGGGTATGCCTCTCTTACCACTGATTTTAAAAAGTTCCCAGTTGCTCCAGGTCTTCCCAGAAGATCTGGAGACTGCTATTCTGATGCTAGGCAGCCATGGATTGCTTTGTTTTGAAGTACCTCAGGTAACAAGATGCCTAGCCAAGTGATTGAGGTTGGGCACCTTGTTCTGACCTTGCAAGTGAGTGAGTCACAGCAGGCTCTGAGGTCTGGGCTTTCCCCAGGGCAATCTGGTCAGTGCAGACAGGACCTTAGATCCTAAAATCACACTGTCTTTGCTCTTCATTAGATTAATTGTCTCACTTAGACCAAAATCAGAGAACTGAACAAAGTAAAAATCCAAACCATTACAAAGTCATTGTACACACAGAAAGTTAAGAAAGGATTGGAATAAAAACATTTCTTCAGATTACTTTGCTTTCTCAGTTACTTCCAATATTTAGAAATATAAATACAATCCAAAATACTGTGTGGGTAACTGAACAGTGGAACAGATTTCTTGTCCAGGCCTTAAGAGTCTAGGGATAATGGAATGAAATATTGATTCTTGGCCACAGGGACATACACAGCAAGTTTTTTGTGCCTCGTCATTATAATACATCAAAGTAGAGCTGAGTTTCTGCAACTGTTATTAACCCTTCCCCATGTCAAAAACTATGTCCAGTACCACCACTCAATACCCCCCAAATGTGCAGATGCAAACTCACAGCATGGGTGAGCATAGCTTCTCCTTCTGGCAAAATAGATTTCTATAAAGCAGTTTAGCCAAAGTCCACAGAATTTTCTTATTCTTTTTTTTAAAAAAGAATTACCATGCCAATGTGTGTGTTGGGTGCCATTCAACACAAATATATTTGCCCCTGGTGCCATTCAATACCTTTTCCAATCTTTTTGGTCTTTTAAAAAGATCCATCATGTGAAATAATGTCAGCACTGCACAGAAGTCCACTTATGTACTTGATTGCTCACCACTACCCCCCCCCCAATCCATTTCTAGAACATCGAGAAGGAATTCTGAATGTCATGCTAGAACTTGGAGATTTTCCAGTGCTTTCTAAGCCAAATCTCAACATGACAAGAACAAGGCCTATCTGCACAATCAGTTTGATGCTATGGGAGTTTATTAGAGACAGTGTATCTGGGTTGTACTTGGTGCCAGAAGAATGCCTCCTATATAGGTTAGCTTCTATCTAGAAGAAGAAGAGGAGGAGGAGGAGGAGGAGGTAGCAGCAGTAGTTGTTGTCATAGTGGTGCCAGCAGTAGTGGAAGAGGAGGAAGAAAAGAGGACAAAAGAGGACACAGATGTACCTAAAATCTATATACATTAATTCATGAGTACAGTACAAATTGAGAGCCAGCATGGTGTAGTGGTTTGAGCACAGGACTAGGACTCTGGAGATCGGGGTTCATGTCCCCATCCAGCCATGGAAACCCAGTAGGTCACCTATAATGAGTCGTGCCCTCTCAACGCCAGAAAATCCCTTAGGGTTGCCATAAGTCAGAAACGACTTGAAGGCACATAACTACAGACAGCACCAATTAGGAGATAATTATTCAACTGAAGAAAAAGGAAGTACAGATCACTGTAGCAAGGAACACATTTGTGTGCTTCCACAGTCTGCTGTTGACAGGCAGCTTCAAGACTTCTTCCTTCTTACAGTTCTTTAAATAGGACTTGGACCTGGACATCTCTTTCATATCAAGGGCACCTTCAACTAGAGTAGGGCCATTTGTATAATGCAGTTGCATCTGCACTACAGAAATAATGCAGTCTGATGCAGCTCTAACTGCTATGGCTCAATACTATGGAATTCTGGGATTTGTAGTTTTGTGAGATATTTAGCTTTCTTTGACAGCAAGCTCTGGTGCTACAACAAACTACAAATCCCAGCATTCCACAGGATGGAACCATGGCAGTTAAACAGTGTGAAACTGCTTCTTTGCAAATGCAGATGCAGCCTAAGACACATGGGCCCTTTCCAGACCGCCCAAAAGAGGTGGTCTGGCACCACTCTTTTTAGCTGCGGAGCTTCGCCGCAGCAGTTAGATGCTGCAGTGAAGCTCCACCACAAAAAAGGAGCAGTAGAACCGTGCTCTTTTTCTGCACCACAGTTGCGGCGCAATTTAAGGAAAAGGCACCATTTGGCACCTTTGCGCCGCCGCAACTGTGCACCTAAACGACATTACATAATGGCGTCGGCGCCGTTACTTGCTAGGGTTTGTGAGCGTATGAAAGCTGCGTGCTCACAAACCCTAATGGCGCCACCCAGGCGCCTTTAATGGCGCCACCCAGGCGCCCATCTAGATCGGGCCATGGTTATGTTATTGTATAGTTCAATGTGATGACGTGAGGCAACATAACCACCTATCTTCCACAGTAGAAATTTGGCTGTCTACCAAGACCAACCTAAAATCTGTAGCTCTCTGGTTGTGGAAATTCATTCCACAGAGTTTACATCTCCTCGCACCATTTTGAACATTTCTTTCCTTTTGCTATATTCCATACTAATGACTGATTTATCACCTCCCTCCAGCTTACCAGTAGGAGAAAATCTTGTGTGTGCATGTGTATTCTGATATGTAAATATAACCAAGTCTGCGGTGTGCAATAAAAAATGCAGAATATTTTTATGTAAAGGGATTTTTTGTCTGCTAAGAGTTTGCAAAATTTACAGTGCCCTACTTAAACGTTAGGATTATTTTTAAAATCACTTTGACCATAAAAAATGGGGGGAAAGTGAAATGACAAGACTGAATGGAAGGACACCAGCTTATGATATGTTAAAAAAGAAGAAGAAGAAGAAAAAAAACTCTAAAAACAGAATATATTTTGTTCCATTTAGCAGTAAACTTGGAAGAAGCACTAAGAAAAACACAGGCTCATAAATAGACAAAGAAACAGTATAGTTGTAATGAACCTAATTAAAAGGAACTTCCCACCCATTAAGCCTGACTGGTTCTAACCACAAACATTCAGCTCTCCCAGAAGTTGTTTTCAGACAGAAGAACTGTAAGATTCTAAAGGGTCATTTCAAAGCAGAGAAACCTTGGCAAGAAAAACAGAAAGTCCATGCTTTTAGAAGTTTTTCTTGATATGTCTCTCTGAGGAATGGTGTAACTGGGGCATGAAGACCTAATGCTGTTCCCAGTTTTCTCAAGTTTTTATTTCTTTCTGTAAGCTGAAGTTATTGGCTCATTATGGGAATCATGAGATGATCATTCATAAGGTGGTTCATTCCAGTTTCAGTACACAAAAGTCAGAAAGGAGTTTTGAAGAAAAGGCAACAGGGAAAATCAAGCCTGAAGGACAGAACAGAATGCAAAAAGGAATTGTCCAAGATGTGTTAATCAAGGGAAGTAGTTCCTGGTGAGAAATGATGAAGTCTAGATCAGCCAATAGGCAAACAGGGAAGACGGCGCCAACTGCAAAGTTTGAATTGCTTGAGTTAGTTCCCAGAGCCCACGGTCCTCAGACTAGAGACAGCAGTAAGCAAAGTTCATTGAGAAAATTTTGTGTGCTTAAACAGAGACTTGACCTTCAAGTCCGGCCTGGAAAACATGCCTTATGAGGAAAGACTCAGGGAGCTGGGAAAGAGATGGATAAGAGGTGATATTATAGCCTGCTTTAAGTATTTGAAGGGGTGTCACACTGAGGATGGAGCAAGCTTGTTTTCTGCTGCTCCAGAGACTAGAATACAAGTGCAAGCTAAAAGAAAAGAGATTCCACCTCAACATTAGGAGGAACTTGGAGGTCTTTTATCAGAGGCTGGATGGCCATCTGTCAGGTATGCTTTGATGGAAAGTTCCTGCATGGCAGGAGGTTGGACTGGATGACCCTTGTAGCCTCTTCCAACTCTATGATTCCTTACTTTTTAATTACTTGCCATGTGGCTACATTTCTGTATAAAGAGACTGAACAAACTCGTCATGTTGACACAATCGGGGAGATGAATGAGGGAGGGGACAAGGAAAGAGGTACATTTATTGACATCCATTTAACATTACCAGCCTACATATTCTAAATTTCAAATTTTTAATTTTCACTTTTTAAAAAAAGGAAAAGGGAGGAGGGAAAGAAAGCAATTGGCAACAGAAATAATTGCACCCCATGCTTTTACTAACAGCAATAATACAATGTGAAGTTGAAGAATTTCACTGCCAGAATCCATAGTTTTTTGTGGGGTTTTCGGGCTATGAGGAGACTTTACACCAGCTATACAACACAATTCTTTTAAAATATGATTTTCCAAACTGTAGGAAGAGCTTACAAAAATACACAACTGGTGGAAAGATCCATTCCCTACTGGGAGGATTTCAGCTAACCTCAGAGAAAAGCTGAAATACCAAGAGGGGTTGCACATGACATGGTTAACATCCTTGCTAACCAAAAGATACTGATGTTTCAAGTTGGAAGTCCTATCTCCATTGATGCCTGGTGTTTCTGATTAAATGTTTCTTTTCTCTCATGATTTGAAGGCCTACTCATTCAAATAAACTTTTAATGTGTAATACTCTGCTGCACTTAAAAAAGCCACTATTTTATAATTCTACACAAGGTGTTTTTTTAATCTCCTACAAGTTATTTTTGTGTTTTGTAAACTACAGAAAAATAGAATATAAATATATTGCTTACTTGTGTGAATTTCACGTGTTCATCTATAATGCCATTATTTCCTCATTCTCCATCAATCAGAAATTTTAAAAACTACATAAAATTTTCATTATTTTCACTCTATTGTATTGAATAATTTTACTATACATATCCAATGCTTTTGTATGTTTTAACATAAAACAAATTTTATAATCATCTGGGTATTTCTTTTTTGAGCCAAGAACAGAATTGCAATATTCAGTGAAAGTGCAAAAACTCCTCTTCGTTACAAATCACTGACTGTGCAACATGCACAGTCTGGCAAATGGATCATATTATCACATGTAATATACAATTATCTAATAATAATTTTATCCATTTTTCCTCTATAACATCATGGTAAATGATTCCCTTCCTATTTTTATTTTTACAGTAGCCCAGTAAGGAAGGTTAGGCTAAGAGGAAATGACTGTGAAGTGAGCTTTATGACCAGGTGGGAATTTCAGCTTGGAAAGACTACAACATGCACGGTGGCTCTTTTGTTAGAATGTGAAACAGCAGTTCTGAATGCTAATAGCAGAAAATGAGCAAAACTGACAATGCAGCATATGCCAGAAGTACCATAATCGGAGTAGACTCTTTGGCTTTTATGAATTGCTCATACTCGCTAACAGGAATCTATATTACTCTTTAGAAAAGACATTGGCTCAATAATCTGATATGGCTTTTTATTTTTGTAAGCATTGTGGATTCCTGAAGATCAAAATCGAACACAGTCTGTAGAAAGCCTTTTGACAAATGTGCAAATACTCTGCTTATATCTCTGCTGTTTTGAAGGTTTCCTTATGTGAATCTCCTACTTTCAATTTTTTCAGTAAATACCAAATGAAGAATCACTTCTGCTTGCCTGAAATGATAGATCAATACAAGAAAGCAATATACTTTAAATGCAGGTCCTGGCATCCAATCAGAACAATATGTTAAGAGCTGGATGTGTGTGGCTCTTAGATAATTTAAAAATACACTAAGCAGATATATCTGTCGGGGATGCTTTGATGGAGAGTTCCTGCATGGCAGGGGGTTGGACTGGATGGCCCTTGTGGTCTCTTCCAACTCTATGATTCTATGATTCTATGGGGTTTAAAAGGAGGCAGAAAAATAAGACAGACATATAATGGTTTGTGGTACAGCACAAGGAAGCATTAAATGCTTGAACTGATTCTTTGGCTATGGATACATTCAGTTTGGAACACGAAGGGGTGGGAGGAAAGTCTAAATAATCTCACTGTGACCATCTATTATTTATACTGTGCAGTAATGTGCAGGCATACATATGAACAAGCACAGTTACACATGGAATGGTCCCACAGCATGGTCTGAAAGGCACGCCACACAATCTGCAGTGTAGAAATTAAATAGCTCTGGATCAGTTCAGTGCCCACCCAGATGAGAAACAAGAGACAAATGTAATTATAGTCATCCCAATAATCCCTTTCAGACAGCATTCTGTAAATGGATAGGGTGTGGGCCTAAAACCAAAGTTTCATTCACTGGACCCCATTAATTTCATATGATATTCTTAGGCAAGGAATACTCAGATGTAGTTTTGCCAGTTCCTTCATTAAAAAGGTCACCACCTTTCAGGTTAATCAAACTCACAGGATTACAGGAGCAATGAACTAACTCAAGCAATGAGAGAATTGCCCCCTAAGTAAGAATTCTTCCCTGCATTGATAATTTTTTCCTTCCCTCTCCAAATTTCTAGCACTGCAGCGAGTGAAACACTGAATATTGTTCACACCTAGAACATTTCTATTTTTTGTCTTCACATTCCCTTGGGAATTCTTCTTTTGATGCCTAAAACTGTATTTCTAAATGCACAACTAATGATATAAGTCAACGTAGTGCTAGAAATTTGAGGATAGAAAGAAAAGTTGTTGGTGGCCAGAATTCTTATTTGGGAGGATGACACTGTCATTTTGCACACACACACACAGGTTTTCCCAGCTCATATTCTAATTTACATAACAGTAACACCTATCGTTATAAAAAGAGCAAGGAAATCCATAGGGTAATGGTATAAGCAAATGGCACATGTTGTACTGGATATTCCTGGGAAAATTCAGCATGGACTTAAATCTATTTACTATACAGTTTAATTCTACCCCAAGGGCATGCACAAAAGCATTTCAGAAGAAGTGGCCTTTGAATAAAGAGAAAGATGGTTCCACATAGGTGTTCTTTGAGGAAATTCAAGCATCAGAAGCAGAAAGGGAGAATACTCAGATAGGTTAAAGATCTCTGCTCATTTTTTTAGTGATTGCTTCCCTTAAAACATTTGACAACTGAAAAATCCATGAGTGCAGATGTCCTAAGTGCTTGCTGATTAAACTCAGCATAAAACCTCACAATCCCAGTATCAACATGGCTTTACTATCTCATGTAAAGAACCCTCTCCCAGATTTTAATTCAGGTTGTTGCATCCATGACACATCTCGTCTGGCAGACCTATGCAGTCAATTTTAAATCATGACTTTTTAATTTGTATATGAACTCTTATGAGTGTATTTTAATGGTTTTATACAGTATTGTAGTTTATATAGTATTGTATATAGCATATAGTATCATATAGTATTTATATAGTATTGTAGTGGACTTATGTGTTTTTAATTTTGTTTTGTATTTTAACAAGCTGTACCCCTGCCTCAAGCCTTGAGCAGAGATGGAGGGAAAACAGAGACAACAACAATAAAAAACAATAGCAACAACAACAACATATTGAGTCATGTAAGGTAAAAACCATAAAAACTATCAATTTGTGGTATAGAGAGATACTAAGAACTCCTGTCCTGAATGGGAAAGGATGCCACCAAAAATTATCAACTACCACAAGATTTTCTTTATTTATGGCCCTTTAAAAAATAACTTGTTTTTGTTCCAAAATACCTTTTTTATGTGAACCATTTCTTTTTGAGCAAATGGAGGCTATTAAAACCTACTATTGATATTTTCCAGTGGGACAATCTTGGCTAGTTCCATTCAACAGTTTTGTATAGGTCAAACAATTTATCTTAACACACTAGACAAAAGTCCAGGCTTTATGAAGCACTTTATTGCTAGAGATAAGGCAAGATGATATATTATGTATAATCCCCTGTTCTTGGTGGTAGTTTCTCATTATATACCATTATTGATTTCCTTTTATCTAAGTTTCTGTAGATTTGTTTTATAAGCATTTCACAGAGCGGTTCATCAATTTATTCCTATACATTTTAATTTTTTAAAATTACATTTTTAGACCATTCTTTTGGCCAAAAATGTACTGCGCTGTGCCTATAAAATCTAAAGTAAAACAGTAAAAAAGGGGCAGGAGGGGAGAGAGATAAGAAAACAATCAAAGCCATACAATGATGAATTTTTATCTATGTCTGAACAAAGATATGCAGATGAAACCATACAACTAGCAGAAAACATCATAGACTTGGGACAATTACTAAGGAAGGTAAAAGAACAAAGTGCAAAGGCAGGTACTGCGGAATGGCCACAGCAGATCTACATAAATTCAACCTAGATAAAGAAAAGATCAAAATAATTAAAAGACTTCCTATTCCTTGGATCAAACATTGATCAGAATGGAGACTGCAGTCAAGATATAAGGCTAGAAATGGGAAAGGCAGCCATAAAAGAACTAGACGGGATCCTAAAGTGTAAAGATATACTAATGAGCACTAAAGTTAACATTGTCCAAGCCATTATATTTCCCCTCACCATGTATAAATGTAAGAGCTGGACATTGAAGAAAGCAGACAGAAAGAAAATGAATTCATTTGAGATGTGGTGCTGCAGAAGAGTGCTGAGGATCATGGACAGCCAAAATGACAAACAAATAGATCCTAGAACAGATCAAGTCTGAACTCTCCCGGGAAGCCAAGATAACCAAACAACAATTGAACAACTAGCAGGAGCACCCTATCCCCACCAGCAGTATCAGTGGGCCCGACTGGGTGTCAGCCCCCCTTGAGATGTCACCTGTTGTGGTCTGCACTCCCTGAACCCCTTAGTGACACCCTACTATATGCACTGGATCCCACTTTCCCTTAGCACTCCCAGGAAAAGAGCCTTCTTCACCACCTTTTAGCCTTCTTTACCACCTTTTAGCACAATTTTCATGCAACACACTGGTATAAACTGGTATAATGCATACAGCATAGGCCTAATTACCCTAAAGGCACAAGAACCCATCTGATCTTGGAAGCTAAGCAAGGCCAGCCCTAGTTAGTACTTGGAGGGGAGACTGCCAATGAATACTAGGTGCTGCAGGCTATATTTCAAAGGAAGGAACTGGTAAAACAACTTTTAAGTATTCTTTGCCTAAGAAAATTCTATAAAATGCATGGTGTTGCAGTAATTAAATAGGCAACTTGAAAGTGTGTGTGCGCGCGCAAACACACACACCCAGAGTGCCTACAGCATAAACTGAGAAGCCCCAGAAGAAACTGATCTGCTTTTAGTGGTTAAGACTCAGCACACAGAACTGTGACTCAGAGACCAGAGTCCCTATTCCTGGCTCTTGACTTATTTTGCAATCTTAGATAATATGTTTCCGCTGTTTGCCCTTTTTCTGTTTGACTTTGAGCAATTTCCTTCCCTATACAAGCAGCTACTTATTTACAAAAGATTACAACATACTTATTACCATATTATCTATTCTTGCAAAGCACAATAACAACTGTTGGTGAACTTAAAATATGTGTTTTGCTGAAGAATACTTTACAGGCAAAACAGAACCAGGAACACTTTGCATGGTGGCTTTTAACTGATTTTATTTTAAACCACATTGAGCATTCTTATGAATTCATGGCATATCCATTTGATATTAAAATGATTCTTTACACTGATTATATACATAGATGATGATGATGGAATAGACATAGTTATATTGCTCTCTATTGATTCAAGACATGGCAAGCAAATCATGCAACTATACCATTGTGTACCCTACAGGCATCAGATCCTTTCTGATCTTGGAAGTTAACCAGGGTCAACTCTGGTTAGTACTTTGATAGGAGATGGCCAACAAATACTAGGTAATGTAGGCTATATTTCAGAGGAAGGAACTGGCAAAACATCTCTGAGTATTCATTGCCTAAGAAAACCCTAAGAAATTCATGAGGTCACCATAAATCAACAGCCAACATGAAGGCATACACATAAACACACACACACACACACACACATACATGAACATCTGGGGCTGAACACACATCTGGTGCTGAACATCATTACAAAAACTCTTTGCTTGTTACTATTATGCCTTCTATCTACTGCACTTTTTGTACAGTTTTTGAAGCTGCTGAAAATTTTATCAAAACTACTGCTTTCTCATCAGTCCTGCTAAGTGCACTACTAAGTGCACTTCCATTTCAACAGGCAAGCTTAGGTTAGGGATGGGAAACTGTGGTGGACCTGGGGGGGGGGTCAATCCCTTCCCCTACAAACAGGATACACTACTTTCAAAGTCATGTCATATCTCTTATTTGTATTCAAGTTAGAAGCAAGAATAATGGCAAAACTTTCAAAGCAATGCTTTCTGTATGCAGAGGGAAAAGAGTGGAAGAGCAGTTAAAACACACAGCCAGCAACAATGAATAACACTTCTACCAGTAAATGACTACAGTTTGCAAACCAAACTCCAAAATGCATCTCAGTGTTTCAGTATGCAAAACACACTTGAAAAAAATATTTGGAATATCATTTGGACTACCATTTCCAGAATCTCTTGCAAGTATGGCTGATATGTAGTCTAGAGATTTCCTACAGTTGTAGTCTAAAAAGTCCATTTATCAAACCTCTGCATAGTGGGTAGCAAACTTAGAAGGTGGGATTTCAGTTGAGCCCCAACCAAAATAAATAGCAAGAACATGTTTCCTTTAACATGTGCAAGAAATAAGGCATTAATAGTTCACCTCTATCTTGCCTAATCACATTTTTCACTTTAAGTGCTCTTTCCAGGAAGAAGATGCACCCAGCTATGAAAAAATAACAACATGGAAAATTCTTTCTGTAAATGTTTATACAAGGAACCTTTAGCAAAGTCAGTTTTCTTGACACCAAGAAATCCACAGTGCAATAGGCCTTTGTTTTCTCTTCCATTCTTTTCGCCAAATGCTCTTGATCCGAAGAGCTTCATTGGCCACTCTTTTATGTAGCAATGATTCAGCGTGCAAGTGGCCGATCTTCCACAGACTAATCCTTCATTTAACTTGACATGTTTACATACATTGCCTTCCTGCCCAACTTCCCACAGCATGTAATAAAAGCAAAGACAAGAAACTCCCTTTAAGGGTAGGGTTGGCTGGCACACTGGAACAACTTCTCACTGTCTGTATGAAGCAGATATGCAGATGCAATAACAGGGCCTTAATATTTGGTTACCTCTTACAACACCAGCATTTTCCAGACAGTAGTCAAATTCATACAGAAAGAGCCCTGGGGAAACTTTCCACAGCCTCCAAGGGTTCAAAAACAGAGACACAAAGAGAGTGTTCAGCCAGCTTCTCCTGTGTTTAAGCAATTAGGTGACAGTTGACAACAAAGCCCATTCCAAGATCTGTCTTATCAAATTATGTTCAATACATAGCAGCTGCAAACTTTGTTTTCTATGACCGCAACAGTCTCCCTCTCTCTCATACACACACTATCTTTCTGTGTCTCTCCATCAGTCAGTCAATCAGTCCCCTCCCCATACACACAATCAGAAAATGAAATGCAGTTGACACATTATGATAATGTACTCCTACATATTTCCAACCATGTATCAAGAACCCAGTTCATGCAGGTTCACCTGACCACACACACATGCATCATTTTTCCAGTGGTGATATGAGCAATATAAATTCTGGCTCCATCTGCCAGATATTTTGAAGCCACAGTTGTCATTGCTGCCTGGAAAGTAATGACACAGAGCAAATAAAAGAACAGGTTAGGATGATGATTCTTCAAAGCAGAGTAAATACATCTGCAAACATCTGCTGGGGTGGGAATAGGTGGGGATGAATGGAAAGAGTTGGGAAATCTGCAAGTTAACATATGAAATGAGAAGCATTTTTTGTGTCCATAAGCCATTGACTATCTCTAAATCTGAGAATTTAGCAAAGTGACTGTAAGGGTGAAACAGAATGACACTTAAGCACATATGTCACACTACGAGTGGTGTACAGATGTGAAAAGAAAAATAATAACAACAGAAGACAGATGATGGTTTTTAAAATGAGATCCTTTTATAAATTAGGTTAAAATAATAGATGGAATAGATGACAAGACTGTACCTGGTGGCTCCATCCCTACGTAAGTGTTCTTGGAGCAGGGATGTATGAAGGGGAAACTTATGTACTGTCAGCTAAGAGAAGGTAGCTATCTGCATCCCAATCACAGAGGCTGGCTCTGTAGGGTGGGGAAGACTACTAATATATAACTCCCTCTTTTAAAGACATCACCTAACATATGAGGGTCTGAGGACAGAGTTGGCATGGCCACAGCATTTGCAGCCCTTCTGCATTCATTCTTTAAAAGCAAGAAGCATAATTTCTGTAGAGAACTCTTTTATTTACTTGCTACTGGTGATTTAGTAGATAAACCTGCAAAACCTAGCTATATAATAAAGCAACCTGCAAAACTTGTTTACTGAAGGCAAGGGAAGGATGAGTCTACACACAAGAAAAAACCGTACCTTCAAGTCTTTAGTCTTAATGTGCTTCACACAGGTGTAATGACAAGAGTGGATCTGGGAGTGTAAAATTTTAGGGCGTTGATGATGCCACATCAGAATCAAAGAGATGGAAGAGACCACAAGATCAATTGTGAAGCAGAAGGTTTTGGATAGGGTGCAACAGAACAGTGCCCTGCACCACCATACAGTTGTCCCTCCCAATTCGCAAGGGATCCGTTCCAGACCCCCCTCCCCCCGCCAATATGGAAAAACACCAGTATTGGAGTCGCCATTGGTTTCAATGGCAGCGTGCTCCTGTGTGCGCACCTCAGGCATGCACACCATTTTGTCCCTTCCCTCTTGCTCTCCCGAATGGGTGAGATCAGTCTCCAAGTCCAAGAATCAGAAGGGACAACTGTATATGCATGTAAGCCACACTTTGATGTACACAAGCTATTAACAGGATTCTGCTCAAAGCCTCACAATGCATGAGTAAAGGTGATAGTGTAATTCTCACTCACTTCTCTTTACTTTTTTAGCCAGCCTGAACCTTAGCCATAACCTTAATATTTACAGCAGTTTTGGAATATCTACCTAACAATAGCTTACAACACATACAGTAAATGAAAAGAAGATACTGGATATATGTTAATTAATTATGAAACTGCAGTCATTAAGCCATAATGGGAAATTACTAAGCAATTAAAAACTAGTCGGTGGGGCTCGACAGACTATCTGAAAAGGGCGGTCCGGAGCCACTCCTTTCTGCTGCGGAGGGACACCACAGCCGCCAAACCGTGCGATGTCCCTCCGGACCAAAAAGAACCTGGAAAAAATGGATTCTTTTTGGCATGTGCGGACATGCCATTGGTGCTCTGTGATGAGTCCAAGATGCAAGCGCAGCACCTAGTGGTGAGGACGCGGAGCCATGC
Source organism: Urosaurus nigricauda (assembly GCA_034509955.1). Classification (NCBI taxonomy): domain Eukaryota; kingdom Metazoa; phylum Chordata; class Lepidosauria; order Squamata; family Phrynosomatidae; genus Urosaurus; species Urosaurus nigricauda. The sequence goes on along the minus strand of JAOEGL010000004.1, from coordinate 26,991,545 downwards.
TTACGTCATCTATGTACTCCATGTATGGATGGTGCCATGTAAAGATGGCACTGCCCATATGTGTTAGGATTTCAGAGCATGCAGTTGCTGTGCACTCTGGTACCCTAATATTGGCAGTGGCACACTGCTTTTGGGCTGTCTGTCTCGGCCCATATTCAACTTTTATCTTACATTTCAGATTGCTTCTTGAATAACTCCACAGCTTCTAATTTTTCCTTAATTTAGAATATATTTTCTTTAACATGGCTCCATCTTATTTAGGCCTTATGGACACTTTTTGGCTTTTTTAAAAACTTTTTTACTTCAGTGGAGCAGGGAGTGAGAGAGGTGTAAAGGACAACTGGAAGGCTGCTAGATTCTAATACAACCCTTGAGTGTTTTCCATAACCTGCTATTGAGAATCCCCCCTCCTCGAATTAAGAATGGCTAACAAGAATAAAGCATGACTGATAGACCTGACAACAAAACCAATTTATAATCAAGTTTTATTGAGACATAACTCTTATGTTCTTGGGCAGAGAAGAAATCACATACACATACACACAATGGAAACATTTTAGAAGGGGAATTTTGCGATCTTTAGAAGGGGATTTTTTTCTCAGATGAATCTTTTCCTAGAAAAATTGGAGAACCTGATCTCTTGAGGACACATTTTTCAAAAACAATGTTCCCTGCTTTAGGCTAGTCTTTTAAAAACTGAAAGTAGATTTGTTTTGTTTTACCAAAAGAAGTGACCTTCTGTTCATTTCTGGTTTCATTCTGAGTGTCTGTAGCTTTGCCATGTCTTTTGTAGTGTCTGGGTTGAGAAAATGTGGCTCTCCAGATTTTTCTGGATTGTAACTCCCATTAGCCATAGCTACCATAGTCAGTGGTGATGGAGAACAGACCTGTCAGTGCCTGCTAGTCATGACTGATAGTAGAGACAGTATAACAACTGCTAGGTAGCTGCGTAAATAAAATATTGGGCTACATAAGTCTTTGGTATGTTACAGCATGGCTACTCTTATAAGATTCAGAACATCATATTACCACTTACTGTATATACTTGACTATAAGTCAACCTCATATATAAGTTGAGGGCAGGTTTGGGGGCCAAAATAATGGATTTTGATTTGACCCATGGATATGTCGAGGGTAAAATTTAGAAGCATGTAACAGGATCTAAAGGATGAAGCAAAGGAAAACCAATGCCAAAGAACTTACAAAATTCCTGCAGACATAACTTTATGTACGCACTAAAGGCTGGATGAACTGGTGAGAGAGTAGAGGGGGATCAGTGCTTCCAGGACAAATTATACTCTTGCCTTTCACCAGGGGATGGTTCTTTTTTCTTTTTTTAAATAAGAATCAAACTGCAATACTTACACTGACCTGTGGATAAGTCGACTCAGGTTTTTGGGGGATTAAATTTTGGACTAAAATTTTTAATAATAATAATAATAATGTTTTATTTATACCCCGCTCTTCAGCCAAGACTATCAGAGCGGCTTACAATTTGTTAAACAAACAGCTTCATTTACAATTGTAAGCTATTTGCCCCCAACAATCTGGGTACTCATTTTAGCGACCTCGGAAGGATGCAAGCCTGAGTCAAGCTTCAGCCCTTTGCTGGTCTTGAACTCGCCACCTTCTGGTTTTGAGTGAGTGGCTGCAGTACAGGCATTTAACCACTGCGCCACCAGGGCAGACTTATACATGAGTATATACAGTAGACAACAGCTTCACCATGTCATTATATTCATTCTTTTGAAATCCAATTTTGTAAAAGCTTTTTTATTACAGTCTAGACTTGTTGAGACTGGGGAAGAGAAGAGACTATTACATTGAGGCAACTACAGCTTTTGAGTCCTGCATCCCCAGAAAATGAAAAGGTGAAAGATGCCTTAAAGAAAAGCAGAGAAAAAAGGATGTAAAACAGAATAAAGTAGACAAAAAACACAGGAAGTGAACATACAAAGAACAGCAGAGAAAATGTTACATTTCCCCAGGTAAGTGTGTTCCTCCCCACATCTGCATGCTGAGGAGAAAACACTTTATTAGAACAAATTGTAGTTACTATCTTGACTTCAACAGAACCTCAGCTAAGTTTTAAGCCTTCCATTTTTCTAAATACTAAATGTATAATCCTCCCCCCAATTCTTCATTGGCTACAGTGCAAACTGAAGTGGGAGGAACTGAGATGGGCTGCAACTGAACTGCAGAAACAATGCAGTTTGACACAGCTTTTACTGCCATGTCACAATGCTATGGAATTCTGAGACTTGTAGTGTGTTGTGGCACCAGAGCCCTCTGACACAGAAGGCTACATATTTCACAAAACTATAAATCCCAGAATTCCTTATACTCAGCCATGGCAGTCAAAACAGTGTCAGACTGCATAATTTCTACAGTGCAGATGCAGCCTAAGAATATGTTAAGCCCTACTGCAAATATACATTCAGGGAATACTTTCTCATACTCTGACTAAACACAGTGCAGTAGTCCAATGATATGAGCCCTTGATTTTTGTGGCTATGAAGATGTTCTTTAAACTGGTGTTGACAGAATGGTGTTGCACATTACTGTGAATGCTTCTGACCACACTTAAATTCCCAAATGAGATCCCAAGTATACTCTGCAGTCTACTGGGATCACAGGAAAGGAAAAAGAAGCAGTTTCAATGAGTTGTGCTTGCTTCATCTATGGTGAATGAAGAAAATGGAAATGAGCTGGGCAGTAAAAAGTAACTCAGATTGCTCATCACCATTTTTTAAACATTACAAGACCTATTTTGGGTCATTATACATACTACCGTGTTTCCCCGAAAATAAGACAGTGTCTTATATTAATTTTTGCTCCCAAAGATGTGCTAGGTCTTATTTTCAGGGGATGTCTTATTTTTCCATGAAGAAGAATTCACATTTATTGTTGAACCCCCCAAAAATTTGAACATTGTATATATATATATATATATATATATATACACACATACATACATACCTATACAAAAACTTTGCTAGGTCTTACTTTTGGGGGAGGCCTTATATTTAGCAATTCAGCAAAACCTCTACTAGGTCTTATTTTCGGGGAAACAGGGTACAAGCAAGCTGGTGTTTCAGTATATCTATTAAGATAAAGAGTGTTTTGGTTTTGAATTACTGTGTTAAAAATTTGGATTGTTTCTTATATGTGGATTACTATTAACAGTGAGCTTCTATATCAGTTCCTAATTAACTCACAATTTGTCACTGATTATCTGTGTTAAGTTCTGGCAGGTAAGGGCTTTTTTAAAGATACTGGAAAAAAAAATTCTCAAAATGGGTTTTCAAACACATACAGTTTGAACACCTTAATGTCTAGTTTATTTTCATGCCATATTAAATGTATTTTGTGCTTCAAAATCTTGATCAATGTTACCAATTCAGAGATGCAAACCAAAACTGATACTACAGAATAATGTAGGTGTTATAGTTTTTCATAATTTGGACCTAAAATGGTCTGGCAGCTGTAATTGGTATGATGCTTTATCCAAGATGTGCAGTAATAACAAGATCAGGAGTTAATTTTTTCCTATGACATATTTTGTAGGCTCAAATACAGTACTGCTTTCAGGAATAAAACAAAAGGAAACAGCTGCAAAGTAAATAGGGTGTTCACATTTCCTCAATTGCAGATGGATGCAGATCTTTATCTGAGCAGGAGAAAAAGAAGAAATTATCCTGTTTTCACCCATCTGTGCAAGGAGTACCCACAACACAAAAAGCTACAAATAATTATATTATTTTATATCAGTCAACCTTTAAATTAATCTAACACTTCAAGGCTCCAGTCTGGCTGGACAATTTTAAACCATAAAATAAATTATTGCTCTTCAAAACAGTATTCAAGAACAGCCTCATTATGAAAACATACCAACTTGTGCTGCTATGAGGCACTGATGATAAAACAAAGGAGTTATCCAAGTATATACAGTAGAGTCCCAATTATCCGACATTCGGTAATCTGACATTCCAGATTATCCAACATCAGCTGAACTAGGGGGCATGGCTGTGGACCTTTCTGCCTCCCCTAGATATGCCCCCAAAATGTTGACCGTGATGGGCAAGGAGCCAGAGCAGGCCCCAGAACAGGTCCTAAGCACAGCGGCAGTGGCATCGGGCCCAAAACAGGCTGCAGAACAGGCCCAAAGTGTGGCAGCAAAGGCAGGCCCCACCACCAGACATCAAAACAAGCCCCAAAGCAGGCCCCACAACAGGCCCCAAGCCCCTGTTTCAAGTGATTTCAAGGCTTATCCAACATTTTCAGCTATCCCATTATCAGCCGGTCCAGCTTATGTTGGATAATCGGGACTTGGCTGTAGTAGGAAATCTTAATTACAATGTACTACCTTCAAGATGGACACATGGAGGCACATCAAAGGTGGTAGTGGGAATTCAGCTACAACGAATGGATTTATGCAGTAACTGGCAATACAGAAAAGCTTTCTTGGTTAGGCATCTGTAGTGTTTTCTTTCCCATACCCCCATATTCCAACCATCATCACAGCAACTGTAGCTAACATATTTATTGTTGCTTGTAAATGTCTGGTTGGACACCACCACTGACCAGCTTTGAGATGACAAAGTAACTTGGAGTCTTTCTTTTCCTTGACACTAAAAAAAATCATCAGTTTGATAACACTAACTATCATGGCTTCATCCTATGGAATGCTGGGCCATATTTCTGTGGGGGACTAGAACTCCTTGATGTTGTTGCTGTTGGGTGCCTTCAAGTTGATTTGGACTTATAGCGACCTTAAGGCGAACCTATTATTAGGTATTTGTGGCAAGCTTTGTTTAGAGGGGGGGTTTTCCTTGCCTCCCTCTGAAACTGAAAGCATTTGACTTGCCCAAGATCACTCAGTGGGTTTCCATGCCTGAGCCGGGATTCAAACCCGAACTCCCTCATAGAGAATTCTAAATATCCCATAAAACTACAAAGCCCAGTATTTCTCAGTCAACAGAAGTAATTATGCCCCTATAGTCTGCATTGTTCAGACCTCTTCTGGAGTACTGTATTCAGTTCTGGTCACCACATTTTAAGGATATAGACAAGGTGGAGTGGGGAAAGAGAAGAGCAATGAGGATGATAAGAGGTATGGATAACAAAACACATGAGAAGAGGTTGAAGGAGCTGGGCTGATTCAAAATGGTGAAATCAAGACTGAAGGATGACATGATTACACTCTTGAATAACCTTAAGGGGTGCTAGAGAGAGAGAAAAGGGGGCAGGCCTGTTCTTTGATGCCTCAGAGGATAGAACCAGATCTAAGAGTTTTAAGTTTCAGGAGGGCAGATTTTGATTGACATTAGAAGGGACTTCTTTGTAATGAAATGTAATGAAATCAATTGCCTAGAGAAGTGGTGGGGTATCCTTGTCTGGACATATCAAAAAAGAGCCTGGACAGCTACATGCTGGGAATGCTGTAACTGGAAATCCTGCATTGAACAGGTGTTTGAACCTGATAGTCCATACTGTCTCTTCCAACTCACGATTCTATTCCACAAGATTGAACTGAGAGGCATTAAAGTGCTGCAAGTATGTAATGTTAAACAAATCTGAGTCTTCCTGCTACTGGACTGCATTAAGAGTGTAGCTGGCAACAAGCCACTTCAGTGGCAGCCCTTCAAATAAGCCTAGCACGTGCAGGTACTTTTATATCTGAGGAAGTAGACCAAATCTAAAAAACCTTATGCTACAACCTCTTCCACACAGCCCAAAATCCAGGGATGTAATTCTTCACTAGGTTTCTTCTCAAAGGAAAAAAATGAGTAATATCAGTAATTGTCTTCCTGCTGTGAAAAAATATTTGAAAATCATGCAGTTTCTGAGAACCAAGCAATTTCTGAAGACTATTCTCAATTCGGGTTTTAGTCTTTGCAAAATCTGCATAAGGTTTGTGTGTGTGTGTGTAAAACAGAATTTTCTATTCTGAAAACACCATTTTCTACATAGGAAATAATGTTCCTGTCTAGAAATATTATTTTTCTGCACAGAAGATATTGTTTCCTGTGGAGAAAATGCTCACAAAACAACCATTTACAAATTTTGCACAAAGTCCCAAATTATGAAATTTTAAGTCGGTCCAGGATTTTTCTTAACACTAGAAAATGTATTTTTATCATTTTTCAAATTTTCAGTTTGCAGTATCAACTGAGTTTATTAGAGCTATGCTTCTTTGAATGGATGAAATTTAGTTTCATTTCCAAATCATAAACATGCTATAGGTGTGTATCACATTTTTCCAGCCACAGGAGCAAAAATGGCCAGAAAATCTTACAAAAGAAATAGTCTTGTTGTATATGACTTACCTGTTCTATAGCCTGTATTATTGAGGTACACTGCAAAGGTACGGATTTCATGCTGGGCCTGCCAGGACGGAGAAGAACAGTTTTCATTGTTGGTGTAAGTGTTATGATTATGGACGTATTTCCCTGTGAGAATAGAGGAACGTGATGGACAGCACATTGGTGTTGTCACAAAGGCATTGATGAAGTGTGCACCTCCCTGTTCCATGATCCGCCTTGTTTTATTCATTACTTGCATTGAACCTAAAGAGGAAAGAGTATCACATTAGAAATGGAAAGAGAGAGGCTCATTGTTCTAATTTTTTAAATTAAAGGAAGTATTATAAATTTCACAACATGCCTCAGACAAGACAGAAGACTGTGGTAAAGCAAACATGCCTATTTTCCTCCTATTTAAATCTCCAGGTAAAGAACTTTGCAGTTAATTTATCTATCAATTATCTATTATTATTATAAATTATGTCCTTCTATTCTTTCATTTGCAGCACTTCATCATGCTGGGAATCACAGATATAATCATAAAATTTGGAATTATACATGCACATTGGTACAGTCATGGCTGTCACAAGATAGCATGGTGCAGGGGAAAAAACTATGAGAAGAACTTAGAAATAATATCCAAGGACTTTTTTCTTAAAGATGAACAAAATGCTATTGCATTGTGAGTACTGAGTAACAGGTGTAGTAGATTATGGTCATCACATCTCAGTTCACAAACTGTGAGGTAGCCTCACCTGGAGAGGCATCACACATCCAATGGGAGAAATTCAGGCAACTTGAAGCAACTTTTAGTCTTTGGTCCTTTGGTCCAACCTTTGGCCCCTCCCCATCTGCTACATCAGCCAAAGCTTGGTTGAATGAAATGTGATCAGAGCTTGTAAGCATTGCATGTTGTTGTTGTTGTTGTGTGCAAGTAATTTCTGACTTATGGTGACCCTAAGGCAACCCTATCATGGGGTTTTCTTTGCAAGATTTGTTCAGAGGAAGTTTGCCACTGTCATTCTCTGAGACCAAGGGCATGTTAGTTGCAGAAGGTCATTCAGTGGGTTTCATGGCCAAATGGGGAATTAAACCCTGGTCTCCAGTGTTGTAGTCCTTACTGAGGGCATGAAAGTCAGTGCCTTTCAGAGTAGACACCAACAGTGGAATAGAATGGCATAGGAGATGTATGGCCATTGGACTTAGTGTGGCAACCGTGTTTCTGAGGCCCACAACCAAATTTGGGAAAAAATGTAAAAAAAAGAAGAAGTCCTCAATACCCCCCCCCCCAAAAAAAACCCCTCCCTATGAATGTGAGAGTAATTTTACCAATTTTATTTTATTTATATTCCATCTTTTGCCATTTTGCCATTAGGTCAAAGTGATTTTTTTTTTAACATTCCAGATTACATTCTGGTCACTTTGAGGCTGAACCTTTGGGTCGCAGGACCCAAAGAAGCTAGGTAGTGGAGAACAGGGCAAAATCCTGCCCCAATTTTGGAGCCAAAAATATTACAGGAAAAGAAAACAATAAACATGTATGTTCCAATGGTGTGTGCAGGTTACCCCATGGGGAGCAAATGCTATACCCTACCCTGGCAGTTGGGCTGGATGATAGGGAAAAATAGTTTCAGTAGGTATGAAACAGCTTCTTATGTTTCAGAGGCTGACTCCACTATACCACTCAAGAGATTAGGAAAGTACAGTGTGTGGGTTGTATGTGACCCCTGGACTCCACTTTTGCAGTTCCTGAATGCCTGCCAGTCTCTCCAACCTCCCAGCTTCCCCCATATGGGTTTTTAATTGCCCTATTTTCAAGCCATTTCACTTGAAAATTGTGCTAAAGCTCATATTTCCACAAAGGTGCAAGATAAAACAATGTACAGAAAACAACACATAGGGGATCAGAATCAAGCCACTATTACCAAAGCTTGTGTGAAGAGGCACATTTTAATACTACACCAAAATGAGGTCAGCATCAATACCAATCCAACTTCTAAAATGAGGCCAGCATCTGCAACCTGAGTAGCACAGCAGAAAAGGCTTTCTCTTACATCTTCATATTTGGACCAACAGGTAGAAAGAAGAGATTCCCTGGCAGATTTCAATGCCCAGCCAGGAAAAAGCACTCCCGCAGGTACTGAAGGATTAGAACTCCCACCACCCCAAACAGCAAGGGTTGGAAGATGCTGTAACATAGGAACCAGAAAAAAAAAACTAGATTCCAGAATCTTCCTGAATCTATTGATTGAACCCTGTTTAAAGAGAGGTTACTTGGAACATAAAACCTAAGAAGAACAGCTGCAATTCATAGAATACAATCCATACATTACTGCAACAGCTCATACAACAACTTAGACTACAGAACTGTACTGAATTTAAGCAACCTACATCTCATTCCATCCTTCATACTGGCCTAAAATTTATTTTATCCAACTACAGTCTAGACGCCATATAATATTTTTAAAATATTTTTGTTTCATTATTAATATTCCATTCATTTTTGTTATTAAAACTTCCTTTGTTTTTATTTCAAGAAATAAGACAGCACAGCAGTATGGGGATGTGGGAGGCCAGACAGAGTAAAGGCAAACAAGCCTGAGGCTCACCTTGAAAATCAGGCAGAAAACAGCTTGTTCTGACAGTGGCTAAAGTCATCTGATATAGCAAAGAACATGCTGGTAAAACTCTTCAATCTCTTCTATCTGTGTTTACATGAATCCAAAGGCAAGCTATTGCTCTTGGATAATAAATTTGATTATCTTGCTTGGGTTTCAGGATGGACTAAATGCAGATCTTGGAAGAGATACTTTTATCACAATTCTATTTGCCGAATCCCCCAGATTAGGAGATGTGAGAGCTAGACTTTAAAAAAATGTACAGGTTGCTTACCTGTAACTGTGTTTCTTTGAGTGGTCATCTGTGCCCTCACACAATAGGGGGTTGGGCCTGTGCAGATACTCCATACGGAATGCTGAAAAGCTGAGCAGATTGGCGGGAGCCCCGCCCCTCCCACTCCCTGAGCATGCCCAATCCCGCCAATCTAGCTCCTCCTTCAGTTCAAGTCCGCCACAAAAAAGCAGGGACCTGACCGAGGGGAGGTAGGGCGAGATTTGTGTGAGGGCACAGATGACCACTCGAAGAAACACAGTTACAGGTAAGCAACCTGTACTTCTTCTTCGTGGTCTCTGTGCCTCACACAATAGGGTGACTATAAAGCTTACCTGTGGAAGTGGGAAGGTCACTGCAGAATAGAAGACAGAACAGCGCGACCAAAACTGGCATCACTCCAGGACCTGGAATCCAGCCGATAATGCCGAACAAACGTGGATGGCTGTGACCACGTAGCCACCTTGCAGACCTCTGGCAGGGGAACACCTCTGAGGAAGGTGGCAAATGAAGGAGTGGCCTGGTTGAGTGAGCACGGACACCAACCGGTAGAGGGCGCTTAGCCAGTTCATAGGCCAAAGCAATGGTTTGGGCAATCCACTTTGAAAACCTTTGAGAAGAAACTGAGTTGCCTTTCCTGGCACCACCGTAACAAATAAACAACTTGTTTGACAACCTGAACTCTGCAGAACGTTGAATATAAAACGCCAAAGCACGGCGAACATCAAGGGTGTGCATGGTCTTTTCCAGAGGCGAAGAAGGATCTGGATAGAAGTTTGGTAGCACAATCTCCTGAGAGAGGTGAAATGGTGAAACCACTTTAGGGAGGAAGGAAATGTCCGGTCTGAGGACCACCTTGTCTGTGTGGAAGGTGAGGTGGGCGTAAGCCGTCAGCTCAGAGTCACGTCTGGCTGAAGTAACGGCCACAAGAAATGACACTTTGAGTGTCAGGAGTCTCAGAGAGGCGGAGCTCAGTGGCTCAAAAGGAGGTCTTGTGAGCTGTGTGAGCACCAAAGAGAGAGACCAGGCCGGTGCCAATGGAGGCAGTGGTGGTTAAGATGGTGAAGACCTTTGAAGAACCTTTTAAGTATTGGCAACGTGAAGAGTCGAGCCGATGGTGAATCAGGTGGCTGGTTAGCAACAATAGCTGATAGGTAGACCTTAAGTGAAGAAAAAGCTAGACCTTGATCTCTGAGATGCAGCAAGAAATGAAGTGCTGTATGAAGGCTCACAGCTGAGGAAGGCTCAGATCTGGCCTCCGCAAAGGCACAAGCGTCTCCACTTGTGGGCATAGAACTGCTTGGTAGACTCCTTCCTAGAGGCTGACAAGACTTGAAGTAGTTCCGGAGACATCATGGTTGGATCCTCCATGCTGTCATCCGTAGGTTGAGAAGGTCTGGATGTAGGACTGCCCCGTTGGAGTGGGACAGAAGGTCCAGCCACTTCGGCAGGTGGAAGCATTGACCTCCAGCCAGATGAAGCAGTGGAGTGAACCAGGGTTGTCTCGGCCAGAATGGAGTCAACAGTATGGCATTGGACCCATCCCTGGCCATCTTGGCCACCGTCCTGGAAATCAATGGAAAGGGCGGAAAGGCGTACAGGAAGTCCTGGCTCCAGTTGCAGAGGAAGGCATCTCCCATGGATCCTGGTCTTCTGCCAGTCTGGTGTAGAACATCTGGCACTGAGTATTCTCCGGAGTGGAAAACAGGTCCACTGAAGGAGTTCCCCATCTGGATGTCAGAAGACAGAAGGCTGGGGCTGACAGGGTCCATTCGTGTTGCAGCACCTTGTCCCTGCTGAGGGAGTCTGCTAGCACATTGTCCTTGCCTGCGAGGTGAACCGCTACCGGGTGAATGGAGCGGCGGTGGCACCACGTCCACAACTGTTGAGACAGGTGTAGGAGAACTGGAGAATGAGTTCCTCCTTGCTTGTTGATGTACCATACTGTGGTTGTGTTGTCCGACACCACCTGTACAACTCTGTAGAGAATATGGTTTTCGAAGGCCCTGAAGGCCTTGGTGACTGCCAGCAGTTCCAAGGCATTTATGTGGAGCTCTGCTTCTTCCGCAGACCACTGTCCTTGAACCCACCAGTCGTTGAGATGTGCGCCCCATCCTGACATGGATGCGTCTGTGGTGACCATCCTGGATGGTTCTGGCGTCGGAAAGGGCATCCCTTTGAGGATGCTGGAGGGAGACATCCACCATTTGAGAGTCTCTGACATGAGGAGGTAACAAGAGTCTCTTGGATGGATTGTCTCGAAGGTGATCGAAGGAGGCCAGAAACTAAGCTTGGATGGGCCTGAGTCTGAGGCGTGCCAGGTAAGTCACTGCTGTGGTGGAGACCAGGTAGCCCAGCAGTCTCTGAATGTCCTTTGCTGTCGGATGAAGAGTACAGAGGACCAGTTGAAGCTGGTCCTAGAGGGCTTCCGCCTGTCTGGTTGGTAGGTAGGCACGGCCCATAACAGAGTCCAGGGACGTTCCTATGTAATCTATCACCCTCACAGGGTGGAGGACAGATTTGGGGAAGCTGACCATTAGTCCCAAGTCGTCGAGGAGATCCAGAGTGCACTGGATGTCCTGGTAGAGCTGTGCTTTGGAGGACGACACCAGAAGCCAGTCATCGAGATAGGGAAAGATTTTGATACCTTGTAGTCGAAGGTGGGAGATGACCACTGCCATACACTTTGTGAACACTCAAGGAGCAGTAGAAACGCCGAAGGGAAGGACAGTATACTGATAGAGATCTCCGTCGACAGCGAAGCGAAGATACTTCCAGTGTTGTGGCCTGACGCTGACGTGGAAGTAGGCGTCTTTCAAATTGATGGATGCAAACCAGTCTCCTTGATGTAGGAATGGAAGGATGGATTGCAGGGTCACCATTTTGAACTTGCGAGGCGAGGTGAAGGAGTTGATGCCTCTCAGGTCCAGGATAGGACGAAGACCTCCTCCTCTCTTCGGAACTGTGAAGTATCTGGAGTAGAAGCCTTGGTGTTTGCAATGTGGTGGAACACGTTGTATGGCTCCTTTGTTGAGAAGGGAGGAGATCTCCTCCAGAAGAGGAGGAGAGGAGGGAGTAGAACAGAAAACGCCACTTGGTGGAATACTTGAGAACTCTGTGGCGTAGCCAGGCAGATGATGGTAAGCACCCAGGAGTCTGTGGTGATCCTGCGCCAGTTCTCGTAGAACTGGGATGACGTGACTGGCAAAAGAAAGATGGGTGTCGCCACCAAGATCCCATCAAAAGTGCGACTTGGATGGTGGCCTCCTAGAGGGCTGCTGCTGCTGCTGCTGTTCATGCCTCTGTTGCTGCTGTTGTTGTTGTTGTTGAGGCTGTCTGTAGAGCCTTCTGGAGTAAGGTTGGGCCCTATAAGTGGAGGACGGAGCAGAGCGAGAGCGAGTGAAGCTGGAGGCGTGGGGCCTCTGATGCCAGGGTTGACTATTCTGTGGCTTGCTTGAGGTTAGGCCGAGCCTCTTGCCATTGAGACGAGCCTTGACCATGGTGTCCAGGGATTCATCTGTTTTTGCCACGAAGAGCCCTTCACCGTCAAAGGGTAGATCTTCAATTTTGGCCTTAGCTTCCTCTGAGAGGGAAGTAGATCTAAGCCAGGCAAAACGGCGGAGTGCCACGGCTCCAGCCATGACTTTAGCTGAACAATCCAACACATGTCTAGCAGAATGGACTTCTTGCGCTATAAGAGAGAGGGCCTCTGCACAGAATTCGTGAGCCGCCTCCTGTTGCTGCTGAGGAAGGGAGGGAATAAAAGCAGCCATCCGGTCCCACAGAAACCTCTGATAACCTGCCATGCACCCTTGCATGTTGACTACTTTAGCCGCCAAGGCCACGGAGAAATAGAATCGACAGCCGAAGAAGTCCATCCTCCTGCCATCCTTGTCCACCGGGGCAGAGTGGGTCTTGCTGGAGGATTTGCATGTGGACTCCACAACCAGAGAGTTAGGGGCAGGATGTGTGAAGAGGAAGGGTGCTGTGTTTGATTGCACTTGATAGGGGGAATCCAGTTTCTTGGATGCCGGTGGAGTAGAAGCCAGTTTAGTCCACGAGGCGACCATGATATCAGAAAACGAAGGCACCAGACCATCAGTGGGATCCCTGGGGGGCTTGGGTGCTTGGGCAGTTTGTAGGCTGACAGCCTTGGCCATTCTGTCCACTATCCCCGAGAAAAGATGGAGATCCTCCACGGGTGACCCAGGGGTCTGATCCTCGACTTCCTCATTGGGAGAGGAGATGGCCAAAGCTGGAGATTCTGGACGGGTTTCTAGTTCTCCCGCAGAGTCCTCAGTAGACTGGGAGGCTGCCAGATGTGGCTCTTCATTGGAGCCGACACAAATTTAGAGGTCGAGGCATCTGCATAACTTACTGGAGCAGACTGTGTCGACGTCGATGTCGACATCGTCCTCGACATCGAGGTGGTGACTGTGACTGGGTCTGCCTCAGGTGGTCTCGACACCATAGCAGTGGTGGCCGGCGGTGGTGAGGGGGCCCTGTACTCCCTCCTGGCCGGGGAGCGGGAGCGGGACCTCTGGGAAAAGTCATCGACGTGGAGATCTCTGACGTGATACTGATCTCTATATGAAGGAGAGTAGGACCGGTACGAAGGGTGGCGTTCCCTCGAGTAGGACTCCGCTCGATGTTGAGCCAGGAACGAGGCTGATGAGTGAGACGAGTCGAAATAGTGTTCTTCAAATGGTTCAGGAGACCTCCGGGGCGGAGGGGATGGGAACCGCAGCCTGTAGATCCGCTCTGAGGAAGCTAGGCTGTCCTTCAGAGGGAGAGCAGTCGGGGCCGAAATAGGCGAGATTGTCGAAGTCGAGGCCGAGACCATCCCAGACGGGACGAAGGCCGGAACCGAGACAGGCTGTTGAGTGGGTTCCAAAGTCTCTGGCGCCGAGTCAAGTACAGAGACCGGGGCCAGGACTCAGAGGTAAGTTAATGACGTTGGCTTCAAGTATGACATAGCAAGGTCCGCTTGCACCGCAGCTGAGGCAACCGAAGCTGGGACCTCTCTAGGCTTATGTTTTTTAGCCTTTGGTTTCTCCACCCCCAGAGAAGAGGAGCGTTTCCTGTGCTCCTTAGTGTGCCCCTCTGGGCGTGACATGACTTCCAGAGCCAAGGGCGTCGGTGTCGAAGTCGAGACTGACGGGGTCGAAGCAGTCGAGTTTGAAGTAGTTGTCGACGCTGAGGAGGGCTTCTTGATTTTAGGGATCCTGGGGAACTTGGAAGTGGGTAATCGTTCCAGGGGGTCCATAGAAGACTCCGTGGATTGAGACACTGAGAGGGCCTTCTCTCACTCTCTGGCGAAGTGTAGCAGGGTTGAAAGCTTTACAATGCCTGCATTTCTCCAGAATCTGGGTGTTGCCCAGGCAGAGGATGCACTTGGAGTGTCTGTCCACCATCGGAATCTTATTGCCACACTCAGAGCATTTTTTGAAGGGGGCGGCCATAAGAGGCCGAGCAATGCGAGGGGCCCGTCCGGGCCAGAACCCTCGTAAAAAGTCCTAACAAAAATCCTAGAGGGCAGCTCAAGGAGTAACAACAAGGGAGAAAATAAGAAAAATGAAGAAAAACTAAGAAAAACTAAGAAAAAAGAGTCTGGATCTACTCAGCCTTTCATCGAGCGAAGAGCACTCCAAAGGAGATGTTTCTCTTGCGGCGGACAAAAGAGAACTGAAGGAGGAGCTAGATTGGCGGGATTGGGCATGCTCAGGGAGAGGGAGGGGTGGGGCTCCCGCCAATCTGCTCAGCTTTTCAGCATTCTGGATGGAGTATCTGCGCAGGCGCAAACCCCTATTGTGTGAGGCACAGAGACCACGAAGAAGAAGTAACTTTTTCAAGCTCTAACTGGCACTGAAATTTGAAATGGCCTGTGCCTAAACAACCATCACCAATTGCAATAATAGCTTAGCTTTGATATCTACAGTAAATTAAACTAATTTGCATCTCCTTCCATCCTTTAAATGTATCTAGAAATTATTTTGTTCATTTACAGGCCTGAGATTATGTAATACGCACACACACACACACACACACACACAGGAATATATATATATTTAGTAATTCCATCAATTTTGTTATTCCCAACTTCCCAACATTATCTTGCTATTTTTGTTACTTGTTTTTGTTTCTCACTGCTTTCAATAGGAGATCTGGCTTTTGCTCTTCTGTTGCTTAATATTGCTGTGTTTTTCTTCCAATTAGCATCAAAATTGTCAGGCCTGCTACTAACCCACTAAGGTATCTGATCTGCAAAAATACAGATGGAGTAGGGAAAAAAGGCCTTGTTCTATAGATATGAGGGGGTATCCAAAAGTTTTATAGATATGAGGGGGTATCCAAAACCACTGTCATGGTTTAATGCTATGGAATTCTGGGGATGATAGTTTATTGTGGCACCAGACTTTTTTTTCCAGTTTAAAACTACAATCTAAAAATAATGAAGCACACAAAGGGATAGAAATGGCCAGAAAACAGGAGAAGATAAACTGAAAATAAAACAGTCAAGAATTCTAACAGGAAAGAAAGAATCAAACCAAGCAGTCCCAGTTGTTTCAGTTTCCCATTCAATATGAATGAACACATTTTATTTTATTTTATTTTATTTTACTTTATTTATACCCCACTCTTCAGCCAAAAGGCTATCGGAGTGGCTTACAAACTGTTAATTAAACATTTCCCTGCCCTCAGGCTTACAATCTAATTTACCTGATAAAACATCAACAACTTGTAAAAATTTGTCCTGTTTACTAGTGTCTACATCTCCCCTTGGGATTCTCAGCTTGTTCAGGAATTTGTACTGGAACAGTTGTACTTCAGATTTTAATTTGCTCTTTTAAGACACTTTACAGATTTATTTGCTCCATTATGGTTTCTGTCTTTAGTAGGTGATAGAATTTATGTGTAAGAGAGAGTGCTGAAGAACAGATTTGGAAGAAGGGGTGATTATACAGTTCAGTAAGTGGTTGTTTTAGGCTTAAGAATTCAAAAGCAATCCATGTGTATGCATTTGACTCCTGTTCCTTCAAACCCTGTTTTCTCGCATACTAGCAGTATCATGTATCATGTATGCAGCAAGCAGAGACCAATTATGCAGGTCTGTGGCAGAACAGGTCTTTCTCTCCATCCAGAGTTCTTTACACTACCTACAAGGTCAGTGCTGACATTAAACAAATGTCTTCATGTTTAGAGGATGCCACCCGAGCACCTGTCTGCCCGTAAGCCCCTATACCTCTGCAAAAAAATGTGAATGAAGCCTGCACTAATTTAATTTTAAGAGAAGAGGTTCATATTTGAGATGATTTAACTGGCTCAGGGCAAAAGGATTTTCTTTGATCTCTCTGTCAGCCATTCAAAGTTAGGAAAGGTCAAGAGTGCTCAAACACCTATGTGGCTCTAGGCCACTCTGTGATAAAAGGTCGGTCCCATCAAGTTCCTGAAAGAAAGATGCATCCAGATGATATATGTGAAGCACTTGCTGTACCTCACAGCAGACAAATCAAGTAACAATAGCAGAAATCAAAGGGATCTTATAAAGCAGAATTTTCCAACTGTGAGGGAATCTTATAATAATCACTGTGTAGCAACTCTTGCTTAAATGAGTCTACTGTCAGAAAGACCCCACAAGTTCTCATATGTAAAGCATAACTTTGAAGTTCAATAATGCATTCTGAGTCATAAACCAATTCCTTCAAGAGGAAAAATTTTATAGTGTAAAGCTAGATAGAATTTTATAATTCTTTGTTTGAATGGGAAATAGTTGGCTCTGACTTTGGAGAACTAGATTTTAAAAATATCAAATAAAATAATAAATTTACCTCAATCCTTACTTAAAAACAACTATGGTTAAGGCTAATCTTAGATAGGTCTCACCACAAACATTTTAGTTAAACCTATTCTATAACCTAACCTATCCAAGGAATCAAACCTTGATCTCCACCATCATAGTCCAATATTCAAACCACTATACCATGCTGACTCTCACATATATACTTACACTCATGTTATTAATGTGACTGAAGCAAGAGGAACTAGTCTGTCCCTTAGATGATTCTAAGTGAAATGTGTGGTGAAGCTAAACATTACTTTTTAGCTTGGATTAAACATGCATAGGATCACCATAGCTCTGAGTTGACTTGAAGGCAGAAAACAACAAATAAAAGTGCACGAGAGCAGTTCAGACTGAGCCCACAGTGCATTCACATGAGTATCTTTAACCTTTTACCAGCTGCAGAGTTTGCTAAACCTTCCCCCTGTTCTGGTGGGGGGACTAAAAAAAGGAAAAATTCCTTTTGGAATAATAATAATAAGGAAAACATTTAATCCCCTCAGCCATGACTCTCCAGTTCTGGAAACTTACTTTAGAGCAGTGATTCCCAAAGTGGGTGGTATGCCACCCCCGGGGGTGGTAAGGGGGAAAGAGGGTGGCAAGGAATCTTTCAAACAAAGTATTGGTGTGGAAGAAAGACAAAGGGAACCAGCGGCCTTTAGGAATATGGTGGGGATGTGGGTTGCATGAAATTTATTTTCAGGGCCCCTTAACACATTTTCAGAGCCATGATGATTGCTTCATGTCCCCTGCTCTTCACTTCCTGAATTCTTATTCCTGATCTGTCTTTCATCTGACTAAGGTCTAAGCTGCACTGCAGAAGTAATGCAGTTTGACAATGCTTTAACTGCTATGGCTCCTTCCTACAGAATCCTGGGATTTGCCCTGGGATAAGCAGATGCAAGTATGGACACGTACATATTCTTAGAAATTATCAAAATGAGCCTAAACTGGGGTTTTTCAACTGGAGTAAACGGTTGGTATCTTTACAAAATTTTGTTGGATAAATATCATTGCTCCCTGCTGCAACCATCTGGCAAACACTGAGTATCAGTGTTTTCTTCTGTCAGCGGTGAATCTGGGATTCTTGTAGGCAGTGATGAAATGCATTTGATTATAAAATTGCAAGATATCTAATTGTACTAGAACAGATAAAAAAGAAATGAATCAACAGCAGGAAGATGAAGCTAAAAGCTGTCTATCCAGAATGGGGAAATGTATCATGATGTTAATCACTCGCCCTTTAATACAGTCAGCTCTCCTTATGCATGGATATTTTATCCACAGATTCAAGTATCCATGGCTTGAAAATATTCCCCCCAAAAAGTATAAATTCCCAAAAGGAGATCTTGATTTTCCATTTCATATATGGGAGACCATTTTGTTCTGAGATTATATTTAATGGGACTTGAGCATCTATGGATTTTGTAATCCACGGCGGGTCTTGGAACCAAACCTCAGCAGATAATAAGGTCCCACTCTATATGGAGATATCAAGTTTCAGCAAATTTAATGAGGAAGTATATAAATGATACCAAAGGGCTATACTCCCATTCCTCTACTTTGATCAAAATCTGAACCAGAACAGTCTTCTTTTTCCCAGTGGGGCATTACAATAGACCACCAGTACAGTCCACTTCCACATTCTCTTCAGCCACTGGTCAGAGAGAGCCATCAGATCACCCAGTCCTCCTCCCCGAGTGATTGATGACTCCCTCCAACCAGTGACTGACAAAATTGTGGAAGAGGAAGCCACAGAGGCAGCCACTGGTCAGAGGGAGCTGTCAATCTGCAAGGGAAGAGGGCCAAGTGATTGATGGCTCCCTGCAACCAATTGTTGATGAGAATGTAGAAGAGGTGGGGCAGAGGAAGCCCAGCTAACTTTTTGTGTTACGGCCAGGAGTGGCTTCTCTGACCTTCTAAGCCCTTGGGGAAGGAAGGTAAGAAGCTCTGTTGTTTACAATGGTGGTGTGGCCATGAGGCCATGCTCCCATTGGGAACAATGGGACTTGAGCATCTGCAGATTTTGTTATCTGCAGGGTGGTGGTGATCCAGAATGGATCCTGCACAGATACCGAGGGCCAACTGTATTGCCAAAGCATCTCCAGGAAAACTGGATTAGCCTTTCCTCTGGAGTACCTGGAACACACTGTAGCAAGACAGTTCAAAATGATAGCACATGCCCCCATCATCCCTGTCTGTCAGAAGACCATTGGCCGAACCATCCCAGCATATCTAAACTACAGGAATAAGAAATGCTACAACAATCTGCCTCGCCTGAGAATCCTTAAGTAAAACAATTCATTGTTTCATCTTGAGAATTCACATATATGCAAGACCTATAGAAATCAAATGTACAAAAAATTGCACAGTCTATAAAATGCAAACAACTAAAAACACAGTATCAACTGAAATATGCTCCATTCAGAAATGTGGAATTATATCCTATTTGTTACATTCACTTCCTAACCGACCTTTTTTTGTAGCCCAACAATCCCCCAGATCTCAGGTTTGAAGGGGAAGTTTAAAAATGTTGCTACTCTTGAAGCAGTAGTTTATCCTTTAACCCAACTTGATCCCTTTAAACTGGTTGACAACTAATCCCAGCCCACAGGAATATGAAACAGATTTTTAACACACAACTACACAAATCATCCTCACTGCAGTTGTTTAAGCTTGCTTTAATGAATGGGGGTAATGGGTAATTAATGGGTAAACAAATGTGGATATCAGGAAAAATGTATTAGAAACATAAATGGATTTCCACACTCTTCCTCTGG
Organism: Urosaurus nigricauda; assembly: GCA_034509955.1. Classification (NCBI taxonomy): domain Eukaryota; kingdom Metazoa; phylum Chordata; class Lepidosauria; order Squamata; family Phrynosomatidae; genus Urosaurus; species Urosaurus nigricauda. Next base: position 26,971,731 of record JAOEGL010000004.1, on the reverse strand, counting down.
AAGTTTTGTAACATAAAACAAGAATAGGAGAAAAATGCAGCTGACATCCAGAAGAGTGTAACAAAACTCATACAAAGAAAATATCATAACCCTATTATTTATTTATTTAATTTTTATGCCGCTTCTCCCAAAAAGGACCCAAGGTAGCTCAAAACATAAAAAACACTTCAAAAACATCAAAACTTAACAACAAAAATATAAAAACAAGCCTAATTAAATGGCTTGTGCTGTTCCAGGTTTACTGGAGAACTGGAATTTATCTCTAGGTGGTGGCGATATACCACCAGCATTTTATTGCAGTTAACTCTTCCTTACTTGAATAACTTCTTCCTGCACCCTTTAAAAATGCAGTAGACTAATAGACCAATTTTAACTTTATAAAGTAGGACTTGCGTTTCTCCTCCAGATGTTCTTGGACAGCTACTCCCTTTATCCCTAGTCAACAGAGCAAATGAACGGATAATGAGAATTACAGTATAACAACTGGAGGGCCAAACATTGACCACCCCAACTTATCTCAGAAAAATTATACTGGCACCCTACCTACATTCTTTTTAATGAGAAGTAAAGACTTTTTTGTTTAGAAAAGCATTTGATGATTGATTCTCTAAGGTCTGTCTCTCCTAAACAATGTTCTGGATCTTGCTAATTGTTATGCTGGGATGTGTGTGTGTGTGTGTGTGTGTGTGTGCATGTGCATGTTTAATAGTGTATGTTTCAGTGTTTTAACATATGTGTTAATGTTTTATTCCAGTTTTACTTGTTTGATCTTTTAACCTCTAACGTTTGTATTTTGTAAATTTTTAACTATGTGTTTTATAATTTATTGTGAGCTTCTTTGAGTACTAAATGGGGAACAGGCAGGATAGAAACAAAGAAACAAATAAATGAACAAAACAGAAATGGGCAATTTTCTGCTCTCGAGCCCACTACAGGTTGCACAGACTCCTGAAAGTTAAAACAACCAACCAGACAAACAATGGATGGTCTCTTCTGATTTTGAAAAAAAGTTAATTTTGTTCTTAAAAGATCCAGGGGGGTTGTGGCCTATTTAAAATGTGAATGAGAGGAAATATGTATTACTTTTCCAAAGAAAATGCAGTCCATGTGATTCAAAGGTTGCATGGCTGCAAAAATAGTGACGGTCTGTGCTTCAAGATGCCACATAGAAGCTCAGGGCCACACTTTGCCTACTCCTGCTGTAAAGAAGTATTAACTCATGAAGTGATCCCTTCTTCACCTCAAAATAACCTGCACTGAATCAATGTTTTGTCAATCTCCTATTAAAACGCAATTTAAACAACCCCTTTAAATGGCAGAAGCATCTGTGCGGAAATAACACTACATGTTAAGTTACCCCTTGGGGACACTAACCTCCTTTAATAAAACCACTGTAAAGACAAGGCCCTATATATCAACAGTCTTTAATACAGAAACATATGATATAATCTTCTTCCACAGCTTGAGAGCTAATGCAAAGTGACAGATCATTGGGAGGTAAAAATCCAGGATACCTTTTCCATACAATTCTAAGTAGGCCAGTTTTAAATATTTTACAACAATGCCAAGTATTCCAATTAAAAAAAAACTTACTTCAGATTGCCTCCCAAGATAAAATTAGGAAAATGCTAGAGGAAAAGAAACACAGAAAATTGATTCCTCCCTTTTGTAAACATCATCACTTGTGTGTTAATCAGTCCTACTAATCTAAGCAAAACATCTGCCTCTGGAGTAGAAAAATCCCTCCAGTCTCTCATCAGTTAAGCTGCCATATATGTTTGCTGCTTCTGCAAAAAGAAAGAAGTCAGCTTCTTATTCAGAAGGTAGCTTTCATTACCATGGCTAAACTACCTTTTAATTGACATTTTCTGGTTAAAAGATATGGCATAAGATTGGAGATAATGAAATAAACCAGAACTAAAAGTACTGTAAGAATTCAAACCTAAAAAAAATTCACTGGCGTATAAGACGTATATAGCCTGTAGTTTTACAATCAGTCTCTTGGTGCACTGTAGGTATTTTCATACCATATGATTTCATGCTGTCACTTTATTTGAAAAGAAGTGCAACACATCTTTCATAAGCTGGTTAATGCTGTAGTGGAAAATTCTGTGCACCAACTAATGTGTGCAGACCTAAATGGAACCTAACCCAACTTCTGGATGCAGATGTTTGTCAGGACATAAAATTTCTGCATCACATTATGCAACCCAGATTCTACACAAGGAGAACATGGACACACGTTGTGCATAACTGCATAAAATATTCTACTTTTAAAGTCCTGGGAAAGGTAAGAGCTACACAAGGCACTGAAGCATCTATCTACAGTAAAATCTTCTTAAGCCTTACTTTGATTTCTTTAGATTTTATCAAGTTCTCGTATATTCTTCACTCCTAATTATAAGAATCTAGTTTGGTTTTGTTGTAAAACATCACTTTCTATGTCTGTAGTAGTAGAGTGCAACCAAAGAAGAAATTCCTATCTTCAGCAGCTATGTTTCAACAGTTTTATTAAAACACACATATACTTTAAACAGTATCAATAAAACTGTATAATAATTCTACAACAGTATCAATACAATTCAGCACACAATTACTCTTTTCTGGACTAACATATAGGATATTTTTCAAGCTTCTTATTCCACATGATCCAATAGAAAGAACTTCCTAGATTGTGGTCTTAGAGACTGAAGTTCAATTTGAGTTCATTCAAAGACTCATCTGTGGGTGTTGGGCAAATCCAATTTTCTTTGTCTCTCCCACACCGCAAAATGTTATAGTATATTAGATTGCACAATTAAGGAAAACACTGTAAAGGATCATACATTATATGAGATCTACAGACATTACTATGAAAATACACACAGCCAATGACAACAAATAAAAAAGACAATACAACAGTGTTATTTTTTTAATACTATGTATTATGTTTAATAAACTCATAAAAGTTATGTTTTACTATCAGAAAAAAGAGAACAATCTGTAAAATTAGCAAATGTTGGGAGCAAAAGGGAACATACATTTGTGCATTCTAAACTGAATGGAATTATGCAACTAAAAAAAGTTAAAATAATAATTTATGAATTCTTTGTAAAAGCCATGCTGAATTTTTCACTTGCTAGCATTTTATCCTCAGAAATGACACCATTAATACTAGTTTCAATTTTCAGCTATTGAAAGCTAGAATTAATTTCAAGTACTCCAAAAGAATGAAATCTGGGAAGCAGGTAGTGTTGATAGAAAAGTCAGTTTAGCCTAAGAAACTTGAATTAAAAGGTCCATCATAAATAGTTATCTTCCACTTGACTCTTTTCTGTGCATATGTTGTTGTCTAGGTTTTCCTTTAATTGCTTTTAAAACATCTGCTAGTGTCATTTCTCATTCCAAGACTGAACATGAATTTTTCATGCCCCATATTTAGTTGTTGAATAAGCAGACATGAGCAACTTGCTCCAATTTCTCTTCTAAGCATAAAATATCTACAGCAGCCTTTCCCAGGCTGATGTCTTCTGCATAATTTGAACAGCAATGCCCATCAATGCCAGAAAGCATGGCCAATTAAGGACCCTAAGAAATGAAGTCCAATCTATCTAAGGATGCCAAATCAGGGAAACCAAAAGTTAAAGAAGTGTATGGAGACTACGGTGGTTGCAGCCCTGATAATCACCAGCTGGCCATATTGTGTGGAGATGATAGTAGTTGTAGTCCAACCCTAACAGATAGGAGTTTATTAGGTTCAGGAATGCTGGTCTATGGCATAATCCTTTAGACAGACTACAAGTTTTTCTTCACAATCAGTCAAAATACATATTTAATCTATTTTCAACAACTGAACATTGAAGATGTACTTTCAGCTAAACCAACTAATTGAGTAGCTGAGGTCAATAAATTATAGAAAGAGAACAAATAAGAATATACAAAATAGATATAATTTGATTATTTATACATAATTTGATCATTATGTGACTGGTCAATACACTGTAATAGTACTTTTAATTCTGGGGACTGAGTGATAGGGATTGATGTGTTTGTCACCATCAAAGAATTAAGAAGAATAAAAAGAAAATTTAAACAGCAATATTTAAAAGAAACAATGAAATATGTTACACAGTAGTTAACAAGGCTGCTGCCACCAAGGCTGCTGCCATGCAGTCTATACCACCTTTAAGTGTAATGGCTCCATTTTACACAATCCTGGGATTTGTAGGTTGTTGTGGCACAAGAGCTCTCTAACAGACAAGGCTAAATATCTCACAAAACTATAAATCTCAGAATTGCATAGCACTGACCCATGACCATTAAAATGATGTCAAATTCCATTCCATGTAGATGCAGCCAAAGTCTTATCACCACTATGATTATTTTTGTCTTCTCTGCGAAACTGCTCCCAATGTAGTAAATGGGAACAAAAAAAATGGCAGGTACAATATGGAGCAGATTAACACCTTTCTTTTCCTACTAGCCTGCTCAAAATCTCTCTTAAAGTCCTCCCACCCATTTCCAAACAATCTGGGAAAGATCATTTTTAAAAGACTAATGAGGGGGAGAAGCAACCTCTCCCACTGATATTCTTCAAGTGGCAGCTTTTCATTATACAAGCATCAGGAGACTGTTCACACCTCTTCAATTTAATGTCTACTTTTACTCAGAGGAAGCAATAACAACAGGGAACTGGTTGTAGCTGGAGAAACTGGCTTCATTTAGCAACTCCATTTTAACAAGGACGCAGCAAACTAGAGGCCAACCAAGCTTTAAAGCATGCACCAGGCGTTAAGATGAAAAGCAACTGGATAGTCTAAGGAATTGGATAGAAATCTTTTGCAATTTAAAAGTTCTGCAAAACAAGACAGATTCCCAATGTCTTCTTTAAATTAAAATGTAGATTAAAAACCCAGCAGTTTACATTATAGGAAGGCAGACTTAGAAGAGATGAAAGTTGTACAGTATTACCAATGATACAAAGTTTAGCACTATGGTTAAGACAGAATTTTGACCAACTGCACACTTTGGTTTCAAAATATCACAACTGTCATGGATATACCAGTTTGTATAACTTTTACCAGTTTGTATAACTTATATAAAGAGTTATACAAACTCTTGATTTTGAAAAATCAGAGTAGATCATGAGATGCAGAAAGCAACATCAGCATATATTTATTTGACTGACTGACAGACTGATTGATTTGATTGGATTGATTGGTGTCCCATTTTCCCCACCAACTGAGCTTTTGACCAATGTGTTCCAGTAATATCTCATCATTCCCATTACAGCAGCAAACATGAACATGCCTTTTGCAAAATTGTTTATTTTACTTCCACTTGACAGAGATCCAAACTGCAATGGGCATCTTGCAACCATCATAATGTTTTAGCTGCTTATGTCCATTTTGACAAATAAATTTGGACACATCGGCCTAAAGCCAATTTAAGGAAATTCTGTATTTTAGACTAATATGTGGTCTACTCGATCTTCTAGTGGACTGATGTATATAACCCCATGGCTTCAAGAAATGCATTTTCTCTGTCCAGATCTTAATTTGTGTGGACATGAGAGCCATTGTGCTTGAAATTGGCAAAAGACAACAGCTATTCAGGGAACGGAAGTACACTGCCCAAAGGACTTTGACAATTGCATCAGAGACAAGCAGGCTGGCATAAAACAGATCATGATAAATTTTTAAGGACCACCTACTGGATTTTAGTCACAGGAGACTGTGAGATAATGTGCATTGCTTTTTGGAATATGCATTATTGAAACAGGTCTGTCTAGCTCTGAGATGTAGAACATTCTCTCCAAAATTAGTGAAATAAAAACCATGCCCAAGCTTGCTTCATGTGAACTAAGACTGAACTCTAATTTTGCTATTGCAGTAGAAAACTTAGAAAGCCAATCTAAATAACATTTTATGATTGCAAATACAGTGATTAAAAAGGAGCATCAAAAACAATACAACACATCTTGGCTAATAACTGCCCTACAATCAGTAAATATTACAACTTTGAATTTTTCTTGAATATCAAGGGGTTTCAACTTGAGAATTTAACTAAAATATGTAATCTGCTGTTTCTTAAATTTCACAAGTGGCCTTTTTGTTGCTTGGTAATAGTGAATAACAAGCAGCAAAACATATTCGTTTGCCATTTCTGTTATTGTCTGGAATCTCATATTCCTTCCCACCACCAGAATAAACTAGCAATCCTTGCTGCATCTGTAGCAAAACCTAAGCCTATAGCCCTCCGCTTTAATAACAACCAGCTCAGGACATGCACAGCCCAAGATAAATACTGCTCAGAAAAATGAGTATAACATTCTCATTAATGGGAATGAGTAAACACTTTTCATTATGCTAAAATTTGTACCATTTGTTCATTGATATTAAACTCAGCGACATTAGCCCCCTCATTATCAAAAATTGTTACATATTATGAGCCATGTGTTACTCAGGGAAGTACAGTGCTCTGGGAAGTTTTATTTTAATGCTCTTTAAGACAAATAAGAACACACTGTAGCCAGTGTGTTTCTTACACATATGATGGGATATAACTCCTCCTTTTCTGCCCTCCATATCTTTAATCTCTCTCTCTTCAGGTTCCTTCCCTTCGGACTTCAAACATGCTCTCGTTTCCCCAGTTCTGAAGAAACCCTCTCTCGACCCCTTTTCTTTGTCTAGCTATCCTCCAATCTCTCTTCTTCCTTTTCTTTCGAAGGTTATGAAAAGGGTTATTTATTCTCGTTGTCTTGAGTTTCTTGAAGCCAACTCTATCCTGGACCCTTTTCAGCCTGGTTTCCACCCACAGCACTCTACAGAGACAGCCCTCACCAAGATCTCAAATGATCTCTTGCAGGCCAAGGTCTCTTGCTTGACTAATAATAATAATAATTTAGTTATAGCCCATTCCTCTGTATCCAATCGGATACTTACTTACTTTCTGACCTTGGGTTCTCCGACTTTGTTCTCAACTGGTTTAAATCTTACTTGTCAGACTGATCTTTTGCTGTGGTCACGGGTGGCCAGACTTCCTCCTCTGTTACCTTATCTGTTGGAGTTCCTCAGGGCTCTGTCCTGGGTCCCCTTCTGTTCTCTCTATACATATTGTCCCTTGGTAAACTCAGTTCTCAGTTCTTTTGGTTTCTCCCATCATCTGTATGCCAATGACACTCAGCTATATCTTTCCACCCCTGACCTTTCACCGGGGCTTGAACAGCAAGTTTCATTTTGTCTGCTGCCATCTCTCAGTGGATGCGGCATCGGCACTTGAAGCTCAACATGTCTAAGACATAGCTTCTCTTCTTCCCACCTAAGCCCACCCTTCAATACTCCTTCTCTATGTCTGACGACGGCACTTCTATTCAACTGGTTCAGCAAGCCCACAGTCTTGGCTTCATCTTTGATTCCTCTCTGTCGTTTGTTCCCCAGATTCAGGCCACTGCCAAGACCTGTAGATTCTCTCTCTACAGCATTGCTAAAATCCATCCATTCCTCTCAGCCTCCACTGCCAAGACACTGGTCCATGGCCTAGCGGTATCGCAACTAGTTTATTGTAACCTTCTTCTGACAGGGCTTCCTCTTTCTCACCTCCATCCTTTCATCTCTATCCAGAACTCAGCCGCATGTATTTGACCATGTTTCTCCTCTCTTATCCTCCCTTCATTGGCTCCCCTTTGGCATCGAGTGCAAGCTTTTGTTGTTGACTTTCAAAGCTATCCATGGACTGGCCCCTCCTTACTTGTTTGAACTTCTTTCTCCTTACATTCTTGCTCATACCCTCCGTTCTGATAGTCAAGGTGTCCTGTCCCCACCAAGGATTTCCACTGCCCCTTCTCACTTGCTGCCCCTCACTCTTGGAACCTTCTTCCCCCCCACGCGCGCCTCATCACTTCTCTAACCAGTTTCAAAACAGAGTTAAAGACTATATTGTTTAGGGAAGCATTCCCAGGATTGTGTCATCTGCCCCAGGATGCCTCCTTTTAACTATGTATTAAGAAGCCAAGCCCTCCCTCCAGTCCATCTGCCTTGGTCCAGGACTCAGAGGCAGAGAAGAACCACTGGACCTGATACCCTTCCCCATCACCTTTCCCTTCTCCTTTTGTGTTGTCTCTTTTAGATTGTAAGCCTGAGAGCAGGGAACCATCTAAATATAAGATTGTATGTACAGCACTGTGTAAATTTACAGCACTATATAAATAAAGCTTAGTAATAATAATAATAATAATAATAATAATACCAACAACAGCATGAAACAGACAACAATTACATCTTCTAAAACTTTCATCTATTGAAAGATCTAAAACAGCCAATCTTCAAATTATCCGTTCCAAAATATTTTTTATATGAAAGCAGCCAGGTCAGCTTATTGCAGAAAAAAGCAATATAGAATTTTGCAGAACCCAAGACTGTTCACAAATTTATTATGGCATATGCTTTTGACTTCATTCTACTTCATCAAGTTCATAAAATGTAGTCTTGAACTACAAGTCCATATAGTTGGACATCATACTTTCCCAGTGGCTTACAGGTTTAAATAGTTGGCCATTCCTAAAAAAAAATAAATCCATTCTCATTCTAAAGTTCACACTGCCCAACTAAAAGTGCAAGTCTTTATATATCTGTGCATTTTTACTATAGTAGCTAGTTCTCCTTTTGACCTATATGCCATTTTAACGGTCACGGATCTATCCTATGGAACCCTGAGGTTGGAAAGGCAGTAGTCCTCTCTCTGTGCTATAAATCCCAGGATTCCAAGGGGTGGAACCACGGCAGTGAAAGTATAATAACAGTGCATTAACCATGTAGGGTAAATGGGTCCTTAGTACTTGAGAAGAGTCAATAAGCATAATCCTCAGCCAGTGAAGTTATCCTGGCTGGAAATGAAATGAGTAGTAGTCAATGCACACAGAGTGCACTGCTAAAAGTTGGAGAACAGATAACGATAAACTCATAGGAATTAAAGCTTCAACAGTAGCACAAATTTCACAATTTAAATAAGTATTGTGGAAAATGCTACCTAGTTCTAAATTTATTGTGACGGACGTAACCAAAGGTTCCAGTATGCCACATGGAAAAAAAAATCTTCTCCTTTCCCTGCATACCATACATACTCTTATAAGCTTCAATCTTGTCTCTCCATACCTATCCATTCCTAATAGATCTAAATACTGTACAGTCATCCCTCTGCATCTATGGATTTTTATCCATTGATTCAAGCATGCACACCTTTAAAATATTTTTTAAAAATATATAAATAAAAAACAAAGAAACCTTCATTTTGCTATTTTATATAAGGGACATCATTTTACTATGCCATTGTATTTAATGGGATTTGAGCATCCACAGATTTTGTTATCCACAGGGGGTCCTGGAACCAAGCCCTAGCAGATACCTAGGCCCTACTGTAATGCTTCCTCATGGGGAAGTTGCTCCATTCCCTTTATCATTTGGTATCTCCTCCATGTTTCAGGGTACAATATCTTGTTTACATGAGGAGCTATTTAAAAAGAAAAGTTTGAAGAACTGGATATGCACAGCAAACACAGGAAGACTAGCACAGAAATGCTTCCTCCCTAGGAAACAATCATATTCAATAACGGAATGTATGAATAAATGGAAGAGAGGAATGTAGTAATACTACCATGATTTCTGACCCTCTGTGCCCAGTTGTATGTTAGCCACAACTAAATTAGTCCTACGGACATATTATCATCTCCATACCCTCTTTCCAAAATCTTCTCCCACCCTTCTCTTTTTCTTCCTGCAACTTCTTCTTTCCCACCTATGAAGCTGCTGGGTGAGGGACACAGAATTCAGGCCAAGGGCATCACACAGATTGGAATTCTGATTCTCAGGAAAGATTCTGCACCAAATTAAGCAACTGGCAGGTCTAGGAGCCAACCTTCTGCTTTAGGATTCTTTGGAAGCTTTAAAGACTGCCCAAAATTCCACAAAAAGAAAACTAAAATGGACATGGAAGTAGACTTATTTTTTATTTTGATTTTTTTTTTTAAAAAAAATGAAAAACTGCGTGGGGTAAGGGTTTGGCCTAAGATCATTTGGCCTAAGATCCTGGAGGTTTCCTAGATATGCCATTCACCTGAGCTTGGGGAAGAGAAATGGCTGTCCTTGGGAATCTGGTACTGCAGAAAATAGATGTGGAGGTGGGTGCTATGCTCTATCAGCAAAAAAGTATAACCCATTTATCAATCATGCAAACCTCTTCAGTTCTTACCAAGTTCTACATCCTGATCATCAGTAAGAACAAGAATGATGTTTGGACGGATGTTTCTGCGGTCCCTTTGAAATCTTCCCTTCAGACGCTGATTTAACAGGAAAGCTGAACTGTCATCCAGCAAGGATAAGAGAGTTATTATGAATAATCCAACGGCAATGCTACGCTGTGCCATATTGTGCTGATTTTGCATGCTGTTCAAACAAAGGTGAGGAAATGTCTTCTATTTTTTCTTCAAAGGGAGCTCTAAGAGGAGGCAAAAAAGGAAAAAAGAAGAAGAAAGTAAGTCAGCAAATAGATATGCATGCAATAAAAACCTGAACACATTGTATAAACCATTGTTTTAATACAGAAGAATAAAAAAAAATCAATTTCTCTTCTGAGGATGAAGACCACATTCTGTCTACAGAATGATCCTATATATATAACCCACACAGCTTCAGCAACCATATGTGCATACTAGAAGTACAGTAAACAGTTTGGGGCCAATTAATACATTTTATAGATATCAACTGATAAGAAAGCATGTTGGTAAAAATACAGCAGATGCTCACCAGTCATTACAGACTGTAATTTCCTTTGTGACCACTAGTTTGCAGATATTGCTATAATTTTCCATTTCTGCTACAGCACCATGAGTAAGCAACCCAAGTGGACCCACAGTCCCATCTTCTGCTCCTGGGATCTCACAGAGGCTAACATTGCCAAAAATGGGGAGGAGGGGGAGGAAAGAAAATATTCTATGGATTGCCAAAAGGACAAATAAATGAGTTCAAGAGCAAATCAAGCCAAACTCTCTCTAGAAGGCAAAATTACTAAACTGAGACTATTGTACATTGGACAAATCATGAAAAGACATGACTCATTAGAAAAGATAATAATGATTGATCAGGTGGAAGTCAGTAAGAAAAGAGAAAGACTGCATTACAGGTAGATAAACCCAGTCAAGGAAGCCACAGCCTGACCTTGTGGAATCTCAGTAGGACTGCTGCCAACAGAGTGACTTGGAAGTCTCTCTTTCAGAGGATCACCATAAGTCAAAGTTGACTTGATGGCAATTAGCAACAACAATAACAAGAAAAAGAAATGATCAAACATCAGCATCTGATTTTGAAGAAAAAAAATGGGATTTTAAAGAAAAGGATGCTGTGATCTATTTAAAAGACAGAGGCTGCCAGAAAAAAAAAAATCACATTTATTATTTCAAGAGAAAGGGCACTTCATACTTGGAGAGGAGCACATATACACAAGACCCTTGAAGTCATCACAGCAACTATGTTGTTGTTGTTGTTGTTGTTGTTGTTGTTGTTGTTGTTATTTTCTTATATCCCACCTTTCTCCCAATATAAGGACTCAAGGTGGTATTGCTATGTGACAGGTGACAAAAACAACTGCTACAGAATTCATTAGCCACCTTCAGGGGGAAAATCCATATTCAAAACAGAGATTTGACATGCAGATCATAAACTCAGACAGAATATAATTCATTCTTAAAACTGTACGTAAAGACAAAAATACAGACTTTTAATTTGGTTGGTCATTTCTATGAAACAAACAGATTTCTAATAAACAAATACATGTTGTAATTCTTTCTATGAAACAACTCTGGGGCTTTGTAGATTGGCAGGAAAGTGTGACATGAAGTTGCCTTTTCCTTAATGCTTAGCAGCTTCACTTCAGCCTTTAGATGGAGCTGTGCTGTTCCGCAGTTTTTAAAAAAGAAGCTGGGAAAAGCAGCACCTTTTTAAAGGCGCTTCTTCTCCCCTAAAACGCAAAAAAAGTGTTTTCATGGCACACTTTCCCTTTTTCACACCTAAAGGCTAGAGTTTCATGCAGCCATGAACACACTTCTTTTTGCCAATCTAGAAAGCCCCTCTATTCACAAACCCCTTTGACTGTCTTATTAGCTGATTTACTATTACTATTTACTATTACTATAATCTGACTATAAATAAAATTTAGGCAAAACTGTAATGTACCCAATTTAATCTCAAAATGAGCTTCACATCAAAACCTACTCTAATAGGGCAAGATACTCATCTCCTAGAGCTCAAGAAATAGTGTGTCTACTTATACAAGCACCACAGGTTATATCACAATTTATTTCCATGTGTCCTGAAAAAACACAGGATGGAGTTAGAATAACGTTACAAATTTAGTTTTGAACTTCCTGGCTCTGAGGGTGGATGTTCCATGTTATGTCAACAACATTTGAGTAATTTTTAGAGGGTATGTATTTTTAAAAAAGGCAAATTGCAAAGATATCATGCTTAAAACATAGTTTTAAAAAAACACAGTAGCTTGCAAAGAGTTCTATTAACTACATCGAGCCACATCCACACTGACATATATCAAAAGACTACAGCTACTATTCCCCATGATAAAGTTAGGCCTGTCATCTTTTAATCTGGTAAATTCTGCCCAGTCCAGACATTAATGATGCTAGTATGGCAATTAAAAAAAAAAAAAAAAAGAATAGAGCCTGCAGGTGTGCATGGCTTCAATCATTCTGAAAAACACTTTTACTTTTTGCTAATTCAAGAAGGCTGCATTACCAGGCTAACTGTATGCAAGCATTCTAACCACAATTACATCTAGATGCTTTAAATGTAATCCATGAGTTGTCATTTTAACCCCTCTTCCCACTCTTATCATTTTTTTTACAACCCATCATGTGTGCTCTTTTTTCTTTCAACCTGCTCCCCTTTTTAATTACTCAAGTTGTTCTACAGTTTCTTGTCTTTATGTACCCCACAGCATTCTCCTCTTATTAGGACTCAAGGGTCTACACATTCTGTACTATGCATATTTGTACAACAAGTCATTATTATTTCTGTTTTTACCCTAACCAGACATTCTTTCATAAAGCACTCATGATGCAGGGGTAGAGAAAGGAAGAGAGTGTACACAAACATATTGGAAATGAAAAGTCTCAGGCTAAACCCCCTAGAATCTGTGGCTGGGCAATGGAGAGCCATTGCCTGTGAAGAAAGTACATTGATCTGACTCAACAGAAAACCAGCTGCCTTCCATCCATCCTTCCTTCTCTCCTGACAGATATTCTTTATTCACTCTACACAGAATCACAGAATCGTGGAATTTGAAGGGGCCTCATGGGCAATCGAGTCCAATCCCCTGATCAATGCAGGGCCACCAGCCAAAGCTGTGATTCTCAAATGATGAGGCAGGACTCCCAGGGTAGGGAGTGAGAGTCACTCATGGGGGACATGAGATTTGGAGGCTCTAATCTCTCCTCCTCCTCCCCCCAAATCTTTTTATGTGCAAAATTTGCACATGTGTTGAGTTAAATATTGACTTTATTGAAATAAAATTATTCTAATTTGAACTATGTTGTTTTCTTATAAATGAATGTGTGAATAAATAATAATAATAATAATAATAATAATAATAAGTTTTATTTCTAGCCCGCCCCTCTGAACTAGCAATCGGGGGGGGGGGGGTACAAAAGAGAATAACAATTAACAAAGCAAAAATACAAAGCAGTTATAGCAACAACAAAAATAGATAATAATAATAATAATAATAATAATAATAATATTTATTTCTTACCCGCCCCTCTGTAAAACAAAAGATAGTAATTATAACAAAAAATAAAATCAACAAAGCAAAATACATAACAATTAACATCAAAACAAATAAGAAAATCTCCATTCTCAATCCCCATCTCAATCCTAAAACAATGTGAATTATACACAATCTAAAAAGAAAAAAAGAAAAAAGTGTGTGTGTGGGGGGGGAGACAAGACTCCTCCTTAAGTCCAGGAGCCAAGGCATGGGAGGAGCCCAGGTGGAGGTAGGGCAAACAAACACACTCTCAGCTGAGTCTTCTTCACTGGCAGATGTTGGGCACACTAAACAAACAAAATATTTTAATTCATATACTACATCAAAGGGTGAGCAACTCCCACATCGAGATGTAAAAAGGTGGGTGTGGGGGTCCCCAAGGGTAAAAAGGTTTGAGTACCACAGATCTAAAGCATCCCCAGCATGTAGCTGTCCAGCCTCTTTTTGAAGATGTCCAGAGAAGAACACTTCACCATCACTTTGGGTGAGACATCTCTATCTGCAACCAGCATCAGTGGGGTGGGTGGTGGGGGAAAGCTTGTTGCTTATAAATTGTTTTTAATCATATGTAGACTGATGCAATCAAATCATCCAATTCAACTAAAATGATAAAATTAATCTACTAGGATTTGTTTAATCAGGTAAAACTCCAAACATTATGTATGCAGCACTGAGACAGATTCTGGCTGGAGAATCTGGTGCCTACACTACAATGTGAGGTCAAGGAGAAATGATGGTCTTAGAATAGAAAGCAAATTACCAAGTATTTCAGGATGCAGGGGTAAAAACCACAGCACCTTTAATGGAACAGGAAGAATTCCATTTTACCACTTCCAAACATATTAGAGCAAACCTGGAAACATGACCCTCCTTCTTCAGAGCCACAACACTAATTTCAAATGGATTGGTGAACTGTAGCTAAGAACTTTCATGAATACTGTCCAACATGAATATGTGCCCATGCATGTATGAATCCATATTCAAACAGAGGTCTTTTTCACTCTCAGCACCAGCTTATGTATAAAAGAAAGCTGATGAAAAGAATCAGTGGGACATTGTTTCACAACTGACAAAAAATCCTTGTGGAACAACTTATTTCCCATTTCCTTTTGTATCCCAAATACTGACAATAACATGGGAGAGATTAGGTCAGACACAATCATAATCAGTGCAAATTAATGGCAGAGGTCACAGAGGAATCAAAAGAATGCAGGCAGGGAAAGCTGTTTGTGATTTGATTCAATCCATGCCAATAACCCATCCCCAGTTTTTAAAGTTATGCAGGAGTACCTGTGTCCCAATACTGTATTAATGTGTACCACAAGAGATACAAAATGTTGTGTGTGTAACTGAGAAGCAATGCAGAGAGGAAGAGCAAATCAATTAATCCTCATTTATGTCTAAAAATGGAAGAGTATAATGGCATTATCACAAATATATTCATCTGCAATATTTGTATACTGCATAAAAACAGGAGATAGATTACCGTATATACTCGACTATAAGTCGACCTCATGTATAAATCAAAGGCAAGTTTTGAGGCCAAAATTATGGATTTTGCTATAATCCGTGGATAAATCGAGGGTAAAAGTTAAGGGCATACAGGAAAAGATCTAAAGGATGAAGTAAAGCCAACAATGTCAAATAACTGCCAAAAGTCTATCAGACATAACTCTTTGTGCTTATTCTTAAGACTGGATGGATGAGAGAGTAAAGGGGGTCAGTGCTTCCAGGACAGATTATACTCTTGCTTTTCACCAGGGGATGGTTCCTTCTTTTAAATAAGAGTTAAGATGCAGTACTTACATTGACCCGTGGATAAGTCAACTCATGTTTTTTGGGTCAATTTTTGACCTAAATTTCTAGACTTATACATGAGTATATACAGTAAGTGGTATACCATATATTATGAAATAAGTTTTCAGGTCAATGCAAACCCCACATTAGGTGAATTGTAAAATACATGAAATCTGTTGCATTATGAAAATGTCTGCTGCTTAAAAAATATTTGAGACATCCTTGCAGATTTTCAATTGTCCCTAACACAGTGGAATGGCTTACAAAATTATACAGTGGATGATGATGACACATTTCAGAAAGAGGATTAGACCCAAGGTTATTAGGGCAGGCCCTAGCATTATCCAGAATAAGCCAGCTGTTGGATGTCATGAAAGTGTAGGAAATTGTTAGCAGTTTAATTTACTGTAATTGTATTTTTTAAAAAAATACCAAGTGTGCAAAGAAGCCCTTTTAGGATTCTCCTTTATGTAGCAGAATCATCTGAGTGGCTTTAGGTACTATTCAAAGACATAGCCACGTCAGTCTGGAAAATCAATGTGCATACGGATCTTACAGTACCTTTGAGACTAGCTGAAAGAAAGAAACTGGTAGCATGAGCTTATTTCCTGAGATGCATGTGGTACTATTTGTCTAAATTGGGGGGGGGGGGGAGGGGGGTTACAGTGTACTGTTCTTCCTCAGGTACTGAGGAAAATCTACATAGTACGCTTCTCAAGTCATCTGAAATAGTTCAGTGGTATTTTCTCCAAATGTACCAGGAACCAGTATCACAGTTCTGTCATATTATTAGCATATTCATCTAATTTTCTGAAAATTCCTTATGGACTACCACCAGTTCACAGACCACCACTGTGAGTACCACTGGTGTAACAAACAATGAGGTACACTCAGCCCTTCGTATCCATGAATTCAATTATCTTTTTTCCTGTCTTCTACCTTGCCAAGTATTATTGTCTTTTCCAGTGAGTCATGTCTTCCAGTGAGTGGGAAAGTTCAAGCCTGATTTACTCTAGGACCCATTTATTTGACTTTTTAGCAGATCACATTATCTGTAGAAATCTTCTCCAATTTATTTTCTTCCTATCACCTTTCTTCACTGTCCAGCTTTCACAATCATACATAGAAATTGGAAATATGATGTCATGGACAATTCTAACTTTAATATGTGTATTCAGCAATATATTTTTACACTTCAAGACCTTGTCTAGTTCCTTCATAGCTGCCTTTTCCAGTCTTTTTCTAATTTCTTGACTGCATTTTCCATTCTGATTAATGACTGAGTCAAGGTATGGAAAATCTTGAATCACTTCAATGTCTTCATCATCTACTTTAAAGTTATAAAAATCATTTGTGGTCATTATTTTTGTTTTCTCAATGCTCAACTATAAACTTGCCTTTGCACTTTCTTCCTCAGCTTTCCTCAATAGTTGTTCCAAGTCTTTGATATTTTCTACTAGTAATATGATGTCATCTGCATATTTAAAATTGTTGATGTTTATTCTTCTGAGTCTAATCCTTCTTTACACATGGTACATTCAGCATACATGTTAAATATATAGGGTGATAAAATGCGGCCTTGCCTGACCCACTTGCCAATTGGAAACCATTTCATTTCTCTATATTCTGTCCTGATGGTAGTCTCTTGTCCTGAATGCAGGTTATGTACTGTATCAGCACAATCAAACACTGTGGCACACCCATTTCTTTAAGTACAATCTGTAGTTTTCATTATCTACACAATCAAATGTTTTGATATAATCTATAAAGCACAGACTGATTTTCTGCTGAAACTCTTTGGTGTGCTACATTATCCAATATGCATTTGCAATATGATTCCTAGTGCCTCTTCCTTTCCTGAAACCAGCTTGGACATCTGCCATTTCTTGCTCCATATATGGTAAAAGCCTTTGTTCCAGAATTTTGAGCATCACTTTGCTTGCATGAGAAACTAATGCAAGGATCCTGTGGTAACTGCAATCCCTGGTCTCCCCTTTTCCTGGGGACAGGAATGTAAATTGAACATTTCCAATCTTTTGTTTTTCATATTCGTTTACAGATTTTAGTTAGAACTAGAATAGATTCTGTCTCTGTAGCTTGTAGCAGCTCTATTGGTATTTCATCTACTCCTTGTGATTTATTTCTCTCAAATATTCTGAGTGCAGTTTCTGCTTCAGTTTCTAAAACTGGAGGTTCATCTTCAAATGGGTTTTTCTTGAATACAGAGGGCCATAAAATTCTGACAATTTTCTAGACTGATATGAGTGCAAGTGCAAAAGGAAGAAGAACAAAGATACATCGCAATAAATGTGTTTTTGTTCCAGAATAAGGATTCTAGAACATATACAGGAATTCTGAAAATATAATTCTTTATTTGAACGGGGAATAGTTGGCTCTTTGGGGAATTAGATCATAGACACTGTCACTCTTTAAGGTGTGAGGAAAGAAAAGTGAATAAAAACTGATAGTTTATTTTAAAATAATTTTTAAAATTTCAATCTATTTTTTTAAAAAAAATCAAATAAAAGAGTAAATTTATCACAAAAACAACTAGGATTAAGCCTCACCCCAATGATTTCAGTTAAAGCTATCCTTTTACCACTGCCCATTTCTAACCCTTAGTGTGGTAGCTAATGCTTGCCTGTTGTTGTTTGCCTTCAAGTCATTTCCAATTTATAGCAGTCCTAAGATACACCTATCATATAATAGGTTTTACAGATTTCATAAAATAAATACCATAAATGTTTCTGTCACACTCACGCTGCCCTTAGTCAGCTGCAAGAATCCAAACAGGCCTGTGTCTGATGCCAGCTTTGTTTCCCTCATTTCTTTTTTTTTTTTTTTAAACAGTGTCTGCGAGCTGCCATTTATGCTTCTCACATTAGGAGTTGATACATTGGGGGTATTATAGGAAATTAAATATGGCCAGCCACTTCAAAGCACTACTGCAGCATCTGCCACCTGCCAGAGCCCACCAAGGTACAAAGGGCCCCACACGTAGTACTTTTGCAAGATTTCACTTCAGATCTATAACTGTCCCTTGTTTTAGTTAATTCTGAATTATTTATCTGAAACTTTCTGGCTGCTTGAATTGCGGAAGTTTTTAAAAAATGAAATGCTCACTAAAAATTACATAGATTGTACCCTCCTATATGTAGCAAGATGCTCCAGTGACTGGTAAATTAACACAATTCAGTAATCAGATCTGCATCATTATTCATGAAATATGTGAAGCAGTATGGGGAGAACTGTTTAAACCCATGGTGTTTTCTCTTGATGATTTAAATTATGTCTCAAGTCAATCCACCTTGGAGGGGAAGGAATCCAGATTGGGTGCCAAAAATTAGAAGGATTCCATACCCTCCAACATTCACAGATGAAAACTGAGACACATGTGGCCAAGCAACATTAGACTGTGGTCAAGATGAAAAATGTTATGAATGACAAAGAACACACAGGCTAGGAGAGGCACAACTGTCTGCCATTGCCTGCAGGGAAGGACAAGATTCTTCACCTACACCCCCCCCCCCGGCTGAACTGAGTGCAAATTACTTTTACATTTCATTTATTATTTTTATCCTTATTATATTTATTTATATTCTGCCTTTTCCCCAGTTTTGTATTCAAGCTGGCTTACAATGGATAAATATACATAGCTAAAATTAATAAAATAAAAGATTATTAAACAATAAAAAAAATTAAAACCAGATGAATCTGGCTAGAGTTCTTTGGATTAGCTGAAGTTTCCAAAAACTCTTCAAAAGCAGTACCATGTAGAGGGCATTATAGTAATCCAACCAGGATGTAACTAAAGCATGGCTCTAGGGCATTGGGTATGTATTTCAAGACAAAAACTGAAAAAATTGGGCTTTAGCCTCAACCCACTGTAAAAGCCTAAGTTAATCTCAGCCATTGTTGGCTCCTTCTTGATAATTCATATTTGGGCAATGATGGAGACCACTGAATGGATACTAAAACATTCTCAGCTTGGAGCTCAAAAACAAAGAACAACAACAAAAAAAGAGGTTAAAAATTGATTTAGAACAATAGCTTTTCCAATGGAACTTTACTTAAAGGGAAAAAAAAAAGGACAGCAATAGAAAAGGGGCTTCCTTATTTGTCCACCAAAAACACACCCGGAGGAAAACAAACACACACCAAAGGCATATATTTTCCCAAAAGGAATTGACAACTTTACATCTTGTATAGAACCTAGCTTGAGAACAGAAAGGAACTTCACCAGGGGAAAAAAACTTGGCTTTTTTCTCTGAATAAACAATATAATACACGGTAGAAAGATAATTAAAATGATAACAGCAGCAGCAGCAGCAGCAGCACTCTTGCCCTAAGTCACTGCACCAGAAAGGATTGGATCATGGTAGGGATAAGAAAGTTTACAAGGCACAATATGAATAGCTTCTCAGGCTTGTACAGTGAGATCACAGAGAGAGTGGATGGAAAATATGAAATACTGTCAGAGCTATAGCCAGTTAGAAGTTTTTGAACAAAGACTGAAATGGCTCAAGACAACAGTGATGAAGGGTTGATGTCAATTAGCAAATGTAAGGAACTAGACTGTTTGTTTCTCACCATTTGGAAAAAACAACAACAGAGAAAGTTACAGGTGTGCTCCAGAGCTAGCTTTACAAAGGGACCCTTCTGATCAAGTGGATGGATGGAACTGTTGATATACTGGGACTCTTGATAAACAATTACATGATGCTGGCAATACTCTCTTGGGCCTTGGGAGTATTGTTGATCCTAGTTAAAATATGAGCCAGCAGTATGATGCTGTGGCTAAGAAGGCAAATCTTATCTTAGTGTGCATTAATAGAATAATTGTTTCCAAGTCAAGGGAAGTTATGGTCCCCCTGCACTGTTCAAGCCTCATCTGAGTACTGTGTTCAGTGCTGGGTGCTTCATTTTAAGAAGGATATAGACAACTTGGAGCAGGTTCAGAGAAGGGCAACAAGTATGATAAAAGTTATGAAGAACAAAACAAACTATATGAGGAAAGGTTGAAGAAGCTGGGCATAGTTTTTTGTGCGGTTTTCTGACTATGTGGCCATGTTCTGGTGATCCTTGGCCGAGAGGAAGTGATTTACATGTTAATCTCTATGTTGGTCTGTTGTTGAATAGCAAGGCCTCAGGGTATCTATTTAATTAATGATCCATTGTCTGCTGAGAAATCCCCCTGACTTGAGGCCTTGCCATTAAACAACAGACCAGCCCAGAGATTAATATGTAAATCACTTCTTCTCAGCCAAAGGTCATACATACAGTAGATATATATATCCCACTCACTCCCATACCAGCATTCTCTCAAGACGCCAGCCACAGATGCTGGCAAAACATCAAGAATAAACTCTTCCAGAAGATAGTCACATAGCCTGAAAACCCCACAAAAAACTATAGATTCCAGACATGAACGCCTTCGACTTCACATCAAGCTGGGCATGTTGAGCCTGTTGAAGAGAAGATTAAGGGATGACTTCAAATTCTTTAAGTGCTACCACCAAGGTGAGGTTGTTCACATGTTCCCTGCTGCCCCAAAAGATAGAACTAGGTTTAATGGTTTTAAGTTACAGGAGGGTGGATTTTAACTGAACATTAGAAGGAACTTCTTGACAGTGAGAATGGTTCAGCTATTGTCTAGAGAGGTGGTGGGGTCTCTTTTTCTGGATGCCTTGGAAAAGATACTGGACAGCTACCTGCCAGGGATGCTCTAGCTGTAGATCCTGCATTGAGCAGAGTGTTGGTCCTCATGGCACACAGGGTCTCTTCAACTCTGTTATTTTATGCTTCAGCAAGTCAGTCAACTTGTTGGTGGCACAAAAATCAGAAAGATGCACCTTGGACATGGGATGTATCTTACCTTTTATTTCAGTCTCAAAATAAGCACAATAAAAATATAGTAGTCCCATCTTTCCAAAGCCATAACTTGATCCTAACCCCCCTTCAGAGTGTGTCTTTCAGAATCATACCAATGAAGAGAGAACACCGCTATATACTTGAGGCACAGGGAGAAGAGCAGCAAAAACAGGGAATCTAAACAATTTCCTGGCACAAGCTTTCACGGACATCAGCCTACTTTAGCAGAAGTGAGGTGAGTTGCCTTAGTTGAAGGATTACTGGACAGACCAATTACACCAATGTTCAAACTTGCTGCATGTGGAGAGTCAGCACGTCTACTCCTTGCGTTTAACACTGACCCAGTTCAGGACTCCATTGCAGTTGTAAACAAGGGGGAAGGGGGGAAGAAATACATATAACCTTTGGTAACCTCACGCTTGGATTTCTGTAACGCGCTCTACATGGGGCTACCCTTGTGCCTAACCCGGAAACTCCAACTAGTTCAAAATATGGCAGCCAGGCTTGTTAGCGGTACACCTAGGAGAGAGCACATTACACCTGTGCTTAAAGCTCTCCACTGGCTGCCAATTAGTTTCCGGGCGCAGTACAAGGTGCTGGTTTTAACCTTTAAAGCCCTACATGGCTTGGGTCCATCTTATCTCAGGGACCGCCTCTCCCTATATGAACCCCCCCGCACGCTTCGGTCCTCTGGGAGAAATCTGTTGCAGCCCATGAAGACTAGGTTAGCGCAGACCTCCCAGAGGGCCTTTTCTGCTTCTGCTCCCAGGCTATGGAATGGCCTGCCGGACGAGATGCGTCTCATTACATCACTAGACTGTTTTAAAACAGCCTTAAAGACGCATCTCTTCCGGCAGGCCTTCCCTGAAACTGTATAATCTACCTGGCTCCTAAAATCTTTCAGCCAATTCTCAACTCCTTATCCCCCCCCCCCCCCCGTATTTTATTGCTACCCATGCTGTGGCCAGCATTGCGGTTTTGTGTATCATGTTTTATTGTACTTTTATTATTAGTAATTTAATTTTAAACTTAACTAATTTAATCCTATTTTAAGGGGGGGAGGTTGGGATGGAATTCTGGAATTATTTTAATCTGCAATCTGTTTTTAACCTTGTTGTACCCCGCCTCGATTGTTTTACAGAGGGGCGGGTAAGAAATAAATATTATTATTATTATTATTATTATTATTATTATTATAAAACTATGCAAACTGCCTGATTGCAGATCACACTATTTGTCTGCCTTGCTCAATACTGGAGCTTCTGACTAGCAACTGCTCATCAGAAACTGAGGCAAAGGTCTCTTCTCATAATTTTGTCTAAAACCCTGTAAAGCTATTTCTATGATATAGTCTTTACAATCCTGAATGGACTAATCATCTGACTAGACATATAACAACTTCCTTTGTCCACTTAGGTCCTCAGTACATTAGTAGGAAGGGTGGGATAATAAACACCATACAAGAAGAAAATATTCTTAAACAGATGGTTCACCTTTGTTTCATACTGTAATATCAAGTGGGGTGCCATTCCTGCAACAAGATACTTTTCCTTATGTTGTAACTTATTAGACAGTATGTCACTTTTCATTCCATAAACAAACCTTAATGGATTTCAAATGAGTTCCTTAAAAATATATGGCTAATAATAAAATGCCCTAATAAGAAAAAATAGAGTTCAGCATATCATTGAAATACTATAATAGATCATATTTTACTACAAGAGAACAATGGATTATTTAACCTTCCATGAATAGGTGATGTCAGATACAGTCAGCACAGCAAAATAATAAGAATGAAAGTTACCCCAGTTTTCCACAATTCTATGTCCCAGGCAGTTCTGAAGCATGATGAGGTTTGAACTGCCAGATGGTGTTTCAGGCTGCCATCCTTAATGCAGTGAAAAATTGATGCTTTCACTCAAATAGCTCTTGTGGCCAATTTTACCCATTTTGGAATGACTGGGACACAAAACACAGAAACATCATGTGCCAGAGGTCAAAGTGACCCCATCAAACATTGTTTAAAGCTGTTAATGGGAATACCCACAGGTGAGAAATTGCACATGAGAAAGCAATACAAAGGGAAAACACTGTGCCTATTTTCACAAACATAAATATGTTAAAAATGTTGCTTCACCTAAATATCTATCTGAAATTAGTTAGATCATATTTATTGTTTGTAAAGATTCCTCTACTTTCAGAGAGTACTGACAACATGTTCAAATATGTTTGTTTTTTTCTTAGAAGGAGGAAGGTCTTAACAAAGGCATTATTTTTTAAAAACCTGTAAATGCCAAGAAATTTAAATGAACAGTCTGGAGCAGTAAAAAGGAGTTTCCTGGGTTTTGTT
The DNA here is from genome assembly GCA_034509955.1 of Urosaurus nigricauda. Taxonomy (NCBI): domain Eukaryota; kingdom Metazoa; phylum Chordata; class Lepidosauria; order Squamata; family Phrynosomatidae; genus Urosaurus; species Urosaurus nigricauda. The sequence continues at coordinate 26,947,904 of JAOEGL010000004.1, read as the reverse complement.
TGACTGAAATTGAAAACAAATCTGGATTAAGTGGATTTGGGATTGATCCAGCAAGACAGTTCATATGTTCTTTGTTGTATTACTTTTTTATACCTATTATTTATACTATACTTGAGCCTCAAATTGTGGCTCAAGACAGCTTACAGGATTTTTTTAAAAAAAGAATACAAGTAAAATCATATGTATATAAGAAAATAACATGTTTAAAATTGCATTGAACTTTCTATGGAATTAAAACCAATTAAAACATCTCCAGTTAAAAGTGAAGGATAAAAATGGTACAACATGTTAAGAAAAGCTCTCTCTCTCTCTCTCTCTCTCTCTCTTTTGGGTGTGTGAAACAGTCCATTCCCAAAGGCCTGCTGGAAAATCTTCATCTACTGACAAAAAGAAAGGCGAAAACCAGTCTAAGATCCCTAAGAAATGGTCTTAAAGCCTAAGAGCAGCCACTAAGAAGACCTCTCATGCGTTTCCAATAAATATGCTTGGGAAAGTTGAGCAACCAAGAGAAACACCTGATGTAAAGACCTGAAACAAACTCATATAGAAAGTATCTTCATCTTTTTTAAAGGAGTTCTCATGCTTTAAAAGTTAGATGGATGTATTATTTCATCAGTGTCACAATTATGCTTTGCGGTCCTCTGACCTTTAGAGACGTTTCTTATTGTAATAGAAGGAAAAGCTCTCTGAAAAGCTGGGCATATCAAGTTGCAATGATTTCATCGGATCAAGAAGTCAGAATTTCCTACATGCTGCCTTTGTTTCTACTAATGTGATGTAAATCAATTAGAAGTGACATGAGGGGAAATGGCTTTTCTAAAGACCAGTGGAGGCAGAATAGAAGATGGAGAAGTAAAACAATCTCAGCACATCAATTTTTGCTTGGTGAAATGAAGTTGACACTCCTTTCATAAAAATCTCACCTTTCTTCAGTACCTTGTTTCAGATTGAATTTATCTGTACATTTCTGCCACTGAATCCTTTTACTCAGATACATATTGATTGAAAAGATTCTCAGGTTTTGACACAAATGTTGATCTGAGAAATTATTATTAAGCTTTTGTATACCTATAGATGAAAGAGCATCACTGAATTACAACAGTAAACTGGCAGATGTAAATATTGTGCCATAATTCTAATGACATTTTCTAGGACTAACCCTAACCCTAAACCCTAACCCTATCCTAGTACTAATGCTCAGGAGTGTGATGACAGATTTCTACTTCTGGCTTGAATGCCTAGAGATGGCACAGGGCACGAGTGTAGAATATCAGCTTGATCCCCTACCTGTTTCCAGCAGGATCCATTCATCACTCAATGGCCTGAATCATGCTGGTGACATACACTGGCACAAGTAGATGTTACATCGGTGTGTAACTTTTCTGATTTCCCTGTAGAGGTGTGAGAGCTATACAGTGAACAATGCTGACAAGGAAAGAATCCATTCATTTGAAATATGGTGCTGGAAGAGAGTTACAAAGGTACCATGGGGGATAAACAGACAGGCAAAAAGAGGTGCTTTCAGGCTGACTTGAAGGCATGGCATTTATATGACACATGCCTTGAAGCCAGCAGGAAAGTGCCCTCAGAAAAGCCGTTTCAAAAAGAAGCAGCTTTCTTCTGCTTCTTCCTGGCTTGAAGCCATGTCATATGGTCATGACATGAGCACTCCAACTGCCTTGGGAGCCAGCGGTGCAGTTGGTGGGGTTTCAGTGTGCTTTAGAAAAGGCAGCTTCAACCCACTTTTTCCTGCCCATCTGTTTTGCCCCATGGACTGCTAAAAAGACAAACAGTTGGGTCTAACAGCAAAGCCAACCTGAACTCTTCACTAGAAAAGATGACTAAACTGAGGTTCTTGTACGTTGGATGTGTGACAAAATGACATGATTCATTGGAAATAGTGATAATATTTGGGAAAGTGGAAAGCAGTGGGAAAAGAGAGAGCTTACACTACAGGTGGGTCAATTCAGTCAAGGAGGCTATGGTCTTAAGATTGCAAGATCTGAGGATGCCAGATGATAACTTGGAGATCTCCTTCATAGGGTTGCCACCAATTTGAGGTTGACATGACTGCAAATAACAGCAACTTTTGTGAAGCTGTTGAAAGAGGTAGTGAGCCAATGCCACCCTAGCCACCTCATGCAAGGCCACCTCATGCAAGGCAGTGTCATAGAGAAGGCATGCACCCTTGTGGCTGTTTAATGTATGGGATATGGTGGAAGGGTTTAAAGAAAGGTGTAAAACTGCAGCCAGAGGAAAGTTGCAGATGTTACTCTGTCCAGGAGAATGCCTGCTCTTTCTTCCAAGCGCTGAATTCCAGCCAGATGCTGCCCTGGTACACCCCTGTCCTCCTCTGGCCACTAAATGGCTGTAGGGGTATACACTAAGTGCTGAAATGCTGCCTGGTACGATGGGTAGAATATAGTATTTCCTTGGACCATTATGCTATGTTAGCATGATACAGGATTGCAGATAGTGACAGTGACCTGCTTTGGCAGGTTTTTGTTGTTGTTGTTGTTGTTATTTCTTACCCACCTCTACCCATGGATTGAGGCAGGGGACAACAGCAATTAACAAACAACATCAGTTAAAACACTTGTTAAAACACACATCAATGTAAAAGGACAATATATATATATATATATATATATAAAATTTAATATAATGGATTGTGTGCATGAAAGTAGCTCTTGTTGATATGTTAAAACATTTCTAAAATCTGGCTAAATCAACCTGGATGGGGAAAAAAAGATTATGATTATATTGTCTCTTTTTCTGCATGATGTGTTGTTGCTAAGAATGCCACACAAATAGTTGATATAGGTATGAACATTGCCTTAGGAAGTATGCCTGAATGGGGCTCAGGCTTCTGGGTTTTGCATTTTTATTATAATGTTTCTCAATTTCAGGAACACTATGTTAGCACCACCTTTCCTGATATTCAAAGGAAACATGGAATGTTGCTCTTAGAGTTCAAAGGTAGCAGGGATGGGCAAATTGCAACTCTCCAGCTGGACTCTATTCCCATCAGCCCTAGGCAGATGAAGCAGTGATGAGTGCTAATGGCCTTGTCATTCCAACAGCATTTTACTATTTTGCTGTATGGCAAGATTGGGATGTACCTCTGCTTGAGATTGGGCATTCCAGTTTACATTCAAGCAGAGTATCAGTCCTTTGTTCTCTTTTTCTTCATTACTTCTGCACAGAACTCAGCCTATTTTTGAATATGCATGTGCACTCACATGCGCGCCCAATGATCACGCAAAATAAAAATGAACAACAGAGAGTATATTAAAATGAAAACAAAGAAATGATGTCAAACAGTGGAGTAACAGCACAAAATGCTAGCACAGGTTTCCTTCCTTGATTTTGGTGAAGCATTTCTACTCAATCATGAAGACAGGGAAAAGGGAGAGTCCTGCTCAAACAAAAGAAACAGCTATTCAACATACTGTACCTGTTTTCACCAACCAGAGCTTACCAGATACCAAAGCCAATGCTACCACTTCAGCATCCCACCACATAAAAACTCTGAGGAAACTGTATGGAATAGCTGCACCTCCCTTGGGCATTTCAAAAAGTTAAAAGAAATGTGAGAAACTCGCTCACATTTTGTATCAGTGGTATTACTCTATTCACTATAGTTATATTTCACGTTCCTCCCTACAGTTATTCAGGACTTTACAGCACTTTTCCTAAGGCTTCATTATGAAGTGTTACAGCCTCAAAGAAGGAGCTTTCCATTCTGCACATGGCATTATAGTGCATATTTTGGAATGTAGAAAACACTTCAAGAAAACATTGTACTTTAGCCTCTTAATATAATATCTGGCTCCTATCAAGGTGGAGAGTAGTCAGGTCATTTATTTCAAAATATATCTGCAGTTTCACTGAGTTATTCAAACCATAGTTCAAGACCAGAGCTCGGAGTTAATCAGATAAAATTAATTTGTTATGCCTAATTAATTAAACATTTTAACAATGTTTTTAAAAGTTGTAATTTTAATCACTATAATGTCAATGAGGTCCACATGATACGAATGTCAATGTAGTTCATTTAGAATTTCATATTAATTTAATTTGTTTCTTTTGAGGTTAATGGGGCTGTCATTTTTGGCCTCATTTAATAAGTTTAATTGATTTTTTAAAATTTATAAATAACATGCTAGTAATGCACTATGAGATAGCCCACATGGCATAGAAGTGTGGTGCTGGACTACAACTCTGGAGACCAAGGTTTGATTCGCCATAAAAACCAGTGGTGACCTTGGGTGAGTCACTTTCTCGAGCTGCAGAGGAAGGCAATGGCAAAGCTCCTTTGAACAAATCTTGCCAAGAAAACCCCATTATAGGTTTGTCTTAGGGTTGCAATATGTCAGAAACAACGTGAAGACACACAATGCATTGCAAACAATTAATGTAACAATTTATACCAGAAAAAGATTAATATTAATGAACTAATTTCTGATTTAATGTCAACATTTTAGCATTAACATGCACAGATCGAAAAATCTTTACAGATTCTGGGAAGTATTGCACAATCATCTCTGATTTACAGCTCTCCTACAACTCTGTGGGCTGTCTTTGTAATTCCTTCCTTTGGCAGCTAAACCACACCACCCCCCCCCCCCCCGTTTAAATCCATTGGGTTTCATGTATAAGACCTATTTCAGACTTGCAAATCTATCATAGTGTCTGGCCCAGTGGAAGACCAGGAAATGTACTATGAAGGCTGCACAGAAACAGTGGGGAAAAACCCCAAAATGATTGCCGCAGATACATTTATTGTATGTATATTATTTCTTTGGAGGAACTGGCCTCTAGACTACTCCTCAAACAACAAATACCCACTCACTTTCTTGTTCATAAGCAATGCTGAAATAAGAAACTGCAACTGAGATCCGAAACAGACTGACTCAAAATGCCAGCTTCCTGTGTCTTGGGGTGCACAACACATGTCCCAACGCTATCTGGAAGTTGCCCAGTTGCCGCCAGGCTGACCACACATGGGCCAGCTTCACAACCTTCCAGCAGCATGGTGACTACACACCACGCACTGCAGGAACGCCATAAGCTTTGGTGGGGAGGGAAGGGCTGGCTTTTTGCCAGCTCAAAAAGGAATGGCATTTTGCCACTTCTTTTGGGGCCAGCAGAAAGCCACAGCCCCAACCCAGCTGTCTCAGGGGTGACCTGTTTTGCTCCAGAGTTTGTTAGGACCTGAAGACTAAGTTTGGGATGCACTGCTCTCTATAGCACCTTGTATATGTATTCAGTGTTTTTCAAAATTACAACTGTGTGGTTACTGTAGATAAACAATTTATTATTATACACATGTTAACGTGGTAGTTTTATTCCATGGACATATTATTCCTTTGATATATCACAGTTCAGTCCATTGTCTGTTACTCCCTCCTATTTTTTCTTGTGAAATAAGAAATTTAACATATTAATTTTTTCTTTATAGATTTTATAGTTGTGTGAATCTATATGATGAATAAGTCATTAATGAGTGAGTACTCAGTTTCCTCTTTGTGGCATGCTTCTCTGAAAGGTATTTATTAACAACTGTTGGATTAAGGTTTCAGCCCCTTCATCATTGTTGGTTTTGACCATATCCTTTGCTCTGGTGGATCTTATGGCCAATGTTTGCCCTGATTCACATATTCTTCAGGGGGAAAAATAAATCATTCCTCTTATGCAACCCGTATTGCAGGGTCATTTTTCTTCTTTCAGCCCATCATCACTTCAGTTTTCCCTTGCACTTCTGTTGCATTTAAAATTAAATTGTAAGCTTGCTCAGACAGATCTTGGTTTTTTTTTTTAAATAAAATGACTGTCTGTGGAGTTTCTTATTCTTGTTCAAGACCCAGAGAAGCAAACACATGTATTACTCAAACGGTTTTACTTGCAGTTTCTTATGTGTATTTACAGCTGTAAAATTACAGTTATTTGAGAAAGCAAAAAGCAGCGTGTTTGCTTTCAAACATCTTTTACCAAAATAATTACTTTAGAGCTCACCTTCCCTACATAGATGTTTAAACTGTTTTCACACATTACACCTCTGTCATTATCAAAATAAGTACCCTTCATAAGTACTCTTTACAACCAACTGAAAGCCTGCAATCAGAATGTGTTTTGAACACAACACTGAAAGATGTTTCCACATTCAGAGTAGTCAACATACCACCATGAATGTAGTGACTGCATTCCAAAGAGGATCACAGTCAGGTTCTTTCCAGTTATTAATGGAGCATAGCATATCATGTTAGAACACCAAAGGCTAATTCGCACAACTATAAACTGGCATGCTGAGAATGTGCGCAGATATATCTGTACTGACTTTGGCAAGTGGTAACATGGCTGTATTATTACTTTATAAGGTGTCCAATTTATTGTACCATTGCCCACGTCTAGTGTACCAGATTTTGTGACTACCCTTAACATGGTAGCTATGGCTTGCCTGTTGTTGTTATTGCTGTTGCTTTTGCTGTATCATTTCCAACTGATGTTAACTCTAAGATGAGCCTATCATGGGGGTTTCTTAGCAAGATTTCTTCAGAGGAGGTTTGCCATTGTATTCCTCTAAGGCTAAATGTGACTTGTCCAAGGTCACCCAATGGGTTTCCATGGCTGAGCAGGGAGATACCAATGCTTGTAGCAATGTGAGATTGTATGCAATATCTGCCAATGTGGCAGCATATAAGGGTCATCTGCAAACAAGGAACTGCAAAAAAATCCACCACTAAAAGTGCTTGAAAAATTCTAGCTAAGATTAGCATTGCTTCTTGCATGGTCTACAAAAAGTCTTAACAGTAATGGCACCACACATACCTAGGTTACAGGCTAGACATAGGAAAGTGTGACATGAAGTTGCCTTTTCCTTAATGCTTAGCAGGTGTCCCACAGCCTTTAGATGGAGCTGTGCTGTTCCGCAGTTTTTAAAAAAGAAGCTGGGAAAACCAGCACCTTTTTAAAGGCACTTCTTCTCCCCTAAAACGCATAAAAAAAAAAAAGTGTTTTCATGGCACACTTTCCCCTTTTCTCATCTAAAGGCTCGAGTTTCATGCAGCCACGAACACACTTCTTTCTGCCAATCTAGAAAGCCCCATTGTGAAGCAACTTTGTGACACCATGTGAAATTCAGCATTTATTCACACCAGACACACTCTCAAAATGATTGCATAAATTTTGCATAAACTTTTCATGACAATCAGTAGCTTCTCTGAACTTTTCTGAGTATCAGTAACTTCTTCCCATTAGCCATTACTTAAAAGAAATCAAGAAAGCACACAGTGAAGTGCATAATAATCTCTCTTCATACTGTAATGCAAGATCAAAAATGTTCAATGTTTTAGTTTTCTACAGACTACATTTTGCACAAGATTGAACAGAAATCTGCTCCATTTAAGGGAGCAGGCAAGACCCATAGACTCCTGCAAATTATTGATGCAAACTTGGCAAAGCATGGTTTTCCTTGCTCAATATTCAGGTCCTATGAGGATTCCAGGAGCCTGCTTTTAATGAAAATAACTGGTTGAACCTAGCTAACTCTTCAATTGGTTCTAATGAAGTATAGCTCAATGATATGGGAGGCTGACTTCTTTCTAGTAAGCGTTCGCTACAGGAGGACCTATCTCATAAAGTTTTTGTGAGTCTAAAGTCAGGATGAAAATGAACCAAGTACTGCTGTAAGATCACTGGATATATAAACAAACCTAACACATGAATAATAACTCTCCAGCTGCTGTTATCTGTTTGAAATTAAGCACTGGCATATAGTCTGCCTCTAATATTCTTAAAAGCTGAACTGCTTGTTAGTCTCTTAAACGTGTTTCTGGCTAACTTATTTTACCCTGAATGAAGGGGTGGTCATGCTTACCATTATAAAACCATTTTAAACAATCTGGTCCACACAGAGGTTACCTGGAAGTCTAGACCCAAATCCAAAATTATTTTTTTTAAAAAAAGGGGGTGGGTCCAAAGGGCAAGGTGAGAGTAGGAGGTGATCAAGGCTAGGAACTGCAGGGCCAACCGTGGAGAAACCAAGGTCACAATATTTTTTTTTTCCCTACAGAAACTTATTTTCTATAGAAAAAAAAAAAGACGAATTCAAGTTAAGTATGATCAGACATCCTTTCCTTCAGACACTCAGCATCATCCAGACATATCCTCTTCCCATTGACTCCTTCAACTGTCTCTCTCAACTTTCACCAATACTTTTATTTGTACTTATCTTCTTGAGCCTTAAATGAACTAATGTTCTTGAACTCAAATCTCCATTACCTGTAGACCTTATGGCAAGTAGCCAAGAATGAGGGGAGACAGTATGGTGTAGTGGTTTGAGTAATGGGTGACCAGAATTCTGAGAGACTAGAGTTCAAATCCTGTCTGGGAAAGCAGCCAAGAATGCTGATAGAGAAACTACTCACTGAAGCCGGGGAAGCCTTCAGGCAAACCAAAGTCTGTGCAAACAAAACAAGATTAAAGCAAAGCTCCGCAGCCAGAGAATCCATCCAGAAAACAGTCAAGCAGTCTGAGGTCTAGGATTCCGACAAGGCAGATCAACAAGGCAGTCCAAAGATCAAGGGCTCCAGATAGTCAAGATGAGAAACCAGTCCGAGCATCAAGAGTTCACAGTCAGAGACCAGCATGCTTTTGCCAACAAACTCAGATAATCTTTGACAACTGGTTTGGTGTCTTTCACCTGTTTATATTACCAGCAATCATGAGCTCACCTGTTTGCTGATTAATTGCCATTTTTCATAAAGCCTCCCCGAACACCAGAGGCATGCCCTTTCAGCTCTTCACTAGTTGAAGGTAGTTGGAGGTAGGTATGCTCTCTTCATCCTCTTTCATGCCTGGAAGCTCTGCTGCCTGGAAGCTTGGTTGCTGAGCTTCCTGCTAGACCACAGACTGCTTGAGTCTCCTTGGAAGCTACAGACTCTGCTTGGACCGCAAGGGCAGAGCTCAGCTTCAGTCTCAGTCTCAAACTGGGATTCTAACTCAGTCCCCTCATCCTCTGAGTCCTCAGCCCTGCTGGGCATGATAAATCCTCCTTGGTCATGGAAACCCACTGCAAACAGATCACAAAACCTGGGTTTCCAAAATGGGGAATGGGTTCCCACCCAGCCCAAAGCAACTGCCAGCCTCTCCTCCTTCAGCAATAGGAAGTCTTATCAATTAGCAGTAATACTCTCCAACCAGGAGCCCTCCAACTGTGTTGAGCTAAAAACCTCACAATTTCTAGCCAACACAGGCATTGCCATGCTAAGTGTGAATGGTGGGAGTTGTGATCAAGTCCTGTATCTATGTTGTCCAAAGATAACAAACCCCTGAATTCACAGTAATCTAAAACAATTGCCATACAAGATTTGTGGTTGTTTACCAGAAGGCAAGAAAAGGTGATGTAAACATGTAATTATTGTGTTATTAGGGCTTTCAGCCTTGAAACTGCCAGTTCAGCAAAATGAACAGGGAAGTGTGATTAAAACTTAGGCTGAGGGGTCAAAAGTGTGACAGAAGGAATGAAGGCTTTAGGCACATGGATCATAAAGAATAAGGCATGGCAAAGAATGGATTAGAAGACCAGACCTGGGAAATGAGGATATGGGTTTGCTCAAATGTAAAGCAGTGTCTTAGTAGGATGTTAAAAAGCATAGAGGAATAGAAGGTGGCTAGCAGAACATAATGGCAAATTGATATTATGCACCTGCAAATTCAAAATCAGAAGGCATTCATCCATGATTGCACACTAAAACTCCCATGGTCAAATTAAAGGATTCCCTCTAGCATCTTCATTCACATAAAAAAAAACCCTTAAAGAAGCAGAAAATCTTTTGACTTTGCAGCTCATCTTGAAAAAAATATAAATCCAGTTGTTGTTTTTATAAAGTATCAATCTTTGAATTCATTTCTCAGCCTTCTGCAGGGGTTAAGATGAAGTGTGTCTCTATGTGTCTGTGTGTAGCATACCGCAAATTCCTTTTTATTATTTTTTTTAATAAAATAAATCAATTCCACACTTCCTTAACTAGAAACACTTCCCAGAATATTCAAGTAAGCACAAATGTGTTTATGATTGAGATGAAAGGGAAATTAATATCTGAAATGCAGAAATAAAACAGCACATAAGGACTGAAGGACAGCAGTACATTTTGGAAATCCAGGCTACAAGACAGCAGCTCACATCTTTCAGGGGCTCAGACTAATTTGGAGATTAAGTCAGATGTGCCAGTTAAGTGGATAAAGGTACACAATACACCCTGTATCCACTATACTGAGAGTGGGGGGAAATTTTGCACTGAGTTTATTCCTTAGCAACCATCCATCCCAATGAAAGAGGCATACTGATCACTGGATCTTCAGTTCTCTGCTTTCTCTTTGAACTGTGTACACATCTATGCATGCATCTCACTTTCTCCAGCAGAGACATTTTCAGTCTGAGACTCTACACCCAGTTTTCCTTAATTTTCCCATTAAAAACATCCAGTTCTGGTGGGTTTTGTACTATCACCATGGTCAGCATTTTCCCCAAGAGTGTCTACTTCGTGTAAAATTTCATTCCATTGAATTCTTCCTTGCCTACAAACATTATAAATAATATTTCTATATCACTTTGTAATCCTTTAACAGTTTTATAATCCCACCCACCTGCCCAGTTTTCAGTATCCAAGTCTAAAGTATAAAAAAGCAGACCTAAAACTGCTAACCATGACAGCTTTAGGCTACTCCAACAGAGCAAATGTACAATACTGAGCTATTTAGAAAAATTATACCTTTTGTGCAAATGTCTAACTTTTCATCAGAAAATAAGGAATTGTTCCAAGACCCTCCCTTTTTTTTCTTTTTTCTTTTTTTGAACACTTAAATTACATATCTAAGCAATAGGTACTTTTGAATGATTTCTCCTACGGAGGATTGCAAGCACTGATGACTGCAAGTAGAATTCACTTTGTTCAATGAATGGAAATCACATCTACCAAGTAAGATACATACATAATTTAAAAAAAATCATCTTCAACAACAACAGAAGAAAAACAACATATTTCACAAAAAAGAGGTGGAAAAAAGCCTCCGAGTAAGGAAAACAGTAATCCTAAAACATCTTTACCTTGAAGTAACTGCTTGAAAGAAATCGAACTTGCTCCCAGTAAACAATGGCAACAATCAGACTAGATCACTTTTGTTGTAACACACCAAGTGCATCATTATGCAGCTGTGTTTCAGCAGGGCGGGAAAAGCTAGTCCTTCTCCTAACAAGTTTCACCATTGTTCAGATTCCTGGTCTGGAGAGAGACCTCAAGATGAAATGATAAGAGCTTCCTTCTACAGAAACCTATATTCAACCCCAAGAAAAACAAAAGGCACAGAAAGTAGCCTTTGCTACTAAGAACAAGCCCTTGAACAAGTGTATATACTGCATTGCATTAGCAAGGCGCTCTGGGGGCCCAAGTTTCCAAAGGAATCTAAGGGGGGCCGAACAATTGTGAATAAAAGAGCATATGCCTTGCAGTGTTGTGATGCCCTGTATTTTTTTTAAAGCAGCCCTTAATCAAAAGTGGGTCTTAAAACTTTTAGTCTACTGTGATTGGTTTTTGTTAAAGTCTCTGGGTGGTTCCCACCAAATCTTTAGGTCTCTTTGTACACAAGGAAAGAGCTCAGCTCAATGCCCAAGCTGACACTCTTTCATGTGCACAAGCCAGTGCAACAAAAGGCTCCCCGCTCAATATACCTAACCCTGCTGCCTATTCCTTCTGCTTCAGGCTTCTGATGAAGTTGGCTGTTGCCCATGAAATGAGGAAGAAGATGGCTTCAGCGCCTAAGATGCTGCAGCAGCCGCTGTGACCTTAACCCCTGCGCCACATAAAGAAATCGAATGATCTGCAAGAGTCGCCTCACATCAGACGAATTCGCATGCAAGTGCAAAAGAATTAAACCCACATAAAAATAAACTTTAAAATCGACAGCATGAACGCTTGCTGCAGAGTGGTGTTGTGGTTTGAGTGTTGGACTGTGACTCTGGACCTTATCAGACGATGGAAATTGGAAGTATAATCTAATGGCAACCCGAACGCAATCATGGGGGTTTACGTTATTGCAAATTAAAGCAGCTCACGCAATTTTGGGCAAAAAGGAAGTCATTCTGAACGCAATCAAGGGTTTTACATTATTGCGAATTAAAGCATCTCACGCAATTTCGGGCAATGGGAGTCATTTTGGGGTAATGGGAAGTCATTCTGAACGCATTCCGAACACAATAGGAATACACATAAATTCATTAAACTAGCGAATTCACATGAATTCGAATTGGCTCCATTCGCAATACAGAGAAATTCTTCCCATCTGATAAGGTCCTCTGTGAGGCCAGGGTTTGATTCCCCGCTTGGCCATAAAACCCGATGGGTGACCTTGGGGCGAGTCACACTCTCTCAGCCTCAGGGGAAGGCCATGGCGAACCCCTTCTGAACAAATCTTGCCAAGGAAACCCGGCGATAGGTTCACCTTAGGGTCGCCATAAGTCCGACACGACTTGTAGGCACGCAACCTTTTAAAACTCAGACACATAACGCTACACACTGTTTTATCTTCTCCAATTGTTCAACTGTTCTCTTTTTCCAAAGTGACAACATTTATACATTTGGATGCTTTTGTGCTGCTTTTAAATTTTATTGTTTTGAGAGACCAGATGTCCTAACGGCAGAGGAGAGCAAGGCACCGCAAAACGTAGGAAAAGAAATGTAGGACATGGCCAAACAAAAGCTAGACGCGCTCCTATGAACATGCGAACCCATGCGGCTTCGTTGTGCTCAAAACAGAGGACAGAAGGCCGGAACGTAGGAAGCGTCCGGGTGTCCGGGCACCTGCTTGAGTCACATTGGTGGCTATAAATAAAATAAAATAAAATAATAATAGTACTGGATCCTTTTAGCAGTGGCTTGCACCTGGCTGGGAAAAAAGGGGATGTGAAAGTGCTGTGGCCAACTGAGGCAGGTGGCGTTTCCGTCAAAGAGGAACTGGACACATTTGGTTCCTGGTCAAGTTTCCAGAAAGGAGGATGGATGTGCCATGCCCTTGGCCACAAGTGGGCACAATCATCATCATCATCATCATCATCATCATCATACAGAATAATAATAATACAGAATAATATTTTTTATTTATATTCTACCTCTCCATAAGGATCTAGGGCTGCATCCTATTGGAGGAATAACCCGGTTTGGCACCGGTTTAAGTCTTTGTTTGACTCACTTGCTATGGAATTCTGGGAGTTGGAGTTTGTTGTGGGGCCTTAAGGCCCCACAACAAACTCCAACTCCCAGAATTCCATAGCCTTGAGCCACAAAAAGATTTACAGCGGTGCCAAACCGGGTTATTCCTCCAGTGTGGAAGCTCAGACCACTCCCCGTTGTTGTTGTTGTTGTTGTTGTTGTGTGCCTTCAAGTCTTTTCTTGGCAAGTGTTTGCTTCAGAGCTGGCCATCCCCCTATTCCTCCTCCTCCTCCTCTCCTCCTCCTCTTGAGGCTGAGAGAGTGTGACTTGTGCCCAAGGTCACCCAGTGGCTTCCCCCATTGGTGTGGGGCTCCATGGACTCACCTGCTGCTGCTGCTGCTGCTGCTGCTGCTGCTCCTGCAACTCAAAGGCACCGGGAAGGAGAAGGAGAAGGAGAAGGAGAAGAAGAGGAGGAGGAGGAGGCTGAGGCTGCAGCAGCATCTGGAGCAGCATTCTCCACCAGGTCCCTTCAGGAGGAGCAGAGCGCCTGCCTAGGAGTCCCGGGCGCTGCCTCCCCCTCCGCCGCCGCTGCTGCTGCTGCCTCTGCGGGCCCTGATCCTCCTCCTCCTCCTCCTCCTCCTCCGGCTGCTTCGCCTGGAGCCCCCGCCGCAGAGCTCCGCCGGACTCCCCGGCACCGCATCCTCCCCTCCCGCCTCCCCCGGGAAGGACTCCTGCTCTCTCTGCTCTCTCTCTGCTCTGCTCTGCTCTGCTCTGCTCTGGCTGGTGGCTTCTCGCTTTCCTCCTCCTCCTCCTCCTCCGTCCTCACCTCCTCAGCGCCTCCCGAAAGATGCTGCTCCGCCTCCGTCCTCCTCCTCTTCCAGCCCTCCTCCTCCTCCTCCTCCTCCTCCTCCTCCTCCCCTGCTTCTCTGCCCACTCCTACTCCTCCTCCTCTCTTCTTCTTCCCTTCCCTCTCTCTTCCTCTTCCTCCTCCTCAAGCTTCCTCTTCTTCTTTCCCCTTCCTCTCCTTCCTCTTTCTCCTCCTTTCTCTCCTCTTCCTCCTCCTCCTCTTCTTTCCTCCCATCTCTTTCCTCCTCCCCTCCTCTTCTTCCTCTTTCCCGTTTCCTCTTCCTTCTCTTCTTCCACCTTCCTCTTTTGCTCCCTCCTCTTCCTCTCCCTGCTTCTCTTCTTTTTCCTCCCTTCTTCCTCCTCCTCCTCCTCTTCTTCCTCTTTTCTTCTTCCTTCTCTTCTTCCACTTTCCTCTTTTGCTCTCTCCTCTTCCTCTCCCTGCTTCTCTTCTTCTTCTTCTTCTTCTTCTTCTTCTTCTTCTTCTTCTTCTTCTTCCTCCCTCCTCCTCCTCCTCCTCCTCCTCCTTTCCTTCTTCCTTCTTCCTTCTCCTTTCCTCCCTTCCCCTTCCTCCTCTTCTCCTCCCTCTCCCCCTCTTCTTCTTCTTCCTTTTCTTCTTTCCCCTTTTTCCTCCCCTCCCTCCTCTTCTTCTTGCTCTTTCCCTCTTTCCCATTCACTCCACTCTGGGCCCCACAACAACAAACTCCAGCTCCCAGGATTCCATAGCCTTGAGCCACGGCAGTTAACGCGGTGCCAAACTGGGTTATTTCCCCAGCGTGGATCAGATCTTATCAGACATCAGAAGTTGGAAGTATAATCCAATGGCAATCCAAATGCAATCATGGGGTTTCACATTATTGCGAATTAAAGTATCTCACGCAATTTCGGGCAAAAGGGAAGTCATTCCGAACGCAATCATGGGTTTTACGTTATTTCATATTAAAGCATCTCACGCAATTTCGGGCAATGGGGGTCATTTTCGGGCAATGGGAAGTCATTCTGAACACATTCCGAAAGCAATTGGAATTCATGTGAATTCGCTAAACTAGCAAATTCACGTGAATTCGCATTGGCTCCATACGCAATAAAGAGAAATTCCTCCCATCTGATAAAGTCCTACACAGCCTTAGGCTTCCTTTATGGTGTTGCCAGGTATAATTCCTAATTATAAGGTAGAGATTTCACAGGAATACAAGATTGGACCTGATCCCGAAAGGAGCCGCTAAGGCTAGGCCCTGGCAACATTATTTATGCATGTTATGTGTGCATAAACTGTGTGTATACACACACAACAACAACAACAGGTTTGGTTCTAAAAATGAAATACAGAATAGAGTGCTGAGAGATTACACTGCAACAGCATCCTACTGGATTCAACAGTCCTTTATATCTGCAAACAGATTAAGAGGGGCTTAGCTGAATCTGGCATACATTTGGGTCTCACTGGGAACTGAATAATACCAACTCCCTGTCTCTCCCAATGTAGGATTATTACATCTGGCCAGGCCACAACGAAGAATAATATGCACTCCGCCTTACTGCGCAAGGCCTTTGCGCGGAGCTATTTGAGCAGGGAATTGCTGAAAAGAAAATGATCAAATGTAGTGTAAGGAATGTGCGTTCTTGGTCCCCGAATGGTAATTCTGAAGGTTAAACAAACAGCACAGCTCATGATGTATCTGTACTGTATCATTTCTGTACTGCTGCTTTGGGCTCCACTTTGGGGAAAAGGCGGGATACAAATGCCCTAAAGGCACTTGATCCCATCTCAACTTCGAAACTAAGGAGGGTCAGCCCTGGTTAACGCTTGGATGGGACACCACCAATGAATATCAGGTGCTATAGACTACATTTCAGAGGAAGGAACTCTAAGTATTCCTTGCCTAAGAAAACCCCATGAAACTCAGGATGTAGGCAGGAAATGTAAGGCATAGCCATTATTATTATTATTATTATTATTATTATTATTATTATTATCATCCCACCCTTTCCCCAAAACATAGACTCAGTGCGCTTTACAAGATTTAAAACAGTACAGTTAAAAACGCAGGATTTTATCACACAGAGGGTGAATTGGTAAAATCCTGTGCAGAAACGGGATTTTAAAATCCGGGTGTTGTTTGTCGGATGCGTTGGCGTGACAAAGAAATAACGTGAAAACAATCCAAATGGAAAGCTTCTTTGTACTTTTGCAATTTAGTGAAAGTAAAAAGGTGCTGGTTTTGACAAGTTTGCATCCAGGTTATTTTCACATTATTTCTCTTTCACGCAAGCGTCATCTGAAAAACAACCTGCAAATGCAGTTTTTTTTCCACTTTCTGTTTGGATTAACCCTGAACATCATCTGAAAAACAACCTGCGAATGCGGGTTGTTTTCAGTTTAAATTCACTTTCTGCGTTGGATTTGTCCCGTGTGATAAACTCCATAGAAAAGTGTTACATTAAAACAGAGTTTAATTATTACAGTATTAAAACAGATTGCATATAAAATAAAATATAATTAAAAAGATAAAAGTAGTTAAAACACATTTAAAAGACCATATGAAAACCCATACATACATACATTGAATAAATAAATAAATCCAATTAGACTGCTATTGTTAACATCTTTTTAAAGCGTTTAAAAATTTGTCAGGAAAATGTTAACAAATGCATGTGCAACTCCATCATTTGGCAGTTAGTACCTGTAAACATCTCCTTATGTAAATAAATATCCAGTGCCCTCTGGATGTTTTGGTTTACAACTCCCATAATCCCTAACCGCTGTCCACACTGACTCAGTTGTGGTCAAAAACATGCGGAGGACTCCAGGTTTTGTATGCCTCTTTTAAGTGTCTAACTCATAACTTGCTTGATAAAATATTTAAGACTAAATAAAGCTGCTTAATTTTTTTTCCCCTCCAAAGTTTTTATTATGGTCTTTTGTTCTCCCTTCCCAAGTGCACACTGAATACTTTATGAATAAACTGAATTGGTTATAAAATCTCATAACACATAAAAAGATTTTACATTTAAGAGTTGTTGTTTCAGTAGTAGGGTAAAGGCAAAAGAAGAAGGGATGAGTGCTGTTCCCTGTAAACATGTAGCAGAAGAAGCGTAAAAGAAATAAGGTAAAGTTTTAAAGAGAACTGACAAGATGTAATAGTTTGAGCATTGGACTATGACTCTGGAAACCCACTGGATTATCTTGGACAAGTCACATGCTCTCAGCCTCAGAGGAAGGAAGGCAAGGACAAAGCCCTCTGAACCAAATTTTCCCAGAATGCCCAGCCTTAGGGTCACAATGAGTCAGAAATGACTTGAAGGCATACAACAACATAGTTTTACAATTGTACATTCTGGGCATTGCAACTAAATCATTAAAACACAGGAAATTGAAAATGCAAGTAACTGTCATGAGAAAATGGCCCACAGTGAAATATTATTTTTGAGCTTTTCAGAATAAAACACCCTGATGCAACAAAACGGCCTAAAATCAGAGAAAAGTAGTATACTGTAGGTAGAAAGAGAATCCGCATGTTTTCCTTTATTTTAGTCACTTCATGTACTTTTCGTTAAGGTGTTTGTGAAAGATAAATGCTCCATCCTTTGGGCACAGGACTCTAAATGTCTGTTTGTCTGCCTCATCTAATCATTGTGTGAAAAACCAGCTTCTCCTTATAACATAGGAAAGTGGTTTTAATGTTGATTTCTTTTTTTTACAAAAGCATCATGCAGTGTGGAAAAGAGCTTAAAATAGAATACAGTAATGACATAATCACTCATGTCATCAGCAAAATCCATCACAATGGACCTTCCATTTTAACAAAAGGTACAGATTTTCTCAGCAAGTTTATGCAGTTCCAATCAATATTAATGGAAGTTACACAAGTGCATTAAAGGGATAATGTACCCCCTGGTTGTTAAAAAGCCTGCAAAGTAAACAGGGCTCCCTGTTGGAAGGGAGAAGGCCTTCCATTTCATGTCAAAAGAAGCTGGCTTGCTGGTGCTGTGACAAAAAGCCCTGGTAAGAATCTTGTTTGGTTGGATTTTCAAAAAATTTTCACTCTAGTTCTGTATTCTCAAGACTGATTAAGAACTTTTGGTAGTTTCAATATAGTTTTACTTAACACATAAAAAACAGATATTTCTAAATCATACTATAGATGGACAATAAATTGCATTGCTTGGAAAAAACAAGGTTATATGAAATTCATAGGAAGAAACAATCACTTTTTATATGCATGTAGTGTATGTGTGTGTGTGTGAAAGAGAGAGAGAGTTGTGTGCCTTTAATTCATTTCTGACTTATGGCAGCCCTAAGGCAAACCTATCATCGGGTTTTCGTGGCATGATTTCATCAGAGGGGGTTTGCCATTGCTTTCCCCTGAGGCTGAGAGAGTGAGGCTTCATAAAGGTCAGCTAGTGGGTTTCATGTCCAAGCTGGGAATCAAATCCTGGTCTCCACAGTTGTAGTCTGATGCTCAAACCACTATACCACACATATGCACATACATATTCATATGCAAAATAGGATCTGGAAACCAGCTAATGTATTAACCATCCACTGATCAAATCTCCAGCTCAGCCAATGGCTTTAGGAAAGTCTCTGCTCTCTTCTTCTCTTCCTCTTCCCTTTCCCTATCTGTAAAAACTGGAACAACAGTTGTTGGCCTCCTACAGAATGGGTACATTTGTATACAGCCTCTGGCTTTTGGAAAATGAAGCAGTGTACTAATCCGAGCATACTGCCAGATTGTTCCTGCTGCAAACTGAACAAACCACTGACCTTCCCAATTGTGTTTTGTTTATTGTGACATTCACCTGCCAAACTGACATGTGCCTCCTTTAGCAAGCTAAAGTAATAAAACCTACAACAAGCATGAGTTCTTTCACGGCCTTGCCAGTGGATAGCATCATGTAACATGACACAGAATGAGGCAGTACTTTCTAATACAATCTGGTGGTCCAAAATTCCTAACCCTGACAAGAAACATGTCTTGTAGGTATATAATTTGGGTGACATACAGTATTATTCTTTATAGATTTTTATTTAATGTGAAAGCTGAAATGTTTGGAACCAGAAGTGTTTGGGATTTTGGATTGGGGGGGGGGGCTTTGTATCTGCTGGGTTTTGGTTCCCCTACCATGTGGATACCAAAATCCATGGGTGCCCAAGTTTCTTAAGTGTGTGTGTGTGTATGTGTGTGAATATTTTCAAGCTGTGGATAGTAGAATCCATGGATGCAGAATCATTGGATACAGAGGACCAACTGTATGACCATAATGAGATATCTTAAAGATGGGATCCAAATCTAAGCATGAAATTCATTTATGTTTCATATACCTTATAACCATAGCCTGAAGGTAATTTTATACAATATTTTAAGTAGTTTTGTACATGAAACAAAGTGTGTGTACACTAAACCATCAAAAAAAGTAAAGGTGTCACAATCTCAGCCATTCATGTAGACAGTGTTGGAATAGTTCAGATTTTGGCATTCAGGATAAAAGAGACTCAACCGGTATAAGACATGTTTACATGAAAATCCTTTACCTATTTAATTCTGGGAACTTCATGGAGCTTCAGGAACCAACCTTGAGGCAAAAACAAATTTCCCTTTCTTCTATGAAATCTTTGCACCAATACTGTTAAATTCAGCATACAGTCATACTGAATATCTCATAGTAATGCTAAAATGCCCCATTTACAATGAGGAAAAAGATACAAATATATATTAGGTAAGGTTCCTACATATGTGCATCTGATTAAACAAGTAGGATTTGAAAACATACATGAACACAGTGAAATAAAGCAGGCAACCTTACGATCTTCTGTAGTTGTCCAAGTGAGTTAGTTATGACAGCTTTCCTTCACTTTGAAATTTCCTGCATGTTATTATATACTTAAAAAAAAAATCGGCATGTTTGCAGGAACTATCTGAAGACCAGCCAAATTGTCCATTGTACTTTTGAATCACACATGAAAGAGAGAACAAACAGAATGAAAAGAAATGAAGTTTATATTGTAGACTAGAATAAGAATGGAAAATGTGAGCATGTATAATAAATCCAAGGTTTGGCAAACAAAAAGAGAGAAAATGATCCTACATCACCTTCAAGTTATGAAGCTGCCTTCTATTCAGCAAGACCACCTAGTCGAGCCCTGCTACATTAATGGTGACTTGTCCAAGCAGATATATTTCCAAGACCTGGCACCAGTGGCAGCTTGTGAATTGAATGTGCGGTTTCCCCCCCTCAGCCGGCAAGTTACCTGTGCTGATATCTTTTTAACTGGAAATGCTGCAGACTGATTTTTTTCCAAAATTTTTTCAATAAGCTCTATATTGAGCTATTACCTGTTCCAGTTTGGAGCTCCTTGACTTGAGCCATGGCTGAAGGCTTATTTTCTATCCAACAGAATCTTCCATTTAGTGTTGTTGGAGATCAGCTTTTATTAGTTATTTTTTAAAATAGAAAATACTGTAAAACAGTTCTTCAAACTTGCAGATATCAAGGTGTTGTACTACAGTATGATCAATATGGTCATACATTATAATATAAAAACACAGCACACAACAAAAACAGATTAAAGCAATGAAGGGCTTGAAATATAATAAATAGCTTGTATTGTACTTAGAATGAGGCTGAGCTGCCTGTAGAAATCCAATTATGTTTGTCATGGAACATTATTGAAAATAGAAAACACAGTTTCACCCAATACTATCTGAAAGAGAAAAGTAAAAAAAAAGCTTATTTTGCTAAAACAACAATGCACTGGAACTCTTTAGCCATTCTGTATCGGACTGCCACCATTTGGTGCCCTTATTGCTGAATTGGACTGACTCTTATCAAACTCATCCAGCATGGCTATCCCTGGTGGGCATAGTGGAAGTTTTAGTCTGACAGGTTGGGCAAGGTTGCCATAAATAAGAACATGGCAGTATAATACAGCATGATATAATATAGTATAATAGTACAATATTTTATTCACTACAAGTGGATTGACTTAATCAAGGAAGCCATAACCCTAAGTTTGCTGAGCTGGACTGTTAATAGCAGTGTCACTTGAAAACCTCTCATCCATAGGGTCATTATAATTTGACATGATGGAAAATAACAACAGAACAACTGGATCCTAATGCAGAATCCAATGTATCTTGCAACATAGATTGAAACAGAACACAGATATAAACACTAATAATATTTAAACAAGCTATTTTATCAAAGATAGCACTAAATTAAAAACGGTTTTAAAATATTTAAACCTTAATAAATGAGGAAAATGTAGCTACATACTCCATTAAAAATGCTACCACATCTATCAGAGCCAAAATCTTTCTAAATAAACAGTTCTGCTTGCTAGCAGAAGGACAACTGGGAAAGGTGTCAACCTAAGTGCTTTAGGAGTAAGTTCCCCTATGTGGGAGCAGCCACCAAGAAGGCCTACCTTTGTGTCTTCACCAAGCATGCCTGTGACAATGGTGGAACTGAGAAAAGACTGAGAAAAGACTTGGGCAGGCTTGTATAGGGAGATAAGGTATTTCAGACAGCAGAAAAGGCTAATCTATAAGCATTTATAGATCACGATAAGCACTTTGAGTTATGTCTGGAAACAGGCTGGTAGCCAATGAAGCTGTTATAACAGAAAGAGTTATTTTTCCCCTGTAACCAGCCCAACCCGACAGCATTTTGGACCTACAGAAGTTTCTGCACACTTTGCAAAGGCAGTCTCATGTTGAGTTTAGTACATTAATCAAAACAAGATTGAATTAATGCATATTCACCATGGTCAGATCAGATACCTCCAGGAATGTGCATGGTACTCCTGACCAATGCACACTTACTTCACTATAGAATCCAACCAACTCTGAAATACACTTGCATATAATAGCATAAATATCACAGTAACAGGACCTTGATCTTGCAGGTTTGAATGCCTCAATATAAATGTTGATGATAATTCACAGTGATGTATATATGTTGCTTAGCAGCACACTATTGGCTGGTAATAATTAGATAGTGAAGACACTGAGGAAATCTGGAATCATAGCAAAGTGACATTAAATTACTGAGACAATATTGATTAATACAACAACTTGTAGCTGTTTAACATTATAGTAATCTATCTTTCTCTGATGTCCAGTCACCCCCTCCACCCATGATTAACATACACAATGTTATTACTGCAATGAAATGGAGGCACAGAAATGAGATTAATAAATGTATAATTGTGTATTAAAATGATTAATGTGGCTGGACAGGAGACAGTGAAAATCTATACAGGATGCATATTAAATGGCCACTTTAATGAATAGAAGAGAATTTATACAGTAAAGAAGTAATTTTTAAGGTAGTCCCAACTCCCCTCACCTTTTTAATGGCAAGAAGCCGCCTTGAATTCAACATATAGATTACAAGGAGAAATTGTAGAGTTCCACAACGAATAGGAAAGACTAACTGATTCTATGCTTGTTTACTTCAATAGGATTTATTCCTGGGTAATGTGCAGTAGATTGCAGTTGTGGAAACTATTTCTTGAGGCGCTTTACTGTTTGTTCATTAATACATGGGAATCTGATTATATGAAAATGAAGTCGATGAATATCTATGATTAACATTCCTGCTGAAGGCTCACAAATGTAGGGCTATAATTCCTTGATTGAGTCAACCTGTCCTGCAATCTTCCTTTCCCCTTTCCTATTGTCTTCCACTTTAATGAGCATTATTTTCTAGTTTTTTAGTTTCAAGATATGTCCAAAGTATGTGCATGTGTTGACTGTAATCTGCTTTTCAGCCCAATGGTAATCACCAAAAGGGATGGCAGCTTTGGAATCAACATACATAGCTGTTTTGTGGGTGGGTTAGAAATTGCTTTAATAAATATGTACAGTCAGCCTGTGCCATACACAGGCTTCCCTTACATGGCTTTCAGCTTACACTGAAGCAGTGGAACAATTAAATGAATGGCGCACTCACTGCATGCATGCGCCCCATTGTTTTCAATGGGGCACAAGCATACGCAGTTTTCCCCCTATGCAGGGAGTCCGGAATGGATCCCCCACATAAGGAAAGGGCTGACTATACATTGTGACAGGCTTCTCTTGCTGAGTTCCCCTGCTAAACAATTTTCTGTTTAAAATAACAAGTGTATGGTTGGTCTTGTCTTTCGGTTAGTCAATAAATTTTCTCATTCAGCCACCAACCTCCATTCGGGATGAGGGTGATTAATTCCTTAGAGAGATATTTCCTTCCTCCTCAGCATTCCTCATTATATCTGGCCAACTACAGTGGCAGATGGTTGTCCCTGAGCAGATGTGGGAATCATGCTGCTCTCCAGATGTTGTACTGCAAGTCCCAGCCAGCATAACCAAAATGATGAGGCAAAAACATCTGGAGGGCCATAAGACAATTCCACCTTTAATGCAACCTCCTTATTTTAATCTGCTTACTTTAGTGGAATATGCAGATGAGGAACTGTAGTGTACTCAATTATATTCATATCAAAAAGCAAAGAACCCCTAGTTCTCCCACCACCATCATCACTACCTGAGGACTGAAATTGACTGGACCAAAGGCTTCCTAGTAAGACTTTGAATACAGGTTAGAATTCTTTTCCCATTAGAAAAAGTTGCTCCTCCATATCCATGGATTCAACCATCCATGTCTTGAACATATTTTTTAAAAATAAATCCTAAAAAGCAAACCTCAATTTTGCCATTTTATATAAGGGTCACCATTACATAAGCATCCATGGATTTTGGTGTCCATAGAGGGTCCTGGAAGGAAACCCCAGCAGATACTAAGGGCCCACTGTAACTTGGTGAATATAAAACTTTGTTTGCTTTCTGACTTGGCCATCTCATGATTCCCATGCTACTTTTTGTGGTATGGTTTGAATGTACTACTACAAGGAGAAACTCAAAAGGAGAAGAAAAAAAAAAAAGGAGGACCAGAAAGAGTGATATTGCAGCAGTTAAAATTTATTAGTTTAGATGATGGATAGCAGCAAATAAACAGTTTGCAGTTCTTTTCATAGGCACTAGATGGCACAGAAAAGCATTAGGTATAAGGAGAAATGTTTGGTCAAAAACTTCAAAATAACATTTATATTTGGTAAAAAGTGGAAAATGATTTAAATAATGAAAATGATTTAAATAATGATGTACACTATAGTGCTTCTTAAAAAAAACCAGCCAGTTATATTGCAGTTATATTTCTGTTGCGCTGTGTTTTCCAAAGTAAAAGAATAAAACTTACAACCCATTAGTATGCCATGTTTGCATCTCTTTGGCATGGACCAGACATGGAAAGTTCCCATGTAAGATGTCTTGAGGTGACTATGAATGCACAAGAATTTGTCAAAGATCCCAAAGACACAGAAATATTTTCTTTTTGTGTTCATTTCAATCTCTGGGTTTCTTTAGTCAGTGATTGCCATGCCAGCACCATTTCTACACCTTACTTGGTACTTAATCTCTAAAATGAGAGATGTTGGGAGATTCAAACCTAGGAATGTAAATTATGGCCACATTAATTCTTGCTCACAAAACAGAAAAGCACTTTTTTTTTCTCACCATAAGATTGCATGTCCCCGACTCCCTCGAGGGAATTCAAACATTTGCAAGACTGATTTTTGCACATTTCTGTAAATGAGAAAAACCTAAAGCTATGATAAGTGTTGCCTTGTTGAAGAGACTAGTAAGAAGTAGAAGGAAAAGATAATGTATTTGTCTCCCTGTCAGCAACTGGCTTGTTCAAGTCTCCTATGTGAACAAACATTCATATTCAAGCATTCTTAGAAATGGTATTCCATGATCCAGAAACCTTCTCCATTAACCAGCTATACTTGGTGAGGTTTAGCTTCACATTTCTTTAGAAAAGTGCTGTTTCCTTCTGGCTTGCAATGGGCCTCAAAGTACAGGAGCAATAGTGGCAGTAACAACAGAGAACCTGGAAGAGTAATAATGTTGTGTTAGTGGGCCCATCATCAACGTTGTCAACAGCATTCAAGTTGGTTTTGACTCAGAATGACCCTGTGAATGAGACAGCTCCAATCCCCCCTGTCCTCAACCACTCTGCTCAAGTCCTGGAGGCTCAAGTCCATGGCCTTCTGGATTGTATCTATTCCTATGGTATGTGGTTTTCCTCTCATTGGAGTTTATTACACAACGGAATTTGGGGGTATAATGCAATGGCAATCCAAACGCAATCATGGGGTTTCACGTTATTGGGTATGTGTGTATCTCATGCAATTTCGGGCAATCGGAAGTCATTCCGAACGCTATCTTTGAAGATGCCAGCCACAGATGCTGGCGAAATGTCAGAAAGGAACTCTTCTAGAACATGGCCACATAGCCTGAAAGCTCTACAAAAAAATATGGATGCCGGCCATGAAAGCCTTTCACTCCACAATCATGGGGTTTCACATAATTGTGTATTAGAGTATCTCACGCAATTTTGGGCAATGGGGGGTCATTTTCGGGAAATGGGAAGTCATTCTGAACGCAATTAGAATTCATGTAAATTCGCTAAACTAATGAATTTACGTGAATTCGAATTGGCTCCATTCGAAATTGAGAGAAATTCCTCCCGTCTGATAAACTCCTTAGTGGAATAGCCAATTCCACCCGTCCTAACTCTCCACCTTTCCTAGCATTATTATTTTTTCTAGTGAGTCATGTCTTCTGATGATGTGGCCAAAGATGACAGCCTCTATTCAGTCAACGTATCTCCCCAGAAATTCCCCTAGGTATTCAAACACCATCGTGCTGATCCATGTGGAGGATCTGTATATCTGTACACAGAGAAGAGAACCTTCTTGGTGGTTTCTCCTAGGTCCTGGAACCCCCTCCTCAGAGACGATCCATTTCCTCCTCTCTGCTGTCTTTTCTCTGGCAGGCAAAGACCTTCCTGTTTAAATATGCCTTCAGACACTCTTTTAACTGACCAAGGCAGAAGGACATGCAATTAAGTGTGCTTTTCTTTCAAAAAAGCAATATGTATTTCATATGTTTTTAATTGTGTTTTAGGTTAATGTTGTAAATGTAGCATTTTAATTGGACTGATGGTATAATGCTTTTCAAACTTCTGTATTCCCTATTGTTTTAACTGTTTTGCTTTAACTTATATTGTAAGCTATGTTGAGTACCATGTGGGAGTAAGGTGATAAATCAAATAAATAAATAAACAACAAACAAGCAAACAAATCTATGTTTGGTTTTGGTTATGCAAGAATGTCACCATTAGAGGAAGCACACTCTTTTAAATACCCTGCAAAATACCCTCTGTTACTACCAATCTTCCAGGTGGACTTCTAACATTAAAAAGATGGTCCAGGCTAAGTATAAATAATAGATTTTTTAAAAGAAAATGATAAAATTAAAAGCATTAAACATTAAAAAGACAAAATTTAATTAAAAGAAAAGATATAAACCTTAAAAACAATACCATGCAGCATTAAAAGTCCACTCCGATCAGTTTCTAAAAGCCCAATCGCATTAAAATGTTTTGACTTGCTGACAAAAGGAGACCAAGGATGGGGCCATCCTGGCATCTTTAGGGAAGCAGTTGAAAAGTTTGGGAGCAGCCATTGAGAAGATTCTCTTCTTTGTCCCCATCCAATGAGTCTGATAAGTTGGTGGGACAGAGTGAAGGTTCTTTCCACCTGATCTTAGAGTTCTTAATGGACATAAGATGCAAATATTCCATTCTGACAACCTGAATTTTCCAAAATATTCTTAATTACAGTGGTCCCCCGCCTTACGAATCCCCCGGGTTGCGAAAACCCCGGGATCCGAAAGGCGGCGGACCGGCTTCCTATCCCTCGGGATATGAAAGATCCCCCGGGATACGAAGAAAAAAACCATGCGGCCCCTTTAAATCGGCCGCGCGGTCCATTGAGTTTAGCGGTCCCCCGGGAAACGAAAGCTTCCGGGTTACGAAAGTAATCGCGGAACGGATTACTTTCGTAACCCGGGGGACCACTGTAGCTTTATTGTAATTATATTTCCTGAAATAAAATATCTTTTATGTATTTCCCATACATGAAGCTTTAATGCAAATCAAGATTCCTAGAGAGGTATTGCAAGAGTCGTCATCATTTTTGTCACAATAGGAAAAAAGGTGATTCTCTCTGGAACCTAGGTTTTCTTAAAGAAAAAGGAAGGCAGTCTTTGGCTGATAATTATTGAATATAAAAACTGTGCTCTTTCTTGTTCTGTTAAATGAAATTAATAGCCCTAATCTTCTTTCATAAGCAGTCCCTCCTACTTGCACGATGAAAAAGAAGTTCAGGAAAGAACTACACATAGAATTGTGAGCATGTATAGACAAATGCAAATTAAAATAATATTTTGCATGTATCATTACCCAAACAGTGCACAATTATAATTACACAATTAATTCCAGCATGATTGCTTGCCTCAGCACTTCTGTCAATCAATCTCATACAATGTATTTTGTGTATTTGTTCATAGCAACCAACAGCCCTTGCCAGGCTTTTGGTGGTGGCAGCACGGATAATTAAGAATGGCTTAGCTTTCATTTTCTGATCCTGTTACAAGTTAAGGAGGATCACACCACAGTTTATGTGCTTATATCATGAAATATCATGATTCAGTGCCCAGGTTCTCTCCCCCCCCCCACTAGTGAGAAGAAAGTTTTGCATTTTGTTGTTGTCTCTTATGTGTATTCACATATGCACATACAACAGATTACAGTGAATTCACTTTATCACTTTTAGGAAGAATTAGATGCAGAAACCTTGTTATGGTGAATCTTGACTATTTCTGTATCCTGCCAGCTACTCTTTATAGGCCTTTTGCAGGTATTGCTCTAAGAAGAGCTTAAAGTAAGGGGACATGTACTGTAGATGGTCATACAAACCCTGCTGCCACTATTCCTAGTCTCTTCAGTTATTGAAGATCTGAAGTGGGCATCTACTTGTACTCACTGGAATGGAAGTAGGACCCCCTTGTATGTAGGAAACTAGTTGTTGTTATTGTTGTTGTTGTTGTTGTTGTTGCTGTGTGCCTTCAATTTGTTTCTCACTTCCAGCAACCCTAAGGCAAAATTGTCATGGGGTTTGAGAAGTCGAAGTCTTTCATGGCCGACACCCATAGTTCTTTGTGGGTTTTTCGGGCTATACAGCCATGTTCTAGAAGAGTTTCTTCCTGATGTTTTGCCAGCATCTGTAGCTGGCATCTGGCTGGCATCTTCAGATACTGCAAGGCATAACCTTCAGAATATCATAAGAGATTATGAGGCTGTGGGTAGAAAGCTGAAAGAGATGGATGCACAGGTTGTCATCTCGTTTCATCTCCCAGTTGAAGGGCATGGTTCAAGAAGGGAGAAGAAAATAGCGGATGTAAACAACTGGCTCCGTAGATAGTGCTGCCAAGAATGGTTTGGATTCTTGGATCATGGGCTGTGGTTCCATGAGGGGAGACTTCTGGCAAGGGATGGGTTGCATCTCATGCCAGTTGGCGAAAATGTTTTTGCCAATAGTCTCAAAAATTTGAGCAGAAGGGATTTAAACTGAGTTATGTGGGGAGGGAGACAGTATTCTGGAAGCCAAAAGGGCTGGAGAAAATAGTCAAATTGACATAGAGGGAAGAACGCAAACAGTGCAAGGACCCAACAGTGGGAGGCAAAATTTTTTGCACAGGCAGCAAGTAAAAGGGACCCATGGTCTTCGATGTCTCTACACTAATGCACAGAGCATGGGAAACAAACAGGATGAACTTGAACTCCTAGCACAACAAAGCAAATATGATATAATAGGCATCACTGAAACCTGGTGGGATGAGTCTCACGATTGGAATAGAGAAATAAAGGGGTGCTCAAGGAATGGTTGTTTTTATGCTAATGTATTGTTTTTAAATTTGACTGTTTGGTTTTAACTAATGTTAGTTTAATTTAATTTTAAGGGGTGGGAAGTGAGGTAGTGGGTTATTGGAATTGTTTTATCTTATGACTTTTTAATTTTGTTGTACCCTGCTTCGATTGCCTGGACAGAGGAGTGGGCTATAAATAAAACCTCCTCCTCCTCCTCCTCCTCCTCTTCTTCTTCTTCTTCTGTTCTTAAGAGAAACAAGCCAAACAGGAAAGGAGGAGGAATAGCATTATATGTCAGGGACATTTACACCAGTGAAGAAATCCAGACCATCAGTACTGGAGGCCAAGTAGAGAGCATCTAGATAAAAATTAAAGGGAAGGGAAACAAGGATGTTAGTTTGGGGGTCTACTCCAGATGTCCAAGTCAGACGGAGAAATTGGATGATGCTTTTCTAGAACAGATGATCACACACTCAGAAAAGAGAGATGTAGTAATAATGGGGGACTTCTACTATCCAGATATTTGCTGGAAGTCAAACTGAGCCAAACTGTCAAGGTCTAGCAAATTCCTCACTTGCCTCGAAGACAGTTTCATTGTCCAAAAGGTGGAAGAGGCAACAAAGGGATCAGCTATTTTAGATCTTATCTTAACCAACAGAGATGACCTAGTTAATGGGGTACAAGTGGTTGGATCCTTAGGTGGCAGTGACCATGTTCTCCTGGAGTTTGTTATACAGTGGAAATGGGAAGCCAGGCATAGTCAGACACAAATTCTAGACTTTAGGAGAACTGATTTCAATAAACTTAGAGAAATACCGGAGTAATCCTATGGTCAGGAATACTAAAAGAGAAGGGAGTTCAAGACGGATGGGAGTTTCTCAAAAAGGAGATACTGAAGGCGCAATTCCAAACAGTTCCAATGAGGAAATAAAATGGAAAATGTTTCAAGAAGCCAGGATGGATGACTAAGGAACTTTCAACTGAGCTAAGTTTTAAACGGAACATGTATAAGAAATGGAAAAATGGGGAAATCACCAAAGAGGAATTCAAACAAATAGCAAGCACATGTAGGGGTAAAGTCAGAAAAGCTAATGCGCAAAATGAACTCATGCTTGCTAGAGAGGTTAAGAAAAATAAAAAGGGATTTTTTGGGTATGTCTGCAGCAATAGGAAGAAGAATGAAATGGTAGGGCCACTGTGTGCAGAAGATGGCAAAATGCAAACAGGGGACAGAGAAAAGGCAGAATTACTCAACAAATTCTTTGCTTCAGTCTTCTCAGAAAAGGCAAAGGGTGCTTAATCTGAGGATAATGGAGCAGAGGACAGAATAGGGGAATTTCAGCACAGAATAAGTAAAGAGATAGTACAGGAATACCTGGTTAATCTAAATGAATACAAGTCTCCAAGACCAGATGAACTACATCGAAGGGTATTAAAAGAACTGGCAAATGTAATATCGCAGCTATTGGCGATAATCTTTGAGAAATCCTGGAGAACAGGAGAAGTTCCAGAAGACTGGAGAAGGGCAAATGTTGTCCCCATCTTCAAAAGGGGGAAAAAGAGGATCCCAACAATTATTGTCCAGTTAGTCTGACATCAGTTCCAGGAAAGATTCTGGAGCAGATCATTAAACAGAGAGTCTGTGAATATCTAGAAGATAATTCCATAATCAGAAAAAGTCAACATGGGTTTCAGAGAAACAAGTCATGCCAGACAAATCCGATCTCTTTTTTTGATAATATTACCAGCTTAATAGATGAAGGGAATGCTGTGGATATAGTATATCTTGATTTCAGTAAGACCTTTGACAAAGTTCCCTATGACATTCTTCCAAACAAGCTTGTAGAATGTGGGCTAGACAAGGCAACTGTTAAATGGATTTGTAATTGGTTGACCAGATGAACCCACAGGGTGCTCAGCAATGGAAAGAAGTGACCAGTGGGGTGCCACAGTGTTCTGTCCTTGACCCAGATGCTATCAACATCTTTATCAATGACTTGGATAACAGAATTGGGAGCATATTTATCAAATTTGCAGATGACACTAGCTTAGGAGGAGTAGCTAATACCCCAGAGGACAGGATCAAAATCCAAAATTATCCTCTCTTATCCTCCCTTCATTGGCTTCCCTTCCCCTTGGCTTTTGCTGTTGACTTTCAAAGCCCTCCACGGATTGGCCCCTCCTTACTTGTCTGAACTTCTTTCTCCTTACATTCCTCCCCGTAACCTCCGTTCTGGTAGTCAAGGTCTCCTGTCCCAGCCGAGGATCTCCACTGCCCTATCCCAGATTCGCCCCTTCTCACTTGCTGCCCTTCACTCCTGGAACCTTCTTCCCCCACATATGCACTTCATCACCTCTCTAACCAGATTCAAAATTAAGTTAAAGACTATATTGTTTAGGGAAGCATTCCCAGGATTGTGCCGTCTGCCCCAGGATGCCTCCTCTTAACTATGTATTAAGAAGTCAAGCCCTCCCTCCAGTCCATCTGCCTTGGTCCAGGCCCCAGAGGGAAAGAAGAACCACTGGACCTCATCCCCTTCCCCACCACCTTTCCCTTCTCCTTTTGTGTTGTCTCTTTTAGACTGTAAGCCTGAGGGCAGGGAATCAGCTAAATATAAGATTCTATGTACAGCACTGTGTAAATTTACAGCGCTATATAAATAAATGTTAATAATAATAAATAATAGCTAATACCCCAGAGGACAGGATCAAAATTCAAAATGACTTGAATAGGCTCGGCTGGGCCAAAGATAGCAAAACTGAAATTCAACACAGAGAAATGTAAGGTACTGCACTTAGGGCGGAAAAATGAAATGCACAGATATAGGATGGGGGACACCTGGCTGAATGAAACTATGTGTGAAAGAGACCTGGGAGTCCAAGTAGACTATAAGCTGAACATGAGTGAACAGTGCGATGCAGCAGCTAAAACGGCCAATGCAATTTTAGGCTGCATCAATAAAAGTATAGTGTCTAGATCCAGGGAAGTAATAGTGCACTCTATTCTGCTTTGGTCAGGCCTCACCTGGAATACTGTCCCCAGTTTTGGGCACCACAATTCAAAAAGGATGTGGAGAAACTGGAGCGGGTACAAAGGAGCGCGACTAAGATGGTGAAGGGCCTGGAAGCTATGCCCTATGAGGAGCGACTTAGGGAGCTGGGGATGTTTAGCCTAGAGAAGAGAAGGTTAAGAGGTGATATGATAGCCCTGTTTAAATATTTGAAGGGATGTCACATTGAGGAGGGAGCAAGCTTGTTTTCTGCTGCTCTGGAGACTAGAATGCGGAACAACGGATACAAACTGCAGGAAAAGAGATTCCACCTCAACATTAGGAAGAACTTGGGGATGCTTTGATTGGGAGTTCCTGCATAGCAGGGGGTTGGACTGGATGTCCCTTATGGTCTCTTCCAACTCTATGATTCTATGATTCTACTTAGAGTACACCTGTTAAATCAATAGGATTTAGCTAAGTGTATATTTACTATTAAGCCATTCATTCTCTAGGTCTACTCTAGCATGAATTAGGATTTCGCCTCAAGCGGGCATGACAATTTGTACACAGGTTTGTACACATTTTTATGGGGGCGTTGTATGCAAGTTTTCCTAATATCTAATTTTTTGCAAGTGAATTCCCCATATAATTTTCATAAATATATGTATTTAGGTATCCACTTCCCTCTAATATGTCAACATTTTTTCATTTTCTGACTGGAAGACAGTGATGCAAAGTTGAAGATGTGCAAATTTTAAAGGGTAATTAACTTTAAATTCACAATTTGGTTCAAAGGTGAGAAAATGTGACCGAATTTTAAAATACAGAATAAACAAATGTTTTCTTCATTCTCCTCAACATGAGCCCATTCTCCTCAATGTGGGAAAAGTGTGGACAGGGAAGAGGCTGGAGTGCATGTACTTTTAGTATAATGTGAGTGTATTAATGTAAAGGTAATGGTGGTAGTGGCACTGATATATAAAGTATCCTATCTTAGATGAATTGGGCTTTTTAAAATTAAAATTTTAATTAAATTTAACAAATCTATCAAACTGCAAAGGTAAGTGGTAAAACATAACATGGAAAATAAAATTACTTTCTGTCACCATCAACCCTCAGTGTTCATGGATTTTTAATCCATGGATTCAGCCATCCATAGCTTGAAATATAATATATATGTATGTGTGTGTGTGAGCCTCTGTGTGTGTGTGTGTACACACACACACACATATACACATTCCACAAGCAAGTCTTGATTTTGCCATTTTCTATAAGAGACATCATTTTACTATGCCACTGTATTTAATAGGACTTGAGCATCCACAGATTTTAGTATCCACGGTGGGTCCTGAAAACAAACCCTAGACCAAGGGCCTACTGTATTTTCAGGCTCCTGCAGTAAAAATAATGCCAGCTGAAAAAAAAGTGCAAACCATCCCAGTCCCAGTCCATGTCCATGGGGGTCATGTTCTTCAACAAGTACATGTTTCCAGATACCTAAATGATATCAGTCCAAAGGGAAGCAGATCAGAAGGTGGTTGAATGCTACAAGAATTAATACTGACTTGTGCAATAAAAGATTAATAAAGAGAGTTGTTGGACTTGTCAAATCTTTATTGTACTATTTTTTGGCTATTATTATTAATCATGTTTGCATCCCATTCCTCATTCAGAGAGTTTACATGGATATAGTACCAACTTTTCACAATTAAAATTTTGTTTGACATATGGGAGACAACAGAGGGGGGAAAAATGAAGCAAATGTAGAGGTTATCAGGAAAATCATATGTAGTTCAGTTATGGAAAATTATAGTATATATCCAATTTCAAGTTTCATCTGTTGAAACAGATCCATGAAAGCTTATTCAACAATAGATTTGTCACTCTTGAAGATGCTACAGCATTACTTATTGCTGTCTGAATTGGAAAAACATCTGTACAACATCTGCACTGCTGCCCCAACTATTCTATACCACATTGCTTCCACAGAGACATGTTCTATCACCATTATTCCTGCAACTGACATTTACTCAGTCAAGGACAGACCCAATTTCATACACCGCCATGCTCTTGCAATAATGCATTCCCCTTTCAATGTTTTTGAATTATGACATGGATTTACCTTTGCAACTGTTTTGGATGAGAATATCTTACATAACTCTTAGGAGCATGGCAGCCAGAGTCTTCAAATTTCTGTGACTGAAATGGATGAAATTACTAAGGACTTACATTAGTAGTGAAATATTTCTCTACATTAGTTGTATTAAAGGACTCTCCTTTAATAGCCCATGACTGACTATGCCATTAGGAATACATCTAGATTTCCAAACAGCTGACCAGAAGATTAGAGGGATCATCGTATTTGCCACAGTCTGTAGGGGGGATGAATTGTTCATGGATCACTGTACAAAAATCTACACAACCTGTTTCTTTATTTCCTTTCTACAGAATCCATTTTTAATGAACTTATTGTTATAAATGAACAAGATATCATCCGGCAGCAACTTTACCTTGTCCTTCCTCCTTCCAAGTTTGCTACTGGAACAGAAAGACAATATAGTATTTAGATATTCTTATTCTGCATACCATTCTTTCTCTAACAAACTATTACAAGATGAACAGCAAAAATTTAAAAAAGATAAGAGCCATAACAAAACATTACTTAAAATGGACAAAAACACAACAGCAATAAATCTGCAACACGAAGACTGAAGAAAGCATCCTATCAATCCAATAAACAGCAGTTAACAGCCTCCCAAACCAGAACCTCAATCTCATCTCCAAATGCATAGCACAAACAAACTCATAATTACAGAGTGCTTTAAGTAACTTGCATTTATCCCCTCAAGGCCTGTATACAATCCCAGACTGTGATACCCCTGACTTTGATTTTTTTTTAAAAAACAACTTCATGCATGAAGATCTGAAGTGAGATGCTAAGAAGGCTTGAGCTGACTTGAACTGAATTTTGGCAATCAGAGTTTCCTGATGCAAGAAGGGATCTAATCACATGAATATACTGCTTCAGAAATGTGCAATAATCATGTAAACATCTCTGTCCAGAAGAGGAACACTGGGACAGAGCTTATGTGTGTGGCTCTACTGCCTAGTTATGACGTTACTGCAAAGCAGGCACTGCTTATACATTCAAGGATTTAAAGCTACATGAATATAATCACCTGAGAAGTTCTTTGCTCTTTCACAAAATGAAACAACTGAAGTATATCCAAATGAGGAGAAGGTAGTTTCCAATCACCTTCATTGGCTTGTAAGCCCTGCCATTTCTATTTACAGTGCTTAATTTACATTTCTTTCATGTTTGACAAAAGATAGGGATAATTACTTCAGCATCCTCATTCCACTGTCATGTGAAGACTTCAAAATAATTAAGTATCTTAGTTTTAGCCATTACATAATTACTCATTTGGGTGATTTAGATCTTACTTGGTTTTATTAATGTGAACTGCCCTGTAGTTTCCCAACTGGTCATCTTTATTATTCAGTGTTGTTACACAGTTATTAGACGCTTTAATTTCTCTCCTCATTTGAAGAGGCGGCACAGTCTCATCATTTTCTCCATACTCAAAAGCTCCCTATACTTTATTTGCCATTTTAGAAAAAAGCAATCATCATTAGAGATAGCAACTATACTAGGGAAAAACAGATTGAGACTGATTGGGTCATTTTAAAACATAATTTTGCAGATTTCTCAACTGCAGTTCACATCCCTGCTGTCCCTTCTACTTCCAGACAGCTGAAGCTACACAGAATGAGTGCTATCTTATAAAACTCAATAACAATTTTACTGATGTGATCCTTAGAGGCCAGATCAGAGGAAGGAGCACAGCAAATTAATACAAAAAACAATCTGAAATGGGTCATGGGGGAATAGCTCAATGGTAATATAGATGTAGAATAAAGTAGCTATGGAAATGGAAACATAAACATTAGAGATTATTAGGGAAGAAGTCAAAAATAAATTGGCCAATACCATACAAGGGCTTCATACAACTTTATGGTGTGATCACACCTGGATCATTGTGAAGTGTTGAAGTCACACAAAATCAAAAGGAGGTGGTGAAGCTGGTGAAGTTTGGGCCATTTTGGGCAACTGACCAACACACAGATTAACATATAAATCACTTTCTCTCAACGAAGAGTCATACAGTATATATACCCCACTCACTTCCATGCGGGCATTCTCTGACGATGCCAGCCACAGATGCTGGTGAAATGTCAGGAATAAACTCTTCCAGAACATGGCCACATAACCTGAAAAACCCACAAAAAGCTAAAATTTGGGGTTGTTTAGCTCAGAAAAAAGGATGTAATAGAGTACCCAAATGGAGTGCCATAACTGAGGTTTATACATGATGTGGAGAAAGTAATAATATTAGAGCTGGGGGTTCAGGATACTAGAAACACAGTATTAGAACCAGAGATTCTGGATAGAAAGAAGGAAGTACTTCTTCACACAGTCTCTTTCCAGGTACTGTATATCCATAAAGCAGTTATTGTCACTGAAGCCTTGCTAGGCTAATGTATTATGTACAATACATTTCATGCCCATTTCCAGCACATAGGGTTACAGTTGTTCCACCTCTATCCTATCAACACCACTTATACTTTCTGATTTGGCAAGTGAATAAGAAAGAGAAATATGGCAAGCAGCCACTCAGATAGATCAATAAGCCTTCTGGCAATGTATAATTGCTCTTTACAGATGGTAGTATATCTCACAAGGGAGGGGCCACTGTTTTGTGGTAAGCCACATGCTTTGAATATATAGCAGATAAATGGGGAGGGTTGAACTGGATACGTTTGAGACCCCATTCATCTCAGTGATTTCTGGTTGCAAGGTTACAATGTGGATAATAAAAAACCTGTTTTGATGGTCAAAAGTGCCAAATAGTTCTGGCTTTCTCAAGACAATAAGCAGCTAAATAACTTTCCTTTTGTTAAGAAGTATCCTCTAATTAGTCAAATTTTTATACAAGCATGGATGTAACTATCCACAAATATATTATTACTAATCATCATCATCTCGTCTGGTATCATCATAATCCCACCTTTTCTACAACTTTGGGACCAAAGGTAGTTTATAAAAGTTAAAACATATACAGCTAGAAATACATATCATATAAAATTAAAATAATAATTAAACTATCAGTGGAATTTAAAGCAGTGAAAAGCATGCCCATTAAAAAACAACAATAACAAATGTAAACAATAGAGCACATAATTAAAAGTCTGTTTCCCCACTAGCAGTAAATACTAAAAAAAAAAAAAACCAACCCGTTAAAAAAACAAGAGAAAGGCTAGTCTAGCCTCTCTAGGAAGCGAATTCCAGAACCTGAGATTAGGTCCTTCCCCAATTGATGATCAACCATGAAATAACAAGACCAGACAAGTATATATGGAAAAAGAAAGGGTCATTTATTCGATCTATTCAAATACTAATAAACTTGACTTTTTTGGAAACTACAAAAAAAAGGGGGGGTATCCTGGTGTGAGTCCAGCTGAAGAACCAGGTGTCACTACATGATCAAAACCCCTCCAACCTACCTTTGGGCAAAACACCAGGCCCTGAGGTAAATCCAAGTTATTGGAAGACAAACATAGGGCAGTCTCTCTTCACACACTTACAGGAAGGTGTGAGGGCTGTGCTGGCCAGCCTGGCGGAAGGGGAAGTGCCTCATAAGCACACACAAGACTGCAAGGCCAATATAGGTCATGAGGACAAGAGGACCCCAATGAGATCAAAGTGCCCTTCCATCTCAGATCTATCTTGGATCCCCTCAAAATAATCTCGGACATTGTGTGGAAGCACCAAATCACCGAAGGCTAAGCAATGAATTTGCTCACCTGAAAAGGCTTGAAAAGTGCAGTTAGCATGGCAGCATGAAAAAGAGCCACTTCAAATGGCGATGTGCAAAGCACAGACCATTCTTTGTTTAGCCCCTGAAGCATAGCTGGAGAAATTGGCTTCCTAGAGTCTGCACGTTGAACCTGAGCCCTTCTCCAACCCTCCGACATCCTTCTGACCCTTAGGTCAGACGTGCTATCAAGCAAACCTTGGGACTTCACTGCAAAGCCTAAAGCAGACAATTTAGCTGGAATGGTTTGCAGTGCAACTTCCCTCCCCCAAATATAAAGAAATGTTGGACAGCAAGCAATGGTCAATGGGAATTGGCCACTGAAGTGCCAAACCCAGGCTCTGACTAAACTCTTCAAAATCTTTGCAAGCCTTCTGGTAGCCTATAGCTTTCGCAACTTTACTCCTCCAAGCGTCCACCGTTCTAGTGGCATCGCAAAGAGAAGGAGTGGCTGTATAGGGGACAACCAGCATAAAAGCCACTGTGCACTGCCCTCTATCACATGCCCCTGGCTTGGCTATGTTGCACTACACAATTATAGTAGTTTGATCCCATTTTGACTGTAGTGTCTCCATCCTATAGACTTCTGGGACTTTCATTTTGGGGAGGAACATACAATAATTTTCTACAGAACTTGTGTTCCTTTCTGAATTGCAACAATGAGCTCCCTTACAACACTAACTTACAACACTAACCATACAATACTAAACATCCCAGGATCCTACAGGATGAAGCCACAGCAGTGAAAGTGGTATCAAGCAGTATGAGGTAGAGGTGATACCCTCATCATCATTTTCTGCTGGAATTCCACATGGCTATTTAGTTATATAAATAACTAAACCTTAGTTGCATACCTAAGTAGCATCTCCTGGGTCAACTCTCTCAATCCTGTCTTACCAGGCAGCAGCCACTATCAACGATGAGGGTCACTCTCCTGTTGATTACATGCAGCAGAATTATGATTCCACCCTCTTCTTGTGACCACGTAGGGATCGTTAACATGAGTTTTATGATTCATAACTCTAGATTATGTACTCTAGATTATGTAACCATGAATTACAGCCATTATTGTTATTAATTATTATTATCCCAGCTTTTTCCCAATCTAGGACTCAAGACAATTTATATAAGTTAAAACAGATAAGGCTAAAACATTGACATTGTACAAAAGTTAAAAATAAAATAGAGATTTGAGGGTATTCCTTTGGAAGTGCCTTTAGGTTATAATCTTCTGTTTTAATTTTTGCAAGACACCTTGCATCCCAGTTTTTATTACTGAGTCATAATTATTTATAAACAACAACAACAACAACCTGCTCCTTACAAACCTATTGAGTGGACAGAAATGCCACACACTTGGAGGCTGTAAGAAAAAAGTACTGTTTGTACATTGAAGTACACTTCTATACTTTATATATGAGAAACTGAATCCACTGCTATTTAGGATTTCCAGAACAAGGAGGACATTTGAGAACCCACATCTATACAGAAGTACTGTACTTTTATCCAGTCACTAACCAAGTTGAATGTGCTGGTGACACATTTGTTGGGGATAGGGCACCCACTGGTGAAATCCCACAATTCCTTCACAGGTTAAAGAAAAACATGAAGGCATTATAGTGCCTCCACATCAGAAGTGTCACATTAGCCCATCCAGTAAGAAAGAAAATAATAACAAACAGCTATAGAAAAACTGCATCAGGTTGTTTCACTTAACAACAAAATCCTCCTCAGAACCTTTAATTTCTATGAAGTCTTTAGCATAAAACATTAATGTCAGTACCTTATCATGATGAATCCTATGTCTCCACAATGATTGCAAGCACATACCCATCTTGTCTTGTCTAAACCTCTTATCATTTTCCTCCCTTCTCTCTGTGATATTCCCTATAGCAATATTACATTGTAAGGTCCTTAGTGCAGTGAACTTTCCTCTTATACTCTGTAAAGTGTTGTGCATATGGATGGCACCATATAAATAACCATATTCCTTCTTAATGCATTCCTGGAGAATGATTGTTAACACACTGTATCCTAGGAGTCCATTATTGTGTTAATTAAAACCAGCAGCTTCATATGAAACCAAACTCTTCCAAAGTAAGAGACTATGTATTCCAGGCACGTTGAGGAGGCAGCCTAGGCTTTGTGCCAGGATATATTGGGAGTCACTCTTTCTCTCACTCTCTCGTGTTGCTGAGAAGCCTTGATAATTTAGTAATCATGGCTGGAGGAGCAAGTCATCACCAGACTTGACTTAATCTTTCATCCTGATCTGTGGACCCAGATAATGGTAGAGACACTCACAGATGCATGTTTAGAATGCGTAGCTGAAGCTCCTGCCCATTTGGTTTCCAGAGGGAACGACAAAGCTTGAGTGTGAAAACTTCACTCACTGTGTAATTTATCATTCCAGAAAGCTGAATAGACCGAAATGATGGATTATTATATCATTATATGTACACTGATGAAATATTGTTTCATAGTGTATTGTATTTATGTTTAATAAGATACAGACAAGGCACCGAGCAACAAAGAATGGCTCGGTTTGTTGGCAAATGAGCACAATGAGAAATGGGGAAATGCTGGAGCATTCTGGAATACAGAACATACTGGAGTTTTCTTCTAATTCCATCATCACACATCCATATGTCTATGTCTTTGTGTATGGGTATGTGTGTGTACCTTTGAGTTCTATGGGGACAAAATAATTAAATATAGTAAACACAATCACAATTTAAGTCCCAATATGCATAATTAGCAACAATACAACAATATAACAAATTATATGCTCAATTTGTACACAGCTCCAAAAGTTCCACACATTCAATGAAATGCCAATGCAGTACTTGACCTCAGGACTCTTCTGCTTGTGCTGCTCAGTCCCTTCCAGAAAGTTCTAACCCACTGGGACAAATCAATGACTCAAAGAGTATACATTGTATCTGTGGATAAATGGACAATTGGACAAGTATAGTGTGGACTGAGCTTGCAACTTGCACAGTATCTATTTTAACTTACGGTATAAGCAAGAACTAATTAAAATGTCTTGATTTTCTCAAAAACATGTGCTGTGGGGTGCTTGAAATATTCAGGGAGTTATGTTCTTTAAATAAGTAAATGTGGTAGACTGCGGTTATTCTATGGCAGTTTGTGATGCATAGGCAAGATTATACTCAAAGAGAGGTTACTGAAAAGAATTTCCTAGGTCTTTCAAGATCTACAAAGTGTTTATGGTTTAAAGCAATGGGTGAGCAACTTCAGTAGGTTGGTGCAGGCAATTTTCCTCCATTGGGGCTGTCTAAGGGCTGCACAGACTGAACCCCATACCCAAGATGCAGAAATGGCCAGATAAACCACTTCTGACTTTGAATTTTTAAAAAACATTAAATAGTGCAAGCCCCTGCTGTGAGCTATGTGAAAGGGCAATCATTACTCTTGGAGGCTTCTAGGAGAAGCAATTCATCCTTTTTTGTTAGTTTTGTTTGCTTGTTTGTGGTCAGACAAGGATTGATCCAGGGGAGTCTGTGGAGTCTGGGACCACAAAAACAGCTTTGAGAGCCACACTCTGCCTACCCTGATTTAAGGAATTTAGTGTTTACATGACTGTTGATCTCACATAAGAATGCAACAGTGAAACTGCTCCATACCAAATCCCAAATAATAAACTGTAATATTGCCCCATATGTATATTGCTGAACATGCAGGTTAGGCCAAAACCAGAATAGAATATTTTATAAAGAGTTTATACAACCAACCTAACAGCTTCATTTATATACTGCTTCATACCATCTAAGCAGTGTCTAAGAAGTTTACACCTGTAAGTTACTTGCCCACAACAATCTGGGTACTCATTTTAGTGGCCTTGGAAGGATACTTACCTATTATCATAACTAATGGAATATACATTGTATGCATACATCCTTTAATGCCATTTACTATACCATATCTACTGTAGTGCTGTAAACTGTCAGTTCACCAATATGATGTTAGTATGGTATTGACACTATTCTTATCTGTATACATCCTACAGCTACTTTTTCTAGCTGGAAAATTCCACACATTTCTCCAAACTGCTCAGCGATTTCTGGTCTCCCCAGTATGGAATGATATCTCTCTATGGATTCTGGCACTCCTGTTAAGCAAAAGTTTCTTAGTTAGCATAAAAACAGCAAACTAACAATGTCAGAGCAGTTTCTACATGTAAATGCATGAAGTGACAAGACTATTACTGAGCACTTTGCCATCTGTTAGCCACTTTAAAGGTAATGTCCAAATGAAGAAAAAATCAGCTGGCAAGCTTGAGATGTTATAGGAGTAATTTTCCCTATGCTGTAATTTATAGCAGAAACCTGTGTCCAGAATGATTTCAACATTCCCACCCTCCATGATGTTCAATATTCATGTTTTCCTGGCACACAAAGAGAAAGGAATAACGAAATAAACATTTTCTTGTACCACTATGCACCCAAATGCAAAGCAATAGCATTAAAACTCAGAACATTTTCCTATGAAGTTAGAAATATGCTAAAAAGTTAAGCAAAAATAAGCACTTTGCTAAATTACCATGACTCTTGCACTCTTTCTAAATGGCAATGCAGTGAAGAATGGATTCTGCTTTTACAATAGTAGAAAATACGGTTAAAGCAAATTCAGTTTTCTCTTCCCTCCCCTACACACAGCTTCAAGAAAATTCTCTTATACTGTAGGTCTTGTCATCACTATATATCCAATGCACCCCATACACAGAGAGAAGCCTGAAATTTTATCTCTATCACTGACTCAGCTGGCCCTAAGGGAACTCACACAACACTAAGTACATTTTCTTGCATTTCCTGCACCTACAGATTACCTCAATTTTTAGATGAATTTACATTTCCAAGGGCATTTTTCACATTAAAAGCATCCTTGCACTTCTACAAATTCAGGATGAAAGTATGAAAATAAGCTTTTATCAACTGTGTAT
The DNA here is from genome assembly GCA_034509955.1 of Urosaurus nigricauda. Classification (NCBI taxonomy): domain Eukaryota; kingdom Metazoa; phylum Chordata; class Lepidosauria; order Squamata; family Phrynosomatidae; genus Urosaurus; species Urosaurus nigricauda. Next base: position 26,905,204 of record JAOEGL010000004.1, on the reverse strand, counting down.
GCTATCTAATGTAGGCATTAATTTGCATTACAGATATTCAAACAGAAGCCCTATATTAGGACTTATATAAGAATATAAGAGATCATTCACACTCATGTTTTTGTACTGAGGAGATCCAGGGAGATTTGATTATGTAAGTGAAGTTTCCACTACATTTACCATGATCAAATCTCTCTGTGGCATTTCAACCCAGGAGCCCTGGTGTCGCAGTGGTTAAATGCCTGTACTGCAGCCACTCACTCACAAACCATAAGGTTATGAGTTCAATACTAGCCAGGGCTGAGGCTTGACTCAGGCTCACATCCTTCTGAAATCGCTCAAATGAGTAAACAGCTTGTTAAACAAACAAACAGCTTCATTTATATACCGCTTCATACCCTTAAGGAGTGTCTAAGTGGTTTACAACTGTAAGCTATTTGCCCCCTAACAATCTGGGTACTCATTTTAGCGACCTCGGAAAGATGCAAGCCTGAGTCGAGCTTCAGCCCTTTGCTGGTCTTGAACTCGCCACCTTATGGTTTTGAGTGAGTGGCTGCAGTACAGGCATTTAACCACTGCGCCACCAGGGCTGATGGGGCAATAAGCTTACAGTTGTAAACTGCTTAGAGACTGCTTAGGCAGTATAAAGTGGTATATAAATGAAGCTACTATTGCTATTACTAATGCTATTGATGTTCACATTACTGTAGTATCAATTTAAAATGGTGCCGCCATTTAGAATGTGTTCAGTTGTTCTTGTTTTTTAAAAAATGTCAATCATATAATACACATCTTCGTACACATTTAAAGGTACTTTCATACTGATAGAGAGCAGCAGCCACACAAAAGCAACAGTGCACATATGCTGTCAAATTTTATTTTTAAAAAAGTCCACCATCTTGTCCTGTTCCATAGAGAACTCCCTCCCCAGCTTTTGTTTGCTCTGGGAATCAGCCATTAGAGCAAATAAGGGGACTAATGCACCAGCAGAAGAGGAAAAAGCCAGGTGGTGCTTTAAAGGGATCACTTTCCGAAGTGCAGAAAGCAATGGTGCTTTGCCGGCAGGGCAAGACAAGTAGGATGTGTATGTTCCGACCCTCTGCACGTAACCCCTCCCTTCCTGATTGCTCCTAATGGAATCGAAAGCACATTCTCATTTGTGGCCCTTTATTTAAGACTGGTTCTTTCTAAAAGATGTGATTAAAAGCCCCGGCTTCAAAAGTACTGGGTTAAGTGGGGTTTTTGCCAGCCATCCCAAAAACTGCACTGAGCGCACTTGACGTGAATATGAATGACCCGGAAATAAATCGGTTTCCACACCGGGTTATTTTGTTGTGTGAACCATCTCACTGGATCAGTCAGAAGACCTATCTAGCTCAGTATCCTGTTTCCCTAAGTATATCAGGAGAGCCTATAAATAAAACATGTGTAACAGCACCATCCTTTTTCGCGTTCACAGGCAATTGGGATGCAAAGGCATACTGCATTCCAGAAATAATATATAGTCATCATGATTAGTAGCCGTGGATAGTTTTATTGCCTGTGAATTTGTCCAACCCATTTTAAAACTGTCCAGCTTGGCAGCAATCTGAAGTGAATTCCAGTTTAACTATGCATTATATGAAAAAATTATTTCTTTTATCTGCCTTGAATTTCCCACTATTCACTTTAGTGAATGACTCTGGATTCCACAGTCATGAGATAAGGTGCTCGTTCTATCTATGTTTTCCACTTCATGGTTAATTTCATAAATTTCTATCCTAATTCCCCCTTCCTGCTTTTTTTCTTAACTAAACAGCTCCAAATTTTATAAGCTTTCCTCTTAGGTGAGATGGTCCAGCCTCTTGACCATTTTAGTGGTGTTTTCCTGCGCATTTCCACTTTTGTAACATGTTTTCCAGGTATGGTAACTTGAGCTGGATTCAGCATTCCACTGTTTACATACTTTTAAAGTGGAAATTGCTAATTTATTCCAACTCTCTGCTTTCTGCTCTTTAACCTGTTACTTCTCTTCAATCATGACTATTACCAATGCCCAGGAATCTCTGATTAAACCCTTTTGGAATTCCAGAGAAACAACATGTAACAGACCAGTTGGTTTTGCTGTTGTTTTTGTGTGCCTGAAAGTCATTTCTGACTTGCAGCTAGCCTAAGCAAACCTATCACAGGATTTTCTGGGGCTGAGAGTGTGTCACTTACCCAAGGTCACCTAGTAGGTTTCCATGGCCCAGCAGGGAAGTGAACCCTGATCTCCAGAGTTGTAGTCAAATGCCCAAACCACTATACCATGCTGACTCTTGTACCAGGCCATACATGTCCACATACTGACTCCCTCAAAGAGTGCTAAAAGATTGGTGAAATAGGATCTATCTTTGCTGAAGCCACATTGATTCTTTTCCTGCATGGCTTGCTGTTTCATATACCTTATAGTTTTTTTTTATAATGCATTCCATTAATTATCCATCAGATTTCATTAATTTACCCTGCAATTTTCTAGATCTTCTTTGTTAAGGTTGATGTTTCAACAGCTGCTTTCTTGCCCATCAATATAGAGCCTTTTAAAAAAAATAAGATCACCCATTGTACATTTAGGTTCTCTGAGAACTTTTAGATACATACTACCCGGGTGTAACAAATTGTTTGTTGTTTATTTGTCAGTAAAATTTAGAATGTAACGTCTCATCAATGCTGTCTGCCTTATCTCCCCAGAAGTCCTTCTTGATTATAGAGGTTCAAGCATGTGCATTTGACCTACATCTTCTGCAGTTAAAAAAGATAGATCTCATTAGCCATGTTTCTCTGCAGTCGCTTTATCCTCATTTAGTCCTGCTTTTGCTCTACTCTGTTTTTCTGCTCTTAATAGATTTAAATAGTTAATTATTGTCCCTCTTCATGTTATTATGAATACGCTTCTTAAAATTCTTTCTGCGTTCCTAATTATCTACTTGTTCTTCAATTTTACAAGTATGCATTCCTTGTTGTTCTCCTCATTTGGGCAAGACTTCCAGCTCATGAAAGATGTCCCTTGCTCTAATTATTTCTTCAGCATTGCCTTTTAACAATACTGGTGACCTCTTCAACTATATACTATATTTTCTGACCTGTGGTATACATTTCAGCTGAGCTTCTATTAACATGAATGAGTCAATAAGCATTTTGAAGAAACTGAAATCTCTTGGTTTCCCCTTCTAGCTTCATTTCTAGCATATCTTTCATTTTAGAGTGTCCTCTTTTGAAGTCAAAGATGGTTCTGTTGGGAGTCTCTGGCACTTTTATATTAATTAAGCATAGCACCATGCCTACTGCTTTCATCTAGTTCCAGAAGAGTTACATATTGCATTTGGTTTTAGTTGGCACTTTGTTGGTGTGTGCCTTCAAGTTACTTCTGACATATGATGGCTCTAAGGCAAAACTATCACTGTTTTTTTGGGGGGGGGGGGGGATTTGTTCTTGGCAAGGTTTGTGCTGTTTCTCTCTTTCCCTGATGTGCTTTCTTCACCAGGGAGGCCTGCTGGAGAAAGCACAGCAGAAGAATATAGTTCTTACCAGTTGTTCTCCATTGAAGAAGAATTGTTCCTAATGGCATGTCAGCTCACCACAGCCAAATTCCCTTGGGATCAGCAATTGCTGCCTCTTCTGGTCCCTCTGGAGACCTTCTGCACATTTCTCTAGTATGGAAAAGGTACGTTCCGATCTTATATGCTTTACATCTCTTTGAAACTGGTGGTGGGTTGAGTAAAATTGCTAACTTTGTGGATACTTCTATTCTTTTGGAATGTATTACTATGGCCCTCACTTATTCCCTATGGAATTTATATCTGTCTCTCATGCACCTCTGACATAAAACAAGACCTGTCTGTACATTAATAGAGTGTTCAGTCACACCATAGTCTCTATTCTGCTTTTTCACACTAGGGGGCAAACAGGATTTAAACAAGAGTTAAACAAGAGTTAAACAGGAAATGTCCTATGATAAACATAGGGCATTTCCTGTTTAACTCTCATTTAACTCTTCTTTAAATCCTGTTTGCTCCCTAGTGTGAATCAATTCACATGCTCCATTATTCTTTTGTTGGGGGAGGAATTTATTGCAACCCATAAAAACCAGACTAACGGCAACCTCCCAGAGGACGTTCTCTGCTGCCACTCCCAGACTATGGAACATCTTGCCATCAAATAGAGATCCATCAAATAACCATCCTAGCCTGCTTCATAAAAGCTGTCAAGGCAGATCTCTTCCAGCAGGCCTTCCCAGAATAGTTCAATCTAATTTTTGTATTCTCCCTACTTTATGTAACCACTGCCTCTACTAGAAGATCATTGTCATTTTAACAGGTTGAATTTTTAAACTGTATTGTATTTAATCCTATTTTAAAGGAGGGGGTTGTCAATTTATTTATTAAGAGTATGTATTATTCCAATATGGTTTAGTCATGCAAGCCACCTTGATTGCTGCAGCAGAAAGGCGGTGTATAAGAATAAAGTTTATTTAGTATTTATTATTCTTTTCCAGCATAGCCATGTTTGACTGACCACCGTTTACTATTTTGTTTGAACCAAGACAAAGAGTAATTAGTTTTAACTATGGTTGAAACAAACATATCTTAGTTCATGAAGCTGGCTTTTTCAACCATTCCATTGCTAAGATTTAATACTGTTTAACCTTAAAACACAATGATAAATTGTGATAAATTAAAATGAAAGGTAAAGCTTCTGATCAGCTTCTTGCATCTTCATAGTGTGTGTATGAAGATGAGGTTCAATGCAATTTATGCACATGATAAGACATAGTTTATTGATAAATTCATTTATGTCTTGACTTAACAAGCAAGCAATAGCAAGTACATTTCTGTACCACTTATCAGTGCACTTAAGCACTCCCTAAATGGTTTACAATGTGTAAGCTAATTGCCCCCAACAAGCTGCATACTCATTTTAGCAACCTATGGAAGGATGCAAGGCTGAGTGGACCTTGGAGCCCTGCCTGGTATTGAACTCACAACCTTGTGGCTGTGAACGGCTGCAGTACTGGCATTTAACCACTGCACAACCAGGGCTTCTTCACAGAACTGTAGTGAGAATAAATTGGAGTGAGCGGATGGAAAACAAAACAAAACATATAAGCCTCCTTGAACTCCTTAAAGAACAAATGCAAATAACAATAATGTTTGGTACATATATAATGGGGAAGAAGGGAAAAGAGAATTAATGCAGGCTATAACAAAGCATTGTACAGGGATTAGACAAGCTGATTGAGCAGAAACCTATAAAGTTCAAATTGAATAAATGCAGGCTTTTAACATCTCTTTGCATTTATTTGCCAATGTTGTACTTTAAAGAATAAAGTTCTTAATTCCTGCTGTGATTCAGTTTTGAACACTTTCATTTGTTATTATAATCATCAATTAAATCTAATATTTTAATACACACAGCAACTATGCTATCAATTTAGATGAAAATTTTGCAGGAATATGTGGTTTCTGACTTTCAGTGATGAGATTAAGAAACTCAGTAATGTTTTTAATTAATTAATTAATTAATTGACCCAATAATTGACTAATGTCTTGCCATTTCTTTTCATCAGAGAAACCAAGGATACCAAACACACATAGCAGAGAATCAGTGTGACTAAAGCTCACCCTCTCATTGTCTCTTGGACCGCTGGTCATTCTCAAAGGGAAGGACTGGGCCAAACTGGCTAGTAGGTAGATCACTCTTCTGTAGATAATGTGCTTTGAGTTAATTCAGCAATTTCCTTTTAAACCTTACAGTTGTGGACTAGCTAATCAAATCACATCATGCCTCCTAGTATGAGTTTATAATCTAGGTAATTCCCAAGAGGAAGTTCATTAGAATTCCCCTATGGATTCCAATTGAGCTGACTAAAGGTGAATTATGAGCCTGAGCTTCTTGGGGTTGAACAGGCTATTAAAACTGAGCAGTACCTAAAAGGTTTTAGCAAAGCTGTTATGATGCAGACCTAGCCATGCTAAATAACATCTGTATTTTGACCACAAATGTTGTATGTTTGTGCATATGAGTGTTTATTTGTTGGACCACAATCCAGATTTTTCATGCCCAAGTCCCACTAATGTCTACGTCACTGGAAAAATTAATTTATTTCTGGTTTTCAAATTAAAAAAAATTAAACAAACAAAAATACACAAAGCCAAACATGTACATTGTCCTTTCTCCCCCTTCATCCCACATTGTGAAATCATATTGAAAGCTGTATAAATTCCATTTACATCAGTCTGCAATAGTGCTCATGAAACGTTGGGCTATGTTTAGTGGTGTAATAAAAGTTAAGATAAGAATAACCAGGCTCAGTAGCTTTTACAACTTGAAATGTATTACTTTTTCAGAATGGTCTCGTGGGTCACTCTGTTACATCTGTGTTTGTAAGAAGATGGCTGCTTCTGTAATTTAATCTTTGAAGTATTTGGCACTCACCCTCACACATTATCATAAAGCCTATGGTTTATGGCCAAATGGCTATTCCTTGGGGCATAATAATGGCTACATATGAGATTGATGGTGGGCAGCCACAATGAAGCATAATGCCTCTTTCTGTGTGATAGCAGAGATATTAGCAATTCCTGTGCTGGGCTCTCTTTTAAAAAATAAATAATAGATTACTGGAATAGCTGTATAAAAGTTTGAAGACGATACATGGTTCAGAAGTGAAAATTTACATTATTGGGCACAACTGGCTGCAGACTACAAATTGAAAATGAATTGGAATAAGGCATCAACACATTATATTCTCCATCACCATGTATCTGTGTGAAAGCTGGACAGTGAAATAAACAGATAAGAAGAAAATCAACTCATTCTAGATGTGGTGCTGGAGAAGGGTGGTAAGGATACCATGGAAAAAGTAAAATGATGAACAGATGAGTCTTTGGACAGATTAAACCTGAAATCTTCTTGGAAGCCAAGATGATCAAACTTAGGCTGTCATATTTTGGTCACATCATGACAAGGCATGGCTCATTAAAAAAGACAATAATGCTGGGAAAGGTAGAGGATAGTAGAAGGAGAGGGAGAGGGAGACTGCATGCCAGATGGAAGGACTCAAATCAGGGAGGAGAGGGAGTTTGGGCCTCAGTTTGCAGGACCTAAGCAGAGCAGTGGAAGATAGGTTGTTGTTGTTTTTAGAGATATCTCATTCATAGTGTTGCCATGAGTTGGCGTCAACTTGAGGGAAGATAACAACATTAGCACAACAGTACTCTGGATAACTATAGTTGTTTTTAATTAATTCTGTTGACTTGGCTTACACACTGCGAACTGCTTAGATAGAAAGTGTTCAGTTCACTATGAAGCAGTATAGAAATGTAATGTGCTAAGTGTGGCTGCTCTGTGAAATAGTGGATCATGACTACTGGATATGCAATGACTTTTCACATTAAACTATAAACTCTCTCACATTTATTATTTTTTTAATGTTGACTGGAATACCACCTTGTTACAGAGTAAACAGTGGAGAAGCTTCTTCCTGCAGTGGGCCTTTAATCCACAGGAAAAGTCCATCTTCTGCTGCAGCCAGTGGTGGGTAAAACCAGACCTGATGGCGAACAAAGACCAAGATACAATTTGAACCTTGAGGAGCATCAAGTTACAATGTAGAAATCTGGGTGCTTGAGAGAATGAAGGTGATGATGACTACTATTACTATATCATCATCATCATCATCATCATCATCATCATCATCATCATCATCTTTAATTGTATCCCACTCTTTTCCCAGAACGGGGACTTAACAATATTAAAAGAACAATACACTTAAAAACATAGAAAAGAGGTGCATTAAAAAGGAGTCAAATTACTACAATGTTAAAACAGATAGCTATTAAAAGAATAAAATACATTTTAAAAAGATAAAACTGTATTTTAAAAGCCCGCCTGAACAGGTAGGCTTTAGTCTGCTGGCGGATGGCCAACAAGGAGGGAGCCATTCTGGTCTAGCTCAACTACAGCATGAGAGAACATTATGGATGCATCCTTGCAGTTGGGGGCAGAGTTGCCTCCTGGAGCCATTTGATGATAAAGAGATACTGGATACCTTATATAACAAATGGGGAAAAAAAGCATACTTCTGCAAAACACTATAGCTCTGCTGGCACAAGAGGATTCTAACCAGAGTCTGCAACACTGCAGGACTGCATAGTTTTCTTATGCTTTCTATGCCACCCATGCTTTTATTTTATTATTCCCTACTTTTATTTTGTGTGGGTACTCACACTCAAAGAAGAAATGATTCTTAGACAGCCAACATGGGTGTGAAAGAGCCAGACATCAAGGTGACATTGAAGGCATTACTATCCATGTTAAACATGTGTGTTAATGCATCAAATGTAAAGAAAGTTTTCCAGCATAAGTCCATACATATTCTTTTTCTTGCTTCCATCCCAACTATAGGGTCATGATTTTCAGAGCAACAACTGTGTTAGGTATATGAAGTGCTGACTTTTTAAATAGCTCAATAAATCTGTTATGATGCATCTTCAAAAGCTTGCCCAACACCTTTGATATCTGCAGCTTTATTAATATTTCTCTTTATCTCCTTCAACTTAATTGCACACATGGGAATATTCTTACCAGGAGATTAAAGGTCAAGTGTGTTATTAAGTTAACTTCTGTTCAGGGAAAACTGGATGAAGTAAGCATTGAATGGCTTGTTCCAAGACTTTATTCGAACTGAAATATTTTCAAGCATTTCCATATCAATGCATTTAAATGGCTTTATAGAGATTTTATAGAGTCAGAAGCAGCACATGACATTCACTTATAAAGTTTCTGATGAGAATTAACTGTATATTTACTATAAATGGAAATGGTAGAACTGAAAAGAAAAGAGACTAAGGTCTGGTACAGACAGGCAAAAAGAGGTGCTTTCACGCTCGCTTGAAGGTGTGGCGTTTAGATGACACATGCCTTGAAGCCAGCAGAAAACATTTTTGGAAAATGTTGGCATAGGCTCTACATCTGCTGTTAGGTCCTCATGCAGGGAAGGTAACATCCACTGCTCTACAAAGGTGTGCATTCTGGTGAAGAAGAGGGATGGCCAGTAAGAATGGAGTCAGTGCACTTTGTTTAATTTTTCTTACAATTCTTTTAAAAGGAACAATGCACAGAGATGAACCTGCGAAGGAGAGCAAGACGATACCACACTCAATTTGTGATATTCCACAAATGATATGAGAATATGGACTTTCTGCAAAGCAAACATTAAGACAAACTATTGTTTTAGGTGCTTTGAAGTGTTTATTTGCTATTCTAAAAAGAGAACTACACAGGTACCCTTTCAGACTAAACATGTTTGAAAGGATATCTGGTATGCAGTTCATAGGTATTATTGTGGCAACAAAAACAAATGCAAAGAGGTGGTGTGAGAAAATAATAAAAAAAATCAGAAAACAAAACACATTCTGGTAGGTTCTGATAATACTGGAGCTTTTTCTTTTCTCCTTTAACTGTATTCATAAAGTACCACATCAGTCTTCCTTGGGTACATCCCTCATATAAAGAAAGAGCTTTGAAGTAATATTACATAATAATGAAAAGTGTCTCTTGAGCATGCTGAGATTTATGTATGTATGTATGTATGTATGTATGTATATTTTGGTGATGCAAGTGTATTGCAATGACACTATTTGGTTAACTCGGTATCTGTATCCCATCCCATTTATACCCCACTCTTCAGCCAAGTCTATCTATAATCTGTATGTACCAGAGACATAACAATATAATTCTGAAAGAATATATACATCTATTCTAGCAATACAATATGTGAAATCTTGAATTATATCTGGGAGCTCCCACTTTGTGGAGAGGTCCTTCACTCTAAATGAGAAGAATGTGGAGGAGGACTGGGTCAAACTGAGAGAGGGGAAAAAAGGGTCATATGGAAAATGGCAATCACAGGAGAAGAGACAATGAAGAAAGAAAAAGAAAAAGGAAGAGGAAAAGGAAAAGAAAGAGGTGTGGATGGCAAAGCTTCCCGCAACAGAGGCATGGATATTCCAGAAAGTCACAGAAAAAAGACAGAGAATAAGTTCACAAAAGAGAGCAACAAAGCCTAATTGGCTGCAGAGTAGAGTCAGAAAGAAGAACCAAATCTGAGTTTGCCAGCATCCTGAGCTAGCAATATTCTACTGTCTGAAGGCATCACCAGAGAGAAGATGAATACATCTCCTGGGCCATTAGAACATTTCATTACCTTGTACATTGCTCTTGTTATACCTTTCATTATGATGTGAAAGAGAAACTTCCAGTAAATAACACTAAATAAATTCCTGAATTTTCCCCCCATGAATGGGTATATGTAGCAAGGAGTTGAAGGAACATGCTGTAATTGCTTAATCCACAATTGGGCTCTCTTTTCTGGCTGTCTTTTCAAATAAATCTGAAAAAGTCTCTCAACAAGGGGGCCTTAGTATCTAGACAACTGCAGAATTCCTTTTCCTCCTTATATGCGAAAAATGTTATAGAGTATTTCCAAGAGTTGTCATTTTTAAATGTTGGTTGTAAATTCCTTGATACTCCTCCTTAGAGAACTAACTAGTGCCTTGATTAATACCATGTACTGAATCTCTTGTACAACAAATTTAACCTGTTGAGAAGACTTTGGAATCACATTTAGAAATGGGGGGATCCTTTGCAAATGAAAATTATGTTTATCTGATGACAAGAACAGCTCTGTTAAAGCAGAAAATGGTTCTGTTATTCCTTGATTTCCAAGTTATCAAGAATTAAATGGTAAGTGAAAAATGTCAGGAACAGGGCAGGTTTCCAGGGAATGAAGAATTCTTAGCTAATAGCAACAAGTTTTACAGCAAGCCTTCTCAGAAGCAAATCCTAGTGTGCGTGCAGATAAGTACATGTGAAAATAAGAAAATAGTGGGTATCTATAGAACAATAATTTACTCATCCAAAATCCAGCTGGCTTGCTGTGGCCAAGGCAGGGAATCATGTATGGTTTTGTATGTGTGCATGTGTGCAGGGAGAAAATAATTTCTTAACTAATTCTAGTGCAAAGGAAATTCTACGGGGGCACTGTTTGGGGTCCAGCTGCATTGGAGGAGACACTAGAAATTCCCTGTTTGTTCCAAATCAGAGTAGGACATCTACACCTGTGGAATTTCTCAGGAGCATAAGGGGAGGCCTCTGGTGGCCTAGGTCCCATAGCACATTTTGGCCTTCTCCATTATTACCACTCACACCTCTTCCTTTGGGGCAGTTAGCCTTTCAGGGGACATAAAGGAGCAGTTAGCCTCACAATGAATAGAGTTGGCCTACATCTCAATGGAAGTTACTTTGCTGCTGCTAATGGAACTGAAGTCCCCCTGCTTCTTTCAGGCCTTTTGTCCCTGATCCCAACATGGTTAAGAAGGGGTGTGGGAAATGTTGTCAGGACTTTTAACTTTAGGATGTAAAGGCAAAGGCTTAATTGGAGAGGGACTGGGAGCTATCAAATAATTCCATTTTCTCCATACCACAAGAGAAGAATGGGGAAAAGGATTTGTGATTTCTTTAACTGATTTTGTTGTGGAACCAGAAAATAATACAGTTAGCCCTCCTTATCCATGGATTTGAGCATACTCAGCTTGAAAATATTGCCCAAAAGTATAAACTCCAAATAGCAAACCTTGATATTCCATTTTATATATGGGACACCATTTTGTTGTGTCATTATATTTAATGGGACTTGAGATTTTGTTATCCACGGAGGGTCCTGGAACCAAACCCCAGCAGATAACAAGGGCCCACTGTAAGTCTAATTCTGGACAAAAATCATTCCCAATTTCCAGTTGAGTACCTTTATTAGAACCATCCCGTCTTATCAGTTAAATAAGCTGACATAACTGGAAGGCAGCAAAATAAAATTCAACATGAGGAATAGCCAACCCTCCCTTTTTAGAATCAATAAATCTAAAGTCTTTTAGGAACTGAGAATTCTGATTATTAAAAACAAACATATTGATGGATAGTTGCCAGAATTTAAAGTAAGTGGGAGGGGGAGTTAATGGTAGTGTCTGAAAAAGGTAAAGTAGTTTAGGAAGTAAGAACATTTTAATAAGGAGAATACGTCCTAAAAGGGATAGCTGCAGGCTTTTCCTATTTTCCAGTTTCTCTTTCATCCATGTATGAATGGGCCCATAAGTTGGGAGATCAGTTGGGAGACATCATTTGTAAAAACTATTCCAAGATACTTAATACCTGAAGGCTGTACTTGAAAACCAGAGAGTCTTTGCCATTTTTCTTGGGAATGAGCACAGGTATTAAGACATAACATATTAGATTTCTGCAAACTAATTCGTATTCCAGTAAACCTATCAAAAGCTTCTAAGGTTCTTATTAAGGGTGAAAGTGAAGAATCTGGATCTGACAGGAAAACCAAAATATCTTTGGCATAAAGACTAATTTTTTGCTCAACGTTGTTAATGATAATGCTCTTTATCATCAAGTTATTTCTAATACTACAGGCTAATGGCTCAATTGCAATAGCAAACAAATGGGGGGGGGGGGAGACAGAGGGCATTCCTGTTTTGTGCCTCTTTGTAAATTAATTAGTAGGGAATCTCTCCTGTTAATATGTATCATTGCCTGAGAATTTGTGTAGAGATTCCTAACCAGGGAGATAAATTTATCTCCAAAATTCATGATGTCAAGAAGACTAAAAAGATACTCCCACTCCAGCCTCTCAAAAGCCTTTAAGGCATCCAAAGATAGTAAGGTAACAGGGGTCTTTGACAGGTTAGAGTAATGGACTATATTCAGCACTCTTCTAATGACATCTGTTAATTTTCGTCGAGGCATAAAACCGACTTGATCACAATCAACATACTCTGTGATAAATGAATTGATTAGCCAATATTGAAGTCAGTATTTGGGAGTCCTGATTAATAAGTCAATAGGATGAAAATCCTTCACTGTGGGAGCTGACAGATGATGTTTTAGGTAGTGGGACAATCCTAGAGTTTTTCCAGCTGTTGGGAGGTGATGAGCCTTGCAATGCCTCATTATATAACTTTAACATATAAGGCATCAGGTCATCTTGCAAAGCTTTATAGAAATCACTTGAAAACCCATCCGGGCCTGGAGATTTGCCAGACTTCAGGTTCCTAATCACTTGTTTAATCTCATCTGATGATATAGGACTGTTCAAAAAGGAGTTGTGTGCTTCACTAATTTTCTTAGGATATTGATAAAATTCTGTAGGTCTAGATCTTTTGGCAATTCTGAGGTGTAAAGAATTCAAACTCATTTAAAATGTCTTCTAATTTAGATTTTACTTCTCCTTGTGAGTTGGAGATACAAGGGATCAAACGTTTAGCTGCCCTCTTTTTAACTGCTCTAGCTAATAGTCCTGGATTCTTATTATTATTCTCATAATAGTATGCCTTTGTAAACATTAATTAAGTTTGTATCTTATGTAAATCCAGCTCTTCTAGTTCCGCTTTTTTTAAAAAAATTGAGTGCAAACAAGGTATTTGAATCTTGGGAGGCTTTATGGGAGCGAGTAAGTTTTGTAATATCCATCAAAAGTGATGCACACTTAACCTCTCTTAATTTTTTCTGCCTAGCACCTTCTTGTATAAAGAAACCTCTAAGTACTACCCTGAGGGTATCCCAGAGTATCACATTTGAGGTCTCTGGAGTCTTATTTTCCTTATAAAATTTATGAATGGCTTCCTAAATTGTTATTTTAAAGGATTTATCTGCCAATAGTCAAGGGCTGAAACTATACAGTTGCCTTATAGAGGAAACCTATGGTGATGGGCTGGCATATAAAAAGATATTGGAAATAGATCTGAATATATTAATTTCAGAGGCTGCTTAGAATAAGACTTGGAGTCTCCCCCTCCATTTAAATCAAGATCTACCCAGCTTAGAGAGTGTTCCTTAAAATTACTGTATAAATGGTGCCTCACCCCTGTGCAAATTTTCTAAGCAACCAACTAGCAGAATGTTGGAGAGGCTGTAATTGCAAAGGAATGCATGTCCATATGTGGTTATATTCTGATAAAATTATACAGTTCTGGTCAAATGTTTTATCTGTTATTTCTGAGATCACTCTTCAAGAGATAGCTCCCTGTCTGGGTCTTTTATTACTCTTTCTATTTCTGGGAAAGAACAAAGACTTGAAAAATAAGCCATTGATTTGTTTTTTCCTGGCCATGACAAGAAATGAAATAGCCAAGAACTGGAAAGTGGGCAATCTAACAATGGACAACTGGTGGCATAGACTATGGGACAGTTTACTAATGGAAAAGTTGTCGGACATGATGCATAACCTCTGCTGTGCTTCTTTTGAGGAGAGATGGTATCCACTTTTGGAATATATTAACAATCACTCAAGTCAGCTAAAGCTGCCAGACCAGCATTTGAATTTCTGGAAAGGGACCTTTATGGAAGCCTAATGATAATTATGATTTATACTTTTATGGTTGTTTGTTGTAGACCCACATGTATTCTTCTTTAGGGGTATTTGGCGTTTATCTCAACTTTGTCTGTTTTAATGCAATTTTTGATTTTTTTTTTAAAAAAGAAGGGGAGTGGCCTCTGCCTGCATTGATATTCCTCTGTTGTTGTTATTGTTGTTGTTGTTGTTGTTGTTGTTATTGTTGTGTGCATTCAAGTTGTTTCTGACTTATGGTGACCATAAGGTAAACCTATCATGGGGTTTTCTTGACAAGATTTGTTCAGAAGAGGCTTGCCATTGCTTTCCTCTAAGCCTGAGGGAATGTGTCTTGCCCAAGGTCACCCAGTGAATTGCATGGCCAAGCTGGGAACTGAGCCCTGATCTCCAGAGATGTAATCCAACACTCAAACCACTGCACCACATTGTCTTTCTGAGATCCCTCTAAACCATTTTAACTGACAACAGAAGTAACATCTCAGACAAAATGTACTCCTATAACATTTCTTCACCTGCATGATTGCTAATATCTTTGCCTGATGAAGAACCTAGTGAAGTTTTAAAAGCTTGCATGAAATATTTTGTGCATTTTAGATGGCACCATAGATATCACTGTTTTGTGGATTTTGGATTTTATTGCATTTTGCTGCAGGGAGAACATGGCTATCCCTGAATATGTTTCTTCCTATGGTTCCCAGTGACAGAATACGGACTGTAAAATTGCACTCTTAGAAAACCAACACTCTTTAATAGAATAGGTGCTGCTGTTTTAAAAAGTTCTGTCATCCTATGGGAATGATACAGAGTGTGCTAAAATAATACATACTGATTTACATTAGTCTTTAGGGCTTCACTTTTCTACGTTGCCAACATAATTGCTTTAAAACATTTCACACACATCATAAGCCACATCTCTACTGATGCTCTACTTACCTGGAATGAACCTGCTGACACACTGCCAGAGCTGCATGCTGGCATCTACAAGGCTGCTACCAAGATCTGCTGACTGCAGCAGCCAAGGAAGACAAAAATACAATCAGAGGATTTAGTTTCTTATCGTTGAGAGAGGGCCAGAATAGACTGATAAAAAAAGCTGTTTTCCCAACATGACGCATGCCCCCAAGCTAGTGTCATGCTACCTGGCTGTTTACATGGTGACTGCTTTACGGCGCTCCAGCAGCACAGCGTTTAGACACCTCATGCCACAGGAGTGCTGCAAAACTGCAATAGCGATGGCTCTGCCATGCCACCAGAGCAGCATTTTGCCACTTCATTTTATGCTGGTAAATAGCTGGATTGGGGGCGCAGCACTGAAGGTTGCCACAGCACTGTGGTGCATGGCTCTGCAGCAGCCCCAATCCAGTATATTTGGGGTGGTCTGTTTCTCCCCATGTCTCTTGATCTAACAGTTGAAGCTTCTCAACACTGATGTTTTAAGGATCCAGACAGAGAACTGAAAGTCAATAGCAGGATTTTATTTTGATTTGATTTCATGGTCTTGTCAAATACAGAAGAAGGTCAAGGATAACACAAAACAAAACTAAAAGTCCTTAACAATAAAGTTGATGTTAACAATGCTATTTTTGTGTTTTTCTTACTTATGCACACACAATCATTACTTGAATCCAAGCAATTCAAAACAAGTTTATAAAATGGCAGCAGACACATACAACTGTCTTGCTTATGGACTGAGATTTTTCTCACATTCATCACAAATTCATTTGCAAGTCTAATATTTTGTCCAACGTAACACATATGCAACAGTAGCTTTAGAATATGGTGTAAAAAGAAAAAAAAAACCCCTGACAAGTTGATATACTGCTACATTTTATTTTAAACTTCCATTTGTCTTCTAAATGAAGGGAAGGACAAGATGGCCCAACCTTTAACTGCATGTACAATCTAGATACTAACTGGTCTAGTAATTCAATTTTGTTTCCATACAGGTGACAGGATAAGTCCTTCCATTGCATCTGAAGCAGGTGGAATGTTTAAGAGGCCCATGACAGGCCATATGACATGTACAGCTCTATTCTTATACACTGTAACTGTTCCAATTTGGCAGAAACAGTGCAGATTAAGCTGCTGATTTCCCACTTTTTACAACCAAATGTAAAATGTCCTTCCACTTTGCCCCTTTGTGATCAGCTTACTTTAATTGTTGCAAACTGGTTCTAAGTGCAAACTAGTTTGCACCCAATTAACTTACCAGTCACTAGTCACTGAACCACCCAAGGGATTGCTGCAGCTAAATGATGGGTCCAGAGGCAGGCTGTAGTTATTCCAGAGGATGGAAGGGATACCAGCCTTTACAACAGCAAAATGAATTACCCATTCAGCCAGAAGTTGGATTCACTCCTGCATATGTCACCAACAGAATACCAACGGTGTGGATAAGCAGATATGGGCAAATGCAGTTCTTCAGATGTTGTTGAACAACAACTTCTATTAAATAATTTTTAAACAAAAGGAAGCAGAAGAAAAGTTTTAAAATCTAAATTGCTTTAAATTGTGTAAAATTGTTTACTTGTACATTACCAGGAGATTTTTTTTTAAAAAAAATAAAGGGCAAGATGTAATTTTTTAAAAAAATAAATTAATATTTGGAGAGCTTTACTTTCCCTTCCTCTCTGGTGTAAAGCACTAGAGAACTCAAAATATCTGGACACTGTAATGTACATTCCAACTGGTTTGGCAGGGACAGTCCCAATTAATCCTGTGTTGTTCCACTTTTTGGTGGCTGCCTTTAAAATGTCCCAGTTTCTTTCATCTTCTTCCTCTTTCCCCTTTTGTTCTTAGCTTACTTCAAGCTTAGCTTACTGCAAATTGTGTTCAAAATGCAAAAGTAATTTGTATTTGATTAAGTTTGGCGGGGGAGGAGACATCTTCCTCTTCCTAGTAGACTCAAGTAAAAGCAAACCTCTGCAGCATCTCTTAGCTTGTATGTTCATCCTCAACAACTTTTGGCTTCTTGACCACATTCTGAGGTTAATTGGCCACTCATGTCCTGGTTGTCATCTGTGACATGTTTGAGAGTATGCCAAATTTATACCACTTGGTAGCTTGACAGAAGGGCAAAGTGCTGGTTTCCCTCAGGTTCATCTACTAACATTGCAAGAGATGACTAGACAGTGGGGCTTTCTAGATTGGCAGGAAAGGGCAACAAGAAGTTGCCTTTTCCTTAATACTTAGGAGCTGCACTGCAAGTCCCAGGTGTGTAATAAAAAGGCATAGGGCAGCTACACTGAGGAGGTGTGGGGACAACTTATCTGAAGTCTTTTCTGTTGCTCAGCAACTACATTGGAAGCTGTCAGGATGCTAGAAACACAGGCGGAGCAGCTGCACGGGTGGCAATGAATGCGGCTTTTGACCGCACTGAACCTTTAATATTTTTGTTGTTGTTGTTGCCGGCTGCGAACTGCTCAGTTGCACCAGTACATCATACAGGCAATTGTATTGCCAGCTGCGAACTGCGCAGTTGCGCAGGTACATCACACATGAACTGTGCAGTTATGAAGATCTGTCAAATTACCATTGTGCTTTCGCTTCCCTTTTTAAGGTACGCAGTTGGATCGGTGCACTATGAATAAACCCCTTTATTTTATAATAATAATAATAATTGTTATTTATACCCCACCCCTTTGAGATCAATTGAGGCGGCTTACACATTAAAATACTATTACATCAATAAAACAAACTGCATCCCTCCCCCCCTTAAAAAGATATTAAATCCGTTACAATTTAAGTTTATGAATAAACTTCTTTATTTTATGAATGAATTGACATTTTATGCACAGTTGCATAACAGTTACAGCATCCCATAGTCCCTACTGTGCATGTCTAGGGTTCGGATTAGAGCTGGAGCTAGGGTTTGGGAGCTTTAAAAAACTGCACAGTTGCACTGCAGCATTTAGACACAGCTGTGCTGTTACACCCTTTTTAAAAAGAAGCTGGGAAAAGCAGCTCCTTTTTAAAGCTGCTTTCCCCCCACTAAAATGCAAAATAAGTGTGTTCATGCCAAACTTTCAGTGTGGGTCACCTAAAAGCTACACTTTCATGCAAGCATGAACACACCCCTTTTTGCCAGTCTAGATCATTGGGCTTCTGTTAGCTCAAGTGGCACAAGGAGGGGCCAACTGGAATCGAAATAAGTACAGTATCCCTTTGCATTTGGAATCTGTAACTGGTTCAGTTTTTCTGGTTTCAAAGGAACAGCTAAGCTTTCATAAGTAGGGCTCTTTTTCTATTAAATTAAAAGCATCAGCTGATAAAATGGATTCTGCCCTATTATACCTAATGCCCTAATAATTATGGTGTCACAAAATCCTTTGGTATTCTTGCTTCAATCGATTAATACAGCTAGTCACTTGGAATACTGAATAACTAATTAATGTTTGAAACCAGGTTATATCATAGACAGCAATATCTGTGTCTAGAAGAGAAAAAAAAAAAGAACCTTCAAAGGGAAAGCGGGGGGAGGGGGGAGAACACTCTACAGATTTATTTTCCATTTGCAAGCAGAAGAAAGCCTCAAACATTATAAAAAATCAGGCAGAGTTTATCCTATGGATTGCTTTAAAACGTCATTCCATCCTGCTGTGTCAGAGAGAAATATAACACCTACAAGCCTATTCTGAATTTTCCAAAGAAATACGCAGTGTCTGTGAATTGAAGTATGTTTATATGTTATATGTTTTATATAATATATGCTAACAAACTATTCTTGCCAAAAAGAGGATAGAGGAAAGAACCACAGAGGTCTTAAAGTCATTAAGCAAAGTTGCTGATTCCTAAAACAAATAAACAGAGACAAGCATAAAAAGCAAGGATCAAACAGGTGTGGGAGAACTGGTTTAGCAAAACAGATGCTAAGCGCCCTGACCATCCTCAATACATAAAACTAACTTAAGAGAAAAGATTTGAATTGCACCAAATCTGTTCCAGCATTTTCATTTAGAATTGTGCCCAATGCTTAATATTTATCTGGCATTGTAGAGATCTGTACAGCAAGAACCTGCCAGTCAAATTTACAGAGACTGTAATAACCTGTTTGTATTCATGTCAGAGCTAAAAATGAGCCGGGGTATCATGTTTGTACTGATGTTTTTTTAAAGCAATGTTTGTTTGAGAAACCTGATATGGTGATCAATTCTCCAAATGAAAGTGCAGGGAATGTTTACCTTATATTTTACACGTTCAGTTTTTAGATGTTTTCTCCATTGGTATGTGTAAATAGCAAATTCTTTTCTAAAACTGGTGACCTACTTGAAGAAATTTTGTTTAAGTCTGCTGGTTTGAATATGATACTGAACATTTCTAAAAAATGCAAATGGGAAAAAATACTCTGAGTAAATAAATCCTACTTTAACTTTAACCTTATTGTAGTTCATATACCAGCTCCCCACACTTTCAGATTAACACTGAAGAATCAGAATCAGTATACAGTGCACCCATTTAAACTTCCATACTTAGTAAGCCTGGGGAGTTAAAATGGCACGTGTGCCCAAGGCTCATGCATCACATAGCACACAGGAGAATGCGCCCATAAGGATCAAAAGGACTTGAGGTCCCATGTTTTTTGCCATACTTGGGTGTGTGTATGTCCGGAATGGACCCTTTGCTTATACAAAGGGCCCACTGTAATTGTGATAACAACTTCTGCTATTTGTTGTTTTTGCTGTTGTTACAATTGTCCTTAAAATGTTCAGTCTGCTTCATCCACATTAACCCAATCATCCTTACAAGAAGTGTAACGAAGTCAATACCAAAAATGGAAATTGGACTTGCCTAAGACTTGTCTAAGCTGAACTTGCCTAAGACCACCTATGTCACTTGTCAGGTCTGAAAACCACAGCAGGTCCATAAAATGGGACCAAACAGAAGGCAGATAAAGATTCAAACTATGTGCTTCCATCAAGCTCTGTCTAAGTAGGGAACTATAAGGTAAACATGCAGACCAGCTTTGAGAAGCAAGAAGAGGCCATACAATAAGGCTAAATTCCTGCAGAGGCTTGCAGTTTAGTTTACTGTTCAAATGTAGTTAAAGAAGCTGCTG
Organism: Urosaurus nigricauda; assembly: GCA_034509955.1. NCBI lineage: Eukaryota > Metazoa > Chordata > Lepidosauria > Squamata > Phrynosomatidae > Urosaurus > Urosaurus nigricauda. Next base: position 26,884,742 of record JAOEGL010000004.1, on the reverse strand, counting down.
CTTCCCACACTCAACTCTGCCAAATCAAATCCAGATATATTCCCTCTTCAGAAATTCCATCTTTATTTGGTTGTGATCATGATGATCCGAGTAGGGATTAAGCATCATCTCGGTAAAGATAACATAGCTTATAGTACCTTTGTCTCACATTGAGAAGTTAGAATTAGTATGGACATATGAATTCAGATGCAATCAACAAAAAAAGAAGTGTTAGGATTGGGGATGAAAAATAATTTAACTGGAGTTGAGATTCTTATTAAATTACCCATCCTACATTGCCTGAGATTTGCTATGAAAGAAAACACAGCTTGCACCATAAATTTTCACATTTACAAGGCTTGCAGTTCATTTCATCATACAAGCACAAAACCATTTAAAAATGAAAACAGCTAAAAATGTGCACAAACACAAGTCCTACAAAGCTGCATGCAGAAAGATGAAAAGCAGCCACTACAACTTCTACACATGTTGTCCTAATCCTGTGAGTATGGGAAGCTCCTATCAAGTAGCCTTTGAAATAAACCAATTGTTCATTTCTACAAATTCCACAACATGCCAAGGTTATATTTTTACACAAAGCTGTCAAGCCAAACAGGGCTGCAACTCTAATTGAATTAACTCATGGCCTGTGCTTTTCTGTGAAGTATCAGGCAGCTTTAATGATTTATTTATTTCAAGTCATCTGGCAGTGCAGCAGGACAGTCAATTGGCATACATTTAAAAAAGATTTTTTCCTTAATTAAGTAGACCTTTGGATGCATATTTTTTTTAAAAGCAGCATAATAAGAATTAAAAGATCATAAATACTCAATTGGTGCTGATCAGAACTCAAAACAAAATAAACTCATCTTCATTTTATTATTTACCAAATGGAATAAAGAGCTTGCCAACTGAAACTGCAATTATTTACCACTTACAAATAAACAACCTATCTAGAATATGAGCTTTCTCTTCCATGTGAAGGAACGCATCACTCAATGTCTGTATTTAAAAGAATTTAATTACATTTAGCATCTATACGATCCTGTTTGTCACTGACAGATTTGGGGCAAGCAACCTTTCTGTAACATCTAAATCAGGAGAGCCACGTTCTGACATACAAAGGCTGGATTATGGCCAGGAAACTAAGAATGACCCCTAACAAAATGAGTTCAAAGTGCAAAAGTAGTTTGCAATCAATTAACTCAGCAAGTGGGGAGGAGGGCGAAGGAGGGGCAAAATCTTGCCCTTCCCAGGAGACTTAGGCAAAAGCAAACTGTAGCAGCCTCTGCTAGCTTGTGTGTTCTTCTTCATCAATAAATTTGTTATCTTCACCATGCTTGGCTACACTTGTCCTGATTTTATCTGTGAAATGTTGGAGGTTTGCCTTAGGTTCACCATAAGTTGGAACTGACTTAAAGGCACAGAACAACAACAATTATGCACCAACCAGTCAAAATGCTCACTATTCACCTGTAAACAGAACCAGAAGGTATGTTTCCTCTCCAGTATTATATGCCATTATTAAACAAGGGCCCACTCACAAATAAACTTGTTTGTAAAGTTACAAATGCATGGAATTCCTTCTCCAAGGCTGGATCCACATTAGTAAAAGAGATATTGGACCCACCTCTTCTTTCGATGTTGTTGGAACATACTACATATGATTATTTTTACGTGAATGCACTTCTTTTAGACCTCCCTTAGGTATTGTAAACCTCCTGCGCATTTTGTAACCCACTGGATAAGCCTGCATAAATCAAACTCTCTCAGCCTCACAAGATGGCAACGGCAAACCTCATCTGAAAAACCTCGCCAAGAAAACCCCATGGTCGCCCTAAGTGGGAAACAACTTGAAGGCACCAAACAACAACAACAACAACAACAACAACAACGTTAAATGTGAGTCCATCCAGGGCAAGATAGTGCACAATGAAGCTCAATTATTTGGCTAGCATGGATCCAATTTAAGTGTATAAACTTGGGAAAATGGGAGAGGTTAAACAGGGCCAGCTGGCCAGCTTGCCTGCCTGGCTGCCTGCCTTGAATCTCCTTATTCAAGTAGCATTGTTAGCATTGGACCCCCTCCTCTTTTGATATCAGAATTGCAATAAAATGTCAGTTAAATGGCGCTTCTATGACCCTGCTGTGGACACTATTACTAGAATTCCTCAATCACACATAGGCTAGCATTAGGAGTCCTTTGGCCTCTGTTTTCCCAGAACCACTAGAGGAGGTGAGAAATGGTAACAATGGGATGGTCAAAAACACAGGCAGCCCTGCACTCTGATCCCTCTTGCCTCGGAAATGCGTGTCCATCACTTTCATTCACACCCCAGTGTCACAATCTTGGAATACCAACTTCAAACTAATCCAAACCCATTTCAAAGAAGGCACCACCATTTGGCTTTTTTCAATACCTTGAATTTTGCCCCAATGTTGAAATTCACTATAAATATTGGTGCCTTTCCTTTGTTTCCTTGGCTTGAGAGTTTATTGCATACATTTTCCAGCACGATCCTTGCTTTGGACGGGATCTGGATGGAACGGGGGAAAAAGGGGTTTTATTGCACACAAAATTGCTGCTGCACTGCCACCTAACCATGATCCATCCCTAAACAGTGCTCTGGCGGCCAATTTTGGTAAAACGGAAAGCTTCCATAGTACCAAAATCAGCTGCTAGAGGAGCAATTTTGTGTGCAGCAAAACCCGTTTTCCCCGTTCAAGCCCGTTCCCATCCGGTGCACAGACCGGGCTGGAAAATGCATGTGATAAACTCCTTAGTAATAGACATGCCAGTTTACTCAGCTAGCTCCTCTCTCACTTGCCAACCACTGTTTGCCTCAGAAGCGAGTGAGTTCCCTTTGTTCCCTGGACCTGTAACAAGCATAGCAGCTATCTATTCAGGTGTAGTATTTTTGTTAGTCAAACTTACTCTGTTCCAATTTAACACCTTTGAATTTCTTAGTCCTTGTGAGCATGCATGGTTGCTTGTTTTCATATGATTGTTGATCCCCCCATCTTTAAAATAAAACTCATCACTTGGTTAGAAACCTGCCTGTGGAATTCTTCCTATCTCTAGACTTGGTATACATTGGGATTGGTTCCTTGGCTAAGTAACCTAGCCACCTTTAAACTAATTCATAATTCCCCAAAAATACATTGGGATAGTGGAGTCTCCTTCCTTGGAGGTCTTTAAACAGAGGCTGGATGGTCATCTGTCAGGGATGCTTTGATTTGGAGGTCCTGCATGGCAGGGGGTTGGACTAGATGGCCCTTGTGGTCTCTTCCAACTCTATGATTCTATGATTCTATGATTTGAATGTCCTTTTTGGAAAGGTGTCCATCCCAGGGTTACAGCATCTGCTCTCTCTATTTTGGAGAAGCAAGATGTTTTAAGGAAGAAAAAAAAAGATAAAGGCTGTAGCTGAAGACTCTTATGAACTGCAATTTTGTTAAATGCAGCAGAAACAGTAATTCAGTTGTAACCATAGCATGGCAAGGTGAGAGTGATAGAAGTGCTCCCAAGATGGCTGTACATTCTGGCATCTAGGAGAAGTATAACAGAAAAGTCTTCAAAAATATAGGAAACTTTTGAAGCTTAAAACATGTCATAGTAATACAATAATACTCTGTGTTTCTTTCCTTAGCTCAGGCATTCACATTTCTAAATGGGCAATTTCAAGTGGGCATAATTTGAGTAAATATATGCAAATGAATAACGGACTTTCTCTAGATTTTGGAAGAAGTAATTTTTCTTATGTTCTAAGCTGGAATTCATGAAATAAACAAAGGGATTTGGGATAGTGTCCGTTCTTACAAAGATACAAAATTGTGTCTCACAGTTTTTAAAAAAAAAGAAAAGAAAAGGGGAAATATTTTCTTTGACCTCAGCATTTAGTCATGAAATATGTATGCGAAATACTCCATATTTAGCACTGAGAGGAGGAGGAAAACATTAAATATACATTGTCCAGAATGAAAAAAAGAAAGAAAGGGAGGGAGGGAGGGGAAAAAAGGTTGAATTTAAAAGTCGAAGGAAGTGTCAGGAGCAGAATGAAAACTAACAAGTAGCAAGAGATGGCATGTTGTCTAAATCAAGCTTGGAGAATTGAGCTGAAGAGGTCTGAACTTTGCATAGCACATTCTGTCTGACAGCATGAGTGTTTCTCTTTAGTCCAGGATTGCTGTACACTCACAAGAACATTAGCAGGGAAACACATTCATTCACACTCTTTGCAGCACCATAATCCATCTATGAAGCAGTGTAACACTGGCATGACTACAGGGCAGACTCCTATTTGGAACATGATGTGGCCCTAATCGTGTCACAGCCCTTTTGAGTACATTGCACAGAATATATGGATGAGTCAGTAGTTCTTCATGGGAAGGGCAACATTTCAGAATCCAGCAACAGGAATGAACCAATTATTGGCTAAAATGTAGATGGAAGATCAATACCACCATCCCGAGGCAAATTAATTGTTTGTACAATAAATGGCAGGCTGGTCAGGAAAGAACAGCCCTTAGGCCATGCATGTTCTAGCTCTTTGACCCCAAACTAAGACAGAATTAGTCATAAAGGCACAGTGAATATATACTAGGATAGAATAGTCCCAGAAATCAGCTTGGTACATTTTGTATGGAAAGAAAATAACAACTGCCTTGTCAAATAATGCTGCACCATGATATCCTCGTACTACCTATTTTCTGCCTTAACTCTTACACTGTCTAACCTGGAAATTTCATCTCACCAGCATCTTAATAACTCTGCATTATCATCTAGAATTGCATCCATATCCCTTTTGCTTATCTAAATAAATTGGCCACCCTCTGAAAATCATGTATCTTGGGTTTAGAACAGGGAAACCCAATGCCTATAAAAGTATGGGACACAAATTCGGAGCCAGATATAGAAATGTGTGTCCTCTACTGTTCCTTCCTCATATTTTCTTCACAAATCCCCCCTCCATTAACATCTGTTGATTGGCCTGACAGTCCTTTCTAATGCAAAAGTCATGGATTCAGGTTTCACAATGGCCAATATGGTTCCTCCCATTATGGAGAAGAAGTCAAGGTCCTTAATTCAAATTTTGGCATCTCCAGAGAATCACTGGTAGGAAAAGGACAGAGCCTTCACTGTCAAGACAGACTGAATTCAATTAGATGGATCAGTGATCTCATACAGTGATCTGATATCTCCTTCTTCAGCACTGTATTTCTATTGCTCCCATAATGGCTACTTTTTGAAAAACAAAACTGTGAGAAATCCTATTTACAGATTTCATTTTTCTTCTAAAGTGTATCTCTAATCAGGATTTTCAGTGTAGTTCATTTTAAAACAAAAAACTCGTTAGCTGAGAACCTTGGTTTTGATAATCATTGCTGGCATGGATATTAAACACTGAACCATGATTAAGGCTGATAGATATGCTTTCTTTTTCGCCAACACGTGTTTATGCTAACAGACAAGAACTTGGTTTAGTTTGTTTTTTAAAAAAAATACTTTAAAAACGTTTAAAGACTCTTTTAAAACTTGTGGGAAAACCTTTGCTTATTACAGAATTCTGGGCAACTTTCCCCTAGTAACAAGAACCATTCCAGTTTCTCATTGTTAGGGAGAAATAATTAAACATCATTAACTATTTACATCACATTTCACATTGAGAGGTTCCCATCATGTACAGACATTTTTTTATTAGTGGAGGTCAGTCTTGGAGCCAAACCACAGTGGCCCACTGTACTTGGATTGGAGATTACCTGGGAACTCTATATATGCTGCTTTGAGTTCCATCATGGAAGAAAGGAGGGACAGAAATGTAATAAAACTAATGAACAAATCCTGCCTGAATTATCCTATAAAATAAAAGCATGAGTCTCCCAGTCTCCACCCCCTTAGGAAGACAGGAGGACCACATAACATTGGCTAACATCAGTATGATACTAGACCATGCTGCCTACATCCTCAGCTACCTGCCCTTTTCTGTTCTGTGTCTTGGCCCATAAGACTACTTTGTCTCTAAGCATTTCTATAGGGAGATTAAATTTTATTTATTTACTTGATTTATATCTTACTCTTCTCCCAAAACAGGACTCAAAGCAGAACATCCATTCTGACCCAAAACGTAAGTACAGTACAGACTCATTTATTGCAATGGTAAAAGAATTGTGCTAGATAATTAATCCTGTACTTTTATAGTTAACTGTGTGAAATGGTGCCGCCCGAATTAACAGGTGCAGGCTCGACGCTGATTGGCCACCGGGAGGAGCGGGAAAGGTACCCGCCTGATTGGCCACAGCAGGGTATGGCATGCCCTCCTATTGGTGGAGGGCTCGGAGAGGGTGGTGCCTCCGTCCTCCCTGAGCCCTCATTGGCTGTTGGGACTATTTACGGCCGTGTAAGGCATGCGTCAGCACCATTGCCAGTTCTGGTCTCCCACCCTCCCTCCCTGTCTTGGGAGTTGATTATCACAACTTCCGTTCTGGGTGGCAGCATAGGCCTGGATCTGGGGTAGGGGTTTCCAGGGCCTGCTGGCACTGGATCGGGAGTCCTCATGACCCGGGAAAGGAGCGATTCGCTGTGGCCATTGCGGGGGCCACAGTCGATTAACACCCGGTGACTAGGATGCCTCGCAATTCGATGTGAACCAGTGCAGTTGCCTAGCTGCGCAACAGGGTGGAGCTTGGCACCTACGTCATCCCAATGTTTGCCCCTGCTACCAAGCGTACATCAACCAACCAGGGTGTTGCTGATGTCCAGATTCAGACCTTATGCTTTGGGCCAACCCTATGGTTTTTTGTTGTTCTGCATGTGTGGAACAATTAATAAAGTTGTGGCCTTTTTTCCTCCAACCAGTTTTCTGTGTTTATTAGGGGGGCCTGACCTGAGCGGCAACTCCATGAGCCTATGATCACAAGTAATTTTTTTGGAAACTTTCTCCTATTGAAATGAAACATACTTTCATGTTAACATAAAACTGCAATGTTAGACTAAGTTTAAACTGAACCATGAATACTCAACAAATATCGTAAGTGTAAATGAGTTCATTTGGCCTTACTTCCTAGGAAGTGCTGGTTTAGAACTGCAGCATAAGCTTAAACACATAAGCATTCTAGTCAAGGTCACAAGATGACTTTGGATGATGTAAATTAAATACTTTTTTTTTTTTGGCTTTAGGATAAAAGGCGACAGTTTTCAAAAGTATTGCATGTTCTCAAAATTTTACCTCACGAATCCTCCCTAAACCAGGAGAATAATTTTCAAGCCATTGAAAATTATGAGATTTTTTTTAAAAAGGCACACCCTGTTCTGTGATTATTCCTCCCCCACATCAGTGAGCTAATTTTCACATTAGCAGTTAACCTTCCCCAGCTATAGATGGATTTTGAGATGCTTCAGTATGTGAGTGTGCACCGGGTTCATGTACACAATGACACACCAAGCTAAATTGATTAGCCCTTGGCAGTTTGCATCACATTTTTCGGAAGTCAAGCTTTTGTTCTCCACTAATTAAGCAGCCAGAACATTCAGAACTGCTCTGCATGTATCCAGGCTACCACTAACATGGGGGTGTTATTGTGATATATGAAAGCATATTCATCTGTCTACCAGATCAACAAACTTTTTTCCATGGCAAAATTAACACTCTTCCCACTTAGGTATTAATTGGGTATGGTGGCAATACTAAACGGGCAACGACAACAATCAAGGAGGTGGTGGTGAGATTTCTTTCAATGCTTTTAAAAGTTACTGCAGTAGATGCCTTCTTTAGTCCTTGGAAGATTGATGATTCCATTATTTGTAGTACTCAGCAATAAATCTCAGACTTTAGGCTAAAGTGAGCACTTTCCCCTACTTTGCGTCTTCCATTACACCATTATTCATCATGTTTAATCATTCATTTACCTCTGACTGCTACTGCACTCAGGGAGGAGCAGCACATTATTGATTTTTGACTTTTACCCTTTAGAAGCTGGCAAAAGGGCTTTACAAATGCTTAATCAAAAGTGACACACCATGGGTGGAATGAGAGGAGGAGGAAAGGGTTGTAGCAAACTTTGGAAAAATAGCAATCACATAATGCTATGAAAAATAGCAATCACATAAGTTATGATGGAATTGTATTAAAGGTCTACAAAGAAAAAGAATTACAATAAACCGAAAAGTAAAGGGGATGCCTCCCATGAGACCTCAAACAATGAATCAGGAAGTATGTGTAGCTAAAAACATTTTCTGAGAAACAGGATAGTGTAAATTCAGAACTTCAGAAAACATAAAAATGTACAATATACTAGACTTGAGAATGTTCAGTTATGTAGTTACAGTTGAATAGAATGCACTTTTAAAATTCTTCCCCAAAGAGAATGAAAGTATACACCTGAAAGCCACGTAGCTTCCAAACCACTTTTGACTCCTGAGATCTACTACTCTAGATAGTTACATAGATTATGCCTTACACAACTAATATATATATATATCAGTCCAACAAACTCATAGGAATGAGATAACTAGACATGCATAGCCCTCCTGCATTATAACTATAGTGCCAGAGAAGCAAACTCCTGCAAGATTGCCTCTTTTTGTTATTATAAAATTGTTTTTATATCTGTGCTCCTGGGAAAACAGAAGTAAAGTGGCATGTGGCTACTGCTGTAACAATATTTGGCTTATATGTGCTTCCTGCACACAAAAGCAGTTGCCTGCATAAGTCACACATTTAGAATATTATATGAAATAAATCAAAGTTTGCTTAATTTTAACACAGTTGCCAATTATTTTGCTTGTGAATGTTAATTTAGACCATGATGTAATTTTCCCCCCTGAAATTTTCAGAATGCTAAGGGTCAACTCAAACTTTCCTCGAAAAAAAGATGATGCACGCAGGCAACAATTTAAAATGTTTGTCTGTGAATATGGCTATATGCATAATAGATGGGAAAATGGAAATACAGTCAATAGAACAAAATATATAGTAGATCATTATATTAGTACCAGCTCAAAAACCATCCAACTTTGGACATGTTGTTTTCTATTTCAATTCACTGATTTCACAGGCAAGCCAATTTCAGTTTTAACTCAAAGGAGTAACAGGAAGTTGTTTCTTCAGATTGCAGGTGATCTGGACGCCTGAAGTACTGGAACACCAGTAATAACAGAGGAATGAGATGAGTCACAGAGAAGCTGCCAATGACATATTTTCCACTGGCATCAACCTTGTTTAACGTAACTCAGCAGATGTCATAATAGCTTTCAGGACACCAATTCAAGCCCAAGTGTATAAAAACAAAAAGATCTATAGAGTGGGTGCCTGCAGCAGACCAACAGTCAAACTAGATCTTCAAAAATAGCCTTGTTAGTGGTAGGGATGTGAAGAATATTTAGTAAGTTTAACATCCTTGACGGGGACAAGGGCTATCTGACCACTTGAAACACTCTGAGAGGAAAAAAGAGAACAGCCTCAGGATTCTTTGCACTTTGGGGCTTCATTCAGGAAAATCTATTTATCCAAGCATAATTTCTGTACAAGGGAGAACAAACATTTTGCATATATTTGCATAAATTGCACTAACACTGTTTTCTGTGCAGAAAGAACATGTGCTTCCTGTGTAAAGGCAGTATTTTGTACACTTATCAATATACTTTGCACAAAATACACTGTCTCCTACACAAAAATTTGGGGGGGGGGGGTTGGAACAAAAAAGATATTTTCTGCCCCCAAATGGGACTCAATGGAGCTTACAACAAAATGGCTAAAACAATATGAATTACACAAATTTAAAAGATATTAAATAATCAATCCATTAAACAATCAATCCATTAAACATTATTGTACAATGGTTAAAACATACAAAACACATCCTACATATGATAAGCAACACTCCTATTAAACGCTTATTTAATAGGAAGTTATTTGCCTGCTTGGAAAAAAAAAGAGAGAGCAGAGACAGTAGAAAGTGAGCGTCCTGGGGAAGGAGTTCCAGGAGCATCATCAAAGAAGGCTTTTGTCCATGTCCTCACCAGCCAAGCTGGGAAAGTGGTGGAACAGATAGCAACCCTTCTTTGCACCCTGGTAGTCTCAGATGGGGAGATACAGCCTTTTTAGGTAGTCTGAACCTAAGCCATTAGTGCTTAATAATTACTGGATGCTGCAATACTATATACATTAAAATATTCTTATTGTTGTTGTTGTTGTGTGCCTTCAAGTCAATTCTGACTTATAACCAGGAGCTGCAATACTATACGCATTAAAATATTAATATTGTTGGGGTGGTGTGTGCCTTCAAGTCATTTCTGACTTATGGCAACCCTAAGGCAAATCTATTATGGGGTTTTCTTGAAAAGCTTTGTTCAGAGGAGGTTTGCCATTGACTTCTCCTGAGGCTGACAGTCCAAGATTATCCAGGAGGAGCTTGAAAATTTGACCATAAATAATGACCCCTTCATACATTTTTTACCATTGGAATATATCATTGTCCCACATCTGAATTATTGGAATTCAGAAAAATAAATAAATAAAAAGACCCTCCAAACTGGAATTAGGCCTGACTGACTTTTGTTCCATTGTATGTTTCTGAGATCATTATGACGACAAGTTCTGAACAACAGTACTTTCTTTTTATACCCAATTTGCAGCAGACCAAAGAAGCATGATTTATGGACAAGATATGTTTGTGGTACAAGAGCGTGGAAATAGAATTTAGAGACATAACTGTGTTAGTCTGGAATATCAGTATGCAAAAGGATCTTGTAGCACGTTTGAGACTACATGTGTAAAAGAAGTTGTAGTACAAGCTTTCTTAGACTTGGCCATGCAACCACCCCTCAATTATGCAAACAATCAACAACCCATATGGCAAAGCAATGAACCCAGTGACACATTGGCACAGCATGATCATGGAACCCCTCCATACACGCCCCATTTCTCCCTTCCCCTATAGCCCCTGTTGGACTGACCAATTTGTTAATGTTATGATTACACCACTGTATTGTTGATGACAATATGTTGGTTGTAATTTCGCTTCACAGGGGATGTGATGGGTTGATGATGTCATGGGTTGATCCCACCCCTTCTCTCATCTTTGCATCAGCGAGCAGTTCACATGTTGCCACAATAGTTCACACTTTCCAGCTTGAGCAAACCAGGATGGCTTCATTCTGAATTCCTCCTGTGCTTCAAGAACTGCTATTGTCTACACAGTTCAGTAAACCAGCCTTCTGTATTCAAAGAGTAATAACTTTGTTTCATCAACTGTAAGTGTTCCTTATAAGTTATTTCCAAGCTCTGTGCAGTACACTCTGCTGCTTGCTATAGTTTATCCCTAAAACTAAATAAACCTGATATCATCCAAATTATCTATCAAAAACCAACTTCTACTCTGAAGATTTTCACTTAGCCTTTACCCTCTATTTCACTTAGCCTTCACCGTTCAGCCTGGGAGGGACTGAAAAGGCAGGCCCATCACCCTCCAGGCCTTGCTTGAAGAAGGACAGCACCACCCAATGGCATCTGACCCCATCCAGCCTGGGAGGGATTGAAAAGGCAGTCCCATTGCCATTGGGCCTGGCCTCAATTAAGAATAGCCCTCCCTCCAATACACCAGCTTTGGTCCTTGCCTCAGAAGGGGAGAAGAAAAGCTGGACCTGATCCACTTTCACCATTCCCCCCACCATTCCCTTCTCCTTTTGTGGCGTTTCTTTTTAGATTGTAAGCCTGAGGGCAGGGAATCGTCTAATTCAAAAGATTGTAAATTTACAGCACTGTATAAATAAAGCTTAATAATAATAATAATAATAATAATAATAATAATACATACCTATTTGTAACTTCATCTGTATGTAGTAAACCTGTTATATCTCCCTAAAAAGAGCAATGAAAATTGATGGCAACATATGATTTATCATCCTCATCAGCCACACATCTGTGTTTTATTTGTCAATTTATACTGCTGTTTATATTAGTTTTTGTTGCACAGTCTTCTGAGCAGCCACTGATCTTAACAGTCTAAAACCAACAGATCTCTTAAGATCAAACACCGACTGCCAAACCTAGAACACATATGCCCAAAGTAACAAATTCAACTAGATACTGCAAAGCGAACAAAGACTAGTTTGAGTCACCAGCCTTCACTGACAATATTAACAATTGGGTGCTTACAGTCCCAAATAATCACCTGTCAAATAGCTATTTATGCCAGAAGTAGTCTGCAGGAGGAAATCCATGTCATTTGCCCTGGCTTACTCTGATGTCTCCATCTAGAGATTAAAGCTAGACAATTTGGCAGAGTCCAACTGCAAATTACTGAGTGTGACAAAATATTTTTTGACACAGTTCCCACATTCAAGATTGAAGCCAGTAGCTCAAGGTGGGTCAGCTACTATGAGAATGAAAATTTGGCTCAAAAATGAACAGATGATAAAAGAACATATGAAACAGTGCCAGTCAGAAGGTTTTTGATGTTACTAAGCAATAAAATAATAGCTACGCAACATGTCAATTCATGTTATAAGCAATGGTAGTACTAAATGTACTCCTCCTAATGCAGGTCAAAGCCTCTGTGATAATTTGGTATTAGACTAGGGAGATTATCACACCACTGAAAAAAGCGTCTTACTGCTGCCGAATTCAAGCTTCATTTGGGCTGTACCCTGGAGTTATCACATGGCTTTTCTCCCCAAAACTGTCATCCGGGTACAGCCTGGCTTCAATGTGAGTCCCTGAAGCACGCCAAGCACGCCCTTCCCGCGGTGCAAAAAGGAGCTCCGAAACGGAGCTCTTTTTTTGTTCCGGGTCCTTTGCGTGGCTTTTAGACGGCCGCGCCAAGAACCCAGGGGAGAAAGGGGCCGCAGCAGCGGCCCCTTTCTCCCCTTATCAGCGCAGAGGGAAGTGGGGTGCAGTGGGTGCCCAGGGCACCTGCTGCACCCTGCTTTGAGGCCACTCCAGAAGCAGCAGGATGGGACCTCGGAGGCTGCTGGTGAGGCAGCCTTAGCCTCATCTCGCCGCTTAAAGGGGCGAGTACGGACCGCCCCTTTTGGGCGGTCTGGAAAGCCCCAAAGTTACAAAATGAAACTGGTAGTAATTTAGGGTAATTTACACAACACACAATTAATTTATGAAATCCACAATTGCAAAATCAAATAATAGTCACAGCTTGAATGCCTTTAAAGGGGAATTAAACTAATGGATTTAAAGTTATTAACCATGGCAATTCAACAGGAGATTCTGGTATCTAAACAAAACTCTTATGTTCAAAGACGACACACAACTAAATGCCAGTTCCTACATGTAACTGCATAGGAAGTCTATTGCCTTCAATTTTTGCTCTGGTTGGGCACTGTGGAAAATGAATGCTAGTCTAGTAGACTTTTGTTTCTATCCAGCAGGACTCTTCTTGTGTTCTTTTATATGCCACAGTTGAAAGGCTTGGGTTAGGACATTGTTTAATGATTTGACTGTGTTACTATAATTCCTACATTCCATGACCTCATTTCTTTATGACCTAAATAAAATTAATTCTTCTTGGTTAGCAGAGCAGAAAAACTAATTGTCTGAGCCACTATTTTTTTAGCCCTGTTCTTTGATTTCATGGCAGTTGTGGGTTGAAATAAGTAATAACCTGTTCCAATACTGCTATTATTTTGAAATATATATTGGGTGTTGGGAAAACTGGGGAGTATCAAAATTACTACAAATAACAGATGTCAGTGAAGGCTGACTTAATTTGATCTGAAAAAATTGATAGAAAGTTTTATCCTTGTATTTTAGACTGTGAATTTAAACCCAATTACATATTCTCAAATCCAAGTTATTTTAACAGATGTTGCATAGATTGGGTTTAAATTCAATGGAATGAATTGAATTTTGGTAACACATAAGCAATCTACTGTAAGTTTCATTGGTGTCATGTAGACCTTTTCTATGTATGATTAAGACTGGCTACACACCATTTGTTCATAAGGCTTGTTCATGAGGATTTTGCAAATGATTTTCCTTTGCAACCTCCAAATGAGCAATCATTGGTGTTACATAAATAGGATGGTCTTAACCTACAAAATGACAATCAGACTATCCTTCTTGGTTCAGATGCTGTTAGTTTTAAATGTTTCCATTATCACCGCTGATTGTCAAAAATACATAAGAAACTGGTTCTCAAGTTCTTCATTTGTCCATTAATATTTTGCCTGTTTTTCTCAGCATGTCAACAGTCTCCAAAGAAGCAGGTCAACCATTTCGCACACTATCACTGCTTCTATGAATTTGTTTTTTAAAAAACCCAAAACACTCATTTTTTCTTCTTTTGAATACTGAACAAAATGCTTTGTCTCCAGTCCTTTATGACTTACATAAAAATAATTCATCTTGGACAGCAGAGTAGAAAAACTAATTGTCTGAGTCACTGTTTTCTGTTCCCTTTAGCACTGTTCTTTGATTTGGCAATTGTGGGTAGCAATGACTAATACTTTCTCTCCAGTACAGGTCACTGAGTGCTCACTGAGAGTCCATCTGTCAGGTGAGTGTGGAATTCTGGTCATGGGTGAGATGCAGACAATGGATGAGTGGAATTCATTTATTTCAAAACAAATATCTGGATTTTTATTCCAATATATATCAAGGCCAACAATGTTTTGAATCATCATCTTTGGATGAGGGACTAAATTTACCAGAATGCAACAATAACAAGGAAGTATCTGCTGCTAAATTTTAAGTATATTCATGTCTAAAATTGCACTACAGCACATGAATTGTGAAGAGCTGTTCAACCAGTAATCAGTCAACCAGTAATCAGTCAACCAGTAATCCTCAACCAGTAATCCTCAACCAGTAATCCTCAAACTTCCTACATTCAGATGAATCGTTTTAAACAAGAGTTTGCTGTTCTATCTATTCAATCTTAATGACAGTTAAAAAGGAAGCACAATACCACGATTTAGAGATGAAGCTGGCTTGTTTTACTAACCATTTTCATGGTTCACAGTTAAGCACAATTTAGTTTTCAAACAACGTACTAAATTGTGGTCAATCTGATATGAAAATGAAAGTGGCCATAGCAGAGAAAAGGGAGGAAGGAATACATGAGCCCAGGAAGAGTCTAGACTCACTGTCATCCCATATGAATGAAGAGCATATTCTTCTCCGACCCAACACAATCCAGTTTGCTGGTCTGCACTGGAGACAAACCTATCTTCCACACAGGAAGATCTTCTCATTGATGAGTCTTAATAATTTTCCAAAAAATTTCAAGTTCATCTGGACTGCAGTTCAAAAATCACCAAATAAAAGAAGCTTAATTAGCAAATCATAAATCAAAGTATTATTCAAAATAAAGCACATAAATTTGATTTAATATAAAGGAATGATTTCAGTGTCCATCTTATATGCTGCTCTAACTCTTTTTGCATACAGTACATCTAACTGGTATAAGGGCAAATGCACACTGATTCAGAATTTGGCCTGTAATTTTTATTTTTTTAAGGTGGCAGACTCAAGGGAATCCTATTTGGCAGGAAGAGGTCTTTGTAGAAGAACAACAGTTGAACTCTGGCACTACTCAGCTTCTCTAAAGCAACAGAGAATATTCATTTTGGCAAATGTACAGCAAAGCTAATCACTGGCAATGTTGGGGGGGGGGAATGGAACAGGAGGGAGAAGAGGTTCTAGAAATCTTATTTCCTGGAAAGTGCAATACCCAAGTGTTTTGTGAGAACTGGGAGGCAACAAGAACTGTTTAGGAATGCAAATTCTGTGTTTTAAGACTACTTCCATGCATTCTGTGCCCACACTTATCTGACACTCAACACCGGTATTTATCACAGATAACTTGTTTTAGTTGTTTTCTTAGATGCAGTTGACTGAACTGGAAAGCTTGATGAATGTTTTATATTAACTCATTGCTTTTATGGAAACTAAAGTGCTCCTTGAACTGTTCAGGTAATCACTGGCATAAACCACAATGTCTGCTCCTTGCTTTCTGCTGCTGATGCATAGCTACAGTGGCGTTAAGGTGGGCTGTTGGATAGAAGAACCTGACAGATGGAAGATTCTGATGTAGCTCAGGAAACAAAGCTCTAAACTAAATACATCTTTTCCTTAACATACACTACATAGATAGCTTCTAATTGTTTGACACCCACCAACATTTCACAGATGAAAACTGGGATATGTGTGACCAAACAATATCAGAATTGGATGAAGATAGGAAAAATTATTATTAATGAGAATGAACATACACAGCTGGAAGGCTGCAAAAGTTTGCTTTTGAGTAACCCTACTGGGAAGAACAAGACTTTGACTCCTCCTCTCCACACCACACCATGCTGACTTAATAGTGTGTAATAGTGTGAACTCATGTTTTCAGCAATTGTAGTAAACTGACAGCAATCTGGATGAAATAGGGGAAAAAATGGAAAATGGGACAGCAGAAGATTAATTGGGACTGTCCCTGCCAAATTAGGAAAGTTGGAAAGAGTCTTGAAAGACATTTGAGAGAAGCTTTACTTTCCATGAGTTAGGCATGCATACATGCTCATGTACACACTTTCTTTGTACGAGTTTAGATATAATTGCCTAGATCAAATGCTCTGACTACCCATTGCCCTTAATGTGACTTTTGGATTTGCTAAACCATAGTTTCCTATTGTGAATGAAGTATGAAACAGGAATTGGTGGTTTGAGCTCTGACAACAAGCCACAGTTGAAAATCACTTTTCAACATAGCAAGATATCTTTTGTAAATAACATATTTTGGAAACTTTGATTTAACAAAGTTGTTGGCATGAAGGCATACGAGAGGACAGGGACTGGGGGAACACAAAGCCATAACAGTCGATGTTCAATAAATATTTGCAGTTGAGACAATGATTGTTACATCTGAATCAAGTTAGCAGGTTCTTAAATCAGTTTGGTCAGTTTCTTAAAAACAAAATTCTGCAATACATTTATCAGAAATCAAAGTGGAATGTATACTCCAGATTCTGCAACTGTTTTTTTTTTAAAGCTAACTAGTTTGGGGGAGGGACCTACTGTTTTCAGATTAGGGAATTGGTCTGAATGTTCTCTTGACGATTCTGATAACTTGTAATTCTAGCACACCTCTGAAACTCCTCACCACACAAACAAACAGCTTCATTTATATACTGCTTCATACCCTTAAGGAGTGTCTAAGTGGTTTACAATTGTAAGCTATTTGCCCCCCAACAATCTGGGTACTCAATTTAGCGACCTTGGAAGGATGCAAGCCTGAGTCGAGCTTCAGCTCTTTGCTGGTCTTGAACTCGCCACCTTATGGTTTTGAGTGAGTGGCTGCAGTACAGGCATTTAACCACTGCGCCACCAGAGAACCAAATCATAGTGGGCCATCCTCATATGTGGGGGATCCGATCTGGTCCCCTTCCCCCACATTTGGGGGAAAATACCTATGCTCAAACCCCATTTGTTTTAATGGGGGAGTGTTTCCATGCTCAGTGCTGCGCGTGTGCCATGGGCATGTGCACCATTGTGTTTCCGGCGGCTTAATCTTCCATGTAAGGTTAAAGTCACATATATTTTCACTATCATCTCTATCTGAAAATATAGGCTATTAGGAAGTTTTAGTTAGTTTTTTCTTGCTTACTTTATAACATTATATTTGCAATTATTTGCTTGTCTAAAATTGTTTATTGAGTGCTCATTCTTCAGTATAACAACAACATGAACAAAAGTTTTTTTCTTTCTTTCTGAAGACTAAGGTCAGGAATGAGAAATTACACTGCAGGCAATATTGATAATACATCACAAGGAGGAAGACAGCAAAAAAAAAATCTCAATTTTTAAAAATGATATAAATCACTGTTTGTATATCATGTACTCAAATCTTAGTCATATCTAGCTATAGCTGTCCTATACATTCAATTTCTTTGTGTTATTCTAAAATTAGTACCCTGGTATATGAAGAAACCAGAACTCTTCCTTAAAATATCCTGGTACAATGGGATTCATGAAGCATATTGGGAAAACAAAAATAAAGAATGTGGCCTTTTTATCTCCTTGTTTCCAGTTGCTATTTTCATTTGTGATTATAATTTCAAGTACGTTTTTGGCATCATGCATATAGAAACTTACCCCTTTTAAGCTAGGTTGTTGGATTCCAGCCAGCTTTTTCTGACTACAGGGACATAGGAAAACTTTGAAACAAACTCTGGATTTAGGACTTCAGTTAAGAATGCCATCTGAAAAATTATCCATCTGCAAAAATAAGAAAGACACTAGCTATTCTTGAAGCAAGAATAGAAAGAGTCTTGAAAGAGTCTTGGAACAAGAATAGCTTGTTTCATCCTGAAACAAGTTATTTTATTCTGTAAAAAGACAGTAAAAATAGCTCATAGGATGTTTTGGAATGTACAGGTGTAGAAACTGAGCAGAACTAGCAATGAGGTGATCTTGTACTGCAGCTGGGAAATGGATTGCATTTAATGAATTAATATCTAGAGATATGGAAACTACTTCACTAATGGATGAGTTACCTGATAAATTTTATCTAGGATCATTTTAAAAGAATGAACACAAAACTATTTGAATATGAAACAGACTTCAGCAACAAGAGATTTCTGGGAGGATGGGAAGGCAAAGCAAACAATACTTGCTAGATGATCAGGAAAGGGACTAGCATGAGACTGCTGAATGTTTGGCTGATAGGGTTCTAGTGATCTTCAGCATATTGGGCTTGCATTGCCCTGTAGGAAATGGAAACAAAAATCAAAAGCATTGGAAAATACCAATGTGGGGAAAGGGAGATACTAAGAAAAGCCAGGAAGGAGCCTTGAAATTCCTGGGCAGCCTGGTAAGGAAGTATGTGTGTGTGGATTGAACAGGATGCCTCTGAAGGTTGTGATGCAAGAGAAGAAAACTTGGGGATTATTTTCATAGATACAGGAGAGTTATCTGAGAGATAAACTTGTCCCATTACAGTTTTGAATTAGGATAAGTTCTTTAGCCATTTTCCCTTGTAAAAAGATGGATTCTAAGGAAAATCAAGCAATGAATGCTTGCTTCCTCATATGATTTTTAAAAAGAAGATAAGGATTCTTTGGTTAAGAGTGCTTTGAACACAGGAATAAGATCACCAGAAATACTTTACTGGTGACTTTGCTGTCTCAATATCTCCATAACAACTGTAAAGTTTTGCTTTAGTTCCCACAGGACATTTCTAGAGGACACTTTTTATATTATGTTTTCTCTCCCACCAAAATAATCTCCATGCAGGGAAAAGTGTGTGTACCTTCACGTAACCAATTAAAGCATGAGAGCTGATTTTGGCAGAAGCACACAGATGAGGCAGCTGGTGCAGTAAGATTATTTCCATGCAAGAAAAATGACATTGCTTCAGCAACCTGTAGGTGATCATAAGACTCTGCGGTGTTTTCACCCTTAGTAGTGAGGGTAAAGACAAAATACTTTTTTTCTGCTTGACTTAACCAGTTTTCAGGGCTTGTTATTTTTTGTAAGTCTCTGTTCTTCTCTTGAATAAAACTGGCATTCTGAGAAAGACATACATTATGCTACTGCTGTCTCCAGGAGTGCTCACTTGAAAATTATTGTTCCTTTTAAAACAATAATAATTTCCAATTTAACACATTCTTACTATGTTGGAACAAGTTTAACTCCACCTGCAGAATCATAAAGCCCTGCATAATTGCCCTTATCTTTAGTTGCTAGAGGCTCTGAATGCCATCCTTGCTTGCTGCACACTCTGTCACTTCTGATGCTTGAGTATTGACATTGTATCTCTTTTAGGCTCTTTGTGGGCCTTTAATGACTATATCAATTAATAATGCATCTCTCTCTTTCTCCCCTCTAGCTCATTTTAATTGCTGTAATTTATGTCCCTTGGAAATACTCAGACTACACATGTAATCTATACCACTGTGACAGAGCTAGTAGATTGCATACTCAAGGTCCTTAGCAAGTAAACAAACCAATTCTAAGTTCATGGACACCATCTGTAAATGACATCAATTACTGTTATATGCAAACAAGTCATTGCATTACAGGTAACTCACAGCCATATACTGCAAACTAAGCAAGTGCCATTCATTATAGCTTTGACAGATAATTGCAAGGATGTCAGAGCTACAGAGATAGCACTTCTGTGATAAAAAAGTATACAACTTACAAGCTAATCACTTAATAGCATAAAAGACAGCTATGCAGAATGAGCAACCAAATCTCTTTACGATCATGATCAACTACAGAATTTACAGCATAATTTAAAACTAGACCCTAATGTCCAAAATCCACCAAAAAGTGATATCTTTATTGAGACAACCAAAACGTACAAAATACATGTTGCAAGCTTTTGAAGCAGAAGCCAGCGAGACTTTGAAAGCTGGAAACATGTATTTTGTGCATTTTGGTTGGCCCAATAAATCTATCAGTGTTTTGTGGATTTTGGATGTTAACTGTAATTTGCTATATGGCCAGTACAGCTACCCTTGAATATGTAGACTAGACATGTAATTCAGGCTTTCTCCATTAGCTTTATTAAAAGTGCTTCAGTGTCTCAAATTTTATTTCTTTCACCCCAACACCAGCTTCAGTCCAGGGGCCACCAATTTGAGTAGCACTTCTGTAACCTGTTCTTGGCTCTGTGTTTCAAATGAATCCAGGTTCCTCATTTTACTTCCTGACAACTCAATCAATAATTTTGGCAGATTTAACCACTTCTAATAGTATAGTTCTCAAAGCATCCACTTCTAGTTATTTTCCCTTATTTAACACGGAGATTCTAAAACACACTTACAAAGGAGGCCTCACTGAGCATGGAAGGACTTCTGAGTGAAAATAATTATGCTAGTAGCCACATTGCTGAGAGGATTCTGGGACTTTAATGTGATATGAGACTGACTTTTGCCCATATGATGCATTTACCACCATAGGATTGTAATTCCACTTACCTTCCAGATATTCATCTGCATACAGGATCCACCTACTTTGTCACAGACTGAATTGACAAACTATCCACTGCATAGTTCAGTAGTATGCAGCACGATAGTATCCAGATGTTTTCATAATCCCTTAGAGTGTGATGGAGTCTCCTTCTTTGGAGGTTTAAAATAGATGCTGGGTGTCCATCTTTCGGGAAGGGGTGCCTTGATTGTGTATTCCTGCATGACAGAGGGGTGTTGGTTACTGAGGTCTTTTCCAGCTTCATGATTCTATGGATAATCCTCTGCCAGCAATGCCAATAGGAAGGAAGTATGGGAAACAGAGCTATCACATCTTGAGGACAGTGGCACCAGATACCCTATGCCTTCAGTAGATTACTTATAACTCAGTTGAAGATTCTGGTATGCTGGGATACATCTAATATCATGCAGGTTACCTTTCACATGCACAGTGGTTCTCCTTTTGTCCTTCTCATCTCCTATGCCACTGAAATTTGATGAGTGATTCTTTGAAGCAGATTTGGAAGTGATGTGAGGAGCTGTAGGGGAAGATGGGAAACCTCTCTTCCTCGTGGTGCCCATTTCACTAGCAGACAAATGCCGTTGGATACAGTCCAGTATTGTACCAAAATATAGTAGTAGAATTTTATCAAATCCTTTGATATGCGTCACTTCAGACTTTTCTCCTTTTCGATGCAAAATCCGTTTTTCTTTAACAATGCGCTCCCTAAAAAGAAGCCAGTTAGAGCGGCTTCTTTTTAGGAGCGCCATAACTGCACTCGCACACCACGACGACGCCACCTCCTCCGGCGGACACCCGTGCATCATCGTCGCACACCCCATGCAGGCAGGGCCTTGGCAAGATGGCACATAGGCGCCGCTAGTAGGGCTGGGTGTGTATGGATGCCCAGCCCCTCCCCCTGAGCTCTAAAATCGGCTCCAGGCTGGCACTTTGCACCAGTCTGTATTGGGCCATAGTTAGACAAAGGCACATTTTTGCTACTCCACTGATTTACAGCTCAACCCTATCAGGCTTGGTTTTGACATTTTGGATATTTAAATATTTTTGTTTCCTTCAGAAAGGCTGAAGCCTTAGGAAATTTAAATTACCCTGCAAGATGTTTGTTATTTTAAAGATAGTGCATATTTACACACTATTGTCTTTCATAGTAAAAATCCTAAATCTAAACCTAGTAGGTTTGAAGACACAAGATATTTAAATTAGCATGAATGTGAAATTCCACACAATCCTTATCATAGTCCCAAGGATGTAAGAGCTTGAGAAGTGTTTATTATAATGATTGCATACATGCATGAAATTACATTATTAGGGGTGATTAAGAACCTAATAAACCAAAGCTTCACTCCTGTTTGAAAGATGAAACAGTTTAAAGAAATGTGGCTTTCTAGCTCTGCAGCACTTTATATAAGGAACACTGTAGATTCATTCTGAGGGTAGCATTGTAGTGTGAGCATTGGACTATTACTGTGGAGACCAGGATTTGAATCCCTGCTCAGCCATGGAAACCCAATGAGGGATTTTGGGCACTCTGGATGGCACAGGCAAACCCCTCTGAACAAATATTGCCCACAGGTTCACCTTAGGGTCCCCATAAGTCAGAAACTATTTGAAGGCACACAACTACAACTACTGTCTGAAACAGACTGGCAGTAAGTGCTGGCTTGAGGGCGGCATTGCATGATGCATGCCCCGATGATGCCAAGCCACTATGCTCGCCCAACTAGATGGCAGGCAGCATGGAGGCGCTCTGGCAGCATGACATTTATACATGCTATAGGAGTGCAGCAAAGCTGCAGCAATGGTGGAAAAGCCAACTTTTTGCTGGCTCAAAAAGGAGAGCCATTTTGCTGCCTCTTTTTTGAGCTGGCAAAAATCCAGATCAGGGCTGCAGCATGCGGTTGCTGCAGTCCCAACCTAGTTTTCTCTCGGGAGGCTTGACATTGTTTTGGCCCTACAACAAATAAAAAATATGCTCCAAATGGGATGAAGCATGTAGACATATAAATTTCCTCCCTGAATTTTTCTTTTCAACCAATCTTGAAAGGCTGTAATTTCCAGCACAGAAATGGTAGAGGAAACGAATGCTTGGATCCTATCCAGAGCACTGTAGAGCATGCACGTCCTCCAGTTTTCCAGTCCTGTGGCCCTGTGTCCTCCATGCCTGCCTGCCTGCCTGCCTCTCTCCTTCTGCCCAGGCCTCCTTCTAAGGAGGCCTCCCGGGTCAGAGATCTTGGAGAAGGAGGCTGGGCTGGCAGTGGAAGAAGGTCCAGCCTGGAGGAGGAGGAGAAGGAGGAAGAAGACTGGAGGAGAAGACCACCAGCCCCCTGCCAGGTAGGCCAGGGGAGGGGGGAGGGAGGGAGAGGAGAGGAGGAGGAGGAGGAGGAGGAGGACCAGAGGAGATGACTGCTGCTGCTGCTGCACCACCAGCCCCCTGCCAGGTAGGCCAGTGGAGAGAGGGAGGGAGGGGGGAGGGAAAGAGAGGAGGGGGAGGATGGAGGAGAAAAGAGGGAAAGAGGGAAGGGTTTTTCCCCCTTCCTTTCCTCCTCCTCCTCCTCCTCCATCCATTCTCTCCGCGGCCGTTTTCCCCCTTTTCTCCCCTTAATGTGAACGACAAAGGGGAGTAAAAGTGGAGTAAATGGCCCTGGAGAGAATTCACTTTTGAACTGGATTATTTTGTAAGTGGGAATGGGCCCATGATATGTTGTACAACAAATGTCACACAATTTTCAATTGGATTGTTAGGAAGGGGGTTTCAGTCTAAGTCATCTGGGAGGGAAGACAATGCTAGGGAAGATTCTATTTGTAATATCTTACTCAGCCTTTGCCACTAGTGAGTAACACCCCCCCCCCAGTTGCTGTGTCTGACAGGGAAACAGGGGACCTGGTGACATGATTGCAGTTAGGCATCCTGTTTTCACATAAGACATGGTGACGAGGGAGGGGGGCTTCTCACTTGTAGCAATAGCTCAATAAGGTGCACATGGGGTTTTCTGTTCCATGAAACTCCACCACAAACAGTTGGTCATTTAGACCCACATTGATAATTAAGGGCCCTTTGCCCTGGGATTGGGTTGGATACAACACATGCATGTCTGGTACAGTAAAGCTGAGCTCGATCCTGACCTAGGGCTAATGGCCTTGCTGCCCAAAATGGACCATTCAAGGTTAGGGGAATATGGGTCTTGTGGCCCATGTGGACAACCACTCTGTTGTCATGCCAGGGAGCAGAGACAGAATCAGGTGTGGGGATCCTTATCTGAGAGTTCAGTCTCTCATTCTGTATCAAACTGGAAGAAGTCAGAATCCTTCTGGCCGCATCCAAGTGTTTCCAAAGCATAATATACAGTGGTCCCCCGGGTTACGAATCCCCCAGCCTACGAAAACCCTGGGCTACGAAAGAGCCGGGGCCAGAAAAACGGCCCCGGTTTACGGAAAAAAACCCGGGTTACGAAAAAAACGGCAGGAAATTCAAATGCTGCAAAGTGCAGCTAAGGGGATTTGCTAATGGCCCCTGGTTTACGAAATTTTCGGCTTACGAAAGGGGTGCTGGAACGAATTAATTTCATAAACCGGGGGAACCACTGTAAGTGAATTCCACATCCTTTCTGTGTTGCTACAGAGGATATGGAATATTGACTAGGTCATTCTTTCTTCTGAATGTTAAGTGGCAAAAGACATTTCTCATGTCACTTCTCCTCAGTCCTATGAAGGAAAACCGAGTTGGGGAAATACAATGGCTGATTATAAAGCCAAAATTTAATAAAATAACTGGTTACCAATCCAAACCAATCCCTGATTTCCATTGACACAACCGACAGTTAGAGTTGGATTGTTAATGTTCTTTGATCTATGAAGAGACCAAAGTAAATATACATAATGTTCATTTCTTGGAGAACAGTGTATACCAGCAACAAGTTATCCATTGGATTGTGCATTTACTTAAATTTTGTGATGCGGTTCTTAGCATAAAAATATATACAAAAATGTAGGTATTTAGAAAATTTGTGTATAGCAGTATTTATCTTAGGGAAAATTGTGCATATGTTGGGGAAATGCATACAAAATTCATGTGTTAAGGGACCTTGAGTTTGATAACTTTTTTTTCTTTGAAAATGCAGACTGATATAGACATTGGATGGAACAGACTTATGACTGAATCCTCACAGAACTGATATAAAACATATATTCATCTATTCCTGCCTGCAAGGAGGCTTATGGAACCTGATCTCTAAAATAAAGAGAAAATCTAATTCCATTCCCAACCACCTGCAACACACAGCAAGGTCAGCAGAATTATGCTTCTGTGCAGATAGAAAACTAAACCCCACGTTAGCTGTCTCTGTAAAAAATGAGAAAACGATAGCCTCACTATTATTGAATTTCTTTTTAAAATCCCAGAATGCTGAGCATAGGCTCTGCATTACTGCCAACAGCTTGCAACAACAGAAGATCTAAACCCTACCTGCCCCAAATTCCTGTGACTGAACTATAAAGGAATCCACAGGGTCTCAGACAAGTAGCAGCTGGCATTGTAAATAATTTCATTTTAATCACCAAGCTTTGTAATGCTTTGCAATTTACCAAGTGATTGATTATGAATGAGCTCAGTGGATGGTTAGCTAGTCTTCTTGACCTGCTTCTGTGACAACTGTGGAGAACAACTGCAGAGATGAAATTAAGTTCTGCAAAACAAAACAGAACAAAACCAACCTTGCCTTGTGGCTGTTCAAAATACTGTATTCAAACATCTGCACTGGGAAATGCTCTAGAGCTAAATTCAATGTAAAATCACACTGACTAATGGAATTCTATTTTTCCAGTTGCTCTTATATTTATTTCCAGGATTTATATCCTGCCTTTCTCCTCAATAAGATTCAAGGTGGAATGTAATAGTAGTGTGTTGGTTTCTAGGTGGGCTTTCACTTGAGAAACCAGTTCCAAATCTGGTTCTTCAACTGGTCACACAACAGAAAACTGAGTTTAAGCCTACCCTTATACATACATAGTCTTCAACAAGGTGTCTGCAAGTGCAACATTGTGATTGCTATCATAAGAATGGGGAAACTGGCTCAGTGCCTGCTAAAATAGTTGGGCACCAGCAAAACCAAAATGTGTTGAACTATCTCTGAGAAGCTTCAGAGCTAGTACCTTCATGATACGCACTAAGGACAGTCCTTTTGGTTTTGCCATGAGAGTTGAGCACCCTGTTTAATCAGGCACCTTCCCATGCCCCCTTTTCATATCTGAGGTATTTCTGAGCACGAGCCTTTTCACAACTATCCACATTTCTACACTATACTCTTATAGTACAGTTATTCCACTATAATTGCTCTGGCTGCCTCTTGTTGCATTCTGCTGCTTGTAGTTCAACTGCAAAACCCAGAATGCCACAGGAGGCAGTCAGAGCACTAATAATGGAATAGCAGCAGTATAAGAGTGTAGTGCAGAAATGTGGTATGTAACACCAAGAGCTAAGAAGTGATTTAATGTTATCTTTAGCATTAATGCTAATGCTCACACATTAACCTATGAATCCAGTCTATGTACTTGATAAAAGGGATGGGATTTTTAAAAAAATAGCGGGTTAAATAAAGAATTAATAGTGGATTAAAAGACTGAAGTTCACACTGACTAGAGGAAAGACAAATGGGGAGTGCAAAAAAAAAAAAAAAAAAAAAGCTAGCAAAACATAAACAAGCTGAGGACAATAGGCTTGGGAGACATTTGTAATGAACTGTGAGACTTAGCTGAACACGCAAAAGGAAATATTTTTGAGTTAACTCTTAAGAGTAGATAGTAAGCTTAACAGCTGTTTTAACAGCTGTTTATAATTCCCTATAGGTCTATCAAACCAGGCAATCTATGGTCAGATTCTTCACACACCTATTTAAAAATATATGAGGTAAATACTAAGCAACCACACGGTTTTATTGGATAAACTGATATAATTAGGCGTTTAGTTTTAAATCACAGCCAATGATTTCTTAATGGATGACACTGATTTTATAAAATTGCTTTATATTTTTATTGTTTAGTAAGCCATTTGGGATCTACTGAAAGGTGATGCCGTACAGAGGTTGAATAACTATAGGGCATCAACACAGATATTGTGACTGTGTTTCCATAAAGACTGTATCAGATATGGAAGTAGCCCAGGGACATGAGCTTCTGCAGATGCAGGCTAGGCCCAGCTCACATATGGTAATAGTAATGTGCTTTAGCACTAATTTAGAATAACTTATTATTGGGGCTTTTTAGACCGCCCCAAAAGGGGCGGTCCATTGTCGCCCCTTCTGGCAGCGGGATGACGCCGAGGCTGCCTCACGGGCAGCCTCTAGGCCTCATCCCGCCGCTTTTGGAGGCCGCGGGGAACCGCAAACTGCCGGTTCCCCGCGGCCTCCAAGCAGGGTGCAGCAGGTGCTCTGGGCACCCGCTGCACCCCGCTTCCCTCGGCGGGGCTGAAGGGGGAAAGGGGCCGCCGCGGCGGCCCCTTTCTCCCTGGGTCTTTGCCGCGGCCATTTAAAGGCCGCGGCAAAGACCCGCCTCAAGAAAAGAGCTCCAAGAAGGAGCTCTTTTTTTGCGCCGTGGGAAGGGCGCGATTGGCGCTGCACACGTGATGACACTTTTGCGGCGCCACCGTATGGACGCCGCCATCTTTAAATGGCGGCGTCCATGTGCTTTAGGCCTAGGGAGGGTGTAAACGCTACGCCCTAACCCTAAAGGCTGGCTTTTTAGCCCTAATCGCGCCCCTTTTTGCCCGTTTAAAACGGGCCATTATGTCTTATAATAATAATGTTGGATTTGTATATTTTTTGTTATCTGGAGCATAAGAAGCTGCCTTATACTTCATCATATCATTGAATGATTTTATAGCATACAAAAGCCAGTGTGCTACAGGGATTTAGGCCAGGGTTTGAAGGCCAGCAGAGCTGTGGAAAAGCATTGCATATCTGTGAGCATTTCAGATTCTGTCAGTCAGCAATGTCAAAGTTTTTCTGAAAAAATCCTGACAAAACCCACCTATGATAGTGTCACAATAAGTTGAAGTTTACTTGAAGGTACACAATAACAACAAAAATTGTACTATACACATCAGAAGCAACTGGCCAAGATTTCAGGGCCAGGGTTTCAGAACATGGGTCTTCCCAGATCCACCTCAAGGTGGTGGGAACTATACATGGGAGCTTTAAAAATGGGAAGATGAAAAATATTTGTCTATGGTTCTTTCTTTCTTTTTTTAAAAGTAGAATTAGCATATATGACAAAGTACAGATGCTCTTTATTCAATATGTGCACCAGGTTCATACAAAGTGAGTAATTACAAAAAGAAGAGGGAGAGATTGTTTCATCTGTGGAATACTATTCTTCTGGAATTTTTCCAAAGCCATTATGATGCTTACAGAGCCAAGCCAATTTTACACTCCCTCCTTCCTGCAGCCTTCTCCAATGCCAAAAACAGGCTCCAAAATTTGCTCAGAGGGGTTTTCAAACCTCTAGAACACCTTTTGATAGTGTTGGGATGGGTACACAGGGGAAGGGAGACTGTACTCCCTCTTAAACTGGATTATGCTGTTGCACAACCTATGCTATTGCTACTATCGTTCAGAGCAGGATAGAAACATATATACACCTAGCACAAAATATATTAATTGCTCCTTATCTCCATAGTTAGCTACATGGAGCATGCCCAGTATCCTGTCCTATCTCAAAAGATTCCAGGTGGAGGTCTCCAGAAAGGATTACAGAAGGTGTAGGTGGCAATCACAAGCCTATTCTGAGTGACTACAGATGTAACTACAAAGCACAACAGAAAATAACTTACTACATTTGAAGAAATAATTATTTGCTGGTGCAACCATGGATGGGAGGTCCACTACTCAAATTGAACTGCCTGTGCTTGTGGATAGCGGGTTATATCATGGTGGCATGCATGTTAAATGAGCAGATGTTCATTGTCAGATATTGTCCCTGGACTTGAAATACTGGTGTTGCTAGAACACTTATTCTATCCATCCTTTTGTGGACAATAGCATTCTATGCTTTTATGTAGATGATAAAGTAATATTACAGCTTCTTTATATCATATCAGATTTAAATAATTGTTTTAAACACGTATAAATATCTTACTAGCCTTCAAATTAGGTGAACTGAATATTCCAATGCATTTCTATCCATGGGGCAAGATGCAAATAATCATGTGATGAACTCTGTACAGTCTTGAAGAGAAGCTGCTTGTACCACATGATATGTCATTTTTAAAATGGAGACTAGTTTTATAAAGTGGTCTTGAGGGTCTTTTAGTCAAAGAAAACAATTAAGTAAAGAATTCTACTTAGATGTCCGTAAGCTCTTTGGCATATATGAAGTTATTCTTTGGACACTCAGCATGGAAATAAGAAAGTAAAACAAATTATACCACTGTATAAGAATATTTGGCCTTATTTGTATGCTTTATTTTCAGAGGATGAGGCTATAAGAAGATTTTAAGACTATAATACTATATGAAGCAAGAGAAAAAAAAGAGAGACAACTATACAACATCTGTATATCACATAAGTTTATATAGGAAATAAGCCAACGTCTAAAGTTGGTTCTATTTTGGATTTATTAATATGTAAAGACATAAAGACAGACAGATAGATGAACTTAATCGGTGATTATCCTAATAAACCCCAATGTAAATACCTAGAATTCTAAAGGAATAAAAACTGTAATTGTAGATACTATTGCATCAGAATCTAGCTCATGCTGTGAACCAGGGATAAGAATGATATGGCTTTCTGGATGCTGTTGCAGACCAAATCCCAGCATTCAACACTACTGTTTATGCTGGTTAGGGCAACAGGATTTGCACTCCAACAGCATCTAGAGGCTGCAAAATTCCTACTCTGGGATAATCTTTCAAGTCGTTGAAGGGATTAAAAGGTGCAGCTCCCCATTATCCAGGCTGGCTAGAGCTGCTGCAAGAGCCACAGGTTAGTTAGGCTGTTGTCCAGAATATTTTGGAATAGATTATCAGTAATTTTATACAGTATTTCTTTTTTAAAAAAATCAAAATCATGTTTTTAATCTTCCAAATGAAACACTTTCCTATGATTTACTTCATGTTAATTTGTCAATAAAATGCACATGAAGTAATGAAGAATTGGCTCTATTTAGCAATCCATCTTAAAACATTTAAAATTCATTAGGATAGCATTAAGAAGTCTTATAAATCAAAAACCCATCTATATCCTTTTTCTTCTACAGTTGTGTGGCCTGATTGTAGCCACTCCAGCTAATTGGTTTTGGCACATTATGAAAGGATATTATATTAGTGTTGTGGGGGAAATATACTGTATTAAAACAAAAAGGACACAAAACACCAAGGTACATAAAAAGAAGAAAACAGGAGAGTATTAAATGATGCATTGCTCAAGCCACTATGTCAGTAACTGTCCTTGACATGAAGCTTAAGATTTCAAGCAAGATACCAGATCTAATTTATAAATATTTTCCATTTTGGCTCTGCTTTCCGTCATGCACTGAATTGCAGTGTGACCTGAAATTTAATTCTCTCCTGATGGCTAGCATAGTACACAAAAAGCAATAAAAGGGATGGATTACAGTTTATGCCTGTAGAATCAGGACTCTTTTACAGTGTAATCCTATGCATGTTTATCAAGAAGCAAGTCACACCATATTCAATGAGTTTTACTCCCTAGTAAGTGTATACAGGATTGCATCCTGATACACTGAGAACAAATGTCCCATTTACATTAAAATGAATGGATTTACAATTAGTTAAGCTGGCAGGACTACGAAAGATTGCAATTAAATCCTCTCTGCCAGCATAAACCTAAGTTCAATGAAGCTGTATGTACATAATATGCCATCATAAATAATGCAGTGAGGGGGAAACAATGAAATGGTTTCATAAAACTCAGATACCTAATCTGACAAAGGAACAAAGAGACTGCTATTACAGGCCATAGAGATTCTTCTATATATGGTACTTTATTTAAATATGAATTGAATACTGTCCGACGTACAAATGGGACCTGCAGCAAAATGTTGCAATGCGAAGTGCTTTTGTTTACTGTTGTAGTCAACCAGTCAAACAAAACCTCCAACTGTCCTGATTTGGCAGGGTTAATCCAAATTAAATCTTGGTCATCCCACTTTTTCAGCTGCTTTAAAAAGTCCCAGTTTCTCTCTCTTCTTATTTTCCATGTTTGTCCTCAGCTTATTTAAAATGCTGCAAAGTGAGTTCAAAGTGCAAAAAGAGTTTGCACACAATTAGCCCAGCTGGTGGGAGAGAAAGGAAGGGGTGGAATCAGTTCCTTCCTGGTAAGCTCAGGTAAAAGCAAACTGCTTCAGCCTCTCTTAGCTTGTTTATTCTTCCAAATTAAAATTTTTGCTATCTTGAGCCACCATCTGATGTCCCAGTTTTCAAGTATGAAATGCAGGAAGATATGCAACCCTTTATTACTTCCTCCATAATAATTCAGCATTTCATCATCACTAACATGCTTATACCTCACTGTTAGGGAGTTTTCTCTGGATATCTTTCATGTAAAGGGATGGTTCGGTACCTCTGAAAACTTTGAGATTTCCTCAGGTCTGTTGATATGCATGTTACATGTGGCTATGTACGGACAGTCCAATTTGTGATGAAGAAGAACTGACTTTGGAACTGTGGAAGCAGAGGAAAGAATGGATAATTTACATCACTCATCATGGAACTAGACATCATGACGACATAGGCAGGATCAGCATTCCTACAAATCCAAAGAAAAACAATTTTTGTGCTATTTTTTTTTAAAAAAACCCGAATATTAGAAATGTATAATCTCCAAGCTCCTCAGTATAAGGACAACTTGAGAACTCACATTTCCTATGTGTATTTGGATGTATTTCAATGCTCTTGGAGACTGCCAAACATGTCAAAGACAGACAAGGTCAATGACTAGCCATTTATAATCTAATGCCAAGTAGTGTAATTACAGTGATGTCCAAAATCAGCTTCTATAAAACTCCTGCTAAAAATACCTGGGAGCGAAGATCATGATATAAAAGTGAACAAAGGTCCAATGAATGTACAGAAAGCCTGCACACAAATTGTATGAATATTATTTCCATAATTTATTTTGAATGATCAAGATATTTGAAATTAGAATATATTCGTACAGTTTTCTTAAAAGGAAGTTGTATTTAACACAAGGCCATATGTGAATCCAACTATTTACTGATTTACAGAGGAAAATATTCAGAGGTCATTTCAGGCCCTATTTTCAGGTTGTTATCTTGATAAAACAGCTGTTTCTGCATCTTTCCAGGAAGATGTTGAAGTTAGAAGTGCCCCAGTATCACCATACCTCCCTTTGTTACATCTACTTGTGCATACTAACCAGTATCTAATAGCTCTGAAATTCTGTCATCTGTAGACCTCAGAAAGAAAGGTCAGCCATAACTAGATCTCTGATTTATCATGAGTGGAGGGTTTTTGGCCTCTACTTCAAAAGCACTGAAGCCTCCAAATAAATAAGTCAGCAGTTCAAATGAGTCAGTGGGTTTTTATCCCAGCATTACTGGAAACAGTGAGTGTTGTTCAACTTTTTAGATGCAAATGAAAATTTTGCAGGGGGAAAAACCTGCTTGTCTGAATGGAAACTGAACCACTGAATTTAAAACATTTGCAGCAAGTAATCATGCAAAAGTGGCAAAGAATATTAAATTATGTAGTCTAGTATTTATTGCCTGGACATTGCATTTGCACAATTACACAACATCTGGCGAAGGAAAATGTGACAGACCTTGGCTCTTCTTCCCAACGGCGGGAAAAAGGTCCTGACGGCCATCTTGGGGCTGCAGGCCCCACAGCAACTGTGCCTGCCCGCCAAGGGCGGGAGGCGCCATTTCTTCCTTTATGAAACTTTTTTTAAAGTATGATTTATGAATTCTTCCTACTATTTTTCCCAGCCTGGTAACCTCAAGATATGCTGGAACACAATGGTCATTCTGAGTAAGACATGATGAGATACTCAATGTAACATAACTGGAGAACACCAGGAGGGGGAAAAGTTGCCTTATTGAATAACCCATAAAGCTTAATGTGGAATTTAAAGGTAAGCCATGCCTGGTGACAACTGGTAGTGGATCTACTCCATGCTTTAGGCTGGATTTTAAAGAAGTTAATGAAGGTGTTGAATCCTATGCCAAAAATACAATCAGCATCTTGAAATTTTAGTCTAAAACCAAGAGTGGATTCACCACCCTACTGACATGGGAGGTACCAACCATGTCATTAAGTAATAAGAAAAGATTTCCATTCATTGATTTAGGAGTTGAACATAATGTGGTGTAGACACTGGTTCAGGAATTGACCTTGAGCCTTTCTTAAATGAGAGAGAAAAATAACTGCAACACAATTTCCAGAACTAAACCAAGTGAATTAAACAACCATTTGCTTGTACATTTATGGAAATAATTTATAACCAAGTATATAATACATCTGCAATTTCCAAGAAGGATTTTAAGTTTCTAAGACTCTCCACAGTGAACATGTGCAGGTATTTTTAGATGTACGTTCTGGTTTTATAAAAAATTATGACCATTTCCCCCATAGCTTTTCAGCTGAGAATAAATCTCCTAATATCTCATAGAAAGATCTTGGAACCCAGCCACGCTAACCTCTTCACACTTCAGGCAGTTCATGGATCCTATTTCACGGCTCATTCAAAAGGAAGATTAGGGGGACTTTTTCCATTTCGTGTTTTAAATGGTTTAATTCACAAGGGACTAAAGTCAACATAAGTATCTTTTTAAAAGTAGCATGCTTTCTGTATAAGTAACATTTTGTCATTCTGATTAAATCATGATGTTTTTGTATAGAGACATGAAATAATTTTGCCTCTTAAAACATTTCAGCAAGAAATACATAAGTTAGAATCATTTTCTAACTAAAAAAGGACTTCCTAAAAAAGGATCTAAGAAGTAACTATGGTGGATTTCATAACAATAGTGCTTAAACTACTTATACATTTATTCTGATGTAGCCACTGTTATAGAAAGAATAATATAAGTAACAGAGTAATTCTTTGTTATTTTTGGTGGGGAAATAGTTCCACCATGGCAGAACTACCACCACTTTCCAATTGCACTTAGGTTCTGGATCTTTTACCATTCTTAAAGCCTGATCTAGATTGGCAAAAAGAAGTGTGTTCATGGCTGCATGAAACTCTAGCCTTTAGATGAGAAAAAGGGAAAGTGTGCCATGAAAATGCTTTTTTTTTTTGCATTTTAGGGGAGAAGAAGCGCCTTTAAAAAGGTGCTGGTTTTCCCAGCTTCTTTTTCAAAAACTGCGGAACAGCGCAGCTCCATCTAAAGGCTGTGGTGCAGCTGCTAAGCATTAAGGAAAAGGCAACTTCATGTCACACTTTCCTGCCAATCTAGAAAGCCCGTTGGTTGCCCTCTTCTGTGTAAGCTTCTTCTGATATCCTTCTGAAACTGTGTTGCACAGAACTGGATACATACTCCAGATGAAGTCTGACCTAAGTAGAATAGAATGGTACCAATACTTATCTTGATCTGAATGCTACAGTTCTGTTGGTACAACCTAGAATTGTATTGGCAATTTTTCTTACTCCAAATCCTTTTCACATGTACTGCTTATGATCCAGTGTTTTCCATCCAATATTTGTGTATCCAGTTTTTCCTGCCTAAATGGAGTAGTAGCAATAATTTGTGTGTGCCTTCAAGCCTTTTTTGACTTATGACTAGGACCTATCACTGGGTTTTCCTGGCAGAATTTCTTCAGAGAGCGTTTGCCATTACCTTCCTCTGAGGCTTAGAGAGTGTGACTTGCCCAAGGTCACTCACTGAGTTTCAATGACCAAGTGGAAATTTGGACCTTGGTCTATTGGAATCCTGGTCCAGCATTCAAACTACTACACTACACTTGCTCTCCTAAATGTAGTATCTTGCATTTATTTCTCATGAAAATCCTTTTGTTAGTCTTGGCAGAGTTCTCCAATCTGTTAATGTTATCTTGAATCCTGACTCTGTCTTCAGAGGTATTGGCTACCTGTACCAGTTCATTACCATTTCATGATTTGCTGATTTGCAAATTTGCAAATTTGATAAGCATGCCCATTCTTTTAATCCAAGTTATTTATAAAGGTGTTAAACACCACTCATTACCTTTGCCCAGGAACCCAGCCATGATGAGGAACTACTTGTGAACACTCTGGTTATGGTCTGTCAATCAGTTACACATCCATGAGTATCATTATCTCACCCAGCACTTCTCTAGCAATCTCATATGAGGAGCTTCATTTTTAAAAAAACATGTCACCACCAGTACCGATGGGTTACAATAGTTTCTTTCTTTGTTAGAAACTTTCCATGGACCACCGGCCAATGCTCGCAGACTGGTAGTGGTTCATGAACCACCAGTTTGTGCAGCACAGGTCTAGCCCACATTTACCATTTTATAGACAGAAGTTCTGAGGTCCAAAACACACTGCAGAAGAAATTCAGTTTGAGACCACTTTAAATGTCCTGGCTCAGTGCTAGGGAATCCAGGGGACTAGTTTTGTGAGACATTTAGCATTCTCTGTCCAAGAACTCTGGTGTCCAGGATTTCCTAACACTTAGCCAAGGCAGTTAAAACATTCTCAAACTGGATTATTTCTGCAGTGTGTTTTGGACTTGAGATTACTTGTTCAAATTCCTTTAGGTTCTTTATGTAAATATTATAGCTCCTTTTGCTTGTGTTCCTGTCTAAGATATTGATTGTTTCTTGTGAGTGCTGCAGGAGTATTTTTCTTTTCTTTTTCTTTTTTTCCAGTTATTAACACACTCTGTATGCAGGCATATACACTTGTTGCTATTCGCCAGACCTCCCTTTAGTTTTCTCCCTACTCTTCATTCCCTTTATATGTTTCCCATCTGATGTCCTATCAACTAGCATAATCCTATATTCAGTAGCTCACTTGAGACTTGAAGTGCAGACCACTCCCATCTGTTTTTAACCAGGCATGATCAGAGTCTTTCTTGAGCTCATCCGCCTCACTTTAAACTAGAAAGACAAAAAGGCAAACACAAAGGTTGAAAGCAAAGATCCTGATCTTCACTTTTGTTTCCCCCTTTATCTTACATTTCATTAAAGCAAACTGAAGATAAGTACACCCATTTAAGTACATTTCTTCAGTTTTCCAGTTTTTTAAAAAATAAATTCACACCTCTACAAGGATAGGTTTTCCCAATACAAGGTACCGTACATAACAATAGAAGAACTTGTATTGGGATGGCAGCCTTCCTGTTGTTCGTCCACCTGTAGGCAAAGAACATTTTATTCAAGCAGAGTTTTGGCAATTGGCTGGCTGCTGAGGAATGATGATGATGATGATGATGATGATTTCTTACCCACCTCACCCCATGGATGAAGGCAGGGAGCAACAACAATTAACAGGCAAACAACATCAGTTAAAAAGACATCTGTTAAAACACACCTCAGTTTAAAAGGACAAATAAGATGTACACATATTAAAACAATCCACATTTAAAATTCACAATTTAAAAAATAAAAATTTATTGAATTGAAAAAATTAAAAGTTCAATTCTTTTAATTTAGTATGTGGCTCTATAGCAATTTAAAAGCAACATCCATGGCCCTACATAGGGTGACCAGATGTCATAAATGCAAAGGAGGACAAGGCACCACATAATGCAAGACATTCAAGACAAATGCAGGGAATTATCAAATAAAAGCTAAAAACACTAATATAAAAATAAATTCATTTTATATGATTTATATACAGCTATATTACATATATTGCATTTTAGTATGCACTCAGCCACAAATCTGGTGGATTTAGCTTCATAAAAATGCCTTGTTGGCTTGCAATATACTTACCTGAGTAAAACAAATGCTTAAAATTGTACTTTAATAGCAAGAAATCCTTGACTGAATCTACATTTAAATTATTATTTTTATTTGTATTTTTCTCATTTGCTCTCTCATCCCTCCTGCTTTTTCCTCAACCCAAACAGCACATTTTTGCTCCCTTCCCTTCTCCCTGGTTCCACTGATCTTCCTCAACAACCTCTTTTTGCTTTCTACACTTCCATCAGAGACATAAACAAAACAACCACATGGTCAGCGACAGTCTTCTCACTCTTTCCTCTCTCCCCATGTGTTGGGATCATGCCACTCATCAGTTTTTCTGTAGTCATTAGAGTGTATTGTTGCAGGTGAAACATTTTGGTCATATCTACTGCTTGGCAAGAATGAACAAGCCCTTTGCAGCAGCGGTGGCAGTAATAAATCTGTTGAATTGCTTCTTGTTTGCCTGCTGAGGTACCAGAAGACACAAGGACAGGTTTTATGGTTCAGCGTAGAGGACATTTTGGAATTGCTCCTGGATTCCTGGACTTAAGGTTGAAATGGGGGGCATGTCTGGAAAAAGGAGGACCTCTGGTCACCCTAGCCCTACAATGCAGTGTATAGGGCATGACAGTGTGTGTGTGTGTGTGTGTGTGTGTGAGAGAGAGAGAGAGAGAGAGAGAGAGAGCAGTACCAGTGATTCAGTGTATGTGGTACTCTTAACAGTGGGGAAGAAAACACTTCAGTGACCAAACACTTATGCCAGAAATCCCTCAGTATGCCTATAAAAAGCTCCACCACTGTAGATATTATTGGGGTGCACAGGAAATCAATGCATGTTGGAAGTGTGTTGTGGCTAGGGATGTGAAAATGGCCACCAGACTCCTATTGGTGAAATATGCAGGGAAAAGGTTAATCCAACAGGCAGTTATGCTTTCCCAGTGATTATATAATATTGTGCAAACACATAACCAGCTCTCTCTCACTTGGGAGGGACAACTGACCACTACAGAAGGTCAATTGTGCAGTGCATAAGCTCAAGGCCATTGTGGTTGCTGCATAGTTTTATGTGTATTTGTAAGATCCAGTGGATCTATGTTGGTGTATATTTATGCTACACTAAATATATAGAGAGCTAGCATGGTGTAGTGGTTAGAGCACTATGACTCTGGAGAATAGTTTGATTCCCTGCTTGACCATAGAAACCCACCAGGTGACCTTGGGCGAGTCACACATTCTCAGCCCCAGAAAACCTCATGATAGACTTGCCTTCGAGTCACCATAAGTTGGAAAAGCCAGCATCAACAAGTACTGTATATAGGAATTCACACATAATGCCAGTTTTATTTTCACTGCATTTTTTTCTTAGAATCTTAGATTCTGCATTTCTTAGAATCCTGCCAATATTTCTGCTTTATCCAAGTTCTACACCACACTGTGATACTTTTCTCTAGCCCTTCCTTCAATTTCTGAATATCTTGGCATACATATTTCCTAATATACACATATAATGCTTTTCTCCATTGAATAAAGCATATTTTTTTCAAATATATTGATTTTTAGTCATATGCATTAACATGTATAATTTAAATAAGAAAAAGGCACAAAGCACACAAAATAATTTGATGCTCACAGTTTCCTTGATGACAAGAAACTGAGTGATATATGTTTTTCTTAAAAGTCTTGTATATCACAGATTGGATATATGTGTGTATCAATGCAAATTTATTTTCCATCCTTAGCTGGGATGAGTGTGGATTACCAGATCTATAGTCAGCTCATTCCCAAAATATGTCCCCTAGAACAAATCCTATGTCAAAACAACCATTGTGCTAAAATTTCTGAATTGGTTAATTTTTTTTAAATGACCACCAAAGTTGAATTTCCCCAATAATCTTTCAGTCATTTCCAATTTTTAAAAATATGATTGCACATCTGCAGAACAGTGAGAAATTTTGTATTTGCACAAAATGGGAATTTAGTTCTAGTCACTGACATTTGAGAAAAAGCATCATGCTTCATATGATGTCTGAGAATCATAATTCTCCGCATCACTTACAACAAGCTCCTCATATTACAGACATGTAAAATGCAATGTTAGTAGGGCAATAAACATGTCAGTTTTTACAGACCTATAAGACAAGTTCCCAACAGTTACATCTAAGCTATGCAATTTAACAAGATGAAGATTTTATTAGTCACTTCAAATAGCTAAATAGTACCAGACCTTACCACTTCAAACAGGTGATGACAATAGTTTAAGTTAAACAGCAGAATAACTCATTAATAGTGACTACTCATAGTGACTACAGCAGATGAGTTATTTATTTAATCTTTTAAAAAACAATCCAGGATTCTGACAACTCCTTATGTGCTGTCTCTTGGGCACAATAAAAGAGGCATAGACAGGCAGCCTGAGGCTTAAACCAGACGTGACATACAGTCCTGTGTATCTTTTGTCCCCTTTTTTTTTTTTTTTTTTTTTTTGCTAAACCAAAAACAACCTCTGGAGCCTGAGGATTAGATCAGAAGAGAATGCCAAACTTGGAAAAGGGTGCTTAAGACCTTCCTTTCTTCCCACGTAATTGCTTACAATCTTCTGACCCCAAATGCATTACATATTTTTCCAGTGTGTATGAGAGAATATACAGAAATCCATACCTTTTCTACTTATGGACAAAATAACAATGGAGTAGAATTATCTGAAGAGAAAACAAACTAGCAAAGTATAAAAGGACAGAATACACTAGTTATTCTTCTGCTTAACGTTTCAACCTCCTGTAATTTTT
Organism: Urosaurus nigricauda; assembly: GCA_034509955.1. Taxonomy (NCBI): domain Eukaryota; kingdom Metazoa; phylum Chordata; class Lepidosauria; order Squamata; family Phrynosomatidae; genus Urosaurus; species Urosaurus nigricauda. Next base: position 26,845,167 of record JAOEGL010000004.1, on the reverse strand, counting down.
TTGCCCCTTTCTTTTGTTGACCTAAAATCTGTATTAAATACAGAAGGTTCCAGTCTATTGGGCCAGACCTAATGGGTAATTTAATTTGATAATGAATGGATAACTAGTTATTTTTTCACTTGCAAGCTGGAACATAGGACCTTTTCTACTTTTAAAGACCAGGGCAACAATACATCACTTTTAGTGTAATGTAAGGAGGTTTCTTATTTGCTGTTGTTGTTAATTGCCCTTGAGTCTACCATAACTCATGGTAACTCTGTGTATGAGGCACCTCCAAGACCCAATGTCCTCCACCAGCGGCATCATTAGGGGGATGCAGTGGTGTGACCCATTCTTGGTGACACCCCAGAAAGGGTTGACACCTGGTTGGGCCCTCCCCGCACTAATCCCTGCACTGTCCCCGCATGTGTTCTTACTCCCTGGCACATTCCCCATGTTCCCTGTGCACACTCCCAACCTCCCTCACTGTTCCCCTGCTCCACCACGCGTGGTTCCATCCCCTGCACTGTCCCCACACTGCCCCTGCATTTGTTCCCACCTCCATGTGCCATCCAGTCCTTTTCCTCATCAGGAAAAGGACATGGAGGCATGGGGAAGGGAGCATCAGGATCTGCACCAGAGACACAGATTAGTTGGAGATTTTAAAAAATTGTTTTCCCTTGCCTTTTCTATATTCCTGTTCTGCCCAACTGAAACTGCCACTGCTGCTTAACGGAGTGTGAGTAAGTAGAGGTGTGAGGGTTTCAATGCCAGGCTGCACCAAACAGTGGCATAGGGCATGTACTGAGGGCTGTATAAGCTGTGTGAGGGCATTTTTATGTGGGGTGTGTGCGTGTGCTTCTTTCAATGTATAGAGTGAATGACTGCTTCTGTGTATGCACCACAGTTGTGCTTGATGAATATTCTACACTAATATAGCTGTCCCATCTTAATTCCAATTGGATTTTGTTGAAGAAATTGAAGTACAAGGTATGGGAAGGAAACAACAGGGAAAAATTGCTGCCATGGTACAATATCTGAATTACCCACCTGGCTGAACCAGAGAGTATTTTTCTGTATTTAAATGATACAATACTAATAGCAGACAATTAGTAGTAACTCCATGAGTTACCTTTCTGGACTGCAATAACAATAATACATAACTGAAATGTTGGGTAATCAGTGTAACTAGTGTAATTAGTTCCTTTTAAAAAGTAACATTCCAAAATGCGCTTTTGGCTACGTGCTTAGTTTTATGAAGTGGCAAGATCTGAAGTAGTGCCTCAGAGGGCAACTAGTGCATTCAGGAGAACAGATGGAAAGAGACAGTTCTTAAGTTATTCAAATCTCAAGCCATCTAAGGCCTTGTTCCCATTTATGGAAAATTCAGTGACAGATCCAAATTGATGAATCAGCGCAAAAATAGTTTCTGGTTCCCAATATGTTTGTGCTGATTCTACCAATTTGGATCAGGCACCTTGGTCTCTTCTAGTCCCAACTGTCCCTGGCCCAGCCTCCTTACTGGCTTCTTCTGGCCTCTTTCGGCCTCTAACCGGCTTCCCCAGCTTCCCTGTGGCTTCCTTCCATTCCCTGCATCCAGGGAACCTTGCAGAGAAGCCTCCCCGGCTTCTGTGCTACCTCCTTCCCAGATTCCTGTAAGGGGGAGATGGCCAGGAACATTGCAGTGCCCCCTCCCCCATCACTAGTGGCGGAATTGAATCCTGGGCCGGAGCGGATACGAATCTGCTTGTGGTTCCCATTGGGATGAATCAATTTATTTGAGAATAAATTGATTCAATCCAAAAATCTTTTTGATGCAGGTTAAATGAGTGAAAACCATGGCCCCCATTTCCAAATTGCTTCAGCGATTCAAATTAAGTGGGAACCATGGTGGTTTAAACTGAATAATTTCAAATCACAAGCCGGTTTAAACCATAGTGGGAACAAGGCCTAAGAATGTCAAAAGAACCACAGAGGAAAAAATCATCCTAAGTGCAAAGTTAACATGAATGCAGCACAAAACTGAAAGCAACGCAACATAGTTTGCTCAGATCTTGCAAACTCAGGGCTGTGGCTTACTTGATTTGAGTCTGTCCACCTGTAATGTAGCGTTCCTCTTTTCTTGCTGCCATCTCCTTTACTAATCATTATTTTCTTTTCTAATGAGTCATGTCAACTCATAATATGGCCAAAGTACAATAGTTTGGTCATTTTGACTTCTAAAGAGAGTTCAGGCTTGATTTACTCAAGGGCTCATTTAATGGTCAGTCCATGATACCCGTACAACTCTTCTCCAGTATCACATTCCTGCCAGCTTTCTTCACTGTCTAGCTTTCATAACCATACATAGGAATCTGAAATATTATGTAGAAATACTACAGAAATACTATTTACTATGTAACTCTTGCCCTTGCTAAATTTTACTGTCTCAAATCTCAAACACATAGTATACAATAGACACCTGAGGTTCCCACTCAACCATTTGCCCTGGTTAGAATTGGTTCAGATTCGGCACACCATTACTGAATCTCTCTGGAAAGAAGTTCATACTACCTTTGCCCCAATCGATGCTCCCTGGTGCATTTTACCCCACTGAAGTTTATACTTTCACAAATAATGATTTAAAATGGAACCTCCTGGTTGTCAATCAAATGGTGTCAATGGTGATTTCTAATGCAGCCATAAACAGCATGAATGCTTCAACCAATGCTTCGGCTTTTTTTTTTAAACATTTGACAGCTTATGCACATGCTGCATGGGGCTCTTTAAATGGGAGAGGGAACTCCAGTCCATATCTGGATAGTTAGCTTCCATATATATATATATATATATATATAATATTTATTTATTTATATCCCACCCTTCAGCCCTAAAGGCTATCAGAGCGGCTTACAATTATTATTTTTAATTAGATGGTTCCCTGCCCTCAAGCTTACGATTTAAGAACACACGACACAAAAGGAGAAGGGAATGGTGGTGGGGAAGGGGATCAGGTCCAGCATTTCTTCTTTCCTTCTGACGCCTGGACCAAGACAGATGGACTGGAGGGAGGGCTCTGCTTCTTAATCTAGGACAGGCCCGAAGGAGTTTGGCCTGCCCTTTCACTCCCTCCATGGCCAGATGGTGTTGTCAGGAAGGAGGGCTGTTCAACTTTAGGCCAGGCTCAATGGTGTTGCTAGGCCTCTCATTTCCTTGGCCAGATGGTCTTGACAGGAAGGAGGGCTGGGGTTCCCTCTCCCTTCATATTGAGCCAACTATCCATATATGGACTGGGGTTCCCTCTCCCTTCATTCAAATGCTCAGTATGAATAGGGCTCTTTAAACAAAGGGAGAGGGAACCCCAATCCATATGTGGAAGCTAAAACTATCCATATATGGATTGGGGTTCCCTCTCCTTTGTTTAAAGAGACCCATGCATACTGAGCATTTGAACAAAGGGAGAGGGATCCCCAGTCCATATAGGGAACCCAACTATCCATATATGGAATGGGGGTTCCCTCTCCCATTTAAAGAGCCCCAGGCACAGGTGTGGGCAGACCTCAGTTGGATTAAAAGTAGTGCAACACCATCGGGCCTGGCCTCAAGTTGAAGAGCCCTCCCTCCATGACACCATCTGGCCTAGGAGGGAGTGAAAGGGCAGGCCAAACTCGATCGGGCCTGTCCTAGATTAAGAAGCAAAGCCCTCCCTCCAGTCCATCTGCCTTGGTCCAGGCATCAGAGGGAGAGAAGAACTGCTGGACCTGATCTCCTTCCCCACCACCATTCCCTTCTCCTTTTATGTCGGGTCTTTTTAGATTGTAAGCCTAAGGGCAGGGAAACATCTGATTAAAAATAATAATTGTAAGCCACTTTGATAGCATTTAGGGCTGAAGGGCGGGGTGTAAATAAATAAATATTATTGGGGCTTTTTAGATTGGCAGGAAAGTGTGACATGAAGTTGCCCTTTCCTTAATGCTTAGCAGCTACACAGCAAGCCCCAGGTGTGCATTTAAAAAGTACAGGGCTGCTAGACTGAGGGGTTTGGGAACGACTTATCTGAAGTCTTTTCTGTGGCTCAACAGCTACATGGGAAGCGGTCAGAACGCTACAAACACAGGCGGAGCAGCTACATGGACGGCAATGAATGCAGCTTTTAGCCGCGGTGAACCTTTAAAAAAAATTTTCCTTGCCAGCTTCGAACTGCGCAATTCCTCAATGCCCTGCAGGTGTAAAAGCTGGGGTTTAACCGCAAAATTTTTTAAAGCGCCCAAACCCTAGCTCCACCCCTAATCCAAACCTTAGACATGCGCAGTAGGGACTCTGGGATGCCGTTACTGTTATTCTACTGTGGATAACATGTCAATTCATTCACAAAATAAGGGAGTTCATTCATGATGCAGCAGTGCAACGGCACAGTTTAAAAAGGCAGAGGAACCGCAGTGATAAACCGCTGAACTTTAAAAAAAAATTTCCTTGCCGGCTGTGAATTGCGCAATTGCGCAATTGTGCAGTTCCCAGCAGGCAATGATAATGTCGCTGTATTGTGTACCTGCGCAATTGCGCAATTCGCAGCCGGCAAGGAAAAATTTTTTTTAAAGCGCGGCTAAAAGCCGCGTTCCTTGCCGCCCATGTAGCTGCTCCGCCTGTGTTTGTAGCGTTTTGACCGCTTCCCATGTAGTTGCTGAGCCACAGAAAAGACCTCAGATAAGTCGTTCCCAAACCCCTCAGTCTAGCAGCCCTGTACCTTTTAAATGCACACCTGGGGCTTGCAGTCTAGCTGCTAAGCATTAAGGAAAAGGCAACTTCATGTCACACTTTCCTGCCAATCTAAAAAGCCCCAGCAATGTTGCGCCCTTTTTAAAAAAGTAGTGGGGAAATCAAGCTACTTTTTAAAGGCGCTTCTTCTCCCTTAAAACTCCAAAATAGTGTTTTCATGGCACACTTTCCCTTTTTCTCATCTAAAGGCTGGGCTTTCATGCAGCCATCAACACACCTCTTTTTGCCAATCTAAAATGGGCCATTATTTTATTATATTATGTAGCATGCGCATAAGCTGTCACACTGTAAAAATAATTTTAAAAATTCTTTAGTGCCTGATGAAGTATTCCTGCTGCAAAAACTAACTACACAAGGGGGGGGGGGGGAGGAGGAGGAGGAGGAGGAGGAGGAGGAGGAGGAGGAGGGAAAAGGAGATGTCAAAACAAACAAACAAACAAAAATAAAAACAAAACCCTGAAGCACCAGATCAAAGCCAGTTGTTGTGGGGAGGGGAGGAATGTTCCACCTCCTGGCCTTTATCCCTCCCCTGAACTTGACCCGATCATGATTGGAGCCAAGTTCATATTCAATTGCACTAGTTTTCCAAAAAGAAATGGTAAATACTCCACTTTCGGAAAACCTGGGCTGAGGGGGATTTGCACCGGATCGGGTGTGCAAAGTATGGATTCCTTTGTGAATACACTGGCGCCAGTATGAACTCCCCACTTTTAACCCAGTTCACAAACCGGGGTATAACGTAGTGTGAATGGCCCCTTAGGTAGAAAGATTTAACTGGAGTTAAGGATATTCCATAATCTAGTCACATGGAAGCTCCTGGGAGATTTGTACACTAACAGACCATTTCTCTTCCTTGAACAAGATTACTTGTCCCAGGAGTCTACATGCTTTGTGAAATGTACTCTTATGGCCTAGATCCTAGCACTCTAATACCTGTATTTACTATTGCCTTGCACACAGTCTCCTAGTGAATAGGTAATAGAAAAATGAGAACTTTTATGTATAGGGGGGGGATCAGTTCCATGGGGAACTATAGAGATCCCAGTTTAGTTTTTTTTCTGTCTGAGATACTGGCAAACACAGTAAATCTCAAACTCAGGGCAATGGCCAGGAATATAGTTTAAGTGTGTGTGTGCATGTGTCTTCAAGTTTCCTGTCAGATTATGGTGACCCTATTCATTTAACCAGTTTTCTTAGGCAAGGAGTGCATCAACTATCTCTGCTGGTGGTGTTCATCATCCAGCTGGTTCCTCTACCTTTTTGTCATGGTCTTGACACATGCTGAAGTCTGAGGTAATATGTAACATAAAAGAATGGTACATATGATGGTATATCACATCTTTCTAAGGCCCGAGTTCTCACGTCTCAGATGTGCATAACCTGTTTTCCTGAAAATAAGACATCCTCAGAAAATAAGACACAGTAGAGGTTTTGCTGAATTGCTAAATATAAGGCCTCCCCCAAAAGTAAGACCTAACAAAGTTTTTGTATATAAATATATATACAATATATAATAATTTTTTTTTGTTCAACAATAAATGTGTATTCTTCTTCATGGAAAAATAAGACAGCCCCTGAAAATAAGACCCAGCGAATCTTTTGGAGCAAAAAATAATATAAGACACTGTCTTATTTTTGGGGAAACACGGTATCACCTTTCCAACATTATTTTAATGCGCATTAAAGTATAATTCTGTAACTGGGTCTGCTAAAAGTAACATGGGAAGAGATGGCAAGACAACACATTATTGCTGTGTATTATAAAAAGTTAAAGCTGCTCCAGAGACTGCAGCTTGAACAAACAATTTAAACCGTTTACAACTTTCCTCTTTTTGCTCCCCTCCACCTCTACTGTTTTATAATATGTGTAATAGGGCTTTTTGTCTTGTTCTTAGGAACATAAACACCAATAATACCAACTATTGTTTTCAAAAGAATATCTGCAATATTTAATAAACCAGTGAATATATTAAGAGATAAACCAGTAGATGTATTAACTATCATTTTCCTTAGTATATTATGTTTAACACTACAGCCCATGCTAAGTTTGTATAGTTAGATCAACGTCAATAATTTTATATGCACATAACTATACTATAATTTCCAATCTGTGCTTACGGAAGCAGGGCTTGTTGATTTATACTGCCATTATAGCATGCCAGGAACTGAACTTGGGCCAAATTAGTTTTCCCCATGTTTTTCTTTCTTTTTGTGTAAGATAGGGCAGATGGTTAATTAATGCATCAATAATGAATTCATAGTTTTTTTTAAAAAAAATCCTTTGCCTCTTATGGAAATAAGTAGTTAATTCTGAACATTTAAGCAAAGTTCTTTTTTTAAATACCCAGGCCTAAGAAAAGGGTAGTATCAAAAGACACCCCCCCCCCACACACACTTTTCTTTTCCTAGTTACAGGCCATAAAAAGAATCTCACAAAAAATGAATTCCAAAATCCAAGGGAATATGAGAAAGGGGAGCAGCAAAGGTATAATATGCCTTACTTTAACCTCTGTTCCATTACCTAAGGAAGGATATGACACAGACACATAAAAGCACAGAATTGTAGAAGAATCAGATTGGCAACTCTACCTTCTTCCTTATGGGGATTATTAAAAGCACCTTGAACAGACTGTGGCAAGGAACAGCAACGTCAGATGAAAAAGCAACAGGATGTGACTTGAATGATTTACAAGTATGCAGACTGGGGATGAGATGCAGCTGACTTTCCCCCATCAGTTCCTAACCACCCATGCCAACCTACATGTGGGTAAATTTGTTTTGTACTAGACTAGTTTGTCCTGGATGCTTGTCACCCATCAAGCCAAACACAGCTCACATGTCATACATTGTAGTTTGTCAGGTGCTTGACAACCCCACTCCTAATTTTTCTTGCTGACTGAAGAAAGCAACAAAAACAGGAGGTAGTAAGCTGCACTTATCTTGGTAGATTTTAAGTTGTGCAGGTAAACAGGATTGCAAGATAAATTACTGAAGTCAGTCAGATGTCATTCTACATGCTGATAATAATAATAATAATAATAATAATAATAATAATAATAATATAATATTTATAGCCCGCTCCTCTGTCTTAATATAAGCAGAGAAACCACTGTACAGGCCTTCTCTTGCTATGTGCAGGACTCCCAGTAACACTTTTCAAAAATTGCTTCAATACAAGCAGCATTGTGCAAACATGAAACAAAAGCTGATGGATAAAGAATCATAGAATCATAGAGTTGGAAGAGACCACAAGGACCATCCAGTCCAACCCCCTGCCATGCAGGAACTCCCAGTCAAAGCATCCCCGACAGATGGCCATCCAGCCTCTGCTTAAAGACCTCCAAGGACGGAGACTCCACTACACTACGAGGGAGTGTGTCCCACTGTCGAACAGCCCTTACTGTCAGGAAGTTCCTCCTAATGTTGAGGTGGAATCTCTTTTCCTGGAGCTTGCATCCATTATTCCGGGTCCTAGTCTCTGGAGCAGCAGAAAACAAGCTTGCTCCCTCCTCAATGTGACATCCCTTCAAATATTTAAACAGGGCTATCATATCACCTCTTAACCTTCTCTTCTCCAGGCTAAACATCCCCACTTCTCTAAGGCAGTCCTCATAGGGCATGGTTTCCAGACCCTTCACCATTTTAGTTGCCCTCCTTTGGACACACTCCAGTTTCTCCACGTCCTTTTTAAATTGTGGTGCCCAGAACTGAACACAGTATTCCAGGTGGGGCCTGACCAAAGCAGAATAGAGTGGCACTATTACTTCCCTTGATCTAGACGCTATACTTCTATTGATGCAGCCTAAAATAGCATTGGCCTTTTTAGCTGCCGCATCGCACTGCTGGCTCATGTTCAACTTATGGTCTTCTTGGACTCCTAGATCCCTTTCACACATAGCTTCATTCAGCCAGGTGTCCCCCATCCTATATCTGTACATTTCATTTTTGCGCCCTAAGTGCAGTACTTTACATTTCTCTGCATTGAATTTCATTTTGTTAGCGTTGGTCCAGCTTTCTAGTCTATTCAGGTCATTTTGAATTTTGATGCTGTCTTCTGGACTCCTCCTAATTTGGTGTCAGCTGCAAATTAGATAAGTATGCCCCCAATTCTGTCATCCAAGTCACCCAAGTCATAGTAGATCCAAGAATAGTGATATTTTATTACTTACTGATTTTTAAAGCACCATGTTTGAGTATTACTTGACTAAGTAAATTCTATTAAATTCATGGTGTCATCATAAAGTTAACAGGTGACTTGAAGGCACATTCATGCACACAGCATACATGGGCTGATCCTTGCACTAATGGGTTATAATATAAAATAGAATCTATTTCTGATATACTTCATAGAAATAACAACAAAGTTCTCTTCTGTTCCTCTCTGGGACCCCATGAGGTAGTATTTATTGAGGGTTGGCAAAAGAGCTGGGAAGGGACAGAGGCCACTCACTTTCCTGTTCAAGAAATATCAGACACTATAAGCAAATTAATTCTGACTACAGAGCTGAGTATTCATCCAGCACCGGGAGCTTCAATGATATTGCAACCAGGATACAATTTCTAACTCCATCCTTTTCACCCTTATCGTCATGTATGAACCAGCCCAAGTTTTAAGAACTTTGTGGGTGGATCATCTCTTGGTCTTGCCACCATCACATGTCCATTGTGAGAGGACACAAGACAGAGTGGCTCTTCCTAGGCTGTGGAACTCCTTTCCACAGAAGATCTAACCCTCTCCCTATTCTCTTTTCATTAGTAGGCTAAGATATTTCTATATAGGCAGAATTTTGGCTTTCAATCATATGGCAACAAGGCATTTGAAAGAGGTGTGCTATGCTTTTATCTTGTATACTTTCAATTATTTTAAAATGTTTTAATCATGTGCCTTTTAAACAAAAATGTTATTTAATTGCTTTTCACCTTTGTAAAAATAAATTTTAAACTAAACTATTATTTAAAATTTTGTAATCAATTTTGAATCTCATGCTTGGAGAAAAGCAGGGTAAAAATTAAACAAATGATCACATTTTCAGGGATGCTGTTTGGAGAGGGCAAGACTGCCTTCTATGCTAAAATTCTAAGAATAGTCACTACACATAAAAATTCCCTTTTGATTTTGCCTCTACATGGGTACCTGTATATATTGTGATTGCAATACACTGTGAGCACCTCTCCCCTATAGTACAGTGGGCCCTTTGTATTCACTGGGGTTTGGTTCCAGGACTCACTGTGGATACCAAAGTCCATGGATATTCAAGTCCCATTAAATACAATTGCATAGTACAATGGTGTCTCGTATATAAAATGGCAAACTCAAAGTATGATTTTGGAATTCATATTTGTTTGGAATATTTTCAAGCCATGGATGGTTGAATCCATGGATAAAAAACATCTGTGGATACAGAGAGCAGACTGTACTACATTTGTGAAATGTGGAGTCTGGTGTCAGTTTAAGGTCTAGAACCTATGTTGATTTCATCCTGCTACCAGGTAGAAACATCGGTTTTTATTAAGGCCTTTGGGGAATAACTACCTTTTAAAAATGTATATGTACATGATTTTAAACAGTTAAAATTTAAAATTTTCATCTTTTTACATTGTTTATTTAATTTATGTATTAATTTTAAAAATTGTTTTATATATTGATTTTTAAAAATCTGTTTGTACTTGTGCATTGCCTTGCAATCCCATGACACTGAGCATGATATAAATATTTTAATTAGTAAGATATTTCCATAAGCGTTACCCAACATGGCTCCTCCTCTTCTTTATCATGGTCTAGTGACACTGTAGATTTTAGGCCTTATTCCCACTTACCTCTCGATTCGATTCCTGAACCAATTCCTGAAACCAGTTCAGCAAATACAGTGGTTCCCACTATGTTTGCATCGGTTTCAAGAATTGGTGTAGGGAGCGACAGCTGTGGTTTCCCTGTCATGCCTCCCTTCGTCCTCCTGGCCATACCAGGGGTGAAGGAGAGGCTGAGGCAAAAGGAGAAAGGCAGGCCAGGAGGACAAGGGACTGAGGACGGAGCATGGAGATATGGCCAGGAGGCTGTGGAAGCTGCTGCCAGGGGGAACCAGGGCAGATTCGAATCCAATTGAAATCCGCCTGGTTCCCACTTGGGCTGAATCGATTTATTTCCAAATAAATCGATTCAGCTTAAAAAAAAACCCAAAACATTTTACCTGCATCTTTTTGATGTGGGTTAAATGGGTAAAAATGGGTAAAAACCATGCTCCCCCCCTTTCTGAGTTGCTTCAGCAATTTGAATTAAGTGGGAACCATGGTGGTTTAAATCGGGCCATTTCGAATCACAATCCAGTTTAAACCATAGTGGGAATTAGGCCATACTTTGTCAGAACAATTGATCTGACTTGGATTGTCGTACATTGGCTCTTGTTGTTGTTGCAAATGTATAAGTAACAGTGGCTGTACTTGTCTACACTTGTAAGGTATCATTGAAATCATTGCTATGCAATAGTGGTGGTACTTGGCCCTATTGGCTGCCAGCACCAGGCATGTTTACAGTAAGTAAGTAAGTAAGTAAGTAAGTAAGTAAGGAAGGAAAGAATTATATGCCTGCCCATATAATTGTGTACCTTTGGGTTGTTTCCAATTTATGGTGATCCTAAGATGAACTTACCTTGGGGTTTTCCTGGCAAGGTTTGCTCAGAAGAAGTTTGCCATTACCTTCCTCTGTAAGAGTGTAACTTGCCCAAGATCAATTAGTGAGTTTTTATGACTGAATGGGGATTTGAATTCTGGTCCCTGAGAGTTCTTGTCTAGCACCCAAACCATGGACTATGGAGACTCAATGCCTTCATACCCTTCACATGAAATATTTTCAGAAGCACTGATTTATACTATTCTCAAGTATTATTCAATCCACATCTTGATGCCTATGCCCACTAGAACTTCTTAAAATCTGCACAAATAGCACCTGAAAATGAAATATTTATGTGCTATATAAAAATTGTCCTTTGCTTTAGGAATAAGCTGATGATCACCCCAAGTGTTTTGAGTGGATTTCTAACTTTCACACATGCTGATATTCTAATATTCACAGATTCTCTGATTCTCAGATCAAGCCAGTTTATAGCTCCAGGTGTACTCCTCTTGCGCAGAAGAATTAGTATGAGATCACAAAGTAACCTCTGAAAGGTTAAAATCCACAGAAATAAATGTTAAGCTTTTTTTCCCCCTTTTGCAGATAGGCATTAATCTAAAGTAATCTAAAACAATGACAACAAACATGCTTCACCTGCCAAAGATGAGCATGGTTCTGAATTGTTTCTCCTATTCGGACCGCAATGTTTTCTGAATCATAGGTGCCCTGGATTTTTCAGCAATGAAGTAAACTGTAGGATATTTGACAGGAAATTTGGAAAGACTGGAGGCTTCTCACTGTTCTATTTTATTCTGTTTTAAATTGAAGGCTACACATACCCTGAAACCACTATAAGCCACCTGGAATTCTTCTTAGAAAATAAGACAGGCATATAGCTTCTTAAAATAAAAATAAAGTAAATAATACATATAAAATCAGGAACAGAAGCTCACCTGTGGTAATCTCTAACATATCGGTAAGTGCAAGATAATACAATATAGGAGCTTCAGATTTTGTCTCTTCAAGGTCAGCTGAGACTTGAATAATGACAGGTCTCTTTTGCTTGTCAGTGTTTGTAGAAAAACTATAGTGTCATACAGACTAATAAGAATTTATGGTAGGATCGCAAGACCAATGAAGGCAGTAGGTGAACTTGATTCAGTTAGAATTCAGAGACATAGCCATGTTCATTTGGAATATTAATATGCAAAGGGATCTTTGAGACTAATTGGTTGAAAGTTGCAGTAAGATAATCTTTTGTAGACTTGGTCTACTTGTTGAGATGCATGGAGATATGCATCCGAGAAATTAGACCATGTCTATGAAAGCTTTTGATTCAAGTAATAAAACATACAATATAGCTTTACGTTTCTGATACAAAATAATAATATATTCTCAACTTCCAATCTTACACATGTAGGAAATGTTAGAATTATGGTTGCTTATTTGTGGTTAAATCAGTTTAGCAGCAGCACCAACACAGCAACAAGCAGCTACACCACAGGTAACTGGTAAAAACAACTAGATCTGAGCTTCTGGCAAATAAACAGGATACAGGTAAGGTAAAAATAAACTTCCTTTATTTCTACATCTAGATTCTACATCTACATCTACAAAAATAACTAATCAGCAGAAAAAAACTATACTTGGTAGAATAGTCCCTAGAGCTGACTCTCATGTGTGTGTAAAAAAAAAAAAAACCTCTTTAGTAGCACAACCTGGTTTCTGCTTTCATGCTTGGTGAGATCAGAGAGAGAGAAGAGAGTGAACAAAGAGCAATAAAGTTTATTGATCCCCAGAAAGGTTTGGGTATCAGAAGTGACCTCTTCACAGTCACACTGACCAAATGACCACAGAGATATACAGTACAGTCCTCCCTCTGTTCTCGCGGTCTTTAGACTTGTGTCCCTTGCTTATGTGTGAGGGATGAACAGAGGGAAAATGAATGGGGTGTGCACCTGCAGTGTGCACCTCTGTGTACAGTACTCCATACACCTGTGCCTATATTCAAGCCAATGGTGCCTCCACGCACCCACACCTATATTCAAGCCAATGGAGCTTGAATATAGGTGAAACTCCATTTTTGCAAGAGGATCTGGAACAGATCCCTTGTGAAAGGGGGGGGGGTGACTGTACATTAGTGTTCCTGTGTAGAAAAACATAAAGCTACACACAAGCATTGATGCTAATACTCCAACAGGAAAGAGCACTGCTGCTGGATCAGATGAAACAGCCATCTTATACAAGCATCTTGTTTTCCACAGAAGCTACTTGAAAACTAAAAAACAGGACATGAAGGCAGCTAATGTCACCTGTTCCAGCAATCAGGCATTCAGAGACATACCGTACTGCCTCTGAACCTGGAGACTGAATGGAAATATTAGGATTAGTAGTCATTAACAGACTGTTTTTGTTTAAATTCCTTTGAAATCCAGCTATGTGGTGATCTACCAGAATTAGCAATTGCAGTTCTAATATTAAAGGATATCAGCTGCTGAGAGAGTCAGGCCTGGTTAATATTTGGAAGGGAGACCACCAGAGAATATCAGCAGAGGGAAGCAATGGTAAACCACCTCTAAGTATGCCTTGTCTAATAAAACCCTATAAAATTCATGGGGACTCCATAAATTGACAGGTAATTTTGAAGCACAAATTTACTTTTGCTTCTTAATTTTAAAAGATCTAAGATGGTTCCACTCCTGGTATAATTTGTGAACAAAGAATAATATCTGTGCTACTTAGAAGCAGATATTGTCTCACCGAGCTTGTTCTGTAATTGGGTCCTTGAAAGACAGATGCAGCTGTGTCTATGTATTACATATATAATGTTGCTCCTTTAATATTAGAACTATAACAAAGGAGGACAACCTTGTATGTTTAACATAGACCATATTTGAAATTATAACAAAGTAAACTTAGTCCCAAAACACACAGGCCAAATAAAGTGGCTTCTGGCTGTTTTGGGGGTGGGGGGATAGCATTCAAATGACACATGCCCCTAACGTGGCCAGAAGCACACTCCGAAAAGATGATCTGGTCCTTTGGGCTGGATCAAAATAGAGCAGGAAAAGTTTGGCTCCTGGTGGCAGCTCGTTTGGGACTGCAGTGGCAACCTGTTTTGGAAGTGGGCTGTGCAGTTGCTGTGGTCCTGGCATGATCACGACCAGAGTGGCCTCTGAGCCCTTCTAGAGGGCCATCTGCTTTGCCCATAGTTGCATTTGTAACGTGCTTGGACAGGGTAGGGCCTGAATGAATGGATTCAACTTACAAGAAATGAGATTTTGACTAAACAATTACGAAGAACTTTCTCAAGTTAAGGGGTGTTAGATCACAACCTAACTACCTTGGAATGTGGCAGACTCTCCTTTGCTGCAGGTTTTTAAATCTATCAAGGATGTTTTAGCTGTTGACTTCTTGTATTGGCTAGAGGCTGTACTAGGTGCACCTCAGGTCCCTTCCAGCTTCACAGTTCTAAGATTCTATGATCATGGGAGAAGCCAGACATTGGAGCAATTGACACAGGACAATACACATTAACTTTAAAAATGTGGAAAAGGAAGGTAGTAATTTCTAACAAAAGGCTTCTCTCATTTCTTCAGAGGGATAGCTCTAGAAAAATCAAGACTGTAGAAAACACCTTTTAAAAAGAAGTAAGCCTTGGCCTTCAAATAGTATTCTCAAATTAGTACTTCACATTCTTCTGTTTATGGAGGCAGGGCTGTGGACAAGCAAAAATGTGAGGATGATGCATGAGGTTTACAATTTTCTGTACGCTTCCAGCTTATCTACAAGACCTGCAGCTGGCATAGGACAAGAAAAAGGAGCATCTCCTTAGAAGATTAATAGTTGGATGCATGGAAGAAGAAAATGTAGATAAACATAAATAAACATGCATCGAATACAGTCTACTACATATGAGTTAAATCATTCTGCCACAGGGAAAAAAGGAAAAGCTTCTTTAATATTTAAAGAAGTACAAGACAGAAATATAAGTTCAGGTAAGCAGATTTTACAGGCAACGAACAACACCTGAGCACATTTCTTAATTCTATATTAAAATACTTTATTAAAGAATCTTTTCAGCTGCTAAAATCTAGTAGTTTAATTGCACTAGGAAGCTTAGGAAGATAAAAAAAAATCTTTGGAGCATGCTTTATCAAAGAATATAAAGTACAATCTGAAAGACACTGAAGTATTAACATTCAAACAGCATCATTAATGTAATTAATTCTTGTTCTAAATCTCCTCTTTTGTTACAATAGTCCTGTGAGATAAGCATGGCTTATTTTAGTGTGCATGTGCACACACACTCTTAAAGATAACAGAAAGGAAATTTCATATGGAAGAAAAACCTTCAATTTTGAAACACTGTATTCTTTTGTTAACACTGTTAAATATGGAACTGAATACAGATTAGATCAGTGATGGCCCAAAAACATTGGAGATTATCATACTGACCTTTCCCATCCGTTCCTCCCAAGCTAGGCATGGGATGTAAACTTTTAAACAAGGATTGTATCACGCACCTCTATGCCCAGGCAGGAGGCATCCCGTACCCAATCCGGACTTCTCCCTCACATTTGAAAGAAGGAGATTTTCCTGTTCTTTGTAATGTGTGGGAGAAGTTTGGATTGGGTAAAGGATGCCATTATTGGGTATGGGATGCCTCCTGCCTGGGCACAGAGGTGTGTGATAAATCTGCATTTAAATGTTTACATCCTGTGCATAGCTTGGGAGGAAAGGATGGGAAAGGGCAGCACGATAATTAGGTCAGTTTAGCAGAGACAGAACAGAGTAAATTGTAACTGAATTTACAGTGCTATACACACCTGGGAGTAACCACTGCCTACTGTGGAGTAGGCTTGCACAGGATTGTAACAATTGCAAAGGCATCAGAAACCTGGTTGAAAGTTTGATACAAAGAAGGGAAGAAAAAGGCCACATTACAGGTCAACTGATTCAACCATAAATCCAGAGTCCTGAGTTTGCAAGACCTGAGCACAATAGCTGATGACCAGAGCTCTTGGAGATCTCTCATTCATAGGGTCACCATAAGTTGACTAATGGCAAATAACAACATCAACATATTAATGTATATCTCTAGCCAGTGTTCAAACCGATGTATTTCCACTTTCCCCTCTTTTTCTTTTCTTTATTTTTTTGTAACTGTACTTTAAAAAATCAATAACAAATTAAAATAAAAAGTGCTCCAGCTCAAAAATGATCATTTTAAATAAAACACATGCCAGTAAAGGACAACAAAAAAAGAATAAACAAAGAAAACTAGAAGTACAACAAACAAAATTAAAAAAATAAGACATCACATTATTTTCTATTTGCTTAGCTTTCAGTGGGTGGTTGATAAATGTGCTTACAATTTACTGAATGCCTACTAGACTTTTTAATTCTCTTGTGAGAGAAAATGTCTTTTAATCAGTCAGTAGTTAATAGGTTTTCATTGACTTACTCACATTGCTTGTGATGAAGAATGTGTACAAAACTTTTTAACCCCTCACAACCTTTTACTGAAGTTTTCTTATGTTCTCTCAGGAAAAATACAATGGATTTAAAATATGTGGTTATGAACACATGAAACCTCCATATTTGGGCAGCTCATTCATATACTTATTCCTTTTTCATTTTTAAGCCCTATTATTGAAACAGCATTTAAGACAGAAAACGAAAAATAAGGTAATGAAAAATGCAAGTGAAAACTTTCACTGTTATGTTCTTCCTCCAGTGTTCTGCTGTTCTGAAGTATTGCCTGTGTAAATATCCCTTGTATCCCCAGATAACCTGTATCTTTTCTCAGCATCTGTGACTCTTTCAGACATCGGGAATTGAAAGTATAATCTAGGGTCAATCCGAACGCAATCATAGGGTTTGACGTTATTGCGAATTAAAGCTTCGCATGCAATTTTGGGCAAAAGGGAAGTCAATTCGAACGCAATCATGGGTTTCACGTTATTGCGAATTAAAGCTTCGCATGCAATTTTGGGCAAGGAGGGGTCATTTTCGGGAAATGGAGCGTTACTCCGAATGCAATGGGGATTCCCGTAAATTCGCTAAACAAGCGAATTTACAGGAATTCGCATTGGCTCCATTCGAAGTTTGGGAGAAATTCATCCCGTGTGAAAGAGTCCTCTGACTTCATATAATGATGTTTGAAATCTCTATTTTCTTAGATTCTCATCCTAGAGACTGAGGTACAAAAGCTTTATATGATTTGACATCCAGCCCATATGCTTTTACCTTGCAAGATAATAATAATAATAATAATAATAATAATGATTTATTTATATTCCGCCCAATCAACAGGGAATCAGGGCGGGTTACAACAGTGGGAAAAATACACCTTGCAAGATGCTCATCCATTATTAACCAACTCCACTAATTTTTCTAGATTTCTTGGTTTTCAGCCTTTTTAGTCATTTCATGTAAAGGTTATCTTTAAAATGCCATTAATAAACCTTCACAATCAACACTGATCTAGTTATTGTTTTCTACTCCTCACTTGCTCAACTGGTTGACTTTGAGCAAGTCCCACTCTCTCAGCCTAAATGGAAGTCAATGGCAAATCTCCTTGGAATAAATCTTGTTAAGAAAAATTGTCAGAGTCGACTTACAGGCTGTACCTTTTGGAAGGGGTCTTCCCCCTCAAGGATTAACTAGCTTTCTTTGCTTTTCGTGTGCCTTGAATAACACTTTAGTTAGTCATTCAGGGCAGAGAGAGACACAATTCTGAAGATTCTGTCACCTCCAACTAGTTGGAAATGCTACAGATATTGGCTTTAGTTCCCTTTTTTGCCTAGTTCAAACCCCAGACAAAACTCTTGCACTGGAAGCATTGATAAAGACTGTCATTCTCAATCTCCTCTGCCCCAAATCTCTGCCTACTAAGAAGTTATTTATTTTACTGACCACAAGAGATAAATTTAGAGAAAAGCCATCCTTCTTTTGTCCCAAAATCTTGACACCTGCAGCACTTGATGACAACAATAATAAATTTGTTTTGATTTGTAGTTGTTAACTTATCTCTATGTAGTCACCATCCAGATTTACACATTTTCTCCAGTGTTTCTTGACCATCCAAATACTATTATTGTAGAAGTCTGCAGATTGCGCCTGACAAGGCTTACAGTTTAGTCACTTCTGGAAGAGCCAGTCACAAAAATAAAGGATGCAATGAGTTGATTTTCTCAGCAATGCGCACTTAGGGACCAATGATGACACTGACGAAATTTCATAAATATGCCATAACAACTTCCGGATGATAATTATTACTTTACGACACCCCCATGTAAGGCGCAGTCTGCAGACTTCTACAATATCAGGTATTTGGAGGGTCAAGATATGCTGGGAAAAATGAATAAATCTAGATAGTGGCTACATAGAAATCAAAAGCTTGGACAGTATTTTGTGATGCTGCAATCATTCTTAATAAAGAGACTGCCCAACAATGAACTTCTTGAGATTTTTCACTCAAACAGATCCAAGTTAATGGATTAAAGTAAGTAAATAATAATAATAATAATAATAATAATAATAAATTTTATTTCTAGCCCACCCCTCTGAATGGGCAATCGGGGCAGGGTACAAGAGAAGTTTAAACATCACAATTAAAATATCCAATCCCAATCCCAACTCCCCCCCTTAAAAAAGAATTAAACCAAAGGCAAGTTAAAAACAATTGGAAATAAGTAAAAACAACAATATCACAGCAAAAGACTTCCTGAGCAGTTTAGCAGGATGAGGACTAAAAACAAGTAGAAGATAGAGCCAGGAAATATTAAACAGTTTCCGGGAAGGCCTGCCGGAAGACATGCGTCTTCAAGGCTTTCTTGAAGCTGTCGATAGATGGAATAAGATGCATCTTGTCTGGCAGATAATTCCAAAGCTTGGGGGCAACAGCTGAAAAGGCCCTTTAAGAGGTCTGCACCAACCTGGTCTTCCTGGGCTGTAACAGATTCCTCCCAGATGAACAAAGTGTGCGGGGGGGGGGGGGGTTGTACGGGGAGAGGCGGTCTCTTAGGTAGGATGGACCCAAGCCATGTAGAGCTTTATAGGTTAAAACCAACACCTTGTACTGTGCCCGGAAGCTGATTGGCAGCCAGCGGAGAGATTCTAGCATAGGTGTCATGTGCTCTCTCCTAGATGTGCCAGTAATGGGTCTGGCTGCCATATTCTGGACTAGTTGTAGTTTCTGAGTTAAGCACAAGGGTAGCCCCATGTAGAGTGCATTACAGAAGTCCAGTCGTGAGGTTACCAGAGCGTGTATCACAGTTTCCAGATTCTTCCTCTCCAGGAAAGGGCACAGCTGGTGGATCAGCCGAAGTTGTTACAGGCACTCCTGACCGTCGCATTCACCTGACTAGTCATGTGAAGCGACAAGTCAAGGAGGACCCCCAAGCTGCGAACACAGTCCTTAGAGGAGAGTGTGACTCCATCAAGAACTGGAGATTGTATTCCCAAACCTGGTTTTGGGCCTGTAACTGTGAGTACCTCCGTTTTGCTTGGACTGAGTTTCAATTTAGGAATATTTTATTAACCAATGTCCCAGAATGGTCCAAACTCAGATTCCTGTCCTGTCTCTTCTACCCATATTCAAACTACAAAGTCTTTCTTGCATCAATGACAAATTTCAGGAGCTCTAGGTTATTAGTACTAATAACCAGCATTATTAGTACTGGGCTATTAGTACTTGCATTAAAGAGAATTAAATATACCTTACTGTCAGTAAGTACTATGCTGTACAAAAACCCAGAATATTTTCAACAACCAAAAAACACATCTATTCAATTACTATGCAGAAAAGCTTCTGCAGTGTTGCATGCTCGTGGCAAAAGTTTCTGAAAACTCTTCATTAATGAAAGTCTAGGTATTTTGCTTCTTGTACTTAACTCCAAAATTATCCTCAACGCAGAACAAATGGAGACTATTCTATCACAAGACAGAGGAGAAAATAGCCATGAACAGAAAGATACTGGAATGTCCGCAGGCTAGCAAGCTATGAGAAAGGAATGTTGTTGACATGCCCTCCCCTAAAATTTCAGGAGTATGGATAAGTGGAGTATGTTTGCAGGGCTGCTCCAGGCTTTTCAGAATCTGCATTTTGAAAATAAGAGGCATGCATGGGTGGCCACCCTTCATACATTGTATTTTTGCTGTCAAAAAAAATAGCAAGTCTTTTGTCACTCCAGGGTATAGGCAAAAAGAATGATAAGTCTGTTCTTGTTCTTCACCATCCTTCCATAATGGCCATACTGGGTGAAACTGATAGAAAGTAGGCCAGCATATCTGGAAAGGTGAAGACTGATAGACCTTCATGTCAGCACTCCTGCCTACTTCTTCCTTTTCTGTGCTTCTGCCAACTCTGCTGAACTGAGGCTAGATGCAAAGCTGGTCCAAAGCACTTCATAGTACAGATGAACAGGAATGGACCATCACATATTAAAGTCCTAGCTTTGGGAAACTTGAAAAAAAGAGTGATCTATGTCTTAAGCATATTGAGCACACAGGGCACAATAGCTGAATGGGAGAATGAAGGGCACATTCATTAGGATAAGCTCTCCTCTGGCCTGGAACCACCTCTCATGAAATGACACAATCACAAGCTAGAGACACAACCTGGGTAGAGTTTGGAAAAGTTACTATTTCAGGATGATACCTTCTCACAGAATCCAGATTGCTGATCATGTTGGTTAAGGAATTCTGGGAGATGTTGCTCAAAAAATATGTTTTCCTGGCATGCCTACTTGGCTGCCACACTTTCACAATAGCTATTTGCCATACTTACAAAAATACAAAACAAAAACAAAAACAAACAAAAAACAAAAAAACACCATACTATTAAAAAAAGAAAGAGAAAGAGAAAAATAATGATAATGGGCATGTTAACTCATCCACAGTGTATACCAACAGGATACCTTTTAGAAAAAACACTCATTTGTTTGTTCCTAAAGGCTGCTTCATACACAACAAGTTCTCTACATGGAGATTTCTCAATGTAGGAGGAAAATCATGTGTGAAATTGCTATAAAAATCCTCACATGCATAATATATTTGGGAAGCAACAGAAATATCTATTTTGCAGATATATCCATTTGACAGATAACTCAATCCTCAAGGATTTAATTACAGTTTTCACTCACTCTAACAGATTTATTAGTACTCAAGAGGAACAGTTTTAGCATTTAGCAACAGTTTTAACATTAAAACAACATTTACTACTAAAAGCAATTTAAACAGCCAAATTCAAAAGGTCTGTCTACATTCATTTTCAATATGCTGAGCATGGGAATATTCATTTAAAATTAGTTACTCCAAATTTGTTTAAAATCTTCAACACTGAACTTGTAATTTTAATCATTAAATGACAACAAGTGTGGCTTTTTCAAGAGGGTTGTGGGGTTGCTGTCACAACTTCCTGGAGGTGGTAGCATGGGTCCTGGATCTGGTGGGCATGGCTTCCAGTGCTATGGAGCACTGGATCGGGAGTACCACAGGGACATGGACACAGTGGGATCATGGAGGAGTTGCCATTGCAGGGGAAACTCCTGATCAGTATTCCCTGGTGACAAGGGGTGAAGATGTGAACATGCAAATATCTGCTTACTCCCTTTTGTCATCCTGAGGCTCGGCCGCGTCTGGGCAATGGGGTTCATCGATCAACAGTTGGGTTGATCAATGCCAGATCCTGACTCGTGCCTTGGGCCAACCCCACTTGTCAGCTGTATTTAATAAAGTTGTGGCCTTTTTTCTTCCATATGGTGGTCTCTGTGCATTTGTTCTTGCAGTGCCCTTTCCACTGCAACTTTAAATACAGTGGGCCCTTGTTATCTGCTGGGGTTTGGTTCCAGGACCCTCCGTGGATGACAAAATCCATGGATTATAGAATCATAGAATCATAGAGTTGGAAGAGACCACAAGGGCCATCCAGTCCAACCCCCTGCCATGCAGGAACTCCCAGTCAAAGCATCCCCGACAGATAATAATAATAATAATAATAATAATAAATTTATTTATATTTCCCGCCTCTCCCATTGGATCGAGGCGGGATTACAACAATTAAAACAGTAACAATAAGACATTCTTATAAAAACTCAATAAAAACATTAAATAAAAACATTCCTTATAGTTAAAAGCATCCATTAGCATGTGCAACATAGCAGCCATAATGTGATTAAAACAATCCAGTGCAAACTTACAGCCACAATGTCTGCTACTTACTCAAATTCAGCGCTCCGAGTAGCACACACTATCACAACAGATCAGATGGATAGGCCCACTGGAAGAGATCTGTCTTCAGTGCTTTTTGAAAAGCCTCTAAGGTGGTAAGAAGACGGATCTCATCCAGTAGGGCATTCCAGAGTTGAGGAGCCACAGAGGAAAATGCTCTCTTGGAAGTAGATGACAATCATACATTAATACCTTCCAATAGGTTTTTACCTGATGTCCTGAGGGTGCAGGGCGGATTATGTAGGGAGAGGCGTTCCTTCAAGTAACTCGGGCCTGAGCCATATAGGGCTTTAAAGGTAACAACCGACACTTTGTACTGCGCCCGGAAGCTAATTGGGAGCCAGTGTAAAGATTTTAAAACAGGGGTGATATGAGCGAATCTGGAAGTCCCTGTAAGCAATCTGGCAGCCGCGTTTTGAATCAGCTGAAGCTTCCAGACTTGATACAAAGGTAGCCCCATGTATAGCGCATTGCAGAAATCTAATCGAGAGGTTACCAGTGCGTGTACCAATGTTTCAAGGTCCTCCCTGCCCAGGTAGGGGCGCAGTTGGCGTATCAGCCGAAGCTGATACCATGCACTCCTGGCTGTCGCTTCCACTTGAGATGTCATCTGGAGCGACGAGTCCAGGAGTACGCCCAAACTGCGAACTTTGTCCTTTAGGGGAAGTGTGACCCCATCCAGGACAGGTTGGCAAATCTCCATCCCTGGGCCAGGAGAGCCTATCACAAGTACCTCCGTTTTCTCTGGATTCAGCTTAAGTTTGTTTTCCCTCATCCAGCCCATTACCGACTTCAGGCAGGAGTTCAGAGGGGAGATGCCATGGATTCAGGGTGGGAGGGGGCCAAATTAGATCTTTTACCACCCTGAATAGCTCTGCTGGACGAGACTCCGCCGATGCAATGCATGCAGCATAGAATGAATTCTTTGCTGCATCGATTGCAACTCCATAGGACTTTAGTAAGTTCTCTATGAGTGTCTTGTCAGATGAGCGTCGATGTTGACGCCAGCAGCGTTCTAGTCGTCTCGTCTCTCGCTTCATTTTCTTAAGATCCTGAGTATACCATGGTTGTTTATTTGAAGCGAGTTGGAGAGGACGCTCAGGAGCGATACTGTTTATAGCCCTAGTGAGGTCGGTGTTCCAGGTATGGCCATCCAGATGGCCATCCAGCCTCTGCTTAAAGACCTCCAAGGAAGGAAATTCCACCACACTCCGAGGGAGAGTGTTCCACTGTCGAACAGCCCTTATTGTCAGGAAGTTCCTCCTAATGTTGAGGTGGAATCTTTTTTCCTGCAGCTTGCATCCATTGTTCCGCGTTCTAGTCTCTGCAGCAGCAGAAAACAAGCTTGCTCCCTCCTCAATATGACATCCCTTCAAATATTTGAACAGGGCTATCATATCACCTCTTAACCTTCTCTTCTCCAGGCTAAACATACCCAGCTCCCTAAGTTGTTCCTCATAGGGCATGGTTTCTAGACCCTTCACCATTTTAGTTGCCCTCCTTTGGACCCGCTCCAGTTTCTCCACATCTTTTTTGAATTGTGGTGCCCAGAACTGGACACAGTATTCCAGGTGGGGCCTGACCAAAGCAGAATAGAGTGGCACTATAACTTCCCTTGATCTAGACACTATACTTCTATTGATGCAGCCTAAAATAGCATTGGCCTTTTTAGCTGCTGCATCCCACTGTTGACTCATGTTTAATTTATGGTCTACTTGGACTCCTAGATCCCTTTCACACATAGTTTCATTCAGCCAGATGTCCCCCATCCTATATCTGTGCATTTCATTTTTGCGCCCTAAGTGCAGTACCTTACATTTCTCCGCATTGAATTTCATTTTGTTAGCATTGGCCCAGCTTTCTAGTCTATTCAGTTCATTTTGAATTTTGACCCTGTCTTCTGGAGTATTGGCTACTCCTCCTAGTTTAGTGTCATCTGCAAATTTGATAAGTATGCCCCCAATTCTGTCATCCAAGTCATTAATAAAGATGTTGAATAGGACTGGGCCCAGGACAGAACCCTGTGGCACCCCACTTGTCACTTCTTTCCAGGTTGAAAAGGAGCCGTTGTTGAGCACCCTTTGAGTTCAGCCAGTCAACCAGTTACAAATCCATGTAACAGTTACCTCTTCTAGCCCACATTTTACAAGCTTGTTTGCAAGAATGTCATGGGGAACCTTGTCAAAGGCCTTGCTGAAATCAAGATATACTATATCCACAGCATTCCCTTCATCTACCAAACTGTTAATTTTATCAAAAAAAGAGATCAGATTTGTCTGGTCAAGTCCCATTAAATACAATGACACAACAAAATGGTGTCCCATATATAAAAAGGAAAATCAAGGTTTGCTATTCGGAATTTATACTTTTGGGGAATATTTTCAAGCTGTGTATTCTCAAAAAATCCATGGATAAGGAGGGCCAACTGTATTTGACTAAGCATTAATATTTCAGACTATCTCAATTCCTTACTTTCTAGAGGTAATAGGGGCAGTGGATTCATCTTCAGCAATTTAACATTATTTTAAATTTAATAATGAATATTTTCATTAAGCATGGATGTAACAGATTAATTTTATAAATTTCCCATAAAAATTAAAGTGAATGATGCAATTTTCTTTAGAAGTTCCCAACTCTGGGGCCACTGTTGTCATGGAGGCCATAATATAACTCAACTGATCATGGGGACCTTGAAACAAATGGTGAGATCCCTCAAAATACCTAATATCCATCAGCTGAAGCACAGAGACACCAGCAAAGTAAGTAACAATCCCAGCTTGATGATTCATCAGCCAGTAAACCTGGCTTAAAATCAGACTTTCAGGTTGGGATGGGCACAGTAGCAGAGAAATAGTATTTTAAACAATACTAAGCTATTTCCCCAACCACTCAGATTCTTATCAAAAAATCTCATGTGGAAAAGGTGGGACAGATCACCTCTCTCCTTCTCTTCCAATTATGTGCTCATTATGTATATTTTATCTGTGAGTTTATCCATGGGAAAAGCTTGGATCACAGAGGTCCCCACCATTCTCTGCAATTTCACAGTAGAATTTGAAGACTTGATGATTTGCTGACTTGACAACCAGAACATTGTTGGCTAGAGGCAGAACCGGAAAAGGAAGAGGCACACAAAATAATTTATAAAGTAAAGAGTAGCAAATTTCCCAATACTGTTTATCCCATGCATCTGCTAATTTGTGAGGACTTTCAGTTTCATGAAAATAAATAACTCATCACTTCTCTTAAGTGGAACAGACCTATCATGACCCACTGAGACTTGGCCATGCTATTATGCAACAGATATTGAAGAGTTTGTCTGTGCCATGTGGCATTGCTAAGTTAGCCCACTGCTGTTTTAACTTACATAAGCCACTTTGGTCCCATATTGGGAGAAAGATGGCATAGTAATATGTCCCTTTTTTCCTTTTTATCAGTTAATTATTTTAACTACACACTAAATGTTGGGACATTTCTGTCCTTTGTATTCTGCACCTTTGTTTTAAATATTTTACACTTTTTGATAAGCTCGTTTTGTCAGGGCCTTTGGCTAGTACAATAAACATTATTGATGATGATGATGATGATGATGAAATGTAATGCAATGTAATATGGAAGCAGAGGAGGGCACTGTACTGTCCTCAGTGTTAAGATTAAACTGTCAGCCTGGACAGCTTCCATTTAAAAACAAGGGGGATATGCTATCAGGCAGCAAAATCTCTTGAACTGACATCATAGCCAGGTATAGATTGACATGGGCTGGGCACAAATAAAGAGCAGAATTAGAAGACTGCATGTTCATCTGCTTAAACCTTTTACCTAAAGTTATAGGTAATGCATATATAGCTGAACAGTGGATAACAGAACCATACTAAATTAAAACAAAGGCCTATATGCAATACAATACAATACATGCAATAGCAAACCAGTTCCATTAAGGAGACCTACAAATAAGAGATGAACTCATCATTGCCTCATTCCCCATGCTTTGCAGCAGTTGATATAAGATGCATGCTGCCTCTGGTAAAGGAAGAATTATATATTCATCATGAATAATAATTGTGCTCAGTGAATTTGTCCAATCTCCCATTTAAGCTTGGCAACCATCATTACTTTTTGTGATATGGTAGGAAATTCCAGTTTAACAGGATGACAGTTAAGGAAATTAATACAGCTTTCCCTACACAGATCTCAGACTGTGGCCAGACTGTTGTATGCTTTGCAAACAGAAAAAAATTACAGACACAACCTCTTTGCTTCTTGTAAGACCACTAGTGGGGTTGTCCTTTACCAGCAGACATCAAGTTAACTGGCAGTTCCTCAGTGCTTTTACAAAGGACAGAGGGTCAGCCTCATCACTAGAGATAGGTTATAATCAGAGGGAAAATGCATGAAGGAGAATTCTGAAGCCAAGAGGTTGGGTGGATGCCGAGCAAGAGAGCAAACTAGGTCACTTAAGTCATGCATTCAGACTCTAATTACCCTTGTTTAAGAGCAGATTGCTTTAAGGATAGTCAGAGCTGGTCTTTATGCTATCATCTTTTCTAGGGGTGAAAGATTTTTTAAAAATTGGGAAAAGAAATATTAAGCATCAAGTTACAAATTTAACAAGCATGGTTCAATAGAAGCCAGTATTATCTACCTTATAAAAGCAAAATTAGATCACACTTATACATTTAATTGCATTGGCTCTTTCCCCTGCAGTAGTCTCTCTCTCTTTCTCTCTTTTTTGTATGTAACATGATGTACATCTTCTCAGAAACAAAGCAAAAGCTTTTTTGAGCCAATTTCCATTTTGTCAGTGTTTTTATGGTTTACTATCTACCATTTCTGCCATACTGCATTAAACATGAGTAAGGCATTTAAAGACCTACCTTCAATTTATTCCTTGGGGAAAATGAAGTCCGTAGAGGACGGGCGAGCGTGCAAGCAAGGAAAGGCAACTAGGTGGAAACCAGAGCTTGAAAAAGCCAAAAGAAAAGAGATTACATATACATTTACCTGAGAAGTGAAAGAGAAAAATAATATCACTGGCATTTCTCCTAGGGTTTTTTGTTTTTGTTTGGTTCTACAAAGCCACATCACTTCATAGTATACCAAAAGCTGCTTAGGAGTATAGGGCTGAATGTCAGCATGGGGTGGGGGGAGTAAGTTTTAAGCAAAAACAAAAACAAATATTAAGGGCATAGATATTGCTGAACTGGAATAAAAACTGACCTGATGTTTCATCTTTTCTTTAAAGTGGCCACCTAAATTCCACTGAGATATTTCAAGAAATAGCATTTCAGCTAAACCTTAACCTCTATGTTCTAGGGCAGTATTCCTCTGATAAACACACTATGAACAGAACATATGCATAAGATGTATATCTGTGAGGTTATATCTATACATATAGATTTACAAAGACTGTAATTACACCCGATGAATCTGAGGAAGTAGGCTCAAGTTTATGAAAGCTCACGCTGCCAGCTTCTTTCTTTCAGTTAGTCATAAAGGTGCTACTGACTCCCTTTGGGTACCATAACTACTGTCATTTAAATAGGAAAAAAAATCTTACTAAAGTGGAGAAGACTATGTCCAGGTGACCTGTGTTCATGCTTTCTGCTCAACTGCTAACTGTTGCTGAATCCTCATGTAGGGAGTTTTAAAGTGGTGGAAAAAATGAAAAATAGACTACAGATTTAGGCAAATACTGGACAAAAGGGCACTCCTCCCACCTTGCTGCCATGGCATGTAGAATGGTGCCATGGCAGTGAATTGGGGGCACACTTGGCCCTTTCAGTAGCCCCTATCTTTCTGAGTCCTACATGGCCATGGCTGCGCAGGACCCGGAAGCAGCCATCCTCTCCTCCCGAGTGTTCTACCCCGCTGGGTGACACACCCCTTTGGGTTGTCACCTGGTGAAGTCCACACCAACACACTCCTCTAGCAATTCCAGTGGTATAAATTAAGAATGCAAAGTCTATCTATTACTTTAACTTTTCCTTTTTTCTAAACAAATTCATTTAATAGTTTTTGTGGGTTTTCTGGGCTATGTGGTCATGTTCTAAAAGAGTTTATTCCTGAAGTTTCACCAGCATCAGGAATAAACTCTTCTAGAACATGGTGACATAGCCTGAAAAACCCACTAAAATCTATGGATGTTGGCCATGAAATCCTTTGACTTCAAATTCATTTAAATTGAATTAAGTCTGGTGTATGCTGTTGATCCTCAATAATAAAATGACAATCCAGGCCTTAAAGTGGAAGAGGTATATTGGGTGCTTTTAAAAAATTTGGTCAGTCAAAAAATAATCCTAGTCATTGTGCTTTAATTAATTAAAAATACTTGCTAAATTCCCATGCTTGATCTCAGTTCATTCAGTTCTTTATATTTAAATTGGACTTAGATGATCCTTTCCATCAAGGAAAGGATGCTGTTAAACAGAGAATGCCTCTGACAGTCCCTCAAAATAGAGGCTTGTCCTCTGTAAACTAGGATATGTTGCTACTCAAACCCACACTCACTTAGCAGGCAGTAAAACCCATTAAATGCAATGACATACAAAGACTGGGACTGCAATGAGACTTACTTCTAAGCAAACAGTGTAGGATTTCACAATAAACTGGTCATACTTCAGCCTCATTTAAACCAAGAAGAATTAAATTGGTCACTGGATGCTTAATCTTGATAAAATTTTGTTTATTCAGTCCACTCAAGAACTGTTCCAGAAGTGGAAATGCATTTATCACCTCTTCCTCCATCTCCCTCTTTCCAAACAATTTCACCTCCTGAGAAAATATGCCTCATATTTAGAATATTTTAATATTTTTGCTGAAATATATAGTTGTCAGTAGGTTGTTTCTTTTGGGGGGGGGTGAGCTTATTTTTAAAATGAAAGCAAGCATCATTAAAATGTCAAACTTGACAGCAGGAAGGTCAGCACTTCTGTTTCGCAGCTGAGACCAATAAAAATCCAAATAATCAAAGCAGTGCTACAAGTCCTTGGGGTAAAAACTGGCACTTGTCCATCTCCTCTCCATGGAAACCTGGTCTTGTTTAATATCTCTTTATAAAATTTTAAAAGCTCTGAAATTTACTAAGGTAATCTTGTTTTATTTTGTGCATATCACCAAGTATGCCTAAAGGTTTGCTAGTCAGCTATAATCACATAACCATCTTAAAAACATTGGTGAGAGTAAGGAAATTTGTTAAAAGGAATATAGCAAAGAATCACACAAGTACAGTAGCCAATACTTGTGGAACCATTTATCATGGCATATAAATCTCAAAGATTTATTACATATAGATTCATTGCAAATTGCCTATGCAGATTGCATTTGTGATGAACAAGATGACACTACTCTAAATTTTTTAGCTTGATTTAATCTCCCAGAAAACAGAGTAATGAATGCAAAACTCTTGCATGAAAATAAATATGTGGGTTTTTTTCTTTACTGAAATAACTATTTATTTTAGTTGTTTATTTGAACAGCAGAGAGGAGGAAAAAAAACCCAGTAATGATTTGTTTCAGACATTTTAGCATTTCAGTGGGTACAGGGGACAGTTGTACTGATGCAAGGCAGTCATATTAAAATGGAAATGCACTGTAGTGTCCAACATTTGACAGGTTAGAAGATTTGATTTATTTTGAGTGGTAAACAAGCAAATAGGTTCCTGGGAAGGTGGTGCATGTTATGCCAAATAATTTCTATAATGTTTTTATTAGAACATATGAAATAAAATGCAGGGACAGTAACTTTGGCTACACTATTCCAGCAAAACTAATCTTGGAAATTCAGTACAAACTTGTTATACAATCCCTGTTTGAGAACAAGATTTTCACATTCAGATTTCATGAGAAGATTTTTGTTTTTTTTTCTGTTTTCTGGTTAGTTTATCTGCTTGAGGTACCAGGAAGATTAAAATATGAGTGAACAAGTTTATGTATCTAGAACACAACTTGTATGTGTCAGAAAGCCAAGATTCTAGTGAATGCTAGCATACTGTTATATGCGAATGCAGTCCCATACAGATATACCTGAGTTAATCAAGGAGATGTGTTCCTGGGGATTGTTTCTTTAACAACAACAACAACAAATGTATTCGATGCAGAAACCACATGAAAAGAACAGGAAGAATTTCCAACACCACAAAAAAGAAGAGCAGCTTTAAGCAAAAGTTTTATTCAAAACTAACAATATGTACAGGTGAAATGTAACAAGCAGGTCAGGTATGTCTTGTGTCGGTAAACAAAAATATTTTGAACCACTTGAAAATTTCTTACAAGGAGGATTTTTCCTCCCTTTCTCCCGCTTGCTCTCTTTTTAGATTTCCATTTCGGTGGGCAAACTTACAGGTTAGAAGTAGCTGGTAACTGGTGAGGCAGACTTATCTGCTCTCCCATTTTTCTTTCTATGTTGCTGTTCATGCATGGTCACGTAAGGGGATTCTGGAGATGTGGGCAAGCACACATAGCTAAAGTAGGATCAGCTAGAGCAGAATCCCTTGCTTTCCCAGTTCAAGCTTTATTGTGTTGTTTACAGCATACTGCTGCAACCTGCCACTGAAAATCTGTATTAATCCAGCTCTCCTTTGCCATCCTCCCAATAGTAATGCTGCTTAAAAAACAAACAAGCTAGACAGAGAAAAAGGTAGTAACGAAGGCAGTGTAAAAACCCTTGCGAAATAGAACCTCTTTGGGGTTGTCTGTACTGGCCAGATAAAGTGGCTTCTAACCCCTTTGAGGCTTGGCTGTTTAGATGATGTACGAGGTGAAACCAGGTGAATAGTGAAAGGAAGCCACACTCTGGGGTTAAAAACCAAAACAAATAGAAGCTGGAATAAACCGACTCATGGTGGAAAATGTGTATCATCACACCGGCATTTGAACAGCTTGATGCCAATATAGGACTGCAGCAAAGCAAAAAATGCGAACACCAATAATGCAATGGATGTAATTACAAGATTCACAAACCAGAGAGTCCAATGTAGGCAGTGGAGTGAAGGGAAGGTGAAGAGGGCATGTATGGTGGGCTTCCATGATTGTGCTTTGCCAATGTGTTACTGTGCACACTGATGTGCATTGCATGTGTGGCTGTGTGGTTGGTCATACAGGTGGGCATCCAATGGAATGGCATCTGAATGGGAAGAGGGAGGTAACTGGAGGTCTCTGGTAGTATGTTTGTGCAATGGTGTGCATACATGGTGGGGAGGTGAAAAAAAAATTACTGCACAGTGTG
The DNA here is from genome assembly GCA_034509955.1 of Urosaurus nigricauda. Classification (NCBI taxonomy): domain Eukaryota; kingdom Metazoa; phylum Chordata; class Lepidosauria; order Squamata; family Phrynosomatidae; genus Urosaurus; species Urosaurus nigricauda. The sequence continues at coordinate 26,813,362 of JAOEGL010000004.1, read as the reverse complement.
ACTTGATGCCATGTGGTGCGAACAGCTCATGGGTATTCAGCCCGCCTTGAGAGTGGGCCATGTGGACAGCACATTTTCAACATGCTTTCAAAAAGCCAGGATTGAGTCACTTTTCTCATCTGTTCCTGCCCTTTGTCAGAAGCTTTGCTAACTGAAGCCGCATCTCCACTGCAGAAATAATCCAGTTTGACACCACTTTAACTGCCATGCCTCAATGTTGTGGAATTCTGTAAACTATAGTTTGTTGTGGTGGAAGAGCCCTCTGACAGAGAAGGCTAAATGTCTCACAAAACTACAATTCCCAGAATTCCATAGCATTGAGCCAGGAGAGTTCAAGTGGTGTCAGACTGGATTATTTCTGCAGTGTGGATGCAGCCTGTGATATGCATGTATATCAGTTACCAGGACAAGAGTAACTGTTGCATGTCTGGTTCCTATATCAGCCTGAGTTGACAGAAAGTGTTCGGAGAGTCTGAGGTCACCTGTACCCACAGTGACACACACCTATTCTTTTACTTTTAGAGAAATACCCATATTCTGAACACCATTTAATTGAGCAGCCAAACCACCTCAAAGTGGTATCTCTAGTTTAGATTGAGCCTGATGAAGTCCTTTTTTCCCCAATTTGAAACTGGCCAAATATATAGGGTTAAAATTAACAGGGCTACTAGGGGTCAGTTAAAATTAAGTTCAGGGGTAAACTTGGCCTGCCAGTCAGTTATCCATGATGTAGCTTATTTCCTAGTGTTTTAAGCAAGAGTAATAAATTGTTAGATGCTTGCAAAATGTTTAAGCCACTGCAAACCTGACAGTACATACTGATACTGTGATTACCAAAGAAATACTTTTGAGCAAATAAAGAAATGTTGAAAATCCAGAGATTGGTTTTCATCGCTAGATTATTTTTTTTTTATGTAGAACAGTAATTTATGCCAATTACAGGAAAGCATAATGCAAGATAGTAAATAAAAATAAAAACAGTTTTAAAATATAGCAATACTATTTTTCTCATGAAATGCTTTGTATTGAATAACAGCTGTTTTGTTTCAGTTATTTATGATTACAATTCAATATGCAGTAAAGCACTAGAAATGTGATTATTTCAAAAAGCAGCCATAAGTGAACAACAAGACACATCTCCAACTCATCTGTTCTTCAGTCTTTGGTGGAAAAGGGATAAAAACCTATTTATAAGTGCTAGCAGTAGAACATTTATTGCATTAATCCTTGAACAAGAGCAAATCAAATAACAGGATTTGCATAATGATAATTAATTATTATAATTAAATAGCGAGCAACATATTACTCATAAAATACAAAAGTAATGTTAATGTGGAGAAAATACTTATAACACAATGTTATTGATAGGAGAGAAAATAACTTTAAGATTTATGTTAGGAATATTTCACATATTTTCAGGTCTTCCTGCCAATTTGTGTAATTCAGATTGTAAGGTTTGTATAGAGTTTTTAATACATTTATACATTTTAATGTTTTTGTGTTGTTTTTAAATTGTATTGCTTTAAACATGCTGTTTACGACCTTGAATTTCTATACTGAGAGAAAAGTGGGATTATTATTATTATTATTATTCCATGGTTTATAGCAGGGATTCTATCTCTCCAGTATGCAGGTGTCCATTAAAGGGCAGAACTGTTTAATTTCAGTAACTGCTCACTGGGTGTTGGACTTTCTGCTTCTTCATTTTTGAATATATTTGAGTAAAATATTTCCCATGCAGAGGCTGATATAGGAGTAAGAAGTGAGAATTTAACTTCTCTGAGACTTCCGGAAACTAGATGTCAAATTTAGACTATGTTTGTCCTTGTTGCCACCAATTTAAACTCAGGCAAGTCAAGCTCCATCTTTCGCTCCACTTTCTTTGAGATAATTAGTTTATTATAGTATTTTATGAGTTTCAGCACTATGCTCTGGGCCATAGGATCATGTGTGTTTTGTACTTTCTTATCTGTCATTTCAGAATCCTTCTGCAAGCTCTACATTCTTTATCAAACTATAAATGGTTCTTTGTGGGCTTTATTTCTTTCATATCAATAACTGTTACAGTATTAGAAAGGATTTCAGATTATCACATGTGACCTGATATGCATGCAGTACTGTATAAATTTAGTATTAAGGTCTGGAGTTAGGATGATGTCATATAAAGATCTACTTTCACATGAAGTCTGGAAGGCCTTATGTTTGATCAAGTTTACTTTTTGCCATTTTAAACCTCTGTTTCTGTTGAAGTTCCAGATTCTGTGAAAACCATTCATCTCATTAGTTGTCAACTTGAAATCAGATTCACTTGCAGCCTTTACAATTATTGGTGGGGGTCATTATCTTCCCCAGGCAGAGCAGTTATATCAGAATTTTTTTTTACATGAAGTCAAGAATGCTTGCTAAGTAAGGCCCAGGACAAACGGGTGGGAAGCACTGTCCTGGCACCAATTCTAGGGTTTGGGAGAGCGGAGTAACTGCACACTCCTGAACCCTAGTCCATATGGATGCCACCATCATGGCAGCCTCCAATCCACACAGGGGCTGCCATGATGACATAAGCGCAGCTGAGCATCTGCATGTCACAGTGCCGCACTCTCATCAGCAGCTGCATTTGTTGCGCTGGCTGCTCCACCTAAAAGAACTTAGTTTTTCCGGGTTCTTTTTAGCATGGAGGAATGCTGCATGGTTTGGCTGCTATGGTGTCCCTCAGGAGCAAAAATGGGCAACTCTAACCCACCCTTTTGGAGCAGTCTGTTGAGCCCCAAGTTGAAAAATTAAGTATAAAATATATAACATTGAGGTCACTCCCACTTACAATGTATAATCCAAACATAAATGTTACCCTGAACGAATTTAGGTATGTTTTATTAAAAAATCTTTGAGTCTTTTGACTTCCAGTAGTCTAAACCTATGAGAATACCATCTTCTGAAATGCCACATTTCTCAGCAATTGTCAGCACTGATGAACCCAACCTAGCATTACAATAACCCATGAGTATAAACAGATCATATGCATACCCCATGGCTACATCCTCACTATGATTTAAAACAAATTGCTGATTAGGTTAAATGACCATCATTCCCATTTGAAACTGGTTCCGATCCTACTGTAATTGGTTTCAATCACAATGAAGTGAGGCAAACACAAAAACCCCGCTCTTTCCTGACACTAGTTCTTTGGTAGTTCTTTTGAAAAAAAAAAATCGATTCCAAAGCGTGTTCAAAGAGTGGTAATAATGGATCTGAATTACATCATTCTGGAGGGGAGGGACTAATGGCAGAGGGGTGTTTACCATCCCTCCTCAGTTTTTGATAGATCCACACACACACACCCAGCACTGCCTTTGTACTTGTGGTGTGACCTATGGGCATATGATTTTTAAAGAAAATGATAGAAGATTTGATTCATTGACTTTGCAACTACTTGCAAATACTCGAGTGGCAAGCTGGGTGATCGGGTCCACAACAGCTCAGTGAGGCAAGTAGTTGCCAAAACAATGAATTGAATCTTCTATCATTTTTTTTTTAAAAAAATAGTTCCCAAGACAGGCTGCCACTTACGTCACTGATGATAAGCAGATGATTGACATGCATTTTGAAGTGGTGCAAACTAGTGGGGATATGACAATCATTTACAAAAAGAAGTGATTACAAGGGGATAATGAAAAGATCTGCTTTCATAGTTGGAATGATGAACCTTTTGGAATTGATTCATTGATATGGGGTAAAAGTGAATCACAAATCGGCTTAAATATAAGTGGGAATGGGGCCCATGTTTACTTCCTCCAAAGCTTGTTTCAAGTGCAGCCATGTATTATGTGAATAGTGCCGTGAAGATATGTGGGGAATATAAATATTAAAGCTGACACAATGTCACAGATATTACTGTAAGCTTTCACACCAGGAAATACAGAGTCAGCATTCCAAATTGAATCAGTTCAGCTCCTCCTAGCAAGCTCTTCTTTAACTAGGATGGCTAATCCACAAATAGCTATATTTCTATTATATTTTCTTTGTGAGAGTTTGGCTCCAAAGGTGGTTAAAAAGAGTTCCTCTGTTGCAGTGATTCATATTTCTTGCAGTGATAAAACTGGATGTTTTAAGAGGTATTTCATCAGGTTTATTATTGTGGTTTTTGGCTTTCAAACCAGCTAGCTCTAATAGCACCAACTCCTCCTCTTCTTTCTCCTCCTTCTCCAAATAGTAATTTGGTACAGTAGTTTTTTTTTGAATACTCATGTTACAAAATCATGGAAACGTTTACATGGTGACACATTATCAGGTAAGATCAGGTCAGTTTGTAAATTGTTCACTTTCTGTACCGATTTTTTCACTTATTGTAGAGATTGGGTTACTGAAGTCATTATGTTGGATTATATGGTCCTGTTGCAGAAAGAGGTCTCTCAGTGGGTCAGCAATTATCGTTCCATAGCTAGACTCGATTTCAATTCATCTGAATCAGTGAGAAGGGTCTGGTCCATATTAAAAGCATCTTAATCTTCAGATATTTTGAAAAGAAAGGATGAATTATATAACTCTTTGGGTTAGCACAGACAATAAGGGAAGAAGAGAGGAGTTTGCTTTCAGTTTTCTGCGAACTGTTGCATTGGTTGCATAATCAATAGTGTGAAGAGACTACATAGTTTCTGTAGTAATGATTGTGGATTCATGTCAGAAAAATCTCAAATGGGAATGGTATGAAATCTTGCCTGAAAAGCATGCACAGTATTATTTTCCCTAAAACAGGGAGCAACATCTTTGGTCCAGATATAGTGGGAACCAAGGTCTATTGATTTCAGGTCAATATACTGTGGGTGACTATTTAACAGTTAGCTTAAAGACACTTTAACAGCCTTATATGAGGTCCATCTCCCTCTGTTTATCCTATTTGGCGAATCATCTGTGAAATTTGAAAAAACCTGAGGCAAGCTAGATGCTGTTTCTGTGTGGGCAGCTTCAAATTGCTTTTCAGAGTCTCACAGCTTGGAACAATAGCCTGTGGAATGCCCTAGCTTGAGATAAGTTCTCTAGGGAGTTGGTGACAACTTGCTCAGTTGCACCCCCCCTTGACGCAAAGCATCTGTAATTTTTTGAATAAAGCTGTAACAGTCTGTGCAGAAAACACCTGTCTGTAACATAAGCAGCAGGAGGATTTTTAAAGGGATATAAGGGGTATTAGGAGGAGACAGGGATAACAATTGTCTCTATTCCTGTTTTGTTGAAGGCATTTCAGATATTTCAAAGTGGCAAAGGAATCTGACTCATTGAAGGAGAGGGAAAATCAGTTCCAAAGTTATATGCTTATTATATAGGATTTGAGTTGGAAGAGATAAATTATTTACAGGGCCACCCATTTATAAAATGTTGTCAATCTTCAGTTGATTGTGTTCAAGGAATGCTGGTCAGTGCTAGGTTTTTTTGTTATCCACCTCAGCTAACTGAGGTAGTGGATAATATGTCACATCATAAAGCAAATGAGCTATTAACTACCATTCCTGCTTGCATTACTTCGGTTAGCTTTTGCTTATCTGTTGTTTATCTCCCAGTGGGTCTTGAAATGTGATCCTTCTATGCCTCCTCCAAGCTTTATAAGTTTTTGTCTGCTTCAGAATAAGTTAACAAAGAGACAAAATGAGGCTGTGGGAGAGAAAGTCAACAGATGCATTTCATAGAATCAGATTTTAAAATGTTTCTATTTGTGAAGTCAAAGGCTTTCATGTCCGGCATCCATATTTTTTGTGGGTTTTTGGGCTATGGGGCCACGTTCTAGAAGAGCTTATTCCTGATGTTTCGCTGGCATCTTCAAAGAATGCAGGCATGGAAGAGAGTGGGATATATATATATATATATATATATATATTGTGGGACTCTAGGTTGGGAGAAGTGATTCACCATGTTAATCTGTGTATCTCAGGGTGGGAGGATATGCAAAGAGGATTTGTGTCTGTTTAATTAGAGATCTGTTGTCTACTTGTTTGTGAGACTCATCCTTTAGAGCAACAATTATCTTATTAGCATACACACACTCTAAATCAAAAAAATGATTCTGACAACATTTCTATTCTTGCCATGGATTCACTTCCACTGTTACTTCAGAGGTATGTGTGCATGCAATTAAACCAATACTGCTTTTCTGTGGATTTAAGGGAAAAGCTGTTGCTAATTGTCTATGTTTTACACTATTGTGTGAGAAGTCTATTAGATTTCATGTCAGTGGAATAAATATTCTGCTCACTACAAGCTTCAGCAAATTAATTGGTGTGATTAAAATTGACTAAAGCTTTAATTGTGAATGTAAAAGGCACACCGGTTATTCAGGGACTAGTCTTGTGTCCTGGGCTTCTTTTTTAGTCTAAAAATAACTTTTGCTTGAATAAAGCATCATGAATCTCAGGCTAAATCAACACAGACCAAATAATGCACTCTTGCCTCAATCTCAGTCTTGTTGGAACACACACTGTTCCTTTCCTTCCAATGTGAAAACTATAACAAGGCCTTTAGAGGCTGCCAAATTGGTGGCAGGAGCAGGTGAAGATGACAGAAGGCACTAGCTCCTTGACCATCAAAGTTTCCCTAACTGGGTCTTTTCAGGCCTTGTAGGACCCAATTAAGTTTTTGTATGTATCTTAGACCCGGGTTAAGTTCTGGCTCCAATTAGGCCATTGGAAGCCTCTGCTCTCCTGGGGGTCTTAGGACTATTTTAGGCTTCATAAACCCCTATTAGGTATTTACACCCCTGTAGGCCTCATTAGATCTCTGAAGGCCTCATAGAACCAGATTGTCCTGTTAACCTCATATATAAATGTATTTGAGTCTTGGACTAGGACTACTACACTGGGTAGAAGTGGTATGGGTCCTAAAAAACGTGATGAGAGCTCAAAGGTGGCTACCTGCTAAGTCTCCACCACCTGAGCTGTCTTCATCCTCAGATGTTAGGGGGAGGGATAGATTGGCAGAAATTTTGGCTAGGCTTGAAATCTTAGAGAAAGCTCAGGTTTAGCCTAGGCAAGCATCCCCTCTGGTGAAAAAGGGGCAATTAGGTTGTGGGGAAGTAAAAGAAGATTGTTGCACTAGCTGCCTTTTCTTGTTCTGGGCCCAGACTGAGACCAGGCTGGGCATGGAGCTTTGTGATAACACATGTTCCCAGCCCAGGTTCAATCCGTGCCCAGATTGGGGAAAAGGCAATGCGATAATCTCCACAGAAAACTAACCACATCATTGCTAGTCTAGATGCCCTTGATCGTTATTTCCAAGAGAAAGAGGTAGTTGGGCCTTTGGAGAAGCATGCTGAAGAGCAACCCAGGTATTGGCTTCTCCTTTTGGCTGCAGGTGTTCACTGAGGAAGGGGTTTGGGGGGAGATCCCTTGCTTTAGCTGTTCCCTTACCAGATTGCTCTCCCCACTGCTTCTCCCAGAGTTTAAATTAGTTAAATAGGTTAATAGCTCAAGTGGTCCTATCTCTTGTGTCTGTTCTCTTTATTCCTATTGTGTGTCAGCAAAAGTCAGTGAAGTTATAATGGAATTAAAAACATGATTCCTTTCCCCTTTGTTTTATACTAAAAATATCCACTTCAAATTCATGCACAATTGTTTTCTAGGTTAGTAGAATTGGAGTTCATCATTGTGCTTTTCTGTCAATGTCTGGGAAGCTATCAGTTGTTGGATGTGTAACTGATCCCTCCAAGGTTAAGAGGCATAAACCTTTTATAGAGCATTTAAGCCCCTGAAGTCTGAGAAGTACAGTGGTCCCCCGGGTTACGAATCCCCCGGGGTACGAAAACCCCGGGGTACGAAAGAGCCGGGGCCGCAAAAACGGCCCCGGCTTACAAAAAAACCCCTGGGTTCTGAAGAAAAAACCGCACGGCCCCTTTAAATTTGCCGCGCAGCCCGGCAAACAAAGCGGTCCCCGGGTTGCGAAGACTTCCGGGTTACGAAAGGTAATCTGGAACGGATTACTTTCGTAACCCGGGGGACCACTGTATATGTAACATTTGTTAAGCTGGAAGTTACAAAGGTCCTTCTGAAATGGAATGCAGCTGCTTAAAACAGAATTGTCACCTCTATCTAATCAGTACAAATCTTAAGGTTGTTTTCCCCCCTAAACGTGAAATCTCGTTGTTCCTGCAAACTCAGTACTAAAATATGCCAAATGTGTTTTCTCTTTTCAAGCAATGTCTGTTTCAGGGAGTTGTCAAATTCAAGTAGTGGGTAATGGACTTTGTATAGAGTAGGGAGTAGACTGGGGGATCCATGCAGCCAGAATTCACTTGAGTACTTGATGGTGAAAATATGTTTCTGGAACACCACATGAAGTTCCATATGGATTCAATGTGATTTACAACAAAGTTGGCTTATGCTAGGCTTTCCCAAAGATCTCACAGGTCTGATAGATCCCTTTCATTAACATGCACAGGGCTTTGAGACTTATACAGGAAGACTGGTTTCTCCACTTACTCTCCTGTCTGCTACGTAAACTACAGTGGAATATCACTGGGGAATTTATTGTGTGCCTTGAAATCATTTCTGCCTTATGGTGACCCTATGGTGAACCTATGATGGGGTTTTCTGCACAAGATTTGTCCAGAGGAGGTTTGCTTTTGCCTCCCTCTGGGGGTGAGAGTGTTTGTCCTGGGTGATGGTTGGAGTCTTTGTGTAGGTACCTGTCTCTGTGTGTATGTTTTCTGCATACTGTGTGGCACAAACGTTGGTTCACTTTGCAGATGACGAGGACATCCAAGAATGGCAATGGACAAAACAAGAATGACCCCAAAAAAAAAAAAAAAAAAAGCACAAAACCCTGGTAGACTGGACAAAAAGGATTTGTGAACCCCACTTCCTGGAAGATGAATTGAAGCACCTAAACTGGGCTTTACAGGCTAATGGTTACTCCAACTCAGACATCAGAAGGGCTGCCAGACCCAGAAAAATCCAGAGGAGTGAAGACAAACAACCACCCAAAGGGAAGGTATTTTTACCATACATCAAAGGAGTCACAGACAGATTAGGGAAACTTGTGAGGAAGCAAAACCTCCAGATGATATATAAACGGACCAAGAAAATCCAGCAAATGCTTCGCTCAGCGAAGGACAGGAGGGACCCTGTTGCAGTTGCAGGAGTTTACCACATACCATATAGCTGCAGACAAGTCTGCATAGGGACCACCAAATGAGGCATCCAAACACTAATCAAGGAACCCAAGACACACTGCAGACTGAATCAGCCAGAAAAGTCAGCAGTAGCAGAACTTGTTATAAACCATCCTGGGCATAAAATGCTGTTTGAATAACTGAAATTCTGGACCATGCTAACAGCAATCAGGTCAGAATGCACAAGGAAGCCATTGAAATCCAAAAACACCTGGACAATTTCAAAAGGAAAGAAGAAACTCTTAAAGTAAACAAAGTTTGGCTCAGTCCTGAAAAACACCAAAACCAATACCCAGCAAGTGCAAATGAAAAGCACCCAGAGCCAAGGGGATTTTCCAGAAGACAGTGGATCACTAATTAAATAGAAACCCTGAGGCATTGTCATTCAACAACAGACCAACACACAGATTAAGATGTAAATCACTTCCTCTCAACCAAGGGTCACACAGTGTGTGTGTGTGTGTGTGTGTGTGTACATATATATCTCCCACTCGCTTCCATGCCAGCATTCTTTAAAAATGCTAGCCACATGCTGGCTAAACATCAGGAATAAGCTCTTCCAGAACATGACCACATAGCCTGAAAAACCCACAAAAAACTATGGGTGCCGACTGTGAAATCCTTTGACTTCACATTGGTTCTATATAGTTAAAACATTGGCTTTCATTATGGCCTGAAGCAGATGGGCCAATAAGACTCTGCAGAACTGTGCTGGTGGTGTTTGCACCAGGGCTGCAGCAATCACATGTGTCCAGCCCCAGTTTGGGCTGCAGCTGAGGTCCTTAACTAGGCCACAGGAAGGAGTGCATTCTTCCTGCTCCTTTTTGGCCTAGTTTTTCGGTGATGGTGTGGCATCAGCACAGTTTCTGGCTGTGTTCAGGATGTGTGTTATCTAAATACCATGTCCCAAACTCAGCCAAAAAACGGTGTCATTTGTCTCGTCGGTTTCGGGCCTAAAGCAAAAAATTAAAAGCATGATAATAACTTATCAAAGGTTGAGGGACAAATGTTCCATGGTTTATAAAGTGTTTGTCCCTTAAACTCTAAAACATTTGCTCCTGTATAGCCTTTAAATTCCAAAGATAATGCCATTGGGTAGAATTTTCAAAGAAAATTGTAGGTTGTCATAATCGCTACAATTTTGAAGCAATATTAGTAATTTAGTAAATGCAGACAATGTAAACTAGAGGCAATGATGGCCCTACATATGCTTCAATGCTGTAGAAAGCTGTCAGAGGAATTATTTGGAGGAAACCCTAGTATCCGACTCCACCTATTTAATCATAACCTTTTTCTCACTACATGTGTAACTTCTGAAATTGTGCCTAATAACTGAGCAGTAGCTGACAGCTAGGTAATCTGGTAATGCAATTAACCTATGCCCTTACATGCTGTAGCTTGAATTCTTTGTGATGCATAACAAAACAATGGCAAGTATTTTTAAAACAATAACAACAAACAGCTTGCACAGGTTCAGCCATTCCTGACTGAAATTTCAACTTAACAGAACTGAAATTTCAACTTAACATATTACCTTAGATTCTTTGAGTGTTCATTTCCTCTCTGTAGTGGCATTTTTTTTGCATCACTGCGATCCCAGCTTTTGCATGCTGTGCTAATAGGAAAAATTGCATACCACCAATTGGGCAGTCCCAATCTCTTTTTTAAAAAGGAAGAAATTCAGAAAAGTCAATGTACTATGATGCTGAGCACTTTGTGAATTACCTGCTTCGATCCAATACCCACCTCGATCCAAAACAGAGAGAAGTGGGATACAAATAAAGAAGCATTACCAGGATTTTGCCCTTGTCTGCCCCAGGATGCCTCGTTTTAACTATGTATTAAGAAGCCGAGCCCTCCCTCAAGTTCATCCACCTTGGTCCAGGCCTCAGAAGGAAAGAAGAACAGCAGGACCTGATCCCCTTACCCACCACCATTCCCTTCTCCTTTTGTGTTGTGTCTTTTTAGATTGTAAGTCTGAAGGCAGGGAACTGTTTAATTAAAAGATTGTATTCACAGCACTGTGTAAATTTACAACACTATATACTATAAATAAAGGTTATTATTATAAAAGCAGCTTTGTTATCAGCTGATCTAAAGGCACACAGCACTGGAGAAAGGTGAAAACGCTATTAAAGTTGTTTACAACATTCACTGGAGCCTCTGACAGTTTCACAGAGCCCTAGGTGCTTAAGAATACAATTCAACGTATGTAATTTCAACAACAACAACAACAACAACAATAATGGTATTATTATTATTATTATTATTATTCAAAAGTATAAGAGAAAACAGGTTTAGATTAAGATTAAGCATACTATAGAAATTACGGTGAGATAAGTCTAATTAATTTCCTTTGGTGTACTCTATGGATGTCTGGATCCAGACCTGTGTTTTTACATCTTTGGGAACATCCTTCAGTAACTCTGGTCCACCAGACCAAATCTGTAATTAGAATTGGTGCAGTTCCATGGAGGGGGTTCCATAATTTACTGATTCAGACAAAATGTGAAGTTACATACGTTGAATTGTACTCCATTGTGAATTTATGTTCCATTTCATAATACCATTACCTGGTCATTTTATACTTTTCCAAAGTTTTTCTTATATTTCTGCATTTATACATTTATGGTTATTCTATACACATTGTAATATACTTGATCTTTTCTAGGAGTTATTGTGCTTACAATTTATCACACAGCCACTGTGAAAGGAATAGCTATGACATCACCAAATACATACTTATCTATGATTGCTCACTGGACCACTAAAACAGAGCTTCTATTCATCATGCTTCACCTGGTGTTCAGCAAAAGCAGTAACTAATAAGACTAACCGGTAATTTGTTAACATGTTTTTTTCTGTCTTTAAAATTAGTACAAAAGCTAAAACATTATATATACCAATTAGGTGACAAAGTATGTCTACAGCACTTAAGTGCCAGGTGTGTTAAATTTAATGGCCCGAGGGCAAAGCTTCACATTTCAAAATACTGTTTTTACAAAGATAATGTTCAAAGGAATTGAGATACCATTATTTCATTATATGACAAAACCATCAATTAGCCCATCCATTAAGTCCTCAAGTTAGCTTCTGCAACACTGATAAAGGAACTAGGGTTTTCAGTGTTTAATTCACAATAGAAAAATTTATTCACTCAGTCTCTTCAGAGGTACATAATGACTTTGGAGACCAGGGTTTGATTCCTCTTTGGCCATGAAACCAACTGGGTGACCTTGGTCAAGTCACATGTTCTCAGCTTCAGGGAAATGCAAAGCCAAACCTCCTCTGAAGAAATCTTTCCAAGAAACCCTATGGTAGATTCACCATGTTGTTTTGTTTGTTGTTAATTGTGGAATTGATCCAAATTCATGGTGATCCTGTGGCTGAGACATCTCCAAGATCTGCTATGCTCCACTGCTCTGCTCAGGTCCTGCAGACTCAGTTCCATATCCTTGATTGAGTCCATCCATCTGATTTGTGGCCTTCCTCTCATACTACCTTCTATCTTTTCCAGCATATGGCCAAAGTATGCAGCCTCAATTTGATCATCTTGGCTTCCAGGGAGATTTCAGGCTTAACTGGTTTGCCTTAAGGTCACCTTAAGTCAGAAATGGCTCGAGGGCACACAACACACACACCCACACACCCACAAATATTTGGTTGCATGCATATGTGTGCATTCATACACCTTCATGTTGCCTATTGAGTTATATGTACCCCATGACTTTCATAGGGTTCTCTTGGCAAGGAGTATTATTATTATTTATTATTATTAACTTTTATTTATAAAGCGCTGTAAATTTACACAGTGCTGTACATACAATCTTAAATTAGACGGATCCCTGCCTTCAAGCTTACAGTCTAAAAGAGACAACACAAAAGGAAGAGGGGAAGGTGATGAGAAAGGGGTTGAGGTCCGGTGGTTCTTCTCTCTCTCTGGGGCCAGGACCAAGGCAGATGGACTGGAGAGAGGGCACGGCTTCTTAATACAAAGTTAAAAGGAGGCATCTTGGGGCAGATGGCACAGTCCTGGGAATGCTTCCCTAAATAATATAGTCTTTAACTCAGTTTTGAACCTGGTTAGGGAAGTGATGAGGTGTGCATGTGGGGGAAGAAGGTTCCAGGAGTGAGGGGCAGCAAGTGAGAAGGGACGAATCCGGGACGGGGCAGTAGAAATCCTCGGCTGGGACAGGAGACTTTGACTACCAGAACAGAGGGTACAAGAAGGAGTGTGAGGAGAAAGAAGTTCAGACAAGTAAGGAGGGGCCAGTCTGTGGAGGGCTTTGAAAGTCAACAACAAAAGCTTGTACTGGGACGGGGAAGGGGAGCCAGTGAAGGGAGGATAAAAGAGGAGAAACATGGTCAAAGCAGTGAGCAGATGTGGTAATACGTGCAGCTGAGTTCTGGACAGAGATTAAAGGATGGAGATGAGAGAGAGGAAGCCCTGTCAGAAGGAGGTTACAATAATCTAGTCGCAATACCACTAGGGCATGGGCCAGAGTCTTGGCGGTGGAGGCTGAGAGGAAAGGATGGATTTTAGCAATATTGTAAAGAAAGAATCTACAGGTCTTGGCAGTGGCCTGAATCTCGGGAGTAAATGACAGAGAGGAATCAAAAATGAAGCCAAGACTGCTGGCTTGCTGAACTGGTTGAATAGAAATGCCGTCAACAGAAACAGAAAAGGAGTATTGAAGGGTGGGCTTAGGTGGGAAGACGAGAAGCTCTGTCTTAGACATGTTGAGCTTCAAGCGCTGATGTTGCATCCACTGAGAGATGGCAGCCAGACAAGAGGAGACTTGCTGTTCGAGCCCCAGAGAAAGGTCAGGGGTTGAAAGATACAGCTGAGTGTCATCGGCATACAGATGATAGGAGAAACCAAAAGAACGGATGAGTTTACCATGGGACAGTGTGTATAGAGAGAACAGAAGGGGACCCAGGACAGAGCCGTGAGGAACTCCTACAGTTAAGGGAACAGAGGAGGAAGTCTCTGAGTAGCGAGAAGTGGTTTGCTACTGTCCTCTTCTGGAACAGAGCTTACAGCATCTGTTTTCCTTTGTAGTTCCCTGTACAATTACTAACCAGGCCTGATCCTGTTTAGTTTTCAAGACCAGACAGGATGAAATACTTCTTCTTCTTCTTCTTCTTCTTCTTCTTCTTCTTCTTCTTCTTCTTCACCTTTATTATATAGCGCTGTAAATTTAAAAAGCACTCCATACAACATACAATCATTTAATTAGATGGTTCCCTGCCTTCATTCTTACAATCTAAGGAGACATGACGCAGAAGGAGAAGGGATTGGTGGTGGGAAAGGCGATCAAATCCAGCAGTTCTTTTCTTCCTGTGAGGCCTTGACCAAGGCAGATGGACTGGAGGGAGGGCTCGGCTTCTTAACATATAATTATAATTAGGGTGCAGCTTCCTGGGGCAGAGAAGTGCACACGCCTGGGAATGCTTCCCTAAACAATATAGTCTTTAACTCAATTTTGAAACTGGTTAGAGAAGTGATGAGGCATGCATGCAGGGGAAGAAGGTTCCAGGAATGAGGGGCAGCAAGTGAGAAGGGACGAATCCAGGATGGGGCAGTAGAAATCCTCGGCTGGGACAGGAGACCTTGACTCCCAGAATGGAGGGCACGAGAAGGAGTGAGAGGAGAAAGAAATTCAGATAAATAAGGAGGGGCCAGTCCATGGAGGGCTTTGAAAGTCAACAACAAAAGCGTGTACTGGATGCGGAAGGGGAAGGGGAGCCAATTAAGGGAGGATAAAAGAGGAGAAACATGGTCAAAGCGGCGAATGGATGTGATAATACGTGCAGCTGAGTTCTAGACAGAGATTAAAAGATGGAGGTGAGAGAGAGGAAGCCCTATTAGAAGAAGGTTACAGTAATCTAGTTGCAATACCACTAGGGCATGGACCAGAGTCATATGAGTGTGTCCTAATTGTTAAGCTCTGTTAGGGAGGTTCTTCTCCTTCTATAGATGAGGTTCATCTGAAGGTAATGTTGAAGATAGTTGCCAGGGATGGGAATGATATGGCCCTACAGATGTTATGTGCCCTCCAGATGTTGTTAACCTGCAACTCCCCAAATTCCTTGGCATTGAGTATGCTGGCTTGCACCACTAGGAATTGCAGATCAATATTATAAGGAAGGCTATCACCATCCTCACCTTAGAATATTGAAATCCCTACCTAAAGGGATAGATTTTTTTGATCTGCCAAGTTCAATTTATTTTGTTGAATCCACTGCATCTATTTTGTTGAGCTACTTTCTTCCCCTTTTATATTCCACCCTTAATATTTGTTGTTTTTGATATGTTGATATTTTGCCATTAAAAATGTGGTGGTGTTGGTGGTGGCGGGAGAAAAGTAGCAATTTAAGTGGCTCCCTCACTGTCTTACTATTTAATCTGCCTGGCAAGATCCTATCATCTTTTGTTCACCTCTCCTTTGTACTGTACAGTATTGTGTCTTTTTTATTCCAAGCCTGCTGACAGGGTCTGTATTATTTTTATTGATTATATGTAGGTTGTTCCAAAGAACATTTTTGACTGAGAACAGGACACAAATGCTTCAAAGCAGATGAAAAGCAAAGTAAAAGTTTCTGACTTAATGAGTTTGAAAGTTAAGGGTGAGAATCTCCAAACTGTTTATTTCAAAAAGCCTGTATTTGAGGAGAACATTTACTCTCATAGGATCAACTACTAATAGATATGTATCTCATAACTTGCAAAATCCAATCCAGCACTGATTCCTACTGTTTTTTTAATCAGAATCTCCAGTACTACATTCAGTACGATACTGTCTTCAATATACATGAAAACCTGCCCTGGAGGACTTACCAATTTTCTGGAGCAGACCTTTTGTGTACCACATGGAGGGATGCAGCAGGCAGTGGTAATTTTGCATGCTGTTGCTGTGTTTATTCAAGTCATTTCTGCCTTATGGTGATCCTAAGGAGAACCTACCATGGGGGTTTCTTGGCAAGATTTGTTCAGCACAACTTTGCCTTTTTCTTCCTCTGAGGCAGACAGAATGGGACTTGCCCAAGGTCACTCAGTGGGTTTTCATGGCTGAGTGGGGAATCTGAGCCTGGCCTCCAGAGTCACAGTCCAACATTCAAACTACTACATCACACTGGCTGTAATTTTGCTTGCACTGCAATGACATCATTAAGAGGGTGGTGTGTGTGTGTGTGTGTGTGTTGTAGACTACACTGGGTGATACCATCAGAGGGGATGCCAGATATTTTTCCTTTCCAAGCTGCAATTCCAGCAGACAGATTTTGCCTTAGGGAGGGTGGGAGGGAGAGCGACTTGAAATCTCTCTGACTTTCCAATGATCTTCACATGTACACGGCATGTGCACACCTACAGTTAATGGAGTAAGAAAAAGGACTGGGAAGGAGGAGACATTTGAGTATTGGATGACACACTAGTAATTCTTGTGCTCCAGCTTTGGGTAAGTGTGTGTTCATGTGCACTGATAAACATGAAGCAGTTGAGTGAATTTGGCAGGAGGGGCCAGTTTTATTGAGCTAACCTGGCTATTACTGGTTTGGATGACTTCAGATGCCCAAAGGTGATGGCAGTCTCTGATTGGACAGGGTGGGAAGGCCATAGGGCAGCGGTTCTCAACCTGTGGGTCATGACTCCTTTGGGGGTCAAACGACCCTTTCACAGGGGTCACCTAAGACCATCAGAAAGCACATATTTTTGATGGTTTTAGGAACCGATTTTATGGTTGGGGGTCACTACAACATGAGGAACTGTACTAAAGAGTTAACGGCATTAGGAAGGTTGAGAACCACTGCCATAGAGGATAGACACAGGAAGTGATAGGTAGTTGGCATTGTGAGGTCATCACAGGAGGAGGCATTCCAAATTTGGGATTCCCCCCCCCCCTTGCTCCTTCATACATTGGGTCATAATGTTACTGAGATTTAATTAATTGATTAATTTCCTGTTTTTCCCTAAAATTCAGATATAAAGCATCTTACAAATTAAAAAATAATACAGTTAAAAATATAAAAATGGAATTAAATTAGTAGAGTATTAAAAGTAGCTTCATCTGTTCAACTGGGTCACAGTTTCGAATTTACAGTGAGTCGAAGATGAACTAATCACAGGGTTTTCTTGTCAAGATTTGTTCAGAGGGGCTGAGACAGCAAGAGCGTGACTTGCTCAGGGTCTCCCAGTAGGTTTTCGTGGCTGAGCAGGGATTCACACCCTGGTCTCCAAAGTTTTAGTCCAATGCTCAAAGAAGGTGGTTCTCAGGAATTAAAAAGGGGTAATTCCTAAGAAAACCTCTATGAAATGCATGGGGTTGCCATAACTCAGCAGACAACCTGAAGGCACACACACAGACAAAACACACCTTCTGGTATCTAAAATGCCCTTCCTATGTGTATTGTATTATAATATAGAGGTATAATTTTAACTTTGCTAATTGTTTGTGCCACTATTATTGCCATTAAATTCAGTGATATAGAGGAATATATAGGAATTACAATTTATGAGTAATGTCAGTGGGGTGCAGACTGCACTAAGTAACATCTCAGAAGAAGAGTGATGTTTGGCCAAGCACACACACCCTGCTGTGCACCACAGCATGCGACAGGGAGGAAAAAGGTCTAGCACACCTCACCTCCCTATCTGGTGCCATTTTATTTGTGACTCAAGCAGCATCAGGCAGGGAGGAAATGAGCCCAGCTCACCCAATTGAAGTGCCAGAGCTCACCCTCCACACTCTGTCCACCTTGTCTACAAACAAGTAGGCTAGATTAAGTGTGCTTTATTCTATCAATTTAAGTAAATGAGAAGGAACAATCCCCACATTTTTTGGATCTGTAAACAGCCTCTTTAGCTAAGATTTCTACCTTCATTTCCAAATTAAAAAAAATAAATTGTTCTCTGTGTGTTTTGAATGATAACCTGGGACTGGCTGTGGCCAGTACATAATGCTTAATAGTTGATGACATCACCACAGCAGATGTGGTCCAGATGTTAGTCCGGAAACCTCAGGACCTGGGTATGATCCTGAGATGCTAACATTAATTTCATCTGAGTTCTGACAACCCTATAATGTTTCTATCCTCTGCCATTGTGTATTTGAAAACTTATTTAGTGAGAAGAGCATCACAAACAAACAAAAATCCAAAAGAAAGATGGTCTACAAAAGGCAAAGCTAATGTTCATGGTCTTTTGGATTATTGGCCATGCTGACAATGTGGTTATCAAAGGTGTTAGGCTCATTTAAGTAAGGTGTACAGGTACATTGGTATCTTGCTTAAACAGTACATGATATTTGGCTATGTTAAGACTTGCTTTGTACTATAACAGCTTCTTAAATGGTGATACAGTACTTGATGACTGTATAGAAAGTGATGAAATGAAAAACCCTCCAGTTGTATTAATGCCTTAAAATGTTTTGCATCCAAAACAGAAACATGTATTCCTCTAAGGCATGGCATGGTGACTGATGGTGTCTTCTATATGTTCCCCAAAGGTAAAAGAAAGCATCTCTGTTAGCTTTCAATCACTTTGATGGAGAGCAATTGTATACACAATGCCTTTTAATTAGCATATAACTGCAAGGTATGTCATATTGGGCAATATGTCTTGTTGTTACAAGACACACAAAATACACATTAATTAGGGCCTACAGGGCTTCTTTGTTTGTGGAACTTTCACATTTTTCTTTTAAAAAACCCAAAGAAAGCTCTATACATCATGTATTCATAATTACAGCAGCAGATCATGCAGAATAATAGAAGATATCAGATGTGGATTACAAAAAAGAAATAGGAAGCCAATCTGATTGTCTAAATTATAAAGTCTGTATGCAGATTGCAATGTACTGTATTAATATGATTAAGGGGGGGGTACTCTTCACTGTTATGTATAACCAGATTGTAGTTTTAACCTGAAGGTAAACATATTTGATCCGCACCTACAGCATGAAACAAACAGAGCCCAGCAGGACATACATCACCTGGACCTCTTCTAGTGTTTTTCCTCTCTAAAAAGTGGCTTTTATATACAAGGACACTGAGGCTTTCTGATGACTCAGCATTCCAGATCATGCGTTAAAATATGTACTAAAAGTTTATCTTTCAAATTCAGCTTTATTATCCCCAGGGTGATATTGACAGTGGCTTCCCATTAGTAACATCACAATCAAAGATGATGACAGATTTCCCCTGTGAGGTGTGGAGGGACAGATGGACAAGTTTTCCATTATGTCTGTGTATGTCCCCTTCAAGCTTCCTGCTGATTTATGGTGATACCATTAATTTCATAGGGTTTTCTTAAGGAGTACTCAGAAGTGGTTTTGCCAGTTCCTTTCTCTGAAATATAGCTGATAGCATCGGATATTCATTGGTAGTATCCCATCCAAGTAGTGGTTAAATGCCTGTACTGCAGCCACTCACTCAAAACCAGAAGGTGGCGAGTTCAAGACCAGCAAGGGGCTGAAGCTTGACTCAGGCTTGCATCCTTCCGAGGTCGCTAAAATGAGTACCCAGATTGTTGGGGGCAAATAGCTTACAATTGTAAATGAAGCTGTTTGTTTAACAAATTGTAAGCCGCTCTGATAGCCTTGGCTGAAGAGCGGGGTATAAAAATAAATAAAAAAAGTATTAACCAAGGCTGACCCCTCTTAGATTTTAAGATCACACAGAATCTGGTGCCTTTAAGATTTTCACTATACTTATTATATAGAGAGGTCTTGTAGCGCCTTTGAGATTAACTGAAAGAAAGAAGTTGGGAGCATGAGCTTTCATGTACTTAAATCTGCTTCCTCAGATGCATTTGGTGGAGTGGAAAGCCAGAGATGCTGCCAACTTCTTTTTATTAGTCTCAGAGCTACTACAAGATCTCTCTGCATACTGATTCTGGCTATATCTCTGTACTTGGCTATATCTCTGTACTTATTATGTTTATTTTTAACAATATTCCAGACTAAAAATTAACAAATATTAAACAAAGAGGTTGCAGAATGTTTTTCAAAGGGCCATACCCATATTATTAATAATATCATCTGTTGTGCAAACATTTTTTTAAGAACTGCACTGCACACCCAAGGAGTAAAAGTATTTTCTAACACTCAATTGTGTTAATTGCTAATTGTATACACAGTCAGGCAACATGCCCAGTGCAAAGGGCCATAGTGGAAATACTAACCAGAAGGCAAACGTTTAGTCAATTGTAATTAACAATCTGCACATGGATTTTGTAAGTGTCAAGCTAAAAGCCTCACAGGCAGCATGAAAACATGGAAAATTATACTGAAAGTTGGAATTTGTAATTATCCATGTTAGCAGATTTATCTCTTTATTATTCATCTGAACTAGGACTTAAAACCCTGATACTCATTTAGTACCTGTCCCAATACATGGCCTGGATGCAAGCAAACCAACTTGAAATTTAACCCAGACATGTCTATTATTATTATTATTATTATTATTATTTGTATCCCGCCTCTCCCTATATTGGATTGAGACGGGTAACAACAATGAAAAAGCAATAAAAATCAAACAGATTGACAAATTTAAAATGTAGTAAAATATAACAATTCAAATTCCCTATCTCCCTCCCACCTTTATAATAGCATTAAAACAACAATTCCCAGTAAAAATTTGGCAAGCATGGTGGCAGCAAGAAAATATTCATAGCTTCACCATGAAAGCTTAGTCTCCAATAATCATTTATTTCCACAGCCTCATGGTTCTTCTGGAGATGTTAAGACAAAAACCATCATTCATACCTCTGAAAAGGTCAAGGCTATGCCTCTGTAATGTATGGCAAGGCTATGCCTCTGTAATGTATGGTAAGATAGCCATTTAAGAATGGACACTGCTACTTGGTATACAGCCAGGCAATCTATCACTTGAACTGTGTTATCATGCAGCATCTGCACCAACTTGCAAACAGAATTCAAAGTGACAGGTCTCATCACCCCATGAATATCAAACAATTTTCTTGGGCAAGGAATAGTCTGAGGTTGTTTGCCACTGCCTTCCTGTGAAATCTAGCCTACAGCAACTGGTGGTATTCCTTTGTGGTCTCCCCTTCAAGATCTAACCAGGGCTGAACAATCTACACAAGCCTTTAATAAACTGGATCAGCATACCAAAGAGAAGTTAAACTTACACAAACAAGTAATTTACCAATGGTACATTTTCTACCTTACTTGAGACTGGTGTTTGGTGACATTTTTACCTTGATATCTTTTCAGATATGTGTTCAGGGGTGAGGATCTTATCAAGTGGTAAAGTTTTCCCACACTAATTACCTGGAATCTTGAACACAAACAATTGAAGAAATGTGCGTAGGTATCCATATGCTGTGTTCTGCTTTACAAGGCTGAGTCTATGAGCTTTTCTAGACTGGTGCATTAATCCAGGACTGCTAAATTATTTATCCAGTAAATTCTGAATGAACAGATCCCAGCGTAATGGAGATTATAAGAGAAGACAGAATAACTACAAATAGAAAAGTCCACTTAACCCCCAAGAAAATGAGTAGTGAGCTAATGGTAGTTGAAGTTGAAGAAAAAGGATTTATAAACTGGATCTTTCCACACACATAAACACACACTTCAATTCCGATATGACTGCCTCTCTTAAAAATATGTGATTATTTGTTTTCACCTAAAAAGTTTAACATTCAAGCCTAAGAAGAGTGAAGAAAAAAACCCAAATATAAAAAAACATGAAAACATGTAATTATCTGGAGATGATTACATTAAATTAAACCTAAGAAGAATAAGAAAAATCTTGCAAATTCATCCCATGCATAAGTAGCTTCAGAAAAAATGAGCCCTTTGTCTTCTTAAGTGAACAACAAATGAATAATGCACGCAGAGAGAGAGAGAGAGAGAGCTCTCACCCGTCTCCTCAAATTGATCTCTCTCTAGTTTCCCTCTTTCTTGAACTGTGAGAACATCCTAATGGGATATATATAATTTCAGTCACCTTGGAAGCACTGTGACTCAAATTGGTAGAAAATCCAAATTAAACTTTTGCCAAGGATTGGGTGCTGCAGTTGTCACTTCAGTCCAACTTCTGTCACTCCCAGTCACATTACCCTATGAAATACACCACAAGCACGACAGCATCTCATACTAACCTCTGTTTTTCTCTGCAGTCCTTCTCAAAATGAAAAGAGATTGCATTTTCAGAGAAACTGCGGAGGAAAGTGGATGCATTTGGGCTTGCTGTGTGTGTATGTGACCTGCAAAGAGGGGGAGCTGAGGGGAAAATTGCTTATACTATCAGACTTGGATCCTTTCTGAAGTGGATATGATCAGGTTGCTTGGGTCTTGAATTTGAGCTTCAGCCAAACTGCCATGTACAGCCCTATTTTTTATTTCTTTAAGGCAGATAATTTCTGTTAATTCATTTTTTATTTGTTTCTCTGCTAAGGAAGGCCTGCAAAATGACTCACAAGAAACAATGTAAAATGCAAACAACTAAATACAGAATGACACAATAACAAGACAATATACAAAAACATAAATATTGAAAGGTTCAAACCTAGACAATGTGTTGTCCATGAGATATGTTGTTGGACTGCAGCTTTCATCACCCCTACCATTCACGAGGAATGATGTGGGTTATAGTCTAACAACATCTGGAGGTCGGTATCAAAATGCTCTAGAAAATGGGGAAATCACAGCTGATTTTTTTAAAAGGGAAGATTGGTTTTCAGATCTTTAGTATTCATCTTCTAATTAATCAGTCCCCACCCCAATTGCTCAACAAAGGATTTTTTTTCACATTTCTAATCATTATCATGGATTGTTTGCAGTAAAACCATCAAAATCTGATATGTCTGCCTTCCATAAACCTATTTCAGATTTACAGTATGACCAAACATAATAATAGCCTAATTTTACAAACTCTGAGTGCTGTCAGAATTCAAAACCCACTTTCCTGAAGGTGAAAAATGTGAGCGTTCATTTTATAGCATCTCATTTTTAAACAGAAGGCACAGCATTAGTGTTCCTGACCATTTCTCTGTTTTCCTTCTCCCAGAGGCCAAGTTACTCCCGCCCTGACAATGAATGTAGTCAACTGAAAAAGTAATTATATCAGGAGGTTCCCTTTCTATTTTCATCTCTTGCAATCCCTGCAAATGAACATCTTATTCTGTGAAGCGTGAGATTTATCATAAATTAGACACAATGTTATCAGTAGTCATAAAATGACCTAATTTTTAAAAAGTCAGGTGCATTATGTGCCTTGCTGACTTCTACAATCATGGATTACTAGACAAGGAGTCTACAACAAGTGTAAAAAATGTATTTGCATTTCCCATTCAAATGGTATTAATCTTAACATTAAATGCCTTCATGGATATTCTAGGACACTCTATAAATTTACAATATCAGTATTATAAACACAGTCTTAAATTAGCTTCTCTTCTACCCCACCTCACCCCATCCCATCTCATGGATTGGTTCCAATTATTCTCCAAATCAGAGTTTCTCAGGCAATCCAGTGTGCCAGGGACTGACACTTTATTTGGTACATTGCTTCTTTCTTTTCTGGGAACCTGCCAGGGACTGGGTCTGATTTAGGGACCACAACTTTGAGTACCACTGCTTTATGCACAATGAAATAATCTCAAATTTGAATGCTCTCTCTCATCCCACACTCTCTAGTTCTTGTCCTCACAAAGTGATTTGCACCAGGGATATGAAGAATATTTACAACATTTGTCACTCTTGAAGACAGGCACTTTGATACTTTGAGACACCTGCCAAGAAATAACCAGCCTCAGTGAGATTTCTGTGCAAGAATGACACAAGGACTGCTTTTTAAAAACAACATTATTTTTTAATTTGTGCAAAAACACCTCTTCACAAAATTCCTTGTGAATCAGAAAGGACAGAACAATTAACCGTCTGATAAAAAGACTTGGAAAAAGGCTGAATGATTTAAACAAGTGATCTAAAACATAAGAATGTTCCTCAATTACCCTCACACCTTTTGTATTTTATGTTGTTGTACAATTTACATGTGTGTAATGCAAACACTGAAATAGTTAAAATATTTCCTATAACTTGGCTGCATCATTAATTAAAATGAAGACTAGTCAAGAAATCAGAAGACTGAGAATTCTCCCATGAAGCGGCCATGAAGAAATAAGATACGATCTTCAAGTGTACAAATATATAATTAAATACCAAAGTCAGAATCATCCAGATCATAGTATTTTCCATTTCTATATATAGGTGAGAAAGCTAGACACTGAAAAAAACTGACAAAAAACAAAACAAAACAAAAGAAAAAAAACATAATTTGAAATGTGGTGCTGGAGGAAAGGTCTATGGATACCATGGTCTCTCTCTCTCTCTGTCTTTTCTTTGCTAACGAAGGACTCATCCTTCAGGAAGGACTCATCCCATGTTTTCTACAAGAGCGTTGATGACTAAAAAGGTCGATCCTAAATAAACAAGTCTGGTTACAGAAAGCACAGCAGAAAGTCTCCTTGGGTGATGTTTCCAAGTTGTGGTTCTTTCTGCATTGTCGTTTCTCTTTGAGACTCATTCGGCGTGAGTTCTCAAAAGAGGCTGCAGCATTGTGGATAGTGCTTCTCCATGCCTCCCGATGTGAGGCCAGGGAAGACCATTGTTGGTGATCAATTTGGCCGAGCTTGAGATGTCGTTTCAGGGAGTCCTTGTATCTCTTCTTTGGGGCGCCCCACTTACGCTGACCTGTGGCGATTTCACCATAGAGTACTATTTTTGGGAGGTGGTGGTCCTCCATCCTAGAAACGTGCCCTGCTCAGCGCAGCTGCGTTTTCAGTAGCATGGCCTCAATGCTGGTGATCTCTGCTTGCTCAAGGACAGCAACATTCATCACATAGTCAGTCCAGTGTATATTTAGGATTGTGTATAGACAGTGCTGATGAAAGCGTTTGAGGAGTCGTAGATGTTGGCGATAGGTGACCCATGTTTCAGACCCATAGAGGAGAATGGACAGTACAATGGCTCTGTATGCACTGATTTTGGTGCTTCGCCTCAGGTGTTTTTTACTCCAAACTCTATTGTGAAGCCTTCCGAATGCACTATATGCCTTTGCTAATCTGTGATCGAACTCTTTTATCAATCTTGGCATCTGAGGA
This sequence comes from Urosaurus nigricauda, assembly GCA_034509955.1. NCBI lineage: Eukaryota > Metazoa > Chordata > Lepidosauria > Squamata > Phrynosomatidae > Urosaurus > Urosaurus nigricauda. Next base: position 26,788,082 of record JAOEGL010000004.1, on the reverse strand, counting down.
GATGATACTTCCCAGGTAGGTGAACTGCTGGATGGACTTAAGTACAGATTTGCCTATGGTGACGTGTGTGAGCCCTCAGATGTCTTAAGTTAAACAAGCTACCATCAGTATGGTAACATATTTAAATGCCGTCTTCTTCTTTGAGATCTGCTGTAGCCCTTTGGGGCATCATGCTGAAGAAGATTGTAAATAGAGTTGGAGTGAGAACACAACCTTGTTTCACACCATTAGTTATTAGAAAGGGCTCTGAGAGAGCATCACCGTATCTGACTTGACCGTGCTGGCCCTCATGTAGCAAGATGGAGGAATTTGGGGGGACATCCTAGTCGTTCCAGGATCTGCCACAGACACCATGGTCTACTAAAAAGACATATGAAGGGATCTTCAAACCAAGCCTGCATTCTCACTAGAAACAACGATGACTAAACTAAGGGTTTCTGTCATACTAAATATATCAGGTGGTCTATTGGAAAAGAAGATAATGCTTGGTAAAGTGTAAGGCAGCTCAGTCAAGGAAGCCATGCCTTTGAATCTGCAAGTGTTAGGCAGGGGCTGTTAATAACAGGGTGTCTTGGAGGTCTCCCATTCATAGGGTCACCATAAGTTGGAGTCAATTTGACAGCAAATAACAAAAAAAATATGAAAATTATTTAGGCAAATGTAAAACCTGAACAAAAAGGAAATTACAAAAAGATTTTTTTTTAAAGTGGTTTCTCAAGGATTTACATCCCTAGATGACACAAACATCTTCAAACAAGAGCTGGAAACCCATTTCAGATTATGGGGAGTTGGGAGTATTTAAGCTCATTTCTGCTCACTTGGAAGATAAATGGAATTAATTCTATGTTTTAGATCTTATATTACTTCCATAGCCCCAGAAAACATTACTTATATAACAACTCAGACAAACAAATCCAATACTGGGTGTGGAAAATGACATAAATGTCAGAAGCTCCAATGAATTATGCTGATGTGGTATAAGCATGCATGCAGAGAATGCCAATATATATTAACAATATATCTGGAATACTTGCCTATTTATAGCTAACTGGGCTTATTGATAATGTACCACTAGGTATCATTTTATACAAGTTTGGCAAATGAAATCCAAGGTTCAAATTAAATGTAACGAAAAAATGGGCTATGTTTTAGTAGTACAGGGGACCAAAGGCAAAAGGGTGAGACCAGAAGTATTGTCTTACTTTAACATATAAAGCCCCTGTAGACAGCAACTCTCTCTTTAAAAAGGTATTCCATTCTTTAGAATGGGGAAAATCCTGTCCAAAACCTGGCAAAACTCCAAACAATGACAAAATCATCTGGGGTAGCCCAGGGATGTGACCAGGTCACTGGGCTGGATATCCAGGAGAGCTGTGTTCAACACTGGTGCCTCCTATCACTGTTAAATACAATAGGATTCATTAACTGTCCAGTTTACACCTGCATACACTTTTCAAATGATTCAGCCCACTTGAGTGAAGTGCAGCAGTGAAGTGGGGTATGGTCTATGGTAGTAATCATGCTAGTAGTAATCATCTAGTGATGACCAGTTTAGATTTGAATAAAAAACATGACATGTAGGGAGGAGCTTCTAACAAATCATGGGCCATTTAGCTAGGGGAAATATATCCTGACAGCTGCACTATTTCACTAAAACAATACTGCCTAGTGATGGTGAACCTTTTAGACACCGAGTGCCCAAACTCAAAGGTGTATCTGCACGGAGTGTCACCCAATTCTAGGGGGATGGGACTTATGGGGACAGGACTTCTGCTTTCTAAGGTGGGACTTCCAGGGGTGGGACATCCCCAGGGACAGCTGATGGCCCGGGAAGAGGAGAAATAGTTGCATGCCTGTTCCTTCTCCTCCCTGGCCTCCATGTTCCCACAAAAATGTCTTTGTGTGCCATCCCTGCCACACGTGCCATAGGTTCACCACCATGGCACTAAGGGCTTTATTGCTCAAGGCAAGCAAATTACAATTACATTAGGATAATTACACCTCTGTATGGGACTTACCATGTGATACCATTTTTTTTCTGTTGTCCTCCTATGGAAGATTGTTTGAAGTGTGCTTCTTTTTAATAATACAAAAATAGTTATGACCTTGTTTTCCTGCTTCTCTTGTGCCACAATTTCACGTGAGTATGTGTATTTGTGCTTTTATGCTGAATTTGGGTGGTCAGGGACATGCTTTGGGTGGGAAAATATCAGTCCACATCATCAGGGGAGAGGGAGAAGGGGCAGATGGAACCCAGTAAGCTGAGCATCCAGGACAATCCATGGGGCAGGGGAGGAAGGAATCAAGCAGTGCCCGGTGTGTGTTTGCGGAGGGGGGGGGATAAGAAGATAGGGGGCTCAGTCTGCTGGCACAAGTCACTCCAGTGGAAGTAGGGGGAGGAAGAAAGGCGTGCATGATCTGGCCTGAGGGTAAGTGGTACACCCAGAGGGAGCATGGAAGGACTGAGGCAGCCTCCTGGAGATTCAGGAAGGTGAGGCACCTTTGTTTCCTCCAGGATCTCTGCCCAGCTGTCACCATCACACTTCATAGATCATCCCTGAAGCTCAGTCTCCTGAACACAGGACCCTGCTTCTCCCCCTTAGCACTCATGAATATTTAAAACTCAACAGCCATGAGAGACAATCTCTTGGTATGACACCATGGTGTTATAACATCCTTATACTCTCTCTCAGTTAAGATTACTTTTAATTAAATGTTTGGGTGTATGCATGTGCATGTGCACCAAACTAAGTAAAGGAGCAGTTCTGAGTGGTACTGGGTGGGCAGTGCCAAATGCTACCTGTGATAAGATTTTTCCAAGAATGAAGGCTCTAATGCCGAGAAGCTTAAGAATATGTGATAGAGAAGACAACAGTCTTGAGTAAGTAGCACTTTTGAAAACAACACTATTTTAACTGGAGAGGAGGCTTGTGCAACAAGGCTCTAAATTTCATATCAGATGAAAGTATCTTATTGCAAGAAGAGATGTATAATTGTGCATCCCATCATGCCTTCCTAGAAACATGTGCATTTGTTATCCATCTGAGATATACTCTCTAAGCAGGTGTGGCCAGCAGTCTTACAGTGGTCCCTAAACAATCATCCCTAAACCCTGGCTATATTAAGTAAGCATGAAAAGGGTTGGAGCCCAACAATTTCTGCAGAACCACAAGTTGGACAACCCCTGCTTTGACAGGATGATTTAACCACCCTTCCAGTGTCTCGTCTTAAAACAGGAATATGTGACTGAGTACTATAGCTCTTTCCCTAATGTTGGAGACACAGTATGTCAAGCCCTGCAAATGAACTAATTACCCTTTCCTGCAACTAACAAATGGCTCCTTTGCCTCAACCTGATAAATCTTTGCTTCACATGGTTAGTGTCTGTAAAACTTTGGCAACTTAATGATCCACCAGCTGAATAAATCACCCAGAAGGAACAAGGTGCTTAAGCCATACGTGACCTGGAACAGCTGGTACATTTTCCAAACCTTCAGACCCAGCTGTAAGCAGTCAAATATTCTAGTATTCATACTACTGGCACTTCACCCATGGCAGGACAGAGGAAGAAAGGGTTAGGAAGAGGACACAAGAATAGGGAATCAGTAGAAGTAATTTATTTCCTTGAAGGACTGTGCTGCCATTAAATCGCATGCAGCAGAGGGGTACAGAGGAATAGGCTTAATTAAAACTGATATGTAATGCATGAAGCAAATTCCTTCTAAAGGTTATTTTTGTTGTCATTATGTGTGTATATTATATGTGTATATTATATGTGTGAAATGCAAACTAAAAATTGCCATGAAATATACTTTCCAAACATGTTCAGGAGACGACAAAAATACTTTCCTGCCTTTGCCACTCAAATATATTTAAATTAAGTTAAAATTAAGGGAAAGCTGTATTTCAAAGTAAAATTAAGTAAAGTTCAAATTAGGTAAATGGAATAACTGTCTTTATGTAAACAGACAGGCAAGCTTCAGAAACTGTTGCTATGTTAGTATCCAAAGTGCTTGAGACCAGAAATGTTTTAGAGTTTGGATGTTTTTCAGATTTTGGAAGATAGAGAGAGATCTTGGGGATGGGACCTAAGTTGAACATTCATTTATGTTTTACATATACTTCATACACATAACTTGAAAGTAATTTTATAAAATGTTTTAAATAATTTTGTATATGAAACAGAGTTGGTGTACATTAAACCACCAGAAAGTAAAAGTTTCACTATCTAAGTCACCCATGAAAAAAGTTTCAGATTTTAGATTCATGTGCCTGAGTAAGGAAGCTTGCAACAACATGGGTTTTGTGTGTGCAGATAATAATAACTGTTGTGGACTCATCTGCAAATCTATTGTGAGAGTGAGTCAATTTAAGATTTTTTACTGTATATGATGACCACCCAGTTGACATCCTAGAGTGAAATTCATAAAGGCAATTAAAAATACCCTACTCCTGAAGTATACTCATTATTGTGAGCCTTTTGGCTGGAGTTCTCTCAACCTTGATCAATTTTTGTGACGTTCTTAGGTCATTAGTGTATATATACCTAGTAGGCAATAATAATTACTTGTTTAAAGTTGCCCTCTTCTTTAAATTAAGTAAGAAGTGATCAATATATCTAATATTGAAGGATACCAGTGAAGCCTTACACATATCTACTTAGAGATAAGCCCCCAAGCCCTTTTCGCCTTGAAATTGGTTTTAGGTAATTGGCACATGTGCAAAATATGCTAACTATGTTCTGAAACTGGACTTTTAAATGGGAATTAAGCCAAAGTGGAACTAATCTGGAAGGAAAGTAGAATTATTAAGAACTGTCAGTCAAGGAAGTATATCATGAAAATGTTTTATTTCTGCAAGCAGATTTCTATGTCTCCAGCAGTAAAGTAGGGTAATTACAATTGGCCCTCCATATCCACAGATTCAGTAATCCATGGCTTTAAAATATTCAAAAAATATAAATTCTGAAAAGCAAACCTTGATTTTGCCATTTTATATAAGGGACACCATTATACTAATATTTAATGGGCCTTCAGTATCCATGGATTTTGGTTTCTATGGAGGGTCCTGGAACTAAACCCAGGAGATACCAACAGCCCATTGTATTAAAAAGAATGTTTTCTACCCAAGTAGGTTTTCAATCTATATTTCCTATTTGAGTATGCAGGATTGCAGTAGCTGCTGCTAACAATTATCTTACAGATGATGCTGTCACTTTGTACATGCAGTTTTCTGCTGCATTCAGATGCTCTGCCAAAACTGAAGAAGCACACAAGATTTAAAAAATCTGGGAATAATAATAATAATAATTATTATTATTATTTGTATCCCGCCTCTCCCTATATTATAATATCTAAACTTCACATCCAATATATGTTGCTTTAAAGTTAATTAAAGATGCAGCCCAAATTATAATGTATTTTATTTATTTGCATTATATAGTATTTCATAAATGCCTGCAGAGCAACATCTGTATGTGCCTTCAAGTTACCTGTCAATTTATGGTTACTCTGTGAATTCCATAGGGTTCTCTTAGATGGGGAATACTAAAACAAACAAACAAACAAAAAAAATACTCAAGAGGTGGTTTTGCCAGTTCCTTATTCTGGAATATTTTCTGTTTTTGTCATTGTTACTTTTTCTCCTGTTGTTTATTGGGCATTGCATCCATCCCTTCCCATGGCTCCCCGCATCTCTCCCAATCTGATCCCTATCCGACCTCTCCCTATCTCCCAGCTTCCATTCTTCTGCTCACTCTGGAACTGTCGCTCTGCCGCTCCTAAAGCCACAGCAATTCATGATCTTTTTCTTTTTAGATCATTTAATCTCCTTGCCTTAACTGAAACCTGGCTCCCAGCCCATGATACTGCTACCTCTGCTGCCCTCTCTTTTCGTGGTCTTTCTTTCTCCCACACAAGCCTCTCCGAGGGTCAAGGAGGTGGGGTTGGTATCTTATTATCTAAGTCTTGCCAGTTTCAACCCCTTTCTCTTCCCCCTAGCTACTCTTTTTCTTCATTTGAGTATCATTCTATTAGACTCTTTTCTCCTTTGCAGCTCCGGGTTGCTGTCATTTATCGCCCTCCTGGTTCTGCTAACCAATTCCTCTCGGACTTTGAGTCATGGCTCATCTTTTTTCTCTCAGACTCAGTTCCCTCTCTGATTCTAGGTGAATTTAATATCTACCTTGATGATCCTAAGAATCCTTCAACATCTCGCTTTAGCTCCCTCTTAGCTTCTTTTGATCTTCAACCTCATTCCAACTCTCCAACCCATTCTTCTGGTCACTGCCTTGACCTAGTTTTTGCCACCAAGTGTGTCATCTCCGACTATTTGGCATCTGACTATCCATTGTCAGATCATCATCTAATTTCTTTTACTCTTACTTATATCCCACCTCCTCGTCATGTTGTTCAACGCACTTTTTGTAATCTTCAGTCTGTTAATTCTGATCACCTCAGTCAGACCTTGAATTCTTCTCTTTCTTCTCTAAATCTTGGGGACTTGCTTATGATGTTTGTCCACATTTTATTCCAAACCATGTCTTTAACCTCATACAGATGGAGAGTACTATCAGACATGAAATTCCTACCTGAGTCTATTCAAGATCTCGGAAGATTCACTTCCATTAACAATTAACAGAGATGGCCATCCATTTGGTGGAGATATAGCTATGAGTTTCTGGATTGGCAGGGGGATTGACTAGATGGTCCTTGGAAAGCCTAATCCAATTCACTAACTCTAATAATATATAGAGATTGGTCTAAGTGGAAATTCCAAAACCTCACAAATTATAATCAGCAATAAATAGAAATTAGAAGATGCTTTATTAAAATTGCAGCTGGTTATCAAAGTTGTTTTGACCAAGCATGGAATTAACCTAGCATCATCAGATTGTTGCGGTATTGTATTTTTCCTCTGCTTTTGGTATTGGCCATATTACTTGCTTTTGAAATTATTTTAGAGCCCATAGCTAACTCTTCCCAGTTTTACAGTTCATGTTTTAATTCAAGAACTTAAAAAAGAACCCAATAATCTTTATTAACAATTGCCCTTGGGAAAATGTAAAATGTAAAAATGTTTTCTGGTATTTGCATTTCAATGCAGAAGCAAAATGAAGCTCTTGGTAGATTGGCATATAAGGAAATCATGGGACTTACAGAAAGCATTTCAAAAATCACCTGAAATGCATGATGCCTTTCTGATGATAAGAGGATACAGTTTGATTATCTTCTATTGATTTTTTTCTTTCCATAAAGTGCTCTGCCCAGCAGTAAACACTTCAATTAATGCCACACATCTGTTATGAGATATAGGGAAAACAGCTGTCATAGTATAGTATTGTTGTCAAAATTCCCAACACAGTGAGCATTTTAACATCAAAACCACAAATCACTACTTTATAAGCAAATAAATGCAATATGACCAAACACATTGCCAACAATTGCATAAACATGTTGTACAAGCTATTTCAAAAGACAAGTAATTTAAAATATGTATTTTTTCAAAAATGAAATTGCTTTGTGGTCTTGCTGTATTGCCGCATGATATGAACACAAAATATAAAATTGATTTCAGGGAACACAAAAACACATGTGAGAAAAAATAAAGAGGGATGTCACATAAAATCAGATGGCATATAACTAAATTCAGGCATTTGGAAAACTCTCTTGAGACATTTTGCTAATCTTATGAAAGAACTGTCTTGATTTCTGTGAACTTCCTCAGATGTTTTGCCATAGGAGGGACCTTCAAAATTACTTTGAAATTTGCTTGCCTCAATTTTTTGATGGAAATTTTACTTAGAATAACCAGTTTCCAGGATGAATTGTCACCAGGCTTGCGTGTTTTCATTTACTGTTCCAGGCTTTGCTGGATGAGATTGACTATTTCAATCTGGCTTCAGGCCTGATTATGGGAGAACAGAGTTTTGGATGTCTTCATAGATTCCCTACATAGGGAACTGGACAGAATAGGTCCCTGTTGGTTCTGCTGGATCTCTCAGTGGCTTTTGATACCATTGGCCTTGGTATTCTCTGGGTTGCCTCTCTGGGATAGGACTCAGTGGCACTGTTTTACAGTGATTCAGATCCTTCTTGGAGGGGCAGATTCAGAAGGTGATGCTGGGGGATGTCTGCTTGATCCTGAAATGTTTTAATACATCTATGAAATAATTCATACATTTAAAAAAAGTTGTTCCCTCATACCCAGCTTTAGTCTAACTAGTAGGGTTCTTCAGATTCTTGGGATGCCTTATATCCCATCTTTCCCTCTAAATTCTTTTTGAGGAAAAATGGGATATAAATAAATAAATAAATAAACAAACAAACAAATAAATAAAATATTCACAGCAAACTGCAGTCCAAAAAACATCTGGCTCTCTACCAAAGTAATCAGTTCAAGGCTACAGCAATGTCTGATTTGGTATATCATTATTTTACATTGTCCTGACTCCCCCAAATGATCAAATAGGCTAGAAAGACTGCTGTGTGGGTGCTTTGTTAAAGAATTAAAGGGCTGAGACAAGACGGATGGCAAAATGCCACCCCTTTTTGCTGCACAGTGTTGCCGCAGCAACCAAAAGGTGTGGCACTGCTGCACAGCAAAACAGGAGCTGCCTAGAGCATTTCTTTTTTGCAATGTTGTAAGAGCTGTATCACAGCCCTTATGACACCGCTTCCTGTAGGAGACATGTAGGCGCTCAGATGCCCACACATCAACATGTCCCCCATGGCACCACCCGCATGTAGTGGGGCTCTGGAATGTGTGGTTGGTGTGCATGCCCGAGCCCTACTATTGTAGCTGCTCTGCCACAAAGAGCCCATGTGTATCATGCCAAAATCTCTCAAGTTCTCAAGGTCAATGGTGTAACACATTGGCGGCCTATAGGTGAAGCATGGGTGGTGGAGTGCCTCATCCTGCCACTTTAGAACAGCCTCCCCAATTGGGTCCAGCAAATCTTTATACAACTTCTGATTATCAGGTAAAAACTTTTTTTCTCCATAAAGCACTGCTGTTCTGGCTTAGATGTAATAATTTTTTTACATGCATTTTAGCTGTATTTCTACATAGAGAGATCTTGTAGCACCTTTGAGACTAAATGAAAGACAGAAATTGGCAGCATGAGCTTTTGTAGACTTCAGTCTGATTCCTCAGATGTAGTGGAGTGGAATCTAGGTACAGACATATATATGGCATTGGTATGTGAGGATGTCAATTCAAATTACAAATCTTTTGTGTATGGAAATGAAGTTGCAGGTCCAATTTTAACGATGGTCATTGGTGCACAAAGACATAGGAAACTGGTCTTCTTTAGCTGTATTTGTAAGAGATAAATGTTTTTGTATTTTTATTTATGGTGTTCTTTTTAAAAAAACACTATTGTTTTCTTTAGAACATTTAAATTAACAAAAAACCAGCCAAGACATTTTGAAAATAAAAGTATGCTCCAATACGTATTGGACATTCACTCATGGACTAGGAGTTTGCTATGTGCTTCTAATGGCCACTGAGTGCAGATGGGATAAAAGAAGAAAGGTTATGTAGGCAAGGTGGTGGTTGAATCTTGACTAATACTAACAGAAATGCACCCATGGAAGTTCATTGGTCCTACCATTTTCATTTCACTGACACATCTGTTGGGAACATGGCCTTCTCCATGGCTGCTCCAGGCTCTGGAAATTTTTTCCTACAGAGATTAGGATGACTCCCTCGATGTTCTCCATTCAATAACAAGTGATTGTTTTTTTAAAAAAAATACACTTGGAAACTAATTGCGAGGGCTTATAAGAGTGTGATGTTCAATTATTTTTATATTTTCCTTTATTAAATTGATTTGTTTTAAATACTTTTAATTTGGATGGATAGTATAATTGCACTTTAACAAACCTTTTGTACTTTTTAAAAGTATTTTATGTGCTTTCATCTATATATATATATTTAATTTCTCAGGTCCAGCTTAAAGAAAAAAGTGGAATATTCAGTAAATTTTAAATAATCCTCCTTCTCATTCCAGGTAGTTCTCCCATCCTATCTCATTTTGGGAGGGCTAAGGACCTCTCCTGAATGGCTTGGGCTGCAGACAGAACAAACAGAAAGTCTGTTTCTGCAAGTGTCACTTATTTCTCTTCAGGACCCATGCTTGTATGCCATTTATCACAAGCTGTGCTTTTTTGTGCCTTCTAAACCCCTGACCACCATAATACTATTAAAAGAGAAAATTTGAGAATTAAAATTAGGGTATACTTTTCATCTTATTTTTTCTATTCTTTTTTAAACCAATCCTAAATGTCACCTGAATATTTACTATCAGCATTATCATCATTTTTATTATTATGCTCATTTAAGGGACTCTTCCATTAATGGAATAAACATGCTTATTTCCCTGCTTACTGGTGCAACAACCTTTACTAAAATGGCCTATTTTCAATAACATCTTTTCCTGTTTGACATCTGCTAAGAGGGCCTATCATTAAAATTTATCAACTGTGGATTACTCCAGAGTGAAGGTTTAACAACTGCATCCAATGAGTATACTAAGCATTAGCAAAGCAAGCTTCTTCAGTTGTAATCCCTGTATCATAGGCTGCTGTAAAGAATAAAGAGTAAGGAACCTTTGGCTTTACCAGTTTTTTATACCACAACTCCTTACTACTGGTCATACTGGCTAGAGTTCCTGGGACTGGAGATCCAAAAGGGCTAAAGGCTTCCTACCCATCACTACTCTACAATAATAATTTCTGAATGCATTTGACATATAATCTTCCTGCAGATGTATATGCTAGGCATCAAAACAGAAGAAAGGACAAGGTATGATGCCGAAAGTATTTGCAGAGATTTTGGTTTCTCTCTCTAATGCGTCAATTAAGACCAAAGACTATTAGAGGTGGGCAGTGTTCTCATGCTGCTATCAAATACTGTCTTTGGAGAGCATTTTCTAAATGTTGTACACTGGAGATGGAGAATTAAGCTGATTGGAGGAAAATATTATTTGGTTCAGAGGCAATGGAGTCTCAGTTGCTTTACATTTCACATTTAAAATATAATGAGATGGTGATGATTAGCATAGTCTGGGATAAGGTACACCCTCTGGCATGGCTTATCTAAATTATCCAGTATGAATTTCAAAAATATTTTTAAGCACTGTGTTTGAGAGCCAAGCAGGATTGCTTCACTCTGAAATGTTTGTTGGAGTGTCCTCTGCTTGGGTCATGAACCTCTTAAGTGTCTCCTTGTTTGAAGGACCATGAAGTTGTGTATACTATGTACATGCCATATGAAGAGCCACTTAGGGAGCTGGATATGTTTAGCCTGGAGAAGAGATGGTTAAGAGGTGATATGATAGCCCTCTTTAAATATTTGAAGGGATGTCATATTGAGGAGGGAGCAAGCTTGTTTTCTGATGCTCCAGAGAATAGGACCTTGAACAGTGGATGCAAGCAACAGGAAAAGATATTCCACCTCAGCATTAGGAGGAACTTCCTGACAGTAAGGGCTGTTCGACAGTGGAATACACTCCCTTAGCATGTGGTGGAGTCTTCTTCTTTAGAGATCTTTAAACAGAGGATGGATTGCTGTCAGGGATACTTTGATGGAAAGTTCCTGCATGGCAGGGGGTTGGACTGGAGCCTTATCACACTTGATGAATCCCGCACAGAAATGGGATTTTAAAATAGAAAAAACCCACGCATGTGGGATGTTTTTCAGACTCCTTTGCGCCAATGAGCATCAACACAAAAGTAAAGTAAATGGAAAGTTGACAAAAATGACATCTTTTTACTTTCCAAAAGTTCCTGAAAGTAAAAAAGGTGTTTTTTTCCCCTCAACTTTTCATTTACTTTATTTTCGTGTTATTGCTCTTTGGAAGAAATGTAATCTGAAACCAGGTTTTTTATATCACAACTCCTTACCAGTTTGTGGGTTTGCATTTGCAGGTTTTTTTTCTACCTTTAAATCCCGTTTCTGCCCGGGATTTGTCAAGTGTGATAAGGTCCTATGATTCTATGCTCTATGCCAATGGTTCCTTGTTTTCAGAAGAATATGTATGTAAATACACATTCACATGCCTAGCCCCATCCACATCAATGTAAATGTGCAGGACTGAATGACATTGCTGTGTATACAAGTAACATCTACACTGGAATGTACATATGGACGTTTGATGTAGGCTTGTGGTTCCTGCAAATGATATATTTCCAGAAAGGCTATTGCCTTGTGTGTTCTTCTTTAATCAGACAAAGAAGCAAAGATAAAGGGTGTCAAGGATGAGTAAAAGGACCATCTTATCCTACCATGAATAACCATCAAGCTACATTAACAGTGTCATTTGATATCACATTATTTTTTTGCAAATTCCTATTTAAATGTTTAACTTGGGTGTTGATTTTTTTTCACGTGCCCTATCCTCAAGTCCTGGGAGCTGTAGTCCAAAAAAAGTAACTTTTCCTAATTTTGTTCTATAAGTTGCTCAGACTATCTTCAAAGAAAACAGATAAACTAACTACTGTGCTAAGCCCAACCCAATCATAATACATAATCAAAATAATGGCTGTATTAAATATTTACTATACCTCATCCTTCTATTTTGCTTTCTTTACTCATCTATAATTATGATATAAAAAGAGGATTAAATGTAACTGGCAAGGAATTATAAAGATTTTCTTATTTTGAGGAAAGGCAACCAGGGCAACTAATATGAAAGGCTGTTTAGGGCTCAAGGAAGCAGTTATTAAAATCAGATTTATGTGCTGTAAACTGCTCACAGTTCCATCCCTCGAGTGTGAAATTAGCAACTGAGAAAAGATTTCACAGGACTTAATCTGAGTGCCACCCTGTTGCAAAAGAATTTGCAGTTTTTCATTTCTATGCCAAATGCTTCGTATCTTCAAGCTGCTGGAGTTATTGATGCAAAGCAGCAGATAATCAGAACTGCATAATGTTAAAGGGGAAAAAAAAACATTTTATACTGTGCATCAACATCTTTGCTCTTCACCATCTCTTTTTCTAATTTTGTAGTTTGTGCAAGATTATATCAGAAATGAACTGCTATGTCATATATTTGCATTTTATAAATATATTTAGGTTTCATGAAATTTCAAAAAGGAAACTCCTTGATTCAAGGACTAGAAAATACCTACTGCTTTATACAAAATTATTTGCTCCATGCTCTCTCCAAAATGGAGGACCATGCTGCCATTAAAAAAAAGGTTTATGTGTTCTTTTGTAGTACAAAATTTTGTTCATGGCTGAATTTTGACTCTGGGATCAGCAATGAAGAAAGGCAGTTGGGAATCACTGAGTGATTTATTAGAGGTAACATATTTACTATAGTTGCCATAAAAAGTTGAAATTTGTAGTATGAAAACTGTAGTAACTGAGAAGTTAAGCACAGGATATTTTAATGATGTTCATTTACAAATGAAGAGGTGGGCCAAGTCCAGTCCTCCAGATGTTCTTGAACTGCAACTTCAAAGAGCATATCTAGCACAAACAATGGTAAGGAATGCAGGAAGCTGCAGTTTGGAATGTATATGTTTCCCACCCATGTCCTCACAAGTGGAGTAGCTAATACCCCAGAGGACAAGATCAAAATTCAAGATGACCTTAATAGATTAGGAAGCTGTGCCATAGCTAATAAAATGAATTTCAACACACAGAAATGTAAGGTACTGCACTTAGGGTGGAAAAATGAAATGCATCGATATAGGAATGGAGGGGGGGGGGTGTCACCTGGCTGAACAAGACTACATGTGAAAGGGATCTATAATAATAATAAAATGTATTTTTATCCCACCCCTCTGCACAACAAGGAACTAGGAGTCCTAGCAGACCACAAATGGAACATAAGTCAACAGTGTGGTGCGGCAACTAAAAAGGCCAATGCGATTTTAGGCTGCATCAATAGAAATATAGTGTCTAGATCAACAGAAGTAATAATGCCACTTTATTTGGCTTTAGTCAAGCCTCACCTGGAATACTGTGCCCAGTTCTGGGCACCACAGTTCAAAAAGGTTGTTGATAAGCTGAAGCATGTCCAGAGGAGGGCGACTAAATGGTGAAGTATCTGGAAACCATGCCTTATTGACAGAAAGAGCTGTCTGACAGTTGAACACACCGTTGGAGTGAGGTGGAGTTTCCTTCTTTAGAGGTCTTTAAACAGAGGCTGGATTGCCGTCTCTCAGTGGTGCTTCGATTGTGAGTTCCTGCATCACAGGGAATTGGACTGGGTGGCCCTTGTAGTCTCTTCCAACTCTATGATTCTATGAACAGTTAGCAAGAAAAGAAAGAAATGCAATAGCTTGAAGGGATATAGATTCTGCCTTCACATACATGAACTAGCTTAATAGTAAAGGAGAGGATATTTCCTTTTCATATCCTCCAACTGTTATGGTTTGATGAAGGCAGTCCTGAATAATTGTCTGCCATCCCACTTTTTCCTCACTCTCCCCTTTGATCCTAGATTGCTTCTATTGCTGCAAACAGATTTCAAAGTGCAAACGTTGTCACTTAACTTAAGAGGTGAGAGTTGAGAAGGGGATTGAATCTTGTCCTTCCCAGTAGGGGCATGCCCTTTACAGCCAGTTATGTACTTTGTACTTTCAGAAAAATAATAACCCACAGTTAGCCCTCAATATCTGCAGGGGATCTGTTCCGGAACTCCCGCCCCCCCCCCCCCCGGATACCAAAATTGCCAAAATTTGCGGATGCTTAAGTCCCATTAACCCTAATGGTAATGTGGCCATTGCACCACCAATGGGGGCAATGGGACTGAAGCCCTCTCTCCCGCCCTCCTTCCCAGGCTTCTGCCCTGGGCTCGGCTTTGGGGGTGGAGGCTGGAGCCCCCTCAGAGAGAAGGACCCAGAGCCAGCCCTGAGGATTGGGTCTTGGAGCCTGGAGGTTCCACCCTGGTTGACGGGGCTCCTGCCTTCACATCTGAACTGCCCCAAAGCCAAACCTGGGGAAGATGCCTTGCAGGGGGAGGCGGGGGGGGGGGGAAGGAAGGAAGGAAGGAAGGAAGGAAGGAAGGAATAGTTCAGTCCCATTGTCTCCAATGGCAGTGTGGCTGCGTGCATGCTAAGCCATTGGGGAGAGTGTGGGCTTGCTGTCTGCAGATGCTCAAATCCGCAGATGGCAAGTCCACGTACACCGACGTCCCACTGTATACTTCTCTACAAAGAGTCCTATGAGATGCTTCTATTGCTGCACAAATTGTCTTGTTTTTCTCTACTTACACAACATTAACTGTGGAGTACTTCAGATTTCAGTTTTGTACAAGTATGAATTGGCAGGAAAGGGAAAACCAACATGAACACCTTTATGCTATAAAGATTCATATCCCATCACTGGACTATTTTGTTCCATTTTACTCAGGACTTCTCAGATCAAGCAAGATAGCACTACCTTATATCCTATTTTAACCATTGACCATCACTGAAAGAACAAAAGGATTATTTGTTGTGTTAACCTCATATTATTTAAGCAGCACTGTATCACTTGTCAGAGAGTTCCACCACGTCCCTTAGAAGTCATTTGTCCAGCTGCTTACACCATGGGCCAATACTGCCATCATCTCATTATGCTGGAAATTACAATCGTGTTGGATATTTTCAGTTCAGTGAAGCAAAGTAATCACTCTTTTTATTCTTAGAATTAAAATAAAATAAAATACAGAAGTTAAAGCATACCCGTATCTTATGATACACTCTAAAAAAAAAGGGGGGGGGTATTTGACTATTAAAAAAAAAAAACTTTCTCCACTTCTGCTGTGATATTGAACAGTTGGTTCAAACGTGTATTTAAAAAAACAAGTAAATCTTGTTGGGTCTTTTTCTTATTTTTTTCTTTTTTGCTTAACCCATGCTTAGGACTGTGTTGGTAAACTTAATGAGATTTAATGATTAGAAATGCCAAAACAAGAGGTTGTCATTATTCTGTGTTATTAACGAAGAGAGAAATTGTTAGATATTCTCTATACAATGCAATGAAAGGTAAAAATAGGGCAAATACTCTGTCTTTGCAGTGACCAGACCCAAAGCAAGAACTATAAACATGTACAGAAAATTATGCTGTGCTACTTGCAGTTTTCTCAGCCACAATTCCTCCTCCCACCTCAGCACAAGGAACATTCTGACATGAAAAGACAGAAGGAGACCCAAAGGGACCACCACCAAGTATGAAATCCTGTTAAACCTTTAACAATACCAAACCTAACAGACCCTGACAGGATAAGCTCATAAACTGGAAGGAAGGAGCTTGGGGGTGGTGGTGACTGAGGAATTAGCTGCATGGTACCAGAAGTCCATTTCACCCATTTGGTATAAATAATTCCCTGTTCTGATGGAAGGCTGACAAAAGAAGTTCCCATTTAGAAATCTGTTCTAGCTAATAAAGTAGAAACTATTTAGACAGGGGACTTAAAATTCCTGCTGGACACAGGAGGTATTATTTAGTATTTTTTAATGCAAATGTTTAGGTAAATTAAAAGAAAATGAAAAAAACAAACTGAACTACATTGAATAGTTTTTATCGTTAAAATTAAGAAATATGCAGTTTAAGGATGCAGCAAAAGCCAAATTAGACACGCTGGTCTAAATCCCACTGTTATTCTCTGTTTGCATCTACACAATATAAATGTAATGTGGTTTGACAAGACTTAAGTGTTATAGCTCCATCCTACAGAGTTCTGGGATTTGTAATTTTACAAGGTCTTTTAGCCTTCTTTGCCAACATGTACTAGTACTTCACAAAACCACAAATCCCAGGATTCTGAAGGATGAAGCCATGACAGTTAAAGTGATGTCAAACTGCATTATTTCTACAATGTAGATGCAACTTCAGCCAAAGTAAATCCACTGAATCAATGGGGACCTAGTAAATCAACACTTAAGTAATTTCCACTGATCTAATAAATATACTCTAGTTCAAACTAACAATTGGAATTAGGCTAATGGACCTTAACTTTGACTAAGCTTCCATGATTGTACTACAATCTTGAAGCTTAATTTATGTAAAAGTAGAGGGAGCCCGTGTGGCAAAGTGGTTTGAGTATTGGACCACAACTCTGGAGACCAGGGTTGATTCCTGCTAGCCCATGAAAACCACTGGTTGGCCTTGGACAAGTCACATACTCTCAGCCTCAGAGGACCTTCCCTTCACTAGAAGTCATTAAGGTCTGGTGTGTGTGTGTTTGTGTGTGTGTATAACTTCATGACTGGGTATTTCTCCAGGGTGCTAATAAAACTGTCTGCTTGATCCAACACAGAAAATTTTCCATTTGGTACCCTCAGTTTGAAAGCCAGTGTTTTGTAGGGATTTCAGCACTGGACAAAGCCTCTGAAGACCAGGGTTCAAATTCCCACTCAGCTTTGGAAGCTCACTAGGTGACCGTGGGCAAGACATACTCAATTAGTCTCAGTAAATTCCTGCTGAACAAATCTTGCCAAGAAAATCCTACGATAGGTTTGCCTTAGGATCACCATAAATCAGAAACAACTTGAAGGTACACAACTACCTTTGGATTTCCTATTACCTTATTGACTTTACTAGTGACCCTTATAGAACATATTTCAAAGTGTATATTTCTAAAGTATGCCCTCCTTGTATCTTGAGAGTAGATTTTATATGGCCTCTGTGGAATGGTGTTTTTATTCCTGTTGAAATGATGAAGTGTAATATACTACACATTGTGTCTTCTATTGTCCTTTTTGTAACAACATAAGTGGGAGATTTCTGAGCCTGATTACTGTAAGATTCTCAAGATCCAGAGAAAAATTTATGAACTATTTATTGGCAGATCGACCCACCCCCTTTATATTAATTTATATTAATTTATATTAATATATAAATTTATAAAATTTATATTAAGGTCACACACAGAAGTAAGGAAACCAGGGAACGTTCTGTGAGCGGCTTGCAGCTACAGAATCGCTTTGAATCTCTCTCTGTTGTCAGAGATGATGAGGAAAAGCAGCAGGGACAGACATCAGGGACAGAGCAGGAGAGCCTGAGAGTATCACGAAAAGGAACAGCCACTGCTAAGCCTCGGAGGAGGCGCGTGGTCGTGGTGGGGGACTCCTTGCTGAGGGGTACAGAAGCAGTGGTTTGTGGGCCTGACAAGATGTCTCGGGAGGTGTGTTGTCTCCCTGGGGCAAAGATCCATCATGTGACGGAGAGGCTGACAAGACTTGTCAAGCCTACTGACCGTTATCCCCTTCTTTTGGTTCATGTGGGAACCAATGATACTGCAAGGCACAGCCTTCAGATTATCAAAAGGGATTATGAGGCTCTGGGAAGGAAGCTGAAAGAGATGGATGCACAGGTTGTCATCTCATCTCTTCTCCCGGTGGAAGGGCATGGTCCAGGAAGGGAGAGGAAAATAGCAGAGGTAAATAACTGGCTCCGTAGATGGTGCTGCCAAGAACAGTTTGGATTCTTGGATCATGGGCTGCGGTTCCATGAGGAGGGACTTCTGGCAAGGGATGGACTGCATCTCACGCCAGTTGGCAAAAACGTTTTTGCCAACAGTCTGAAGAATCTGATCAGGAGGGCTTTAAACTGAGTTATGTGGGGGAGGGAGACAGCATTCTGGAAGGCAAAAGGGATGGAGAGAATAGTCCAAGTGGCATAGAGGGAACAAGGCAAACAGTGCAAGGACCCAACAGTAGGAGGCAAAAAAATGTGCAAAAGCAGCAAGTAAAGAGGACACATGGTCTTAAATGCCTCTCCACTAATGCACAGAGTATGGGAAATAAGCAGGATGAACTTGAACTCCTAGCACAACAAGGGAAATATGATATAATAGGCATCACTGAAACCTGGTGGGATGAGTCTCATGATTGGAATGTAGAAATAGAGGGGTATTGTCCGGGAAAGCTGCCAACACGTGGCTGATAAAGGAGTCTTTAATAAACACAATAAAATGGAAACAAAATACCAGTAATTGCTGGCCGTCGTCAAATACAAAGTCCGCAAGGCAAAAGGCAAATTCAATGAGTGTTCCAAGGTCGAGGGTTATCACAGACAGAGATTCCAAAGCCGTTCCAAAGGTCGCAGGTAATGAATAGTCTGAAGTCAAGCCGAGAGTCAAGAGCTTTCGCCGGGAAACCAAGATAAGCTTTGACAAAAGTTTGTCTTCCCTGATCTCTTATATAGGCCCCAGCTCCTCCCCTCACAGCTGTTTTAACTTGGCTTTCTCTAACAATCTCCGAGAGCGTCTCAGCCCCTCCCGATCTGCTCTCCTTTGAGTAAAGGAAGGGATTTCTGTCTCTTGCTCCTGTGTCTCTTCCAGGCCTGCAACCTCTGCTGTGGAAAGGCTTTCCTCTGAGGAGACCCCAGGCTGCTGAGGTAGGGGCTGTGCCTCCCTGTGTCCCATAGAACTAGGTCCAGGTTCACCCAAGTCTCCAGGATCTAGCAGCACCATGCTAGGACCTGACCCAGCATACTCTTCCTCAGAATCCTCCATGTCCTCCACCTGGCTGTCCCTGACAGGTATAACCTTTTTAAGAGAAACAGGCCAAGCAGGAAAGGAGGAGGAATAGCATTATATGTCAGGGATATTTACACCAGTGAAGAGATGCAGGAAGTCAATACTGGAAGCCAGGTGGAGAGCATCTGGATAAAAATTAAAGGAGAGGGAAATAACAGGGGTGTTACTGTGGGAGTCTACTACAGACCCCCGACTCAGGCAGAGGAATTGGATGATGCCTTTCTAGAACAGATAATCACATACTCAGAAAAGAGAGATGTAGTAGTGATGGGTGACTTCAACTATCCTGATATTTGCTGGAAGTCAAACTCAGCCAAATCCTCAAGGTCTAGTAAATTCCTCACTTGCCTGGAAGACAATTTCATTGTCCAAAAGGTGGAAGAGGCAACAAGGGGATCAGCCATCTTAGATCTTATCTTAATCAACAGGGAAGACCTAGTTGATGGGGTGCAAGTGGTTGGATCCTTAGGTGGAAGTGACCATGTTCTCCTGGAGTTTGTAATACAGTGGAAGGGAGAAGCTAGGCATAGTCAGACACGCACTCTAGACTTTAGGAGAGCTAATTTCAATAAACTTAGAGAAATACTGGGAGTGATCCCATGGTCAGGAATACTAAAAGAAAAGGGAGTTCAAGACGGATGGGAGTTTCTCAAAAGGGAGATATTGAAGGCACAATTTCAAACAGTTCCAATGAGGAAGAAAAATGGAAGATGTCTCAAGAAGCCAGGATGGATGACTAAGGAACTTTCAAATGAGCTAAGTTTTAAATGGAACATGTATAAGAAATGGAAAAACGGAGAAATCACGAAAGAGGAATTCAAACAAATAGCCAACACATGTAGGGGTAAAGTCAGAAAAGCTAAAGCGCAGAATGAACTCAGCCTTGCTAGAGAGGTTAAGAACAATAAAAAGGGCTTTTTTGGATATGTCCGCAGCAAAAGGAAGAAGAAGGAAACAGTGGGGCCACTGCGTGCAGAAGATGGCAAAATACTAACAGGGGACAGAGAAAAGGCAGAATTACTCAACATCTTCTTTGCTTCAGTCTTCTCAGAAAAGGCAAAGGGTGCTCAACCTAAGGATAATGGAGACAGAATAGAGGAAATTCAGCACAGAATAAGTAAAGAGGTAGTACAGGAATACCTGGTTAACCTAAATGAATATAAATCTCCAGGACCAGATGAACTACATCCTAGAGTATTAAAAGAACTGGCAAATGTAATATCAGAGCCATTGGCAATAATCTTTGAGAACTCATGGAGAACAGGAGAAGTCCCAGCAGACTGGAGGAGGGCAAACGTTGTCCCCATCTTCAAAAAGGGGAAAAAAGAGGATCCCAACAATTATCGTCCAGTTAGTCTGACATCAATTCCAGGAAAGGTTCTAGAGCAGATCATTAAGCAGAGAGTCTGTGAACACTTAGAGGCCAATGCCATAATCACAAAAAGCCAACATGGGTTTCAGAGAAACAAGTCATGCCAAACGAACCTGATCTCTTTTTTTGATAAAATTACCAGCTTGGTAGATGAAGGGAATGCTGTGGATATAGTATACCTCGATTTCAGTAAGGCCTTTGACAAGGTTCCCCATGACATTCTTGCAAACAAGCTTGCAAAATGTGGGATAGACAAGTTAACTGTTACATTGATTTGTAATTGGTTGACTGGCCGAACTCAAAGGGTGCTCAACAATGGCTCCTTTTCATCCTGGAGAGAAGTGACCAGTGGGGTCCCACAGGGCTCTGTCCTGGGCCCAGTCCTATTCAATATCTTTATTAACGATTTGGATGACAGAATTGGGGGCATACTTATCAAATTTGAAGATGACACTAAACTGGGAGGAGTAGCTAATACCCCAGAGGACAGGATCAAAATTCAAAATGACCTGAATAGACTAGAAAGCTGGGCCAGTGCTAACAAAATGAAATTCAATGCGGAGAAATGTAAGGTTCTGAACTTAGGGCGGAAAAATGAAATGCACAGATATAGGATGGGGGACACCTGGCTGAATGAGACCACATGTGAAAGGGATCTAGGAGTCCAAGTAGACCATAAGCTGAACATGAGTCAACAGTGTGATGCGGCAGCTAAAAAAGCCAATGCAATTTTAGGCTGCATCAATAGAAGTATAGTTTCTAGATCAAGGGAAGTTATAGTGCCACTCTATTCTGCTTTGGTCAGGCCCCACCTGGAATACTGTGTCCAGTTCTGGGCACCACATTTCAAAAAAGATGTGGAGAAACTGGAGCATGTCCAAAGGAGGGCAACTAAGATGGTGAAGGGTCTGGAAACCTTGCCCTATGAAGAACGCCTTAGGGAGCTGGGGATGTTTAGCCTGGAGAAGAGAAGGTTAAGAGGTGATATGATAGCCCTGTTTAAATATTTGAAGGGATGTCATATTGAGGAGGGAGCAAGCTTGTTTTCTCCTGCTGCAGAGACTAGAACGGGGAACAATGGATGCAAACTGCAGGAAAAGAGATTCCACCTCAACATTAGGAGGAACTTCCTGACAGTAAGGGCTGTTCGACAGTGGAACACACTCCCTCGGAGTGTAGTGGAGTCTCCTTCCTTAGGGGGCCTTAAGCAGAGGCTGGATGGCCATCTGTCAGGGATGCTTTAACTTGGAGTTCCTGCATGGCAGGGGGTTGGACTGGATGGCCCTTGTGGTCTCTTCCAACTCTATGATTCTATGAATTATCACATTATTATTTTTACTTTGGCCAAACTATAGACTAGCTAAAGGCAATGAGGCAGGACAGATACAAAGGAGGTTGAGCAGGAACTATATCACAAAGTCCGAGTTGGCTAGGATTCCTCCCTCTGAGATACTATCCCTATCAGCACAATCAACTCAGTTGTATGAAATTAATATGGCAATACTAAGAAGTGACAGCTTCTGGAAGCCAAATCAAAGACTATGAAGGCTTTCTTGCTATGTGATAGTATGCCAAGATCTTGTTTTCTTCCTCCCACTGCAGCCTTCTTTGGTGCCAAAAACCTGCTCCAGAGAGTTATGTACCAAGGCCTCTAACTATAGTCACTAACACTGTACTCTTATCTCAGCCTTGATCTCAAAACTACATCAAAGTGATAACTTAATATTTTGTTTGTGCACAAACTTCATGGTATAAAGTGATCAAACTAGGAAGTTTCTATTTTTAACCACAGTTTCCTGTGGTTATGGTTAGCTTCAGAATATGCTAGGCAACAACATTGACTTCAAACCATGATTTAGGATCCTGTCTTGTTTCAAAAATGTTAACCATAGTTTCCCAATTCTGATGACACTGGAAACTATAATTAAATATATAAATATTTAAAGACTTCCTAGTTTAATCACAATTTGTATTAGTCAAAGTATCATGCACATCTTGGCTTAATAAGTTAAAATACATACATCCCAACACATCTATATGTTAACATTTCCATAAAAAGCTTAGTTTATATTTCCTACACTGTGAGAAAAAGACAAAAGACGATATGCTTAAATTCACTAATGAGGCAGACTGTTTGCAAAACACAATGAATATGAATAGCCTAGCAAATACTGTATAATATATTGACATTTTGGCATCTACCCAGCTATTTTTTTACTGTTTGCACAGAAGACAACATGACATCAAAACAGCATAAAACAGGGTGGCATGTATCATCAGGACAGACTTGATGCCTGGTATCCAAGATACATTAACATGCTGATAAGTTACTTGTTTCCCTGCTGTGAGAACTGGTTGCTGCATTTGATTCTTTGGTTTAAGGCAAGCTAAATTAAAACTGCAATGACCCATATTGTGCTTCAGCTAATGACCCAGTTAACCTCTGGTTAATTTTTTGTCTCCTGGTGTCCTGGGAACAGGGAGATGTTTACTTCAGTTGTGACAAACCTTTAGAAATGAGCCATTGGCATTTCTTATTCTGAAGCTGTGTGTTTTAATAGAAATTAGCTAATGAACCATAGGGGTCTGAAGAAGTTGCTGAATGCCAATGAGGGGCTTTTTTCCCTCCTGTTCTTCTCTACCCTTATTTACATGACTTAAGCTTTTTTCTTTTAATTTCTTTTCTCCCCCCTCCTTTTGTTTCTTGATTATTGATCTGTCTCCTGGGGAGGAAACAAACCATTTGTCTTGTGGGTAGGGCATTGCTGTTGGCAGTTTTCCAGCTTCTTCACCAGATTGAAATACAAATTATACCAAAGACATACAGATGGGTGTTGGCAGGGAAGGTTGCAGCCATAAAGCACTTTTCATCCCTGACATAACTGGTATGAAAACAAACATTCATATAATTGTAGGATAATAACATTGCCCTTGGTGGAGGAAAAGGTCTGGTTGTACAGACTAATGTAACTCAGTGGGAATAGGAAATTGCTCCAAGTGACATGTAGCTTGACTCTCCTTCAGGAAATGACAGCGCATCTGATAATGGGCACACAAGGGATGAAAGGAGGGTGCTGGATACATGCTTGCTTCTCTTCAGAGTTTTGTCAGCCATGGATTATGGCGGGGGGCTGGAACAAGATGGCAGCCCCCTCCTTTTCCAGCACAATCTTGAGCACTCCAACACATTCTTCACTCTTCCCTTTGCTCTTCTCCATGGTACATCCACTCTCCCACAAATTTTCTCCCCTCCCCCCATTGCTTTCTTTGCTGTCGTCTGTAGAAATCATAATTCCCCCCCACCTTCCCCCCCTTTTTCCCTCTGTTCTTTCACATTCACAGGTATGAAGCATCCCAGCCCCTGAGATATGCTTCCTACTGCTGTCGCAGGAAGAGGTCTCTGGTGATGTAATTAAGCAAGAGGCATTAAAAAGCACCAAAATTACTCTGTGCATGTCATTCAAATTAAGTTTTCCAAGCTCTGCATTGAACTGAAAAGCACACTTTTGCCCAGGTCTTAAAAAAACCTAAACTCAAACATTTGGAAGCACATTATCTGAAGATGCCAGCCACAGATGCTGGTGAAACATCAGGAATAAACTCTTCTAGAACATGGCAACATAGCCTGAAAACCCCACAAAAAACTATTTGGAAGCACTGTTTTCAAGAACACATGGAAGTTGTTGTCTAACTAGTTTTCCAAGGAGTTTATCACATGGGAGGAATTTCTTTCAATTTTGAAAGAAATGAAAGTGGAGCCAGTTCAGAAATGAGTGAATTCGCTAGTTCAGCGAATTTACGTGATTGCGTATTGACGCTGCATCGTGTTCGGAATAACTTCCCATTGCCCGAAATTGCCTGAAATTGGATGTGATAGTTTCTCATGCAATAACGTGAAACTCCACAATTACATTTGGAAGGACTTCCATTGCCTGAAAATGTATGTGGTAGTCTCTCACGCTATAACGTGAAACCCCATGATTGCGTTCAGACTGCCACTGGATTATGCTTCCAATTTCTGTCGCCTGATAAACTCCCAAGCCTTTAACAGAAACAGTCTACATGGACACCCCAAGGCATCCTACAGCATAAGGATAGAAGGGCTCCTGGCTTAGAGAACTGGGATCCTTACACTTCTTCCCCTGACTCCAAGCACTCTATTGTTTCTTTTTTTGCCACCTCCTCTACTCTCTTCACTCTTCCCTCCAGAGCTCTCTCTTTGAAAAGGCAACTTTCCAACCCCCTAGTAATGTGCCAGATCAAATAGTATTTTGTCATTTACCAGGATCTCTATTTAATATTCCAAATACTCGGATACTTTGGATACAAGTACTTGGATACTTTGGAAATCTTGATTTAAAAACCAGTTATCTGTATTTGGGTATTATTAATAATAATAATAATAATAATAATAATAATAATGTTTTATTTCTATTTCCCACCTCTCCCATTGGATCGAAGCGGGATTCCAACAAGTTATTAAAATACAGTCACACAGAATCAACATTCTAAAATTATCTTAAAACCGTTATCTTAAAACCATTATGCAAACAATTATAAGTCCAATACAATACAATCCTTAGACCTAATCAGTTGCTATCATTCTTCCATTATTGATCTGATTCTGATTAGATCTTTAATAGTCCATTATAGTAGATCGAGTGGGTAGGCCCGCCGGAAGAGATCCGTCTTAAGTGCCTTCTTGAAGGCAGCTAAGGTGTTAATAAGCCGGATCTCTTCCGGCAAGTTGTTCCAAAGTTTCAGGGCTACAGCCGAGAATGCCCTGTGGGAAGTCATCATCAGTCTAGTGTTGTTAAATTCCAATAAGTTCTTCCCTGAAGTTCTGAGAGTGTGGGGCGGATTGTGTAGGGAGAGGTGTTCCTTCAGGTAACCTGGGCCCAAGCCATACAGGGCTTTAAAGGTAAGGACCAACACTTTGTATTGCACCCGGAAGCTAATTGGTAGTCAGTGTAAGGATTTTAGAATAGGGGTAATATGATCTGTCCTTGATGCTCCTGTAAGTAACCTGGCTGCCGTGTTCTGGATCAACTGAAGCTTCCGGACTTGGTACAAAGGTAGCCCCATGTAGAGTGTGTTTCAGTAATCTAATCCAGAGGTTACCTGTGCATGTATCAATGTTTCAAAGTCCTCTTTGCCCATGTAGGGGCGCAGCTGGCGTATCAGCCAAAGTTGATACCACGCACTCCTAGCTGTTGCCTCCACCTGAGAGGTCAGCTGGAGGGATGAGTCCAGGAGTATGCCCAGACTGCTAACTTTGTCCTTTAGGGGAAGTGTAACCCCGTCCAGGACAGGTTGACAAATCTCCATCCCTGGGCTAGGGGAACCTATCACAAGCACCTCTGTTTTCTCTGCATTCAGCCTGAGTTTGTTTTCCTTCATCCAGCCCATTACTGACTCCAAGCAGGCATTCAGAGAGAAGATGCCATCCTTGGTCACTGCAAAAGTTGGAGACAATGGGGCTTTCTAGATTGGCAGGAAAGTGTGACATGAAGTTGCCTTTTCCTTAATGCTTAGCAGCTGCACCACAGCCTTTAGATGGAGCTGCGCTGTTCCGCAGTTTTTAAAAAAGAAGCTGGGAAAACCGGCACCTTTTTAAAGGCGCTTCTTCTCCCCTAAAACGCAAAAAAAGCTTTTTCATGGCACACTTTCCCTTTTTCTCATCTAAAAGCTAGAGTTTCATGCAGCCATGACCACACTTCTTTTTGCCAATCTAGAAAGCCCTATAGAGAAATATATTTGAGTGTCATCGGCATATTGATAACACTGCGCCCCATGTCTCCGGATGAACTCTCCCAGCGGCTTCGTGTAAATGTTAAATAGCATGGGAGACAGAATGTTGCTCTGAGGGACACCAGATGTCAACCCTCTTTTACAAGAGCAGCTGTCTCCCAGCTTCACCATCTGGAATCTGCCTGAAAGGTAGGAATGGAACCACTGGAGAACAGTGGCCCCAATTCCCATCCTCCTCAGGCGTTCCAGAATGCTGCTGAGATGTTCAAGAGCACCAAAAGGGTCACACTTCCCCTACTGATGCCCAGACGGAGATCATCAACCAAGGCGACCATGGCCATCTCGACTCTGTATCCCCTCCTGAAGCCGCTTTGAATTGGGTCTAGATAGTAGGCTTTGTCCAAGATAGCTTGGAGTTGGAAGGCAACTGCTCTCTCAATCACCTTGCCCAGGAATGGTAGCAATGAGACCGGCCTGTAGTTATTTCTTATCAAGGGATCCAGGGAGGGCTTTTTAAGAAGTGGTTTAACTACAGCTTGCTTCAGTGCAGATGGAAATTTGCCCTCCCTGAGAGATGCGTTGATGACAAGTTGAAGCAATGTCACCACTGCATCCCCTCCTTGGGCGGTCAACCGAGATGGGCAGGGATCGAGGGGGCATGTTGTCTTCCTTAAACTTCCAAGGAGCCTGTCCACTTCCTCAGTACTTACAAACTCAAAGTGATCCAGTCTAACCAAGTCCACGGAGTCATTGGACACCTCTTCTATAGTTTCTGTGTTAATGCTGGCGTCTTGATCGGCCCTTATCTGAGAAATTTTATTTGCAAAAAAGTCATTAAAAGCATCACAGCAGGCATTTGTTGGTTCTAATAGTGGATTCGGTGTGGGAGGGGGCCAAATTAAGTCTTTAACCACCCTGAAAAGCTCTGCTGGATGTGACTCTGCAGACACAATACGTGCAGCATAGAAAGAATTCTTTGCTGCATCGATTATCACTCCATTGGACCTTAGTAGGTTTTCCAGGAGTGTCTCGTCACTTAGGTATTGGTGTTGGCGCCAGCGGCGCTCTAGTCTCGCATCTCACTTCATCCTCCAAAGATCGTGAATATACCATGGTTTTTTATTAGAAGCGAGTTGGAGAGGACGCTCGGAAGTGATGCTGTTTATTGCCCTGGCGAGGTCAGTGTTCCAGGTATTAACCAGGGCATCAACAGAATCACCGTCATCCCCAACCATATCCCTCTGGGGATTTTTGAAACCTTTTGGGTTCCAACAACCTTTGAGGGTGGACCATCTTAATAGGTCCTCCACCCCCAAGGTGGATATGGGTAGTGGCCATTAATTTTAGCTTGACCAGGAAATGATCTGTCCATGACAGGACAGTAGTGCTAACAACTTCTGCGCACGGAGTTTCCTGATCTGTGCAAAAGGCCACATCGAGTGTATTACTGGCACAATGTGTCATCCCTGAGATCAATTGGGACAGGCCCATGGTAGTCATGGTATGTGGGGGTGCTATGCATGGGAAAAGATATTATAGTTCATTAGCATAATTTATTTTATTTTTATTTATAGGCAGTGTCTCTCCCTATATACTGCCTGAGAATTAACAGTTGCATCCCCACTGCAGAAATACACTAGGATGACACCATTTTAATTGCCATGGCTCAGTGCTATGGAATTCCAGGATTTGTAGTTTGCTGTGGCACCAGAAATCTCTGACAGAGAAGGCAAAACTACATTTCCCAGAATTCCATAGCATTGAGCCATGGCAGTAAAAACAATGTCAACCTGGGTGATTTTTTGAAGTGTAGATGCAACCTAAGTCTGTTCTCTGTGTCCCAGAAGTGGTGGCAATACACTGTGGGAGGGCATGGGGCAAGGTCTTCTCTGCTATGGCACCCCCATTATAGAACACCTTCCACTCCTAAGCATGATTAGTGCAAGCTCTGATGTAATTTCAATACCAAGTCAAAACATGGCTTTTTATTAAGGACTTTGTAACTAATCAATTTTATCCAATTTGCACATATGCTATGGTTTGAATTAATTTAAATTGTTTTAACTGATTTTATATGGTCTTGATTTAAGTGAGAAATTATTTAATATGCTTTTAGTCATTAAATTATCATTTTAAATTATTCCAAAATTATTTATTTTATGCTGCCATGAGATCCTTGCATAGAGGGCAGAATAGAAATAGTTAAAGAAATATCACATTTATAATCTGCTCTTCAGTGCAGAGCAATCCTAGAATGGATCAAGATGTGGAGTGTCCTGCTTACAGTACTTGTGAAAAACAGTGGGAGGAATCAGGTGGCCCTCCAGATGATTTTGGACTGCAGCTTCTAGAATACCTCACTACTGGCTAAGCCAGCTAGGGCTGCAATATCTGGAGTCCTATCACATCTCATGGGCTACATGAGTCTAGACCTGAACTGTCTAGCATTTATGGTTATGTATATTGTCCTGTTATTGTTTTGTCCCCTGTGTAGTTGTTTGTCTTGAATTTTGTCATGTTTGCAATGAATCATTTTGTGAGCCTTCCTTGGCGGAAAAGCAAGAAATAAACCTGCCCTGCCTTGGCATACAGAAAGTAAAATCAAGAAGAGGCACTCTATTATATTTGAAAGGTCATGGTGTATAAGAGAATAAAGAGCAAGGCTGTGTATGTGATTTGGGTAAGGCCCAAATTTCAAAGCAGATCACCTTGATTCTATCCAATCTGGAATGGATCCATATTACATCATGCAAGACAGATCCCCAAGAATCCCATCTCAAGTATAAAGGCTAGTACTTTGCCAATACAAGTTCTTAGCCTATATTGTAGACAAATTATTAAATATTCTGCTGGAACCCTAGCTCCTTTTTTATTCCAATTATAGTTTTATAGACACACTGATTAATCAGGAGACTCAGCTGAGAAATGTGGCTTAGGGAACACTGTGTTATTTATAACAATAAATAATTCATTTGCTAAATTTAACAAAAGATTCCAATGGGAAAGAATCAGTTTGTTACCACAGTAAAATGTGTTCCAGTATATGCTTGCTTTTTAGGCTATGCCTCAAAATATACTAAGTGTTTTAAGATTGCTTCAACATGCATATGTTGGCTGTTAATTTTTAAAAAGCAGTTATAAAAATATGGCATGTAGCATCCTCTTCTTTATCCATTAACACTAATAATTTAATTCTTTAGAGAAATGGAGCAAGTAATATTGTTTGACAACATTGCTCACCAGTGCTACTGTATTGGGCATCTCCATGTTTCTGGTGAATGAGCCCTTGCTATTGTTGGCTGAGGTCTAGGCTTTCTCAGTCCATGAAGAAAAGGATGGGATGAAGCCCAACCCTCCTCCTGAGCTCCAGAGCTGCAATTTACTTTGACTTAACACATGCATACAGCAGTAACAGGCCTCCATCTTTCACTTGCAGATAGGAGAGAACATAGCCTGGACAGTTATTTCCGCCTATCCCTACCCTGGCAAGATGGCAACTTTCCGTTACCCAAATACTCTCCATCCTCTCTGTGATGAGGAATATTTTCCCTGGGAGAGGTTTTGGCTTGGAACACAAACATTTCTTGGTGCACTGTGATGGTGGTGGATGGAAATTACCCCTGGCTCATTTTGTTTTTTTTTTTTCATCTTCTCACATCTCTGAAAACTACTGTTTTCCATTAAGAACTGTGCTAACAGATTATCTGTCTTGTCCAGAATTCTGTTTATATTACTGTGGTAATATACTAGAGCTCTATGCATCTGAGGAAGCAGGCTCAAATCTATGGAGATTATTACACACAGATGGGATAAGGACAGGCTCACTCCCCTGTTCTTATCCTGCCTTTGACTGTGATCCTGCGAAAGGCTTTCAGATCGCTGTGCTATTGTCCTGTCATTGAAGTGGCATTGCATTAATGCACACTCCCATTAGTGCAAAATGCCAGGCAATGCCACTTCAATGATGGGATCTGTGCAATGTCTTCCATGTGATCGCGGTCAATCGTGCTTTCTGGACAGGATAATGACAGGATAAGCATGATGCCATATGAAAAATCTTCTCTCTTCTCGTGATTGCACTATAAGAATGGGAAGAGGATGGGACAAGGACATTTCATCCCCTGTCTGATAATCTCCCATGAAAACTCATGCTTCCAGCCTCTTTCTTTCAGTTAGTCTCAAAAGTGCTACAAGATACTTTTACATACAGACTGAACTCTTGTTATTTGGCTTATAAAATTTTGATTCATGTGTGTGTATCTGAATCCAAAACTTGAAAATTGTTATTTTATAGACTAATGAAGTAGCACACAGTTTCTAAGTGCACCCAAGATCCTTAAGTCTTTAGTTTTTCCTCTTGAATGGAATCTGAATCTCCAAATGTAGTCTTATTTGTCTTGATGCTTAACTTGTACTTAGGACAATCGGCAAGGGGGGCGGGCAGGAAAAACTTCATTTTACCACCCTATCTGTTTAACTTGCATGCTGAGATTGAGGATGGAGACATGAAAACTGGAGGAAGGAACATCATTAATTTAAGGTATGGAGATAACACCATAGTACAAGCAAAGAATGACAAAGATTTGGAACAGTTACTGAAGGCAGTCAAGGAAGAAAGTGCAAAAGCAAGTTGACATTTCAACATTTAAGAAAACAAAAATAATGACCACAGAAGATTTACATAACTTTAAATTAGACAATGAAGACATTGAAATAGTTCCAAATTTTCCATACCTTGACCCAGTTATTGATCAGAACAGATTGCAGTCAAGAAAGCAGAAGACCTGGACTTGGAAAAGGGATTTTTTTGGGGGGGGGGGGGGGAGGGGAGAGGGATTAAAACAAACAAACAAACAAACCAATAACTCAAAAATGATTTATATTTATTTTTTGTTTAAACCTATTTTCAACGTTGATGTGTAGTACTACACTAATTTTGGGCTAAATCAGAAAATTAAGTGTCAAAATGCTATGATTCTGGAGACTAGGGATAAAATCCCTGCTTTGCCATGAAGGCCACTGAGTGGCCTTGGGCAAGTCACTCTCTCTCAGCTTCAGAGGATGGCAATGGGGAGAAACATGGTGAGAAAAACCCATGATAAGTTCAAACAGACAAACTACATCAGAACAATCAATTTTATTACACCTGAAGGTTAAATCTCACAGTACACACCCAACCACACATCTGTCCTGAATACACGTGATCTCATTTGATTTCCAAAGCTAAGCAGGTCTTCCTTGATTAGTACTTTGGTGGGTGATTACCAGGGATCTTCAGGTAGGGCCAGGAAAGAATCTGGTCTGAAACATTCACAAGACAATTCTGCTACTCACAGTTGACATAACTGGATTTTAGATAGTCCAATCCAATTGTAGGCAGTTTCCTATGTTCTATTATACAAGGGTGGCTCAGTAGGATTTTATCTATATTCTCCCTTGCCCTTCTGTCTCAGACAGTCCTCACATGGCTGTGCTATATTTCTGCACTCATCTATATTGAAAGAAATGGAGTACAGCATGTTATTTTTGTTTTACGTTATATTATTAATATTACACCAGTTACTGTAGGCTATATACAGTTCAGAGGAAGACAATTGCAAACCACCTGTGACTATTCCTTGCCTTAAAATGCTGTAAATTTAATGGAACCACCATAAGTTGACAGGTAGTGTGAATACAGATAGGCATACATTATTATTTACATTTCTTCATTTCTGTATTGAGCTTACGGTGATATATATATATATATATATATATATATCAAAGAGACCACAAGGGCCATCCAGTCCAACCCCTGCTATGCAGGAACTCCCAATCAAAGCATCCCTGACAGATGGCTATTCAGCCTCTGCTTAAAGACCCCTAAAGAAGGAGACTCCACCACTCTCCGAGGGAGTGTGTTCCATTGTTGAACAGCCCTTACTGTCAGGAAGTTCCTCCTAATGTTGAGGTGGAATCTCTTTTCCTGCAGTTTGCATCCATTGTTCCGCATCCTAGTCCCTGGAGCAGCAGAAAACAAGCTTGCTTGCTCCCTCCTCAATATGACATCCCTTCAAATATTTGAACAGGGCTATCATATCACGTCTTAACCTTCTCTTCTCCAGGCTAAACATCCCCAGCTCCCTAAGTTGTTCCTCATAGGGCATGGTTTCCAGACCCTTCACTATCTTAGTTGCCCTCCTTTGGACATGCTCCAGTTTCTCCACATCTTTTTGAATTGTGGTGCCCAAAACTGGACACAGTATTCCAGGTGGGGCCTGACCAAAGCCGAATAGAGTGGCACTATTACTTCTCATGATCTAGACACTATACTTTTATTGATGCAGCCTAAAATTGCATTAGCCTTTTTAGCTGCTGCATCACATTGTTGACTCATGTTCAATTTATGGTCTACTTGGACTCCTAGATCCCTTTCACATGTGGTCTCGTTCAGCTAGGTGTTTGTATATGTATGTATGTAGTTTTTGTCTGCCTTTTAGCCTTAAAATAATACTGTCAGGTGTTTTAAGCTGAGGGATAATCACTGGTCTTAAGGTTACTCAATCGGCCCCAGGGTTTTATAGAAAAATGAGAATCCAAGTCCAGAGATCTCTGAAAAAGTGTTAGTA
Organism: Urosaurus nigricauda; assembly: GCA_034509955.1. Lineage (NCBI taxonomy): Eukaryota > Metazoa > Chordata > Lepidosauria > Squamata > Phrynosomatidae > Urosaurus > Urosaurus nigricauda. The sequence goes on along the minus strand of JAOEGL010000004.1, from coordinate 26,754,871 downwards.
ATACTGATCTTTTTCCTACTCTTTTTTTTTTGGGGGGGGGGGATTTTTGAACTGTGTTGTTGTCAGTCCCACACCAACACCCCAATGCAGGAATGCAGAACCAGTGACCCTTCTGATATGGGATTAAAACTCACACCTGACCACTGCTGAGGATGACTGTAAAGAAATAAATTCAAGTCACACCTTGACAACTACAAGTTTCTCACCAATACACCACATTCACCACTGCAACTGAAGCTGGCTTGTTGAAGTATTTGTTTTAAAGATGTTTACCCTGTCTTTTAATGAAGTTGTTCCCAAGACCATTTTAACCATATAGAATCATAGAATCATAGATTTGGAAGAGACCACAAGGGCCATTCAGTCCAACCCCCTGCCATGCAGGAACTCACAATCAAAATACAAAGTAGTGTAATAAAAAGGACTGTCCAGAGGCTCTTACTCCTCTGGCTGGCTATGCAAAGGATAGTGTCCTTCCCTGAGATTCTGAACTCTCAGGGCAGCTATCCTCTTTTGGTGCATAGAAGGGGAAAACCAATTTTCTTGGGAATTAAGAAATGTAATATTCTAAAGGTATTTTTCCCCTCTGGCAGATAATAGAGAAATAGAGACCCTTGGTATTTACTGTGGTTTAGTTCCAGGGCACTCTACCCCATGAATACCAAAATCTGTGGATGCTCAAGCTCCATTATATACTGTGGGTGTAGTAAAATGGTGTTCCTTAGATGAAATGGCAGTATCAAGGTTTGCTTTTTGCATTAAAAAATATTTTCAAGACATGGATGGTTGGACTCCATGGATGCAGAATCCATGGATACAGAGGGCTATATGTACAAACGCCTTTCCCCACACTTCTCCTGACCCTGAGCAACTAATTTTTATCATGCTAAATCTGTGTTTGTTGCAAATATGGCCTGATTGTCATGTTACAATAAGCCAGATGATGTTACAGAGAATCCTAGTTTACCATGACAAAGCAAGTGTGTGGCCATATGTGCCTGATCATTGTTGCTTGACTCTTTTGCCAGGGGAACTGATTAAACAAACCATGGACCTTCTGTCCAGGGTTTATTTAACATGAAATCTGAACTAGAAATTATGGCTGGTATCTTTTTTTTGTTAAGTCTTACAACTTTGGCTTATTTGACTTAACACTTTTAGAACTGATTCACAGGACTCTGCTGTTTTTATTTCAAATAACAAAAATAACAAACAAAGTCCCCACCCCCATAACCCCTGAGATCCCAATGTTTTCATCCACTAAGTCCTGGCAATTTTACCCTCTGCTCTTCACCTTCATCTACTTATAAGCAGAGAATGTGTGACACCATATGGAATATTTTCAGGAAAGATTCAGGAAGGAATCGAAGTAGCCCAGGGAGTGACATACATGATGATTTAAACAGCCCAAAACATACGCTTGGACAGTCTGGTTTTGATGGTCTCTGTGGCCAAGTTATAAAACATTGCCTCTCCCCTCTTGTCACCCCCTCTCCCCTCTTGTCATCCCTACATGGGTTTAATAGTTTCAGCCATGCCCATCAAAATATCTAGCCCACTGAAGTAAATATCGGGTAGAAAGAAGTGAGTGAGTGGGGGAAGAAGGAGAGAGGCAGAGAGGAGGAACTATTGGGATTGGTGGTTAACTTCCCACTTAATTATCCAAATGCCTAAAATGCTAATTTACCTCATAGTGGGCTAGGAGCGTTCTCAGAATGGTGTGAAACAGGAGCGGCCACTTCTGGTCCCATCTGCTCCTTTTTTGTACCATTTTGAGAACATTCCTGACCCACAATGCGATAATCTTAATGGTGTGAGCAATAATACTGAAGGAGTACAAAGAGGTTCACTATCACTTAACCCAAATAATAATATACAATATTATATATTAAATGATAATATACAATACTGTATATCAAATAATATACAATAAAAATAGTATACAATAGAAACAAGGATGAAATCAATTGCAGTGAATGAAAAGTGATTCACATAGCAACTTGCACCCACAGAAACTCAAAAAACCTCCATACAGACCACACAAACAAAGCACTATGTGACTCCCTCTACACAACAAATTACTCCTTGACACCTCACCCCCATCTCATCCAATCCATTCATTTCAGGCCAGGCCTCAGTTTTTTCTTCTTTTGCATTCTTTTCCATTTACTTGTCTTCCTCGCCTTTTTATTTATTCTATTTCCTCTTGGCTTCAGAATTTTTATTTCTCTCCATCCTCCTAAAGAAGGTCATGATTCAGCAGATAGACTATTTTTAACTAGGAACAGAGCCATGTGATACATTTGCTTCAACCCTAGCCTCCCCTCCCTCCTGAGGCCTTCTTGTTTTACTGAGTCTGGCAGAAGACTGCCTCTGCCTGTCATTATGACTTCTAACAACCTAAAATTAATTAGCTATTTGATTCAATCAATTAATGTCAACATTAGTTTGGAAATATAGTGAGTTAAGCCACATTAGGAGGTAAATCTAATGGATGGATAATTGATCAACTTAATTAATTAGTTATTTTAAAGCTCTGCTTACCAGCCCATTAGTCTTACTCTATTGCTAAATTTACTCAGGTGGGGTCATTAGTGGGAGAATTTGTCACATTCAAAATGGGTTGTGGCCACCCATTCTAGTAAATTTTATTTGTAGAACAGTTGTGAAGTCTTGCTCTTAGCTTAGATTCATCATCCTAAACATTACTAGTACTAGTTTGCACAACTCCTAAGAAACAATTGTTTAATTCCATTGAGCTAGCACCTTCCTATACTAAAGCAAAATAAGCATAAAGATTTTAAAGAAATTTTACTATTATGGTATTTTAAAAGTAGGGTTCTGAACTGCTTGGATTAGAGATTAATAATGTATATGTCTCTCACACACATAAGTGATGAATGCATGATTCATGAAGGATATAAATGGCAGGTTCTATTTAAAGCTTTCCTGTGGTCATGAAAGGAACACTAAAGCAGCGTCTGCACCCCTGGTATTCCAAAGGCTAGTTCAATATTGGCTGCTTGCAGATACTAGAAACGACCTGCAGCACACTTCTAGTACAATAAATACATGTCTACTGAGAAGAGAGTCCTACAGAGTTCAAATGTTTATAGGACTGCAGCATTCATTGGCCATGCATAAATGAGTAATGCTGACACAATCTCACAGTTGGGAGTTTACACAGGATTTCAATCTTCCAGTTGCATTAAAGCATCAACAGAAGGTAAAGAAAATGGATAAGGCATATGGCAAAAAAAAGCAAGAAGTCTTTTTTAAAAAAGAAGAAGAGGAGGAAAGAAACATACAAGTGCAATAAAGATTAAAATCATCATCAGATGTCCATCCCTGGATGCCCTTAAAGTTGGGTGGGTGATGACAGGGACAGACCTTTTCTATAGTGTTGCTCCACTTATTCAGTAACCTGCATCAAATAATCCTGTTTGGCACCAAGTTTCAGCCATCATGTCAAAACTGTTTTATTTCCCAAAATTTCATGGTACAGAGATTTTTGCATTTTACTGCTTCTGGCTGTTTTTATGTGCTGTTTTTATATGTTGGTTCTTTTTTTATTGAGGCATTATCTTCATTATTATTGTTTTGTTTTATGACAGGAGACAACTTGAAGTTTCCTTAAAATGAAAGAAAGGGGGGGAATGTAATAAATACATACAGCAAATTTATAGCCATGCCTCCTCTTTGAATATCTAGGTTCTCTTTCATATCTTAAACCAAAGCAGAGGTGCTGCCAGATAAGGAAGGCAAGATGGAAATGGAAGATTCTATAGAACCTCTTCCTGTGAAATATTCTACATCTATAAAGAAAAGTGAATTTTCAGAAATATCATGAAGCAGTATTACACCATAGAACTTCTCTATCCTTGATGTACTGGAAATCTATACCGCATAACATATTATTACAACAAGATCAATACAGCTATTTTATACTTTTTGATAATCCCGGGGCTACTTTACATTTTCCAGATGGAGGGAAAAAAATCAAACTCATATTCAGAATGTTATATTTGCTTGATGATGCCCCAATTAACTCTGTAATAGAAGTTCCAATGGCCCATAGTTTCAAGACACCCAAAAAATTTGTTCATTTTAGTTCAAGTTTTTGTTTTAATTCAGTATCTTGTCAGATAGTTCTCCAGAGCAGAATTATAACTTTTTCAAGCCAGACTTTGAAGAGCCTCAAAATAAATTTCTGCTTGCCTATAATGTGAAGATCCAATCTTCTGGGATATGCAGTGATGTTGAGAGTATAAAATGAAAAATTCAGCAGCCTGAAAAATGAGCACCCAACATGCTTTTGTTGTTGTTGTTATCTTTATATGAGCTATTGCATTATTTGCTTGCCTGCACTACATCATTCTTGGTATTCATAGCTAGGTTATTATAGAGAGATATGAACTCAGTTCAGTTGGCTGCTAAAAATATTTTGGATTTGCCGTTTCTCCCAAATTTTCACTTTTCTAAGAAAATAAATTCATAAAGCATGTTTCATTGGGATTACAGTGGGCCCCTAGTATCTGCTGAGGTTTAGTGCCAGGACCCCCCCACGGATACCAAAATCCAAGGATGCTCAAGTCCCATTAAATACAATTTCATAATAAAATGGTGTCACTTACATAAAATAACAAAATCAAGGTTTGCTTTTTAGAATATATATATATACATATCAACCTGTGGATAGCTGAATTCATTAATAAAGAATCTGTGGATGCAGCGGGCCACCTGCATTTCTTTAGTAAAATTATAGAGAATGATTTTGTTTCTCTGTGAATGTACAACATCTAGTGCTCTTATTCAGTTTTAGAAAGATCTTCCTTTAAAAAAATGCTTCCATAATTACAATATAGGTCCAGACTATCCAAAGGACCATATCTTCCGATTTCAATCCTTATTGTCCTCTTGGATGGTTTGAGGGCATGAACTGCAGCCATCTTGATAAATGTAAAGCAATATGGGCCTGGACTGAACAACAATTTTAAAACCTCTGAGTTCCATTACTGAAGGAAAGTGTGGTATATATGCACTAAATACACAAACGCGAAAACACACCCCTGTGTGTACATTCTGTATGCCTACTGCTGCTCCTTGCAGTTCATGACCTTTTGTTCCCAATGTTTTATAAAGCAAATTACCCGCACCTCATCCTCTACCTCCCATCTACCACTAAATAATACTTCGGATATCTGGCAAAGTGGGCTCTAGTTCATAAAAACAAATAAAATAATGCCACAAGATCTTTTGCTCAATTCGAAGGTTGTGTTCTCCAGTTTAGGATTCCTGAGCCTAGTTGGCTGGATTTGAGAACATGAACACAAGAAGCTGGAGCCTGAAGTGCCTAGGCAAAGCAGTTGGAGGAAGAATGCTCAGTTCCCAACCTGTCAGGTTCAGACAATCCAGAGGTTTGTACTACCTGTCAGTCACATGGAACAGTACTACCCCTAGTCCAGAAATCCAAAGAAGAGTGCTACTATTCATTTTAAAAAATGGTTCTGAGAGTGTGGAAGTAATTAGTTTGTTAACTCATCTGATTTTTCTAATGGCTTGGTTTAGCTTTCAAAATTTTCTCATTAAAGCCAGAGATAACTCCATGCCATAACATGTTAGTTAATTCTATAATGTTGAAATATGTTAGCATGGATGGGTCTTCCTCCAGCAAATTTAGTAAGAAGGAAAGGCCTAACAAAAAGGCACCACATGGAGGGAATACATGACATGGCTCTGTTGCTAAGCAGGCTATACTGCTTTCTGTATCTTTGTTGTCTTGAATAGCAAAACACAGATGGTTCTGGGAATCCTGAAAAATAATGTTCAAAAGCAACTGAACAGCTGGGATTGGGAAGTAATGAAAGAAAAAGGGCAAGGAAGAAAAAATTAATCCTGGTAAGTGGAATGACTAGGTTTTTTGTTTTGTTTTTTGTTTTGCTTAGTCCTCACACAACATAATCCTTACAAAATGGCAAGTCCTTTAGGCCTGAAACATTGTCCTTCTCAAAGACTAGGTGAGGATTCAATTATCTACCGACCAGGACTGGAGAAAGTGCAGCCTATAGAGACAATGGCCTGATCTAGATTGGCAAAAAGAAATGTGTTCATGGCTGCATGAAACTCTAGCCTTTAGATGAAAAAAAGGGAAAGTGTGCCATGAAAATGCTTTTTTGGCGTTTTAAGGGAGAAGAAGTGCCTTTAAAAAAGTGCTGGTTTTCCCAGCTTCTTTTTTAAAAACTGCAGAACAGTGCAGCTCCATCTAAAGGCTGTGGTGCAGCTGCTAAGCATTAAGGAAAAGGCAACTTCATGTCACACTTTCCTGCCAATCTAGAAAGCCCCAATGTTGAGGCTCCTGAAGTCTCCAAAGCCCCAACAAACTCTGAAATTTACCTCAAGCTCCTGAAATTTGGCTGTTAATGCCCTATAACCTTGAAGACCGTGCATACTGTTAAATGCAACCTTATTGCCTAAAAATCAGCTGAAATTAAACTGGAAGTGATATGACATCTCTGCCAGCCAAAGTGCAGTCTATGGGAGCAGTACAGGCTGACCAAAACCTGGGCTGTCCTCATGTCTACTCAGAAATAAGTCCTATTGAATCCCTTTTAACGCTTTAGTGTATTTATTATTATTTACACAGTGCTGAGCACTTGGATAATGAAGTAGAAAGCTTTCCTCAATCCTCCCCTTTCCTTCCCTCCCTTGAGCCACTATTCTCTTCCACTTCTGTTTTTCATCCCATCCCATGCCCCTGAATGGAATACACACATTGAAATGTTTGGTAAAGTTGGAGCTAGGAGCAAAAATAAAATAAAATACAGGTTCATTTACTGCTAACCTAACAAAGACTGTCCTTTCTTTGGGGAAATAACCTACTCAAAAGGAAGTCTAGTTAACTTAAATGAACCAAACTTGTGTTCTACCACTGAACTTTCCAGGTCATGTTTCTTGATAGAGAGTGGGGAAATAACATAATGCTGTGATTCATTTGTTTGGAAAAATGTTCTGCATGTGCTTAGAGGCACTCAACATTCTCCACACTTGATTCACTGACTGATCAGTGTCCTAACTGTAATCAACATTTTGTTCCTTTCTAATCTTTAACACCCCTCCTTATTAAGCTTTAATAAGTAAGATGTCTGAAGAGCAAGTAAAGAGGGTACATGTTGGGCAGGTTGTAAAATGAGATCCCTTAATTTAGGCCAACTTTTCCCAACCTGAAGTTTGTAGACATGTCATAATCTCACCATCCATTCCCTGCAATAGAAAGAAAAGGCACAGGCCCAAACCCACTTCAGTTTTTTTATCTCCATCCTCACCATCATACTACTCATGCTTGTTGTTCGCAAATTTATGAGCTGGTGTCTTTTTTTTTAATGCATGGAGGCTATTGAACCTGCATAATACAGGTTCTAAATACAGGTTCTAAGTTCTAAATGGAGAGTTCCACGAGCAGAGGAGGCTCCCTACTACAGAATTTGCATCTAAGCTAGTGACCATCATTGAGCAGGGTGACTTGAAGGCACACAAACACACTTCTGTTTGCTCAAATCAACCCCGACTCAAGGCAACCCTGTGGATGAGAATCTCCAAGACCCCCTTGCTCTGCTTAAATCCTTCTTCTTAGGAAAATTCAGGCTTGTAACCTCCCTAATTGAGTCTCTTCATCTATCATGTGGTCTTCCTCTCTTTCTACTATCTTTAACCTTTTCTAGCATTATTGTCTTTCCTAATGAGTCATGCCTTCTCATGGTATGTCCAGAGTAAGCCAGCCTCAGTTAGATCATCTTGGCTTCCTGGGAGAGTTCAGCCTTTATCTGTTTAAGGACCCATTTGTTCATCTTTTTAATATTACAAATCCCTGAAAATAATTAAACATCAGCAACCTTTTCTTTATCAATTTATGTTTGCAATTTTGCAAATTTCTGAATTTTTGAAGAGAGGCTATATGATATATAGTACATAAATTAAGGGAACTTATGAGTGTTCCCATTCTTCCCTGAAGTTAAAAGTCAACACTGAAAATTGTTTTACAGTCTGTTCACCTGTGCAATATCTGTATCACAGAGTGGCTTGACTATATGTGCAATCTGACTACCCAGAAGGTTTTTTTCCTTGCCCAGGAAACAGTTAATACTGTGTTTCCCTGAAAATAAGACAGTGTCTTATATTAATTTTGGTTCCCAAAGATGCGCTAGGTCTTATTTCCAGGGAATGTCTTATTTTTCTGTGAAGAAGAATTCGCATTTATTGTTGAACAACAAAAAAAGAATATTTATTATATATTGTATATATATTTATATACAAAAACTTTGCTAGGTCTTACTTTCGGGGACGCCTTATATTTAGCAATTCAGCAAAACCTCTGCTAGGTCTTATTTTCAGAGGATGTCTTATTTTCAGGGAAACAGGGTAGTAACAGTTCTTTAAAACAGAGATAACTCTTTGCTTACATCTCAGCTTTGGAGTCTGAACTATGTTGTACTGCCTGGCTACTATTCTGTTTCTCCCTTTCTTCTGTTCTGTGGAAGAGCTGAAAAGATAATAAGCTACAAGCAGACAAAAACCATTACAATAGATCAAAGCAGAACAAAGTGGTTTAGACGTAAGTCAAAGCCCAAAAGCTAATGTTTCAGATGAACTTGCAATGAACCATATTGTGCACGAAATAATTTTGATCCAGCCCTAACACTGCATCATCTGCATGTCTTATTAATGATATCATCCCATGTAAAGATTGTATTTGAAAAGCCTCCTTACCAGATATATCTAATGACAGCATTTCAGCTTAATAGGAGATAATAGAACATCTAAATCAGTACAGTTCGGGAGAACTGTACATACCAGATCACATCTCAACTATGCTTTGTTTTTCAAGGAAAACAGAATCTAATGGAACAGGCTTAATATCAGCAACATTCCTAAATATTGAAAAAGATACAAGAAAACAGTATACAAACATGGGAACCAGGAATGAAGCTTGAGTTTTCCTTCCCAATTTTACTTCAGTAATTTGCACCATCACTGGACAAGTGTTGTGCAGTTTAATAAATACCTGCCACCTCATCAGTGGGAACTATTATTACAAAACAAAGTAGTAATTCATCTGTATACAAAGCTCTTTGATTCAAGCTCCTACCACCTCATATGAAAGAATATCAGTCTTTTGAATATATGATGAATCCAGTCATTGGTCCATCTTACTCACTATTTTCTACTCTGATTGGCACTAGTGGCCCAAATCCATAGAATCATAGAATCATAGAATCATAGAGTTGGAAGAGACCACAAGGGCCATCCAGTCCAACCCCCTGCCATGCAGGAACTCCCAGTCAAAGCATCCCCGACAGATGGCTATCCAGCCTCTGCTTAAAGACCTCCAAGGATGGAGACTCTACCACACTCCGAGGGAGTGTGTTCCACCGTCGAACAGCCCTTACTGTCAGGAAGTTCCTCCTAATGTTGAGGTGGAATCTCTTTTCCTGCAGCTTGCATCCATTGCTCCGCGTTCTGGTCTCTGGAGCAGCAGAAAACAAGCCTGCTCCCTCCTCAATATGACATCCCTTCAAATATTTGAACAGGGCTATCATATCACCTCTTAACCTTCTCTTCTCCAGGCTAAACATCCCCAGCTCTCTAAGTCGTTCCTCATAGGGCATGGTTTCCAGACCCTTCACCATCTTAGTTGCCCTCCTTTGGACCCGCTCCAGTTTCTCCACATCCTTTTTGAATTGTGGTGCCCAGAACTGGACACAGTATTCCAGGTGGGGCCTCACCAAAGCAGAATAGAGAGGCACTATTACTTCCTTTGATCTAGACACTATACTTCTATTGATGCAACCTAAAATAGCATTGGCCTTTTTAGCTGCTGCATCACACTGCTGACTCATGTTCAACTTATGGTCTACTTGGACTCCTAGATCCTTTTCACACATAGTTTCATTCAGCCAGATGTCCCCCATCCTATATCTGTGCATTTCATTTTTCCTCCCTAGGTGCAGAACCTTACATTTCTCCGCATTGAATTTCATTTTGTTAGCGTTGGCCCAGCTTTCTAGTCTATTCAGGTCATTCTGAATTTCAATCCTGTCTTCTGGAGTATTGGCTACTCCTCCTAATTTGGTGTCATCTGCAAATTTGATAAGTATGCCCCCAATTCTGTCATCCAAGTCATTAATAAAGATATTGAATAGCACTGGGCCCAGGACAGAACCCTGTGGGACCCCACTGGTCACTTCTTTCCAGGATGAAAGGGAGCCATTGTTGAGCACCCTTTGAGTTCGGTCAGTCAACCAGTTACAAATCCATGTAATGGTTACCTTGTCTAGCCCACATTTTACGAGCTTGTTTGCAAGAATGTCATGGGGAACCTTGTCAAAGGCCTTACTGAAATCAAGATATACTATATCCACAGCATTCCCTTCATCTACCAAACTGGTAATTTTATCAAAAAAAGAGATCAGATTTGTCTGGCAAGACTTGTTTCTCTGAAACCCATGTTGGCTTTTTGTGATTATGGCATTGGCCTCTAAATGTTCACAGACTCTCTGCTTAATGATCTGCTCTAGAATCTTTCCTGGAATTGATGTCAGACTAACTGGACTTGCTCAGTATTTTCCACTCTGATTGGTACTAGCTGCCCAAGTCAACAAATAAAAAAAATATTTTCTATCTCTTGTTCAGAGATTGAAATTAACTAGATAAACTACTTCTATGCTAATTAATTATCTCCTCCCTTTCATCAAGATTAAGATCACTTTCTATCTCTAAACTCCATTTTTTCTTTAAAACAAAACCTTTTTAAATGAACAAATTAGTAATAATACAAAATGTAACTATGTTTGCCCAACATTAATGAAGTAATTAAATCAATTCCAATTTTCCTTAGTTTTCTCTCTAAGTATTAAGCCTCACATCATTTTTTTAAATTTTTTTTCTTTCTTTCTTTCTTTCTTTTTTTTTTTTTTTTTTTTTTTTTTTGGTATCCAGTCTTCACACATGAAGATATGTGATCCTATGGAGAAATACTACAGGAAACTGTCTTATACATAGTCAGATTATTTGCACATTTAACCTACTCATCCCTACTATGATTAGAAGTAGTTTTTTTTAAGGTCCTAGGCAAAAAAGTATTTCCAAACACCAGGTATTTAATCCTTTTAAATGTCAGGGACTGAAACTGAAAACTCCATGAAAGCACGTGTCCTGCCACTAAGCTACAGCCCTCATTGCCCATGTATTTGAAGTTATGGCAGAGCAGTACTGTTTATAATAACCAAAGCATAAGCAACATCACAAAAAGATATTTCTGTGATTTTAAAAATTACAGAAAGTGTCACTGCATGTGACACAAGTTTTCACAGAACACCTCTAAATAGATTTGTAGGCATATGCATGCCCATATATATAAGGAGAGAGAGGAGAGCTAAAAGTGATCACATTGAATAGGGTCGAGATCAAAGTTTTTTATGAGCTCATCTTACATTTTGAGGAAGGAGCAAGTGTGACTCCCCCAGTCTCCACTGTGTATATTTAATTTAGTTCACACAGGAACAGAGACACAAATCTTTGCCTAGGACTAGGGTACCTTCTGTGAAATCTTTTTCAAACTCCTATACAATAAATATGAGAGGGTATCATAAGGTTTTAATTATCACCTTTTAAAAAATAGACAGAAAATTTGTTTTAATTTGCAGTTGTTAACTTATCTTTATGTAGTCACCTTCCAGATTTTCACATTTCCCCCAGTGTTTCTTGACCCTCCAAATACCATTATTGTAGAAGTCTGCAGATTGCGCCTGACAAGGATTTTACACTTTAGTCACTTCTGGCAGAGCCAATCACAAAAATAAATCAATGAGTTGATTTTCTCAGCAATGTGCACTTAGGGACCAATGATGACACTGACAAAAGTTCATCAATATGCCGTAATAACCTCCGGGTGATAATTATTACTTTACGATACTCCCTCATAAGGCACAATCTGCAGACTTCTACAATATCAGGTATTCGAAGGGTCAAGATACACTGGGAAAAATGTGTAAATCTAGATAGTGATTACATAGAGATAAGTTAACAACTACAAATCAATACAAACTTTCAGTCATTTTTTTAAAAAGGTGATCATTAAAACTTTACGATACTTCTGCTATGAGATGTAAGGAAACTCATATCCAGTTTAATGCAACCAGGGAGTAGAAAGTGGAGGATTCAGTGATTTCCAAAGCATTCTTAGCTACAGTACTGTAAAACAACAACAACAGCAGCAGCAGCAGCAAATGAAGATTAATTTTTATAATGTTCTATGTTAATAATACCTTCTGAAGGTGCGAAATCTGTTTCAAAACCTTTGGCATGGAAAAAAGACTTTCAATTGATCATTGTTTTACTTAAAGCAGAATGGAGAAAAACACCCCACTCCTCATTATGCAAGTTACTTAACATTTTATATGCAACACACTGGGAAAATTAATTCCAGGAATACACATCAGGGCATTTCTTACATCTGGATGTTTTAATAATCATTACAGTGATATAAATAGATAGCATGCTTAGATGAGAATCCTGACATTTCAAACAAAGCCATCTTACCACACAAACAAAAATGAGGAACTTAAAAGCCAGAGCATGAAAATGATTGTGAAATAGTGGAATTCTTCCTGATTGGTACCATTTGTCAGTGGGAACGGATTGTCTTCTAGAGAAATTAGGAATCTGAGACAAACCCATTTAAGGCAATATATTTTGAGTTAAACCCGTCTCTTCTTGACAGAAGCAAAACATTTCTGGATGTATTTCACACAGCATACAGGGCAAGCTTTCAGATCTCCACCCACATAAAGAATGTTTGACCTTTAAATACTTTGATGCAGTTAGCACCCATCTAACATAGAACAGTTCTCTGGAAATGAATTAAAAAATTCTGTACAGATTAAAACTCAATCTAATCTTTACTTTGGGGGTTAGAATGAGCTACACAAACAGGTATCCAGGGCCTACTTGATTTTATGATTAGATTTCTGAGACTAGGACTGTCATTGTAGGCTGTTTTAAGACTTATTCCAAAAGTAACATCTGGTCAGAGCCTTGAACTTGACAGGGGAATGTTAATAGTCTATGTGATGGATCTCCATGGGAGCTAATTGTTAGACGATTGCTTCTGATATTCCTTAAGTATTCTAAATAGGTCAACAGCAGATCTTTATTCACCAACCATTGAAAATAAAGCAATTTAAGTATCTGAAAAAAAGGACAGAATGTTATTTGTGCAATGTGACATGAGAGGATGGCAATAGAAAACTTCAGAAGTATTTTGTAGAACCTCCAGCTTCCACTGGAAGGTGATGGAGGCAATGAATGTTATGCTGTTTTGAAGTATTTCTCCTAACTACTCTGCTTCTGGGCACTACAAATCAAGAAGGATGTTGACAAGCTGGAATGTGTTCAGAGGAGGCTGACCAAAATGGTGAAAGGTCTGGAAACCATGCCCTATGAGGACTGGCTTAGGGAGCTGGTATGTTTAACCTAAGGAAGAAACAATTAAGAGCTGACTTGAAAGCCATGTTTAAATATTTGAAGGGGTGTCACACTGAGGATGGAGCAGACTTGTTTTCCACAGCTCCAGACACTAGCATACAGAGCAATTAATTCAAACTACAGGAAAAGAGATTCCACCTAAATATTAGGAAGAACTTCCAGTCAATAAGATTTTGTTCGCCACTGGAATATTCTGCCTGAGAATAGTGAAGTGTCCTTCTTTGGAGGTTTTTAAAGAAAGGATGGGCATCTGTCAGGAGTGCTTTTATTGTGTATTGCTGCATGGAAAGGATTTGGACTGGATGGTCCCTGTGGACTCTTCCATTTCTTTGTTGTTGTGTGTCTTCAAGTCATTTCTTACTTATGATGACCCTAAGGCAACCCTATCACAGAGTTTTCTGTGGGTGAGAGTGTTTGACTCAGCCAATGTCACTCAGTGGTTTTCCACAGTTTTCCACAGTTGAGCAGAGAGCCAAACCCTGACTACAGAGTCATAGCTCAACTCTATGATTCTATAATTCTATTTGTAAATGTAAACATGGAAATTAAATGCAAATAGTACAAAGTACCATAAACCTGCTTCAACATCAACCCTTATAAATTCTTCCACTCCTCAGAGAAAGTATACCAAAATACCATGTAAACTCATCCCACAAAACTCTTTGAAATGTTGTGTGCCCCATGCACTTTAGCAATGGCTAAAACAAGTTGTATACACGCCATAACATGTTTTATATTTTAAATGATGCAGGTCTATGTTGTTGTTGTTGCTTTGTGCTTCAAGTCATTTTTGACTTACAGTATGGTGACCCTATCATAGGATTTTCTTGGCAAGATTTGTTCAGAGGAGTTTTGCCATTGCCTTCCCCTGAGGCTGAGAGCATGCATCTTGTCCAAGATCACTCAATTGGTTTTATAGCTGAGTTGGGAATTATCCCTGGTCTCCAGTCATAGTCCAACACTCAAATCACTGCACCACACTGGCTCTCTACAGCTGTGTACTACAACTGAATTTTGTGCTAGCCCTGATTTACTGTGTCCACACAAGTCTAAGTACCATGGCCAGAGTACCTTACTCAATCACTGTAAATCCTTGTATCAAAGAAACACAAAGCATTCCTTGGATGAGTTGATATGGAATAACAGAGAGATTTTATAGTCTTTGTACCAGAAGGCATCCCCTCTATGCCAATCTCTAGGCAAAAAGTTCTTATAATGTTCAATCAAACCTATTCTCCTATAACCTCTATTGGAATGAGAACCATGAACTCTTATGATGTTGAACTGCAGTTCCCAGTAGCCCTAGCCACCAAAGCTAATGGTGAGAAATGATGGAAATTGCAGTTCAACAACCTCTGAAGGCCACATGATTGTCACCCTGGTCTATTCTCAACCTTGCTAGGCAGGAAAGGCTGACAACCTTTGTATATATTCCATGGAGTTCGACTCTGATTGGATTTGCCTCTTGAGAGAATCATAGAATCATACTGAAGAAATAATTCAGTTTGACCTTGCTTTAAATGCCATGGCTCAATGCTATGGTCTTCTGGGAATTGTAGTTTTGTGAGACATTTAGCCTTCTCTGTCAGAGAGCTCTGTGCCACAACAAACCACAATTCCCAGAGTTCCTTAGCATTGAGATTTGGTAGTTAAAGTGAGGTCAAGATGGATTATACTCAGACCTTTATATCCATGGCTGTTCTGTTCTGGACCCCCCCCCCATGCCAAAAAATGCAGGAATGCCCCATGGTTTTTGATGGCAGCTTGCCTTGCACACAGCTGCATTGTGATGGGTGTATGCACAATCCACTATTCAGAATAATGGGGCGGGGCCATCCAAAAATGGCTCAGATCCACAGAGAGCAAGCCTGTGGTTGGGGTGGCCAGACAGTATTTTTGCAGTGCAGATGCAGCCAGTGATAAAGGAAAATGTATTTCAGGACTGGATGTGGACACCACCTAGAGATGAAAAATTATCAATAGAATTATAGTGTCTAGATCAAGGGAAGTAATAGTGCCACTCCCTTGGAGTGTGGAATTGATGATCCATGTGGTCTCTTCCAACTTTATGATTCTATGATCATGAGCTCCCCCATGCCCATGCAGACATTTGTCTCTACTGGTCTAGGCATTTTCTTTGTTATGAGATATTTTTGAAATAAAGGCAGGCAGAAGGTCAGATCCATAACAGACAGAAAACTAGACACAGAAACAGTGAGCTTCTGAGTAATTAAGTATGTGAGATTCTAGACATCACAGCTAAAAACCACTTAGCAAATCGTCTGTCTTTATAGAAATATTTGAACAAGCATGTTTCATTATTCATTTTTTTCTGGAAAAATAAAACTCTAGGGGAAAATAGAAGAAAATTTTCCTCACACTTTTTCCTGTTTTCTTCTTGGGCCTTTTCATCTCTGGTCTGATCATTTCTGTAGGCACAGAGTATATTCATCAAGCAGCTAGGTACAATAAGATGCAATTTGGTAAAAATGTCACCTGCATTGATCCAAGTGAATAATGTTATCCATTATATTTTGGCCTATAGCACCATTCTCTACCCCCGAACAGATGATTGGTGTGAATACAGACAGTCTGACTGGAACTGTGCCTGTAGAACTGTGCCTTCCAGTTCAAACTTTTCAACTTGTAAAACACTCATTTCACAAGAACATCTTCTCCTGTTGGATTGGGGTAATGATTTGTTTGTACCAAATCTCAGCTAAAAGCTAATTTTGCTAGCCATCATGTACTTTCATCTGCATTCTAAAAGGGACTGCATGCACTAAAATATTAAATATAGTTTATGAAATAACTTGGATGATGGAGTAAAGGGCATGCTCATCAAATTTGCAGATGACGCCAAACTGGGAGGGGCAGACGACAAAATCAAGATTAAAGAGGACCTTAATAGATTGGAGAGCTGGCTGTAAACTAATAAACATCCAGGTACAGGCACAGAACAGAATATATGGGCAAACTGGAGCTTACCCAGATAAAGGTAATCAAGATGGTAGAGTATGACTTCCAACAAATATCAGGATAGATGAAATCCCTCATCTACTGCATCTCTCCTTTCTGTGCTCAGCTCTTCCAAGAAGACATCATCCAAATTTGGCTTGGAGGTCTGTAGCAGCACTCCTCCCAATCCCTGTTGTTTTTCTCCCACTAAGACCATGGGCCATTCCTTCATCTGCTTTATAAAGGGTCCCCCCTTCACTGTTATTATCTCCAGCACATGTTGAACTCCTGCCTTCTATAAACCTGTCTCCCTTACACAACTTAGTTTAAAGCCCTCCTGATCAGATCTTTCAGACTCTTAGCAAAGATGTTTGTGCCAATGTCACGTTTATATCCAATTGTCAATGCAATCTTGTAACAATCTTCCATTCTGAATTCAAGGTACTTTCAATAATCAGCTTGGGTCCTTGACAAATGGAGTGCCTCTCTCTCCATATGCTTGCCTAAGAACTGAGATATATTTGAGGGGCTCTGCTTTGTGTCCCATCAGCAGAATAAATACATTGTGGGAGCACCTTCATTTGGTGGTAGCCCTGGCTGTGATATGCACTCTCTCCAGAGCCCTGACTGGAATTATTTGGCACCAAGTTAAAGGTTGGCTTTTTATTAAAGCCTTCAGGCTACATATGTTTTATGGTTCTATTATTCAAGATTGCTTTAACCAGTTTTAAATTGTTTGTTTTTTAACTGAGCAAATATATAATAGTAATTATTTATCGTTTTAAATTGATTGTATGCCACACTGAGATCTTCAGATAAAGGATGAGATATAAATATATTAATAAATAAGTAAAACAATAAATAACAGTGCTCATCATTTTACTTCTAATAAAACACACAAAGTATATGTTATGTGAATTACCTGTAATAATTCATTTATTAAAAAAGAGAATCTACCGGTAATTGGGATTGCTATTATCTAGGACTAAACCCCACTGCAAATCTACAATAAACACCCCTGATTCCCAGTAATTATACACTCCAACTAATTATACACTCCAACTAATACACTAATTTGGGGTGCATAAACACTGGAGAAATAATGCAGCTGGACATCACTTTGCCATGGCTCTATCCTACAGAACCTTGGATCTGTAGTTTTGTGAGGCACCAACACTCTTTGGCAGAGAAGGCTAAAGACCTTGTAAAACTACAGATAGGATGGAACCTCATTACTTAAAGAGCATCAAACTGTATTATTTCTCCAGTGTAGATATGTCCAAAACAGCATCAACCACCTATGAAACGGAGATACCAACAGAATCTGGGAAATCCCAACATTCATAGAAAAAAATGAGGAATTTTTAAGGGTCAGATTCCCAGTTCCAATAGTTCAATGAACGATCAGCATGCTAGGTAATTAGAGAATGCAGTGTTGAGTGTGAGGGGAGAAAGAGACTAGGATATGTGGAGAAAGTGGAATGGAGTATTCTGGAAAACAGTATGTCTGGCTGATCAGAAGCAATCCATACTGCAGTATTTTGTGAAAAGTTCTTGAAGAAGGTCAGTGACCTTAACATCTCAGGACAGCATTCTTACAAGCAGAATGCAAGGAATAATCAAAATACATCCTGCCTAGAGCTGCCAGCATGACAAAGAATTTGCTTGGGGAAAACATCCATATATAAACAAGAAGCATTATCATTGTTAGAATACTTTTAGACACAAACTCAGCTTTCCACAAATAAATTTATGATGGAGTTGAGCCAATGTAAGTATTTTTCTTAATTTAAAATGCACTTAAGATGATGCTTCATTCTCTTAAAGCACTAATACTTTTCAAACTCGGTTTTTAAAAAAAGATCACATAGGAGACATTAATGTTTTGCCCAGTCTACAGAATTCTGGCAGCAAATATCTAGCAGGTTTGGAATGCAGTTAAGGGCTTCATTATCTTCTTAATCATGTACCATAAAATATAGCCTACTTCCAGCATTTCAACTATGCAGTGAAAATATATAGATTATTAAAAACAGAGAAAAAAACCTTTCCTGGGGGGAAAAACAACCCTGAGTGTCTACGTCATCATACTAATTTTATTTTTAAATGAACTACCTGGTAGATACTGACTTCAAAATAATAAAAAAGAGAATTTTATCTAACCACAGCATATATCATGGATTTTCTTCTAAGGATACAGGATACATTGCCTTCTATTATTGCTTCTTCACATCTACTGTTAAATTTCTAGTTTTCAGCTGTTTTCTCTGTTTTGCCAGAAGCTACTCAGAGATTACTTGTCAAGATAAGTATGCAGATTATACTCTAAAATAGTAATTCCTACACTAGTGTCCACTTGCCAGAGTTCTTACTCTGCAGTAATACTTCTTGTGCACTGTGCCTAGTATTATTCACACAGATGCAAATAAAAGTTTGATATGAATGATCCACTCAGGGTTGGCAGGTTTATTCCAAGCCCTGAGATTTCCAGATCAAAACCTGAGACCTTGGGATGGCCCCTGGATGATGTCATTGGCATGGGGAGGCGAGCTGTTAATGTGGCATACGCCATGGTGATGTAAGTTGGTAATGCCACTGAGTATTATGTTTTAAACAGCAACTGCAGTTGCTCCCAAGTTGTCTTTCAAACACCTGAACAGATCAAACATACTTCCCTGTTTGGAAATTAAGTGTATTTGTAAATTAAAACACTTGATTTAATTAACCTTTGTGAAGTGCACCAAACTACAAGAATGCTTCCTGACTGGAGGTTTACATGCAATCTTGTCTTGCCTGGAGCTGAACCTGTGAAAACTGGAGGATTTGAACTCCCGCCTTTCACCTGGAGGTGAATCTGCAAAATGCAGCCTATTTTGGAACTCTGGCCAACATATTAATAGAATACACCTGACACAAGTTTATATTCACACTTTACATATTCATAGATATTTTCAATAACTGAACAGAGCAAACCTGTTGGGAATGGAGCAAATATCTGAAGAAGGACCAGTCACCTCATCCAATGCCTTGTTCAGCTCATACTGGCCAAATGAGAAAAAGCAATGCTGACATTTCCATGGAGTTTATCACATGGGAGGAATTTCTTTCAATTTCAAAAGAAATGGAAGTGAGGCCAGTTCGGAATTGAGTAAATTCGCTAGTTCAGCGAATTTAAGTGATTGCGTATTGACACTGCATTGTGTTCAGAACAGCTCGAAATTGCCTCCCAGTGCCCAAAATTGCATGTGATAGTTTTTCACGCAATCACACGAAACCCCATGATTGCATTTGGAAGGACTTCCCTTTGCCCAAAAATGTGTGTGATCAGCTTTCACGCAATCACGTGAAACCCCATAATTGCATTCAGATTGGCATTGGATTATACTTCCAATTCCCTTTGTGTGATAAACTCCCATCTCTCACACGGGTCACTTTAAATAAAAATGTCCTCCCTCATTGATTTCAATGTGCTTCAAGGTTTACACAGAGCTGATGCTGTTTGCAAGCATGCCTCTTTTCACCTGTCTGTTATACATAACAGATAAGCTATTCTTATTCTTATTAGAGTATTTATATCCCACCCTTCAGCCTTAAAGGCTAACAGAGCAGCTCACAATTATTATTTTAGTTAGATGGAACTTCCCTGTCCTCAGGCTTACAGTCTAAAAAGACTCGACACAAAAGGAGAAGGGAAAGGTGATGGGGAAAGGGATCTGGTCTAAAAGTTCTTCTGTCCCTCTGAGGCCTGGACCAAGGCAGATGGACTGGAGGGAGGGATCTTCTTCTTAGTTCTGATGGATCTGGCAGGCCTCTCTCTCCTTCTGATGATGCAGATAGCAAAGGGAGGGCTCATCCGCTTAATTTAGACCAGGCCTGATGGACCTGGCAGGCCTCTCTGTCCTTCTCTAGCCACAGGTGTTTGTATGACACCTCAGGGAGGGATTCTGAAGTCAGGCCCCCTCCACCTTAGGGTAGAACTCTCTCTATATGCTTTCAGAGGCAGAAAACTGCCCTCCTTCCAAGATCCGTAACACACTGCATCCTAAGTATTCACATAAAAATGTGTTGCTTTCACTGACTTTAGGCAATGTGATAAAAATACATATACATTAATAGTGCTACATTATTTTATGTTCTTTAGCAAACAGTTGGGGACCAGCATGGTGTAATGCTTTGAGCATTGGCCTTTGACTCTGAAGACCAGGGTTAGAATCTCTTCTCTGCTCAGCTATAGAAAACCACCGGGTGACCTTGAGCATGTCACACTCTGTGTCCCTTAGAGGAGGACAAAAGCAACCCCCTCAACAATTCTTGCCAAGAAAACATGGTAAGTTTGCCTAAGTCAGAAATGACTTGAAAGCATATAATAAAAACAAATAGTTTCATCTTCCAACTATAAAACAGTTCAAAAACAGTTACATATTAAGTAGGAAAAATCCCATTTACTATGTCTTAAACAGCTACAGACTACATAATTACACATTTAGCCAGAAAGCAATCAAAACCAAACCACTCTGAGGTTAGATTATTTGGTTCACCAAACAGCAGTTAGCTTTCTGCAGTTAGCTTTCTACAGCACTGTATTTTTTCTTATGATTTCCCCAAGTATCTCAGTGCAATGTTTTGCTGGGGGGGGGGGGGGGGACAGGGCAATCTTTCATCTGTGATGAGTTAGGTTGAAATATGACTGGTGCAAAGTCACTGCATGATCTTCACAGCTGCCTAGGGATTTAAATTTGGACAAAATATAGTGATGTATACTAAAGATTACTTATGATATTGCTGTTTAATTAAGAAGATAAAGGCCACTCTCTTGATTGCTAAATTTTGCACCTGAGCAAAAATTTGCCCCAGGCCTAAATCAGTACACACTAAACTGTCTACAAAGGCAAATGTTCTTGAGATCAGTGTCTTCGCTCCTAAAAATCCCATCTGAGTATATTAAGGCCTCATTATAATATGTTTAATCTTTTAAAAATTTCCTTTTTCAGATTTCTCATCCACCTCCAGCTAAATTTCTTTCCAATGGGAAAATATGTTGTTCATGCATTTTTTAAATTTTTTTTTGTGTTTGTTTTTGTTTCTGCAGTGGGGAGAAAGAATCCTGGGGAGGATGATTCAGAATAAAGTTAAGAGACTGTTTATTTTTCTCCTTGGTTCCTGATCATATGGAGGAAATTGCCAAGATCTTGCAGGGAAGGGGAACTATGTGCATTGAGGACCATTCTTGCAGATTGTATTCATACATCCTTGTCTTACTTGTCACACCAAGTAGTGAAAATGAACAGGTTTTAAAAGCTGGTGTAATGGTTTTTGCTTCATGGTAAAATATATTGATGGCTTCCACAGAACCTATTCACATGCAGCTACTCTCTAAAAGCACCCTTATTTTTCTTCCCACCTTCCACAGCTTTCACCCTTATTTTTCTTCCCAGATTTCACAGTGCTTAAAGACAGTGTGTCATCTATATAATACATTATAAGCACAAATCATAGCTTTGCCCGCTACACTCACCCTTTCTAAGGCAGGTTTGCAGTAAAGTACAAAACAAATTATAATGCTTATAATATTTCAGATAAATTAAACCACAAACTATAGCACAACTGATTAAGGAGTTGTATGAATTGGCCTAAAACTTTGGTCATCCACTGCTATTTCTCTGAAGCAGATGGAGAGCAGCAGGAATAAGAGCAGAGGAAGTCAGTACCAGTTTAATAATTTGTTGTTATAATAAAATTGTTCTGAAGAACACAATTGTTATGCTAAGTAACTGCATGGATTAGAGCTCAAAGATGTAATCATGTTAGTCTTGAGCAGTATTCAAAGGGATCTTGTAGCACCTTTGAGACTAACCAAGAGAAAGATGTTGGTAGTACAAGCATTCATAGACTTGAATCTTCTTCACCAGGTGCATGGAATGAAGTGCCTAGGAACAGATCTTTTGCAGCTATGAATTATCAGGTTGTATGTACCAAGGTCAATAGAAATGCAAAACTTGTGGGTATGGTGATGAGATGATAATTTCAGTTTTAATGCTGGCCATTGGGGGAAAAAAGAGATCATCATACAGGCAAATAAAGTGTCCTTTCCCTGATGGGATAAGGTCACCTCTCAGGTTGCTATCAGGTGTTATCACACGCTAAAATGCTGACTTGGCCTGATACAGACGGACCCTTTTGGGCACTCTCGTCACATGCTTGGGTTGTCTGGGAGTGGAGCGAATAGATGCTCCACAACCCTAGCATGTGGCCAGGGTGTCCTCACTCTGGAGTGCCATACAAATGGCACACAGAGCAAGGATGTTGCAGGTGCACAGCGTCAACATGGCGCAGCATACCTGTGACATCATGGATGTAACCTTTGGCGCTTGTTGCTTCACGCCTGCGACACAAAAAGGAGCTGGTTTTTTTATTTGTTTTTTCCTGCGCACCTGCAATGCTCTGTCTTGTTGCTGCAGCGAAGGTGTGCAGGAAAATGAGGTAGCTTCAGATCTCCCTTTTTGGGCAGTCTGTAAAGCCCCTTAGTCACAGAACGACTATCCCCCAGCTGCGCTTAGCCCACCAATTTTCAAGAACAGTGAGTTTCCATACTTGAAAATTGGCGGGCTAAGCATGGCTGGGGGACGGGTTGTAGTAACCCTGTGACAAAGCAACCTGTAAGACAACCTTATCCCACCCAGGAAAGGACACTATATTTGCCCATGCAATAATCTCCAAAGACGGGAGCAAAGATGTTACCTAAAGCCAAGATGAGTAGGTACCCACATGAATGGTGGTAAGTAGATATACACATGAATGGGCCAATAGCGTGGTGCAGGCCAAACCAGGTGACACCAGTGCTCCCCAAACATCTGCCTTTTGGCCAAAATGGGTTGTGGCATTTACCTGCATTCCTCTAAATTGTTGAAGAGATGGTGTGAATTGGATGAGGCTCAGTGTGAAGAGAAAGGAGAGGCCCCAGATTTTTAAAAGGCAGTTAAACACACTCAGTGGAGTATATTATCTAGGCATTGAAGATTAAGATGACTTTACCCCTTTTTCTTGGGAAGTCTGTCCTCAGGTTTGTAATTCAGACTCTTGGTAAGTGGTAAGTGTTAGTAAGTGGGAAAAACCTGGTTGAATTGAAAACTGTGAGTGAGTAATTTGTTTTTATAAATAGTATTTTTGTTCATTGGCATATATAATTTAAGGAAATATGGTGTTAAGAGAATTAGGTAAGTCTGTCCTCAATCCATGGATAAGGAAGCAAACCTTCAAATTTCATCCAGATGTGTACCAACAACGTAAATCCATTGTTTGGGACAGACATAGCTCCTGTCTTGATGTATTTATAATGAGACTTAGGCTTGACAAGATTGAGAGTTCTATGGAGGCTGGTTTCAAGATTACCTTTGTTCACTATTACCACTTGCCATTTATCTATCTCACTCTGAAGGTTCACACACTTTTGAAATCTTTCAGGAACATCAGGGGACTGAAACACATCAGCTTGAACTGGAAAGCATGCAGAGTGAACTCAAGAAATGGTGAAATGAGGGATATATAGAGAAGTAGGCATCTTGGAGGGCAATTGTTGCAAGCTAATCTTCTTTAAGGAGGAGAAGAACAGCAGAAAAAGTGTAAATATCTGAAGCTTTTTCAGGTCTATGCATACATTAGCCAATTTTAGATTCAGGTTCAGTCATACCTGCTCTCTCTCTTCTTTACTGTTAAATAATGGGAGAAAATAACTCCAAATGTTCTTAGGCACTGAAAGCTTCTAATGTTCCTTTCCCAAAGTTTTTCAGCAACCAGTTCTTCTAGCAATTTAATTGGGCAGAAACAATGCACAGGAGGAAGCTTCTTGGACTCTGATAGCATATCACTTTCTATACAATGAGAATAACCTAAAAATGTGTGAGAATAAAAAAAGTAATTAAAAGGTAGTGGGCCCCAAACTACTAAGGTGCACAACAGCTTCTCAGCTGAAATAACTTCATTTTATTTTCCTGACCAGCTCACTGCAATCGACTTAAAATTTCACAGAGTAATATCTGAAAATGTTCTCAAAAGGGAATCTTGAAACCAAGAGAAGCATATAATCTCTTACTAGCTCTAAGACACAAGTGTCCTGTTAAAAACTGCATGTGCTGTCTTGATAGAAAATGATGCCAGAAGGAAAGTCTTGGTGGGTACAGACTGAACCAAAAGAAGTTCTCTGACTCACAGCAGCTTCTGTGACCTTGGAGAGAACAAAAAGCATGTGTTTGAGGGAGGTGGACATAGGAAGTGATCAGAAAAATATTAGAAAGAACCAGTCCTATTTTATACTTAATTGTAAGATCACTGAATCTCATCAGTTTATTTTTGCAAACAGCTGAAGGGACACAATAAAGCAAATGTTTGCATTACTGAAATTTCAGGTTTAATTTTTCAGATTCAGCCTTCCAGATGCTGTTGCACAGTGATCCGAAGCACACTTCAGAAATAATCCAGTTTGAGATTGGTTTAACTGCCCTAATTCAGTGCTAGAGAATCCTGGGAACTGTAGTTTATTGTGGCACCAGAACTCTCTGACAGAGAAGGCTAAATGTCTCACAAAACAACAAATTAATGTCCAGCACATTATACACAGCCTGTTACTTGTTACTACATGAGGATTAGCTTAGGGAGCCGGACATGTTTAGCTTCAAGAAGAAAAGGTTAAAGAGTGACATGATAGCCATGCTTAAATATTTGAAAAGATATCATATTGAAGAAGGAACAAGCTTGTTCTCTGCTGTTCCAGAGACTAGGACACAGAGCAATAGATTCAGACTAAAGGAAAAGAATTCCACCAAAGCATTGGGAAGAACCTCCTGACTGTAAGAGCTGTTCAACAGTGGGATACACTGTCTTGGAGTGTGGTTTAGTCACCTTTTTTGGAGGTTTTTAAAGAGAGACTGGATGGCCATTTGTCAGGAGTGCTTTGATTGTGAATTCCTGCATGGCAGGAGGTTGGATTAGATGGCCCTTGTGGACTCTTCCAATTCTATGATAAGTTGCATGCCTAAATAAATGATTGCATATTGAACTCCATTTTCACTCCACCTCAACACTTTTTAGTAGGAGTCATCTCACACATTTAGCTGAAGGTTACTATACCCTAATGAAATAATATACATACATAAATGGACTGCATTCTCTGTATAATAATATATTATCCTGTTCAACATATGAAAAGGGAATTTTATTGCACAATGGTACTTCATATGTAGTAAAATTATCATATTTACAGATACATAATGCACAGTTTATGAATGTATTCAGTATGTACTTTTGATGTAGAGACACAATATTCATGTCCCAACCACTCCACTTAAAAGATCTTAGATAAAACTTGGAAAGTTCAAAATACAAGGATAACAGCACATGTGCCTGCAGATAAAGACAAATCACAGCTTGATTCAGAATGGAATGTCTCTTCCTGGATATACAAAATTTCCTGAGCTCTTTTCAATGTCATATTATCAGACTTCTCTTTATTCAAAAGTTCATCCCTTTCTCTTCTTCCCATGAACACTAACCCTTCAAAGATGATTTGGGCAATGCTGGGGTGACTGCATAGGCACCACTGGATACAAATGTGCACACTATAAGATGTGAGTTTGTGAACTTTAGTATACCTAACTCATTAAGCTCTTCTTGGATGCTTCCATGGTGTTTGAACAAGTTTGGTAGTTGATAAAATTTAGCAGTTATTTGATTGGCCCTGAAGCATTACATGACACGTAACAGGCCATGTATAATGTGCTGGATATTTATTTGTTGTTGGTGGTGTTTTAATGGTTAATGTTTTTAACTAGTTTTTAATTTTGTAATGGTTTAATTGAATTCTAAATTTTGTATGCTGTAAATTTTTAGATGTCTTTTACGTGTTATATGCTGCCCTGAGTCCCAAACTGGTATAAAAAATGGTACACAAGCAAAAAATAATATAACACCAACCACCTTGCCAAAATGTGGAGAATCCCTGTCCTGAGAAAAAGACATAAATCAAATATATAAATTAAAAACTGAAGATATCTTTTATCTGCAGGAAATACTTTAGGAAAGTATGGTTTCCCTCATTGTAGTTAAGATTTAATTGGATTGGCCAGTGATCCCAGTATCCCTCAGGTAGGTTTGAACAATTATTCACAGATTATTTAATGGTAACCAAGATGTGAGTTTGCAGTTTAATCCATTGTGCATTTATTAAGCCAAACATCTGGCAAATGACCCATGGCTGTTACATTGGGGGGAAAACCCATGAGGAGATGGATCCAGCACTGTTCAAGAGATTATAGCATGGGAGTTAATTGAAGTTATGGCACTTCCTTCTGCAGCGCACTGCTGGAGCACTTGTTTAACAAAACCAAGACAAATCCCAATTCAACAGAAGTGCTGGGAGGGGGAGAGGAAGAGGGACAAATCAAGTATGTAACATTGTCTCAGGCATTCTTTTCTGATGTGAAAAGAATATAATGAATGCTTCATTGCTTTAAGGGGAAATATTTCATTCTTGCCAGGGGCTGGTTTACAAAGGATGATATTTACATTTTTCAGCAACCTCTAATTTTCCCATTCATCATTTGCCAGAGTCTCAAGGATGTATGCAGCACATACAATGTTTGTATATACCTAATGATCCTTTTACCAAACAAATGCCTCAGATGCAAATGAGGAAATTAGTTAATGCTGCTGATGCTGCATTAGATCCATTAATAACACACTGTGTCTCACATTCATACAAGCCTGGTTTTATATACATGGCCAAGAGAGAATCACGTGAAAGCATATGACAGTTGCAATGCCAAGTGGATCTGTCCCTTTACGCTGCCTCCTGAAAACCATTAGTTTGCCAATCTGAGCAATTTAGAGGAAGGGCAGCATATAAAGTGTGTGTGTGTTGGGGGGGGGGGGGAATCCAGTCTTACCTAATGTACTATCTCACTTTAAGAAAAAGAATCATTCCAGTTATCAATTTAGATCCCAGAAAAAGTGTTTTAAGGCTTTGTTAATACAAAGAAGTATTGTTTACAAGAAGATTATATATGAAATCTGTTCAATTAGCAATTGTTTTTTTTACCAATCAGTAACTAAGATTTATGCTATCAAAGCACAGCCAGAAACAATTTGCTTCAGAGACAGGAAAGTAGAAAATGGTTAATGTGTTTAGGTAATCTTTAATATGCTTTAAAATCTGATTTATCTCCATTTACATTAGAATGGGTGAAATTTAACTATTAAGTTTATGCTAAATTGTCATTTAAATTTACTTAAATTGCCTCACTAAAAGCCTCACCAGAAGGAAACTGAAAAATACCATTCATGATTGTAATCTTTTCCCTTGGTCCCTGCTTTTGAACCTAGAATAGAAGGAAGCAGATGCTTTTATTTCTGAAAGCTCAATTTTTCCACCAAGAAATAGACTTGGAATGGACCAAGAACACTTCTATTACTTTCACATTCTCCATCCCTTTTAATCCATCCCTCCCCTTTTAGATTAAGTATTCATATTTGGATCCCAGCAGAAATCCTAGGTTTAGCAGCTTCAAAATCCAATTTCCTTCAGTACAGTATGATATGTACAGCACAGTATGATAAAATACTAAACCCCATAAGGAAGTTTATGTTTTTCTTATGTTTAGGTTTGTGTGAAGTTGTTGTTGTTGTTGATGTCAGGTATGTATAGGTGTGGGATATGAATTCTTTCTGCTTTCTGTTTTGTTGTTGATTGTTCTGTATGTACGTTCTGTTTTTTTATTCAATAAACTTTAATTTTTTTAAAACAATCCAATTTCCTGAGTTGGACAAATAGTTGCTATGCCTTATATGTTGCAGAACACAGTAAGATCATCTGGATGCAAAAATCACTCCCTTCCAAGCTGTCCTAATTGCTTGTTTGACATTTTTAAACCTTAGAACTAACGGCACTATCATAATTGATTCATCAGGCACATAAGTGGTTTGAAGATACAATATTATGATCTAACTCAGAATCTAGACAAAGTCAAGTAGTTTCTCAAGAGAACTAGCCTCTGAATACAGAATCAGCTGAGAAAGGTAAAATTTATTAACTCTTTGGCACTGTCAATTAATTAATAACTCAGTAATTTCATTCTGGGACCAAGCATGCAAAGCGATCTTGTAGCACCTTTTGAGACTAACTAATCAAAAGATATTGCAGCATTAGCTTTCACAGACTAGATCTGCTTCCTCAGATGCATGGAGTGAACTGATGCAAGGAAGATCCTTTATCATCAGACTCTCTGAACAGCCATAGAAATACAAAATAAGGTGACACGTTCAGTTTTAGCTATGATTGTTGAGGGACAAAGACAGGAATAAAAATCTTGCCTAAGGCCAAGGGTGAGTGGATGACCCCATATGAATGGTGAAAAGGGTTTTGGAATGTGGTGCATGCAGAATGGGAACCAATTTTTTTTTTTTAAAAAAAGGGGAGGGGGTGGAATATGACAAACTGACCAAGAGCGTCTTCATCAGGCTGTAGTTTTAACCTGTGTTTTAATATGTGTAGTGTGTCTGGGAGCCATTGCCTCTGTTCAACCCACTGTAGGTGGATTGGAGTTTGGAGATATATTCCAATTCAGCTGTTTCTTTTTCCAATCTTCCTTTGTATTTTTTGTTTTGTTTTGGTTTTTTTTGTTAAAGAATTGCTGTCCTGAGGCCAGAAATGGAATGCCCAAGAAGATTGTAATATTCTGCAACAGGATTTTGTGAATTCCATCACTTATATCTGTTCTATTTGTCCACTTATTCTCTGGAACAGAGATGGGCCTGTAGAGTGCTGAAGGGCGTATTTCACATTAGAGGATGAGCAAGTGAAAGTGCATCTGATGTTGTGGGTGACGTGATTAGGACCTGTGATAACATTTCCCTAGTAGACATGTGGGCAGAGGTGGCATCCAGTTTGTGGCAAGATCACATCTCCACATCTATGTTGTGTGTCCTCCTGTAAATAAGTAACTTTTGAGATTGTCCATAGGCAAGTTATGGCCTGCCACCAAGAGCCTTTGAGAGGGCAGCGTTATTGTTCAGAATAGGTTGTAGTTCAGTGATGATATGTCTGAGTGGTCACAAGTGGAGCTGTATGTGACTACTAGTGAGGTTTGTAATTTCCTGTTTTCAGTCTGTTGTGTAATGGATTGGTCCTGAATACAGTACAAGTCTTGCCTTGTTGATTTGGGTTTCCCCCCCTTTATGTGGGGGGTATGATAGCTTGTGAAATGCTTGTAACTCCATGAATTTGTTGAGCCTGTTCTGTAGGTCCAAGCAGATGTGATTGTATTGGAGGGCTTGGCAATAAATTATGGATTTGGTAGTGTTTCAGGGTGGAAACTGGAGGCATATAAGTACATGTAGAAATCAGTGGGTTTGCGATATAGGGTGGTGTACGGGTGTCCATCATGCAGCTCTATGGTGGTGCCCCAAAAACAGACGTGTTCTGTAGAGTTTACATAGCTTAAAGATGCTGGAGTTTTTTGTTTTGGTTTGTCCCCCCCCCCTTTTTTATGTCAAGAAGACTCACTGAACTAAGATTGAAAATGTGTATGTATGGTGTTCTCTCTGGGAGGAGACTGTTAAGTCTCCTTTTTTTGTTATAATCATTTATCCTACACCAGATTCTAGTGTTCAAAAAGTTTTATGGGTGGCTTAAGTAAGGGTTTTTTCTCCCTGGACTTACAGTAATAATAATAATAATAATAATAATGATGATGATGATGATATTTATTTATAGCCCGCTCCTCTAATAAAATACTCGGAGCGGGGTACAGCAAAAACAGGGCCAAACAGGGCCTTTATGAAAGCACTGTGACAACACAACCTTTTGCAAATTAATCATTTAAGGCAAAGACCACTTCAATAAATATTCTTTTGGGGTTCTAAAAGTCCAGGCCCCTTAGACCCAGCGTGCCTTGGGGCTGATCAAATTCCTTTACTCACCTGATTCAAGAGAGTTCTTGTGTTGGCCAGGCCATCTGTTAGGCTGTTTGAAGCTTCTCCTGATATCATGGTCACAAAAAACAGTCAGGGAAGGCAGGTTTGCTGGACATGAGCTCATCCAACCTAGTCAGCAGTCAGTTTTTTTCTAAATCCAAATCAACTTCTTCTGCCTTCCCTGACTGTTTTTTTTCCTCTCTTTTAATCCATCTTTCTGGTGAGCAATTCCAAGGTAGCCTGCTACAGCCAAACCCTTTGCCAGCTGTTGCAAATTATCTTATTGAGGCCAAGAGGCAGGAGATGTGTCTTCTCTCTACTTCAGCATTGCTGGCTCAAGTGATTCCTCCAGAATGGCACAGAAGGTTTTCCTTTCCCTAAAGTTTCCCTCAGATGATGATGATGATGATGATGATGATAATAATAATAATAATAATAATAATATTTTATTTCTAACCCACCCCTCTGCAAAGCAAATGCAAAGCTTTTAATATATCACCCTTTGTTAAGAACACAAATTTTCTTCACTGTGATATTTACTCTCAGAATATGCCCTTTATTTAGAATAACTGATTATGTTTGCATTCGGGAACCCTGAATCTTATGTGTTATGGTCAGTGTGCCTACAAATACTGTGGTTCTCAAACACAGTTGCCCCTCCATTTGTGCGGACTTAATATCTGTGACCCTCACTTATTCGCAAGGAGCAAATGGAGGGGATTAGAAAGGGGTGCACGCCCAAGGCGTGCACCTGCAGCCACTCACAGGCACATGCCCCTATTCAAGCCTATGAGGCTTGACTATGTGCGACTTTCAGTTTTCATGGGGGGGGGGGAATCTGGAATGGATCCCCCACAAAAACGGAGGGCTGAGTGTATTGGAATTTTCTGGATTTAATTCTCAACATACACTAACAAAGTCATTTATGTGATTTAGGAACAAAACTGGTACCAGCAGACTTTCTGAATTTATAGCAAGAATTTATAGCAAGAATTTAATTTATTTGGAATAATTATAGCAAGAATATATTTGTTCACATTAATTAAAATATGCATGTCATGTCTTTTAAAGACAACTTTATGATAATTGGAATCCACAGTAAAATGATAAAAAACAAGTAATTAAAACTCTGATAAACTGAGTAAAACAAATAAATTCAGAAAGCATTATGGCATAACACCAACTATGCTGTAATACACCCAAAGGCCTTCAAAATGCCTTCTTACACAATTCACTCAGACCACATGGGGAGCTCCATGATTAGGCATCACCATTAAAAGGGCCCTGCCTCAGGCTTCCAAACCCTGACATTTTCCAAACACACTTTCTCTGTGATGGTCCTGACACTTTTGGGGAGAATATGTTTGTTACATCTGAATATATAAATCAGGTGATATGTTTCAGTATTTGGTAAATATACAATATAAAATGGAGACAAGAAAACGCAGCATGGAAATTTTGCAGGATGTAACAAACAGCTGGCAGCATTTTCATACAGACAAGCCAAATGAGGTTCATTTATTCACATCTCTTATTTGCTCACATCTCTCATTCACTTCAGGTATTTGCTAAAGAAACTTAATTTCCTCTCCATCTTTCCATGTTTCTGTTACCCAATAACACGCTGCACTGGGACTAGTTTTGGGCCCAGGTTATAGTGAAACATATATTTTAACAAACTGGTGGAGTCACCATTTTAGACACTTGGGTAGCACTTTGCTGTCTTCAGGTAGGACCACAGTGCAGTTTTCCAGGACTGATTTACAGAGTAATTTATTAAAAACAATGTGACAAGAAAACCTGAACAGCTTTTCAGAAACAAGCATGGCTGAAACAACCCCACTGAGTAGGTACTCTTCTTTTATATGAGCTTTTTTATACCCTGTCTCCTCATTTAATACGTATGCAAAATATAATCTTACTTTCCTCTGCATTAACAAGCAACTTGAAACAAAAAACAAAAACCTTCTGAATAACAGAAGCTCAAGGCACACATACTGCACACCTGTGACTGCAAACCTAATGAAAAAGCATCAATCTGCCTATTACACATTCAAATACAAAAAACACCTGCATACTCAGAAATCTCTTAATGTTTCTCAAATAAAGAACTTCTCACTCCTTGACTTTTACAGAGACACAGGACACCAGCAACACAAGAATTAAAATAGAAATGCTCTGAAAATCCAGTGTCATTTACTATTGTCAGTCATTCCAATTCTGTACATAGTTCTGTTAAACAAATCTGTCATGACTGGTTTCCTTAACTACTGACTACCAAACTCCCATTTAACAATAACATATCAGAGTTAGGGAAAGAAGTGTGGGGAGGGGGCTATATTAAATATACCAAACCTATCACAGACCTTGCATGGTACTAATCTACAGGCTATATTCCATCTCTAATAGAAATACTTTGCAAGGATTTGTCTGCACACCTGTGACTACAAGTCACAGTCTAATGAAAAAGCATCAATCTGCCTATTACACAGTACAGTGGGTACTTGTTATCCGCTGGCATTTAGTTCCAGGAATAACAAAACCTGTAGATGCTCAAGTCCCATTAAATACAATAGCATAGGAAAATGGTGTTCCTTATATAAAATGGTGAAATCAAGGTTTGCTATTTGGAATTTACACTTTAAAAAAATATTTTCAAGCCATGGATGCTTTAATATGTGGACAGAAAAATACGTGGATAAAGAGGGCCAACTGTATTCCACTGTCTATAACTATTTTGAGCAACTGAAGCAGGTCTGAGGGGCAGTTCTTTGGAAGGAGTGGACATAAGTTTACTTCTGGTTTAGCAAAATGGATAATGGTTTAATGTTAAATAGTTGTAGGGGACTGCAACACTTTTAACAGGTGAATTGTCTTTCCTGGGGCCCTTTCACCCTATACAATTATAGAAATATAATTCAATTTTAGTTACTGTGTGTGCATGTTATGGAGTCCTGGGGTTTGTAGTTTGGTGATACACTGGAGCTCTCTGGCAGAGAATTCTAAATGCCCCTCCTAAAAATACAAACCCCAAGATTGCCGTGGAACATAAAACAGACTCATAGCACTGTACTTGTGTACTGTGAAATGTACACTTGTGGCTTCAGGAGGGGGAATTACTCCCTTTGTTTTGCTACAAAAATAGGGCAGCCTGAAAAGTCTAGAGATGTGAGGGTTGCAAAGACATCACTAAAGCTAAAATGAAGCCCTGGGGCCACACACTGCCACACTTTTTAAAAAAAATTCTTATGGTGTTTACTTTCTAGAATATCGCTTGAAGAATTGCTGAATTCAGCTTCATACTGAGATGGATAGATACAAAGTATCATCAAGGAACATGTCCCTACCACCCACCCTGAGCTGATTACAGTCTTAATCTAAACAGCGGGAACACCAACAGCAGAGAACTGCAACAAAAACATCTAGAGGGTTACAGTTCTCCAACCTCGGGCTAGTTAGATAGTTCTAAACTATGAGATAAGGTATGTGCCTGAGTGTGCATAATGATCAGGCTTGAATGTGTTAAGCTACAGAAGTTATAATTTTTAAAATGAGACTTCAAAGGAGAGAAGAAAATGGCATCATTTAGGTGTTTTGGAATAGAACTCCACTCACAAAAGGGCTTAGAAAGAAGAGGAAAATATGTCAGGGAATAGAGAAGCAAAGATCACAGAAAGGGACATGTTGGAAGACAAGGGCAGAAAGACTTGTTAAAAACCTGAGTAATGCTCTAAATAGGTTTTCTTGACAATCTCTTTTGTAGAGAACCTTGCACCCTGTTACTGATCACATGTTTGCTTACTTATTGATTTGATATGACCCTAATCACACTGTATTATTGCATTCTGCCTTTGAACAACACACACATACACAGGTACTAACAAAAGACTTTTACTACTGCTCCACAAATGAAATCTAGCAGAGCGGCATTAATACAATAATAATATTTCCTATACGGCTTAGAATTTGTCATTTTATGTTTCTTTATGGACAGACTACTTCTTTTCCAGATCTTATTCGTACGTTGTACACTCAGCAATGAAATTCAATTTTCCTAGGCTTCACCAGAACAAAAACCTATCTGCTTATTCACTTTTTAGCTGGTGCCATTTGCTGATGCCAGTCATTAAACAATGTCAAATGCAGTTCAAAGTCACAGGGACATTGCATCATGTGTTTTGTAGTATTATCATTGCAAAACAATAAACTGTTCTCAAGCATGTGCTTGATATTTATATTCCTATTGTATTTTACAGGGAAAGAGATTCCATCTAAACATTAGGAAGAACTTCCTGATGGTTAAGAGTGGAATATGCTGCCATTGGAGATCATAGCACCTGCTTATAATCCTGTGCTAGCACAGGATATAAATGCAAAGGGATAAATTCTATTGCATAGTCCCATCCTGGGCAGTACTCATCTCATACCTGAACTGGACTTCTCCAGGGCCTTTTAAAGAATGGGCAGCTCCGTGTGTTTGCATCCCGTGCCTAGCATAGAAATAAAAGCTGGTGCAAATAGAGATTGGTGGGGTCTCCTTTTTTTTTGGAAGTTTTTAAAAAAGAGGCTGGATGGCCATTTTTTGGGGAGTACTTTGATTATGTGCTGTATTTCTGCATGACAGGGGTTTGGACTGGATAGCCCTTGGGGTCTCTTCCACCTCTATGATTCTCTTTCAGAGTTCTGTCCTAAACCAAGTTTGAAAATGCACAAGATAGGGATGTAATTCTTTGCTAATTTTTTTTCCCAAAGTAGCAAGAAGATATTCCCCACCACAGTATCTTCCTTGATATGAGAAACACTTCAAAAACTATGTGGTTTTCAAAAAGTATTCATAGTTTGAGACTTATTCTGCACACACACACACTTTTTGTGCAGAAAATCAGCATTCCTCTGTGCATTCAGTTCTGTGCAGAATATGCAGCTTGTTTCTGTGCACACCCCTCATCCTGTTTTCTGTACAAAATATGACAATTTTGCATAGGAGATGTTTCAAACTGCAAAGATTGTTGTCAGTCTCAGATTCTTCTCACTGTTTTTTAAACAATTGCTAAACATGTTTTTCTATTCTTTTTCAAACATTTTCAAATATTTTTTCCATTTCTAATTCAGACTATTTTATTTATTTATTTATTTATTCCCCGCTCTTCAGCTCTAAAAGCTATCAGAGCGGCTTACAAACATTATTTCAACTAGACCATTCCCTGCCCTCAGGCTTACATTCTAAGAAGACATGACACAAAAGGAGAAGGGAATGGTGTTGGGGAAGGGGATCAGGTCCAAAAGTTCTTCTCTCCCTCTGACAAGTTTGATACAAAATGCTCAAGTATCACAGGGATGTAAATATCAAAACAATGATCATGCATGTGAAAATCACTATCCATTGCAAATGTAACTAGGAATAAGCCCCTCAGAAGCAGTGGGATTTACACTTGAGCAGATATGTAAGGATTACACTGCTTGGTATAGTTCTGGAAATACTCTGCAGAATTCAGAATGACTGTCAGAAATTAAAAATGTGAAAACCATATTTTATCTAGGCTTCCAAGTTTTTTAAATTCCAGGAACTGCTACCATGAATTACAAATTTTTACCCTTTGCTTCCAACTGTGGCAGGATGAAAGATACACATGGAAGTAAAATCAATTTAGACAAATATTTGTTGCTTTTTTCATTCTAGCCATTTTCAATTTCGGTGAGGCAAGGTTTTTCAAAACTGAGCAGAAGAATGAACTGCTGCAGAATAAACAGCAGGGAAAGTAGCAGCTGGTGGCTTCAATGGCAGTTATGAAACAACCTTCAAGTTCCATCAAAGGTGCTGAACATGTTTTGGAAATAAAACTCATCCTCTTGGATAGCAATTTCCCCGTTGAATAGAAATCTGAAAGTACAGAAGAAAGCCTAGAATGGATTTCCCACTGATATGGAAGTTACTTTTCAAGGTGACTGTAGCTAAAAGCTACATTTAAAAAAAAAAAAGGAACACCCTTCCCCCAAAAGTAACTAAAGCAGAATCTTTTTGTTAATTTTTGAAAAAATTAGAATGCAGCAGGTTGTTTACCTGTATTTAAAATACAACCTCCTTGTTCACATCATTACATAGAATGACACAGCACACAAGCCATTGAGATATACAACATCTCTGCTCCACTGTTTAGTGAAGCCACAGCCCATAACTATTAAAGAATCTAAACAATTGCACCACAAAGGAGTGACGTTATCATTCATTGGCTGGAATCCTCTTGGTGAAATATGCACATGAAACCCCAGTGTGTATACAAGTTTTGCATTCATATGTTCTTTTCAAATGTTGCAAAGGAGCTTCCCTTGCACATCTACAGATAATACACACAGCAGCTTTAAAGAGCCCAAACCTGTTATTCATTATTGTTTACTAGCTTGGAAGGGGAAGACACCTAGGCAGTATTTCATTCCATCTGCAGTTCTACGGTTAGGAGAAGAAAGCTGATCCAACCATCACAAAGGTTGACTTCATGAATCAGAGACTGATTTCATGGAACCTGACTCCATGAATCAAGCTACTTCCAATTTTTCTCTATAGATCAACAAAGAACCATCACTAAACCACCTTGGACTCTCATTTCTTGGTGTTTGACCCTTCTCTGCACATTCTCACTATTCTTTGACAATCCCAGTCTTCCCTGCCTCCAATTCCTTTTCTGTTTTCTGTACAAACTAGGTAGCAAACCCCCTGGGTAGAAGACATGTCACTTCAATGCTTTGTGATGTAACTAGTAACAGTGTTGTTCCCAAATATTAAGCAGAAGGAGAGGTCACCACTATACAGTAACATGATGAAAGTATCTATGACATTCTGAACTACAAAGAATATTAAAATTAAGAGAGGCTTCCTTAGAGACTATAACCTTCAAGACATCTTATGGCTTTGAGGACTGATTCAAAACATACAGAGACTGCTAAAAACTGCTTCCGTGTGGCAGCAATCCAAGTTACAAGAGCTATGTTCCAGTTTGTGGAGTATATTTATATCATATTTATATTAGTCACACATCTTCCTAGTCATAGCCAGCACTGGCACAGATGCTATCAATATGGTTGCTGTCACTAGCTACAATTCAAGGGCCTATAGCAAAACAGCCGAAAAATACTACACGTCACCATTCCAGATATGTTAGGGGCAAAACAGACCACCTGAAGGAGTGGCCTTCTGCCACCCTTTTGACAGCTGGATTGGGGCCGCAGATGAGGCCCCAATCCAGCATTTTTCTGGGCCAAAAAGAAGCAGCAAAATGTCACTTCTTTTTGGCCTGCGAAAAGGGTGCCTTTGCCATTGATGTGCAGCTCTTTCCAGTTTCTTTGGCTCAGGGTGTCTAAATGCTGCGCTGAAGAAATGTTGTGACACTGCCCGCCGTTTGGTCAGGTGGGCAGCATGATGCCACTGCTTCAATTGCCCAATCTATGCCCCCATTCCACCCCAACACTGGCCTTTTTGGTTTGGTCTGTACAGCCCCTTAGTCACTAAAATAAGTCATCTACCTTAAGGTCACTGTGAAAGTCCAGTTCAGACACCAGAAAGCACAATAAGAGGTTAATGAAGTTAATTAGACATTTCTCTGCCCTCAGGCTTACAATCTGA
Organism: Urosaurus nigricauda; assembly: GCA_034509955.1. Classification (NCBI taxonomy): domain Eukaryota; kingdom Metazoa; phylum Chordata; class Lepidosauria; order Squamata; family Phrynosomatidae; genus Urosaurus; species Urosaurus nigricauda. The sequence goes on along the minus strand of JAOEGL010000004.1, from coordinate 26,716,794 downwards.
AAAGACATGACACAAAAGGAGAAGGGAATGGTGTTGGGGAAGGGTAAAAGTCCAGCAGATCTTCTCTCCCTTGGAGGCCTGGACCAAGGCAGATGGACTGGAGGGAGGGCTCTTCTCCCCTTCAGGCAAGGTCTGTTGGAGCTCTGGCTTGCCTTTCTCTCCCTTAAGATGGTAGGTGGAGAGAGGGCTTTCTTGCAGGCAAGACCTGTTGGAGCTGGCTTGCCTCTCTCTTCCTCAAGATGGTGGATGGAGGGAGGGCTCTTCTTTCTTGCAGGCAAGGCCTGTTGGAGCTGGCCTGCCTTTCTCTCCTCCTTAAGATGTGGATGAAGGGAGGGCTCTTCTTGCTTGCAGGCAAAGCCTGTTGGAGCTGGCTATCTTGTACATAGAATTGTACAAGACAATCAGCTAGAGGTACCAGTACTGCAAAACAGATACAGAAAAGAGGCTTTAATTGTTGCAAGCCAAAATAAACTTCTTGTATGGGCAGATTCATTGAGAAATCTTTTGGAGTGGCTAATTGGACTGCCAGAGAAGCCAGTGCAATGTAGTAGTTTGAGTGTTGGACTGTGACTCTGTAGATCAGGGTTCGATTCCCAGCTTGGCCATGAATCTCACTGGGTGACCTTGGGTAAGTCACACTCTCTCAACCTCAGAGGATGGAAATGGCAAATCCCCTCTGCAGAAACTTACCAAGAAAATCCCATCTTAGGTTCACCATAAATTGGAAACAACAAGAAGGCATACAGCATACTAAGAGGTAGGGTGGTGTAGTAGTTTGAGTGCTGGATTATGATGCTGGAGACCATCGTTTGAATCCCCACTCAGCCATGGAAATCCACTAGGTAACATTAGGCAAGTCACACTATCTCAGCTTTGGAGGAAGGCAAGGACAAACCCCCTCGGAACAATTTCACTATCACTCAGAAAGGATTTGAAGACACACACACACTATGTGACTGCTCACTAGTAATATTTGCAACCTCCTGTGGAGTTTCATGGATTACCAATTGCCAAGTACATGCATAAACAGGTATTATATATATAAGCTCATCCTCAAAAGATTTTTGGAGCTTACTACTTTAAAAGTAAGAACATAAGAAAATCTATGCTGGATCAGACTGGAGGCCTATATAGTCCAACATTCAGTTCCCACAGTGGCCAACCAGTTGCTCATGGGATGTTGATCAGCATGACATAACTTCAATTTTGACCCATGTTCAACAGATCAAGAATATCGAGGCATGCCTCCTCATAGGCTACTACTGCCCCAATGATTTCAGAGGGATTTTCTTCTGACATACAGGAGACAGCATGGTGTAATGGTTTGAGCACTGGACTATGACTCTGGAGACCAGGGTCTGAATCCTTGCTCGGCCATGTAAGCCCATTGGGTGACCTGAGACAAGTTATACTCTCTTAGCTGAAGAGGATGGTAATGGCAAACACCCTCTAAATAAGTTTGTCAAGAAACCTATTTTGGTTTGCTTCAGGGTTCTCATAAATTGGGGATAACTTGAAGGCATACAACAACAAAGATACATAAAGAAGAGTCTCCTTTATCCAGAATTCCACAATCTAAAATATTCCAAAAATGAAAGCTTTTTTCAGTGTAGAGAACCAAAGTTTTCTGGTCCTGAATATGAAGAATCCATATTTTTTGACACTGGGACAAATGGGCCAGACAAGGTTAGATGGGTTAAGAAGTTGGGCAGAATTTTAATACATAATATAGGGTCATAAATCCACCATAAATCAATCATAATTCAATTCAGCAGGAATGAGGTGGGAATAGACAAGCTGTTTCTTTGGAGTTGCAGTGTAGGGAACCAAAGTTGTCTGGCCCTGAATATGAACTATCCATATTTTCTTCCTCAAAGTGACATGTAGCATATTTGCCAAATGAGTGACAAAAATATTTTTATTATATTTTGCTTTTTTTAAAAAAGAGCTCATTTATCCATTTTCCTCTCGTGTGTATATTCTATATTCTCTGTCTCACTGCCTTCCCAGGCTCCTTTGGTGGCAAAGAAGGAGAGGGCGTTTTTGGTGGCTGCTCCCAGGCTTTGGATCAGACATCTGTCAAAAAGTTAAGAGGGCACCATCCTAACTCTTCTTCGGTTAGCAATTCAAAACATTTTTATGCTTTACAAACTGGCTAGCATTGGGCTCTTAATGCTGTGATATTTTTAAAGTCTGCATATAGCATTTTAATGTATTTTTAAATCTTTTCAGTATCTAATGTTTTGACTTTATAAATTGTTTTATTGCTTTTTAAATCTTATATAGTGGTACTTTTATTATTATTTTTGTATAGTTTTTAATTTGTTTTGTTTTAAATATGCTGTTAACTTCCTTGATTGGGAGAAAGGTGAGATGTGAAATGAATGAACAAATGTACAAATAAATAAAATGAACTACATTGGAGATTTCTTCTCACTTTCAGAGAATAAGAAGTTAGGAATGGGAAGGGATGAAGCAGAACTTTTGAGCTCACTTCATTAGATACAACACTATCAGTGTCTGTCCCATAATTGGCCTCAGCTTGTGGGGAGTTGAGATCATGTAGCATTTTTATCTTTGGGGTTTAGCAATATCTTCCTTCACTCTGGTGTTCTCTTGCCAGATTCACTTGATTCCTCTCATCTTTATCTCAAACATGTCTCATGAAACAAATTTTTGTCACTTGCAAGGTGCAATGTTCCGCTGCCAATCAACAGTCTTCTTATCCTTACTTTTAAAGCCTTTCATGGCCTTGCTGTGCCCTATTAGCCTCACCTCTTGGTTGATTTTCTTGCTTGTTTTCTGCATATGTATCAATAGATTCAAAAGAGACTAGCATATGTATCAATAGATTCAAATTACAAGAAAACAGATTCCCCAGAAGAATTTTTTTAATGGTAGGAGCTGTTTGATAGTGGAATCGATTACCTCACAGGGTGGCTGACTCTCCATCAAATAAAGGGACCCTGGTGTGGTAGGGCTGACCATGAATTTCCTTACAGAATCCTTTTCAGATCTTCACCTGAGATGCACAAAAAATAACTAGAGCAGCTGGGAGCAGGGAGATGTTGAGGAAAGGCTTGAGACACATATACAGGCCTACAGCCCTTTCTCATATTTATCTGCCTCATGTTGCTGGCAAAACTTGTATGTGTCTAGCTTCTACTAACCATCTTCAATTATGAATAATTGAATGAATCCATGTTTAGTGGAACATGTGAACACCCCTTACATATTGGTACTTTCCAATCCTTACTGCCTTCAGATCTATAAAACTTAAGGAATGTTTTCTCTTTTTTATTATTTTTTTAAAGAATTTTATTATTAAAACAGACAAACCAACACACAATCACATCAACCAATATACACAATCAAAAGGCAAAAATAAAATACAAACAGAAACAAAATTAGCAAAAACAGGAATAGCATATCTTCTTTGTAATTGCCTTCTATGACTTAAATTACCACCTACACTCTCCTTACTGCTCTTTCTAATTTCTTCTTTTGAAATTCTTCACTATTCCTTCATATAGCACTCAACTTCAACTTCTTACATTTGACTCAATCAACCTTTCATTTCTTCTTTCCCTTACCTCACTCGAACAACTCATACAAACGACTTCCTTCCTACCAATAATAGTCTGAAGGTGGATGAGTGACTTTCTTTAACATTAATTTATACTCTGTAGATCCAGTCTCTTAAAGGAATGTTTTCTCTTGAAGGACACCCAAAAGGCCCTGGCCTAGTATCATTTCCAAATAGAGACAGAAGCTGTCATGAAGGCAACACTCATTTCACCCATCTTTACCGTGTATTTTTAGCATAAGAAACATTCTAATTTTGAATATGGAGGAGGCTGATCTATGTGACCATCATGGACGTATCCTTTATCCCTTTCTTCTAAGACAGAGGTGAGAAAACCTCTGGAAGTCCACAAATCTCCTACCCTTGTTCTGGAACATTATATAATCATTTCTAAAACAACTAACTTGGTTAGTGACCATTACCACAAGATGAGACAGTCAAATCCACAAATTAATAAGAATTTAAAACACCAATCTTCTATGAATTTTGTAGCTAATGTAATAAATTTCATTTGATATTGTATTGTACTTGCATTCAATCAATCTACTGTTGTCAAATCTGAGTCTTTTAGATGGAGTGGGCAACAAATTCATTAAAAGAAAAATGAAAAATGTCACATACTGTATTCTGCTGATCCTAGCACAATGCACTAACTCACAAAGAATGCACATTATATGGGCTATATTCTTATTTAGGATATCTAATATATTTTTGTTCTTCTAGCTTGTCTCAGCTTCCATTTTTTTAAGACTTAAAATGAAAGAAGTAAAAATTTAAATAATAGATAAAATTAATGGAAATAATCTTTCATTTGTTTAAAGAAGCATGCCATGCATTAATTAAACTATTCTCTGTCATTAATCCACAGCAAATGATAGTAATTACTGTCTTATCTCATCTCTCCATTCATCCTAGGCAGTAAATTCTTGATATTTAGTTTGCTTAATAATAGCTAAAGCTGCAGTCCTGTGTATGTTTACTTGAGAATATGTCCCACAGTATACAAAGGGATTTAGTTTTGCATAAGAATGATTGAAAGTAAGCCTTCATAACTATAGTGTGTGTGTCTAAAAATGGATAAGCACAAATATCTTTTAAAATTAAGAACTGAGAGACGTACATCTGGAAGTGTTTGGGAGAGAAGAATCAAGAGGATAATTTTACTAATTAACAAGGTAATGCATTTACTCTGCAAAAGCAGTGCATAATTACAGTTTGCAAGACAAAACACTGTCTATATGGTGTTAAAATGGAGTTAGTTTGGAGATCTGTGACCAGACTGTAGAGAGAGAAAAAAGAACCCAGTACTCATAATTGTAATGACAAAGACAAGGTGTTCAAGTAACTAATATTTTAGTTTTGTTTCTATGTTCAGTGGTGTCAGCTTCCATGTAATACAACTGAAAAAGCACCTCCATACTATTATAGTAAGCATCAATGCTTTTGAGTTTTAATGGTACAAAACCAAGCTATCTGTGAGTTTTACATACATTGTTATATTAATTCACCACTAATGCACTATAAACTTTAAAGATAAGCTGCTATGGTTTTATTTTACAGATGTCAAAGAGTACATTATTCATCAGGCATAATTCATAATGAAGATCATAAGATCACACAATGTTCTATTTTCCTTCAATCAATCGATCATGTTGAGTTGAGGTTGCCAGTTTTCTTTCCCACCAGATGCATATGACATTATTATAATAAATTAGAAACTTCTTGACTCTTACCAACTTTGAGAATATAAAAAATTCTATTTTTTTAAAGCTTTCAATATGCAGGACAGCAGGCAGTTATACAAAATAGTATGAGATACATTGGCTTTCAGAGTTTCAAAACTAAAAGTGCCTCTAGTGGGGTAATGGAGATATACAACTGACAGACTAGAAGTTGGTAGCCCCAGGAAAGAGGAGTTTTGTTAGTACACTAGGAAATTCTAAACTGCAAGTATTTGCCATGCCCCCAAAAGAGAGTCCAAAATGCAGAAAGTTGTGTTAATTGGTTGGCATGTGTGTGTCTTCAGCTGTTCTTCAGAGAAAAGCAGTAGAGAGCATAATATCCAACTTAATTTGAATCAGCTGGCAGCCATAGAAGAACGATCTGATAACGTAGAGATAGCACAATGGACCATCTATGGAGAGACCTGTGAGTGCATGTGAAAATAAAAGTAAGATGCACAACATGGTTCCAACCAATGTATTTTTGGGATCAACTTAGAGTGACCCTATGAATGTGAGATCTCCAAAAGTACCGATCATCAACTGCCCTGCTTGGTTTAGTAGCCCCCCCCCCCCGGGGCTGCTTTCCATTTTAGTGAGTATTATCATCTTTTCTAATGACCTACTTTGTAATAACTTTGTCTTGTGATATCTCTAAAGTGCAAGAGCCTTAGTTTAGCCATCTTGGCTTCTAGTCAGAGCTCAGGCTTGCTCTAGGACCCATTCATTTGCCTTTTTAGCAGTCCATGTTATAGACAGAACTCGTCTCTATCACCACATTTCAGATGAGTTGATTTTCTTCTTGTCAGCTTTCTTCCTGGCCCATTTCTACAACCATGCATAGGGCACTATGGCTGGATGATTCCAACGCTGGTATTTAATGATATACCATTACATCTTACCTAGTTCATGGTTGCTACTCCAAGGATGTGTCTACATAAGCCAAGCCCCCACCCCCACCTAGTTTTCAAAGTGAGCTGTCTAGAATCATAGAATCATAGAAATTTAGAGTTGGAAGAGACCACAAGGGCCATCCAGTCCAACCCCCTGCCGCGCAGGAACTCCCAATCAAAGCATACCCGACAGATGGCCATCCAGCCTCTGCTTAAAAACCTCCAAGGAAGGAGACTCCACCACCCTCTGAGGGAGTGTGTTCCACTGTCGAACAGCCCTTACTGTCAGGAAGTTCCTCCTAATGTTGAGGTGGAATCTTTTTTCCTGTAGTTTGCATCCGAGTCCTGTTCTCTGGAGCAGCAGAAAACAAGCTTGCTCCCTCCTCAATGTGACATCCCTTCAAGTATTTAAAAAGGGCGATCATATCACGTCTTAACCTTCTCTTCTCCAGGCTAAACATCCCCAGCTCCCTAAGGCGTTCCTCATAGGGCATGGTTTCCAGACCCTTCACCATTTTAGTCGCCCTCCTTTGGACACGCTCCAGTTTCTCCACATCCTTTTTGAATTGTGGTGCCCAGAACTGGACACAGTATTCCAGGTGGGGCCTGACCAAAGCAGAATAGAGTGGCACTATTACTTCCCTTGATCTAGACACTATACTTCTATTGATGCAACCTAAAATTGCATTGGTCTTTTTAGCTGCTGCATCACACTGTTGACTCATGTTCAACTTGTGGTCTACTTGGACTCCTAGATCCCTTTCACATGTTGTCTCATTCAGCCAGGTGTCCCCCATCCTATATCTGTGCATTTCATTTTTCCTAAATGATGTATGGGATTGGTGGTGTTGAATCCAGGCCTTTTCAGCATTTTAGTCTTAGGGCTTTGATCTAGAAAAAAAAAAGTGGGGATTTACCCTGGTTTTGAGCAGAACTAATCATTCACCAAACTGTAGCTGATAACACAGACACAAATTCTGTCATTTAGGTAAGTCAGTGGACACATAAACAATGTGTGCAGAATGTCTTATCCCAGTTCAAACTTGCTGAGATAGACTGGCATTTAATGATTTGGAGTTCATCAGTCCTTTTAGGCCAGCTTTTCATAAAGAAGACAGAAAATAGTATTGAGGTACCTTAAAAGCTAGCAAGTTTTATTTGCCACATGGGAGAGTCCACTTCCACAAAAGCTTATGCCACATAATTTAAGTTAAAATACTTTGTTGTTGCTATTGCAAAGATTAATCCTTCCTTGAAAACTTATAGAGAGTATATTCCAGTACTTGATCATATTTGCTGTCTGTATTTGGGAATTGTTCATTCTTACAGGTAAGAGAGCTCTGCACTTAAAATATTGTTTAGATTATCTTTATACAAATGAGTGCCCTTTAGACATGCTGGACTATAATGCCCATCATCCTTAACTAGCATTGAGGGAGACTGTATGAATCCAGATTTGTGAACACAAGAGCAAATCACAGCTCTTTGGCTCTAGTAGCTAGAATCTGGAAGAAATAGGAAGATTATTCTGCAAATATTAATAGAGCAATATAATACGTTAGAAGTTATTTGTAGTATTCTGTGAATTGGATCATGTGAGATATTTGTTTATCTAAAGTGTTTGTTTTTCACCTCTCAGCCAGTCTGATAAAGTCTGATAACTATGTTGATGTCTTTACATATAGTGTATATTGCTAATAGCTCAATCAATACAAATCTGTTACTTTACTGATAGCTTTAGCAAATATTTTAGACAGATATCTGCTTTGCTAATCTTGGATGCATGGATAATAAAGAGCATTTAATTCTTGTTAACATGTTGCTGGGAATTTAATTTCTAATTCTATCTTGCATTGCTTTGAGCCTTTCCCTCTCTTCTGTGATCCCCAGGTGCTCAGCTGTGAAATCTACCAGTCTTGATATTTCTAGCTACTTCTTTGTCTCTACTTGATTTTGATCTGCCCCAATGCCCTCTGTTTTCAAGACAACAAATGGGACATGCAACAAATGTTTGTAGTATGGAGTGGTACTTTTCAGTGTTCTATCCAGCCATCTGTGTTCTTTTCCAGGATATTTCATTGCACCCCATCCACCTTCCCCAAATTTCTGTTGCATGTGATACTCAGAATTTTATGTCTAATGAAGATATCCAGATCATCTTGGTCTCCACAATCTTATTTTCCCCTCCTTTTTTGGGGGGGGGGGAGGAAAAATTGGGTACTTATGTAAAACTTGGCATTCCTCCAGGTCTGTCAGTATCACCTTCTTGGGCATGGATGGTGTTGATTTGGCTACTTAAGGCACTTAGAGAATGAACTAAGTTGTAGTAAGTATGATAACTAAAGTACTGGATCTCACTTCCCCCTCTCCAATTTACATTAAGCTTTAGCCACTATGCTCTGCACGTTATAATTTGAGCTCTGAGTGTTATGTTGTTTCCTAGAATGCCTATGTACTAGATTAGGGGTGCAAAGGCTAGACGGTACATGCAGCCCTTGATTGCTCCCACACACTTTGACTTTCAGCTAGTTCTTCCTCTGGGTGGCTGGGAGGGGAGAACATTTTGTTGTGGAGCTGAACCCCCTGGTCAGTGGAGATTGTTGAGTGTAGGGTGGAGTGGGCTGTAGACTTCTGCCACATGAACCCCCCAGCAAGCTCCACCAAGATAATTGCCTCCCTGCCTTCCAGGGATACCTAAATTTCAGCATTCAGGGACTAAAATAATATATGGAGTAGAGATTTAAATAGTCTGTGTATACATGTAGACACATGCATATGCCATTGTTATGTTGTTGTTCATATACAAGAGAGGAAGATAGAGAGTATTCACATACTTGTTTGGCTCCTAGCCAACGCTAGAGGTGGTCCTTAGGTCTGAAAACATTGTGCACACTCCTATACTAGATAGAATATTATCTCCAAGACATCCAGCATCTTCCAAAACTTTCAAGTCCAGACCATCTCCACCCTGTTTCATTAAGTCTTGGGATTTGTGTTATTTACTGGGAAATAACTGTCTGCTTGCCAAGAAGCAGAGAGAGAGAGAGAGAGAGAGAGAGAGCACGAGAACTCCCTGGCTGGCATTTCAGCCCAGAAAAAAAAGGAAAAAAGCTAAGCTAATGAACTCACTGTGATGGTTCTGCTGTACTCAGGCTCATCTTTTTTCAGTAGAAAGACAGAAATTGCAGCACAAAAAACCACCCACAAGGTCCAAGGAAAACCTGCCAGCATTTCTCCATCTTTGTATTTTCAGCTGATGCCCTGTAATTTTATCACAGTCATGAATGATTAGTAGCAGCCACAAATCATTTCTTTGTGTGAGCATTGGGGGAAAGAGGTTGTCGCACACAGCATGGCGATATTCTTTACTTAATTGTCTCTGTTAGTGGAAGTCACCAGGAAAACTCCACAAGACTTCTCCAGTGTGTTTGATCATTCCACTGTGATTATGACAAAAAGGGAAGAATAAACACACCTGATCAATACAAGCACGTAAGACATCCTGAAGAAATTTCAGTGGTAATGTTGAAATGCCGAACTGTATCCATATTATTTACAAATTTTATGGCAAGGATGGGAATTATCCAGCCCTGAGGCTGCATGTAAACCTTTGGAGGATCCAGGGCAAACCTTCGTGTCTCCAGTGACCTCCCAAAGACTCCTGCATCACTTCATGTATTTTTTTTTTTTTGGCCAAAATAATGTTTTCAATGCATACCCCGCCCCTTTTACAAGGTATGGAACCATGAACTTTATTGCAAAAAACAAGGGATACATGTTTATTTCTTTATTTTTCCCAAGGTTTTGTTGTTTTAAAATGAAAAAAGAAAGGCTCTACGTGAAGAAAATATTCTCATTTTGTATACAGAAAATATATTTTAAAGAATACTTTAAAATACTTTCCCCTACACTTTACTTAAGATATCACTTTTTTCTTTCTTAATGTCTGTAATAATTGAATACAATCTATGCACAGCATTTGCATTTAATAGCATCATAACAAAATAATACGACACCCCCCCCCCCGGCAATATGGAACACTGAATGAGTATAACCTGATCCATTGTCTTCTCTGTCAGAAAATATGGGAATGTGGATGTCTCTACATCTTCAAAATGTGGCCATTATATGTTGTTCCTTGTTTATTGTACAACAAAGTAGTCACTGGTTATGGTAGAGTGGGGAACATGTGGCTCTCCAGTTGCTGGATTGCAGCTCCCATAATCTGTAGCAAGGATAGCCATTTGAGAGGGATAATAGGAAATAAAGTTTAACCCCATGTGGTAGGCTACATATTCACCATCTCTAGTTTACAAAGAGAACCAGTAGCTTAGTTGTGGAGCACATGCTTTGCTTATATACGTTCCCCAGTATAGTCCCTGGAGTTGCTCCTGCAGTAACCCAGTAGACAGTTCTGGGCTAAATGAATGAACAGCTTGGCCTAGCATATGGTAGGCTCCTGATTTATTCCTGAGAAGTGCATGCTTATTTATTTATTTGATTTATATTTCGCCTTTCTCCCATAGCAGAATTTAAAGTAGCTAACAATATACATTAAAATAGCTAAAACAATACATGGTCCAGGAATTAAAACAGCAACCCAATTAAAAATTTATTTTTAAAACTTTAATTTAAAAATAATTTAAAACACACAAAACACATTGCATATTGAAACAGTGTGTGGCCTTTTAAAGTGGAAACGCCTTTTCCTTCTGGTAAAAAGAGAGCCGAGAGAGGGCCAACTATGTCTTCCCTGGAAGGAAATTCCATAGTGTAGGAACAGGTGATGAGAAGGGTGTCTCTAGATAAGCCTGAGAGGGTAGTGTGATACCTGAAGATTGTAACATTTGGACAAGCTTATATCAGGAATTTTGGGCTTTTAGGTACACTGGACACATGCTAACTAACAGTTTGAATTGTCCCCAAGAATGAACCAGTAGCTAACGGAGCTGTTTCAAAAAGGGAGTTATATGTGCTCTGTAACTTATAACAGGTAGCTATTTTGAGTTATAAGGAACTTATAATAACTAAGGGGTTATGCAAACAAGTATAAGGGATTAACCACAATCCTTCTAGCACAATGTAACCAGGGCAGTCTGTTTGAGCCAAGTCAGGTTGTTGCTGAACATCAAGAAAACAATAATAATGAACACCGAGGATCTACATAAATTCAACCTAGATAATAAGGAAACTGAAATAGTTAAAGATTTCCCATACCTTGGATCAAAGGCTGATCAGAATGAAAACTGCAGTCAAAAAATCAGAAGATTATGAATGAAAAGGGTAGCTATGAAAGGACTAGACAAAATCCTAAAGTGTAAAGATATACAGCCGAACAATAAAGTTAGAATCATCCAAACTGTTGTATTTGCACTACCATGTACAGATGTGAGAGATGAAGAGTGAAGAAAGCAGATAGGAAGAAAATTAATATATTTAAGGTGTGGTGCTGGACAAGAGTGCTGAGGATACTGTGGATGGCCAAAGAGGCAAACAATTGGATCCTAGAACAAATCAAGCCTGAATTCTTCCTGGAAGCCAAAATTACTAAATCGAGGCTGTTGTACTTCGGCCACATCATAAGAAAGCATGACACATCAGAAAAGACAATAATGCTGGGGAAGGAACAGGGCAATAGAAAGAGGGGAAAACCACATGCTAGGTGACTCCATCAGGGAAACTATGGTCCTGAGCATACAAGACCTGAGAAGTAGAGGATAGGGAGGCTTGGAGACATCCCATTCACAGGATTATCATGAGTTGAAGTTGATTCAAAGGCAGTTAATAAAAGGCAACTGCTTCAAATATCTGTGGGCCAAGTTGTCTTGTAGAAAGATCCACAGTTAACTATAAAATATTTATATTCATTATGGTTATTATCCATAGATTATGATATGTAACAGTGACTTCAGTAATTGGCACCAGGACTTGGAAAAGTTACTTTTCCAAATATAATTTCCAGAATCCTCAAGCTAGTATGGAAAACAACCTTCACAAGCTCTAGTTATAACACTGTAATTCCAGCTGCAGACATTAGCAGCTATAACTATAAACCTTATTTCTTCACCACACATTACCTTTTAAGATGCATGTTTACAACTAGAAATGATGTGGTCCAGGAGGCTTCATGGTACAGAGGCATGAAAAAACAAAAGTCAGAAACTTAGCACAGATAATCTTATATTTTAAATTGATGCCAATATATTAAATCTTAACATTTCATTCATAATAATTTAAAAGAACAGCAGAAATTTTGACAGATTTCCCAGTATCTTTGCATTCCTTAAGGGGCCAATAGCTCAGTTGGAGGCATGAGCAGATTTGCTTCTTACTGAGTGGTTGGCTTTTCTTTTCAACTCCTCAGGTAAAATGCTCTGCAGCCAGAATGTAGGCAGATTTACTCAGATGCAAACTTCAGAGGTTTCACTGAGATTTGCCATCAGGTAACTATGTATAAGATTTCAGCTTTACTTTTGAAAATAATTTTAATTAAGGGGACTGAAATATCCCCAGGGCTGTAATCCAAACCCCCTGCTGTCCGCTACTCCTTGGTCCCCATTGCTACAGCCTTTAGTAGGTGTGCTTTAGAAAGATAACACCCAAACTTAAATTATGTGAAAATGTAAGACACTTAAAAAGTGGGAAAACATGGACTGGTACATCAGGCTGCATGTTCTTTATTCACTCCAAGACATCCAAGTATCATACCCCTACTAGCAAAAATAAGCTGCCCTATTCAGCATAATAGCATCCTCCTATACATCTTTTAGGAGGAGTTTATTTGCAGAGAAGGTAATTTACCCCCTGAATTTCTTCACTGTTGTTATATATTCCATATACTTTTGAAACATTAAATAGAAGAAGTGCAAGCCAGAAAACTACAGAAAGTTATTACCATTAAAATTTTTCATTTTGTATATTGGCTTGATGCCATGGTGCATCCTTCTAAGTGTTGCCTTACAAATCTGTCCAGTTGAGTAGGTGAAGCTTTTGCAAGAGCTGCTGTCCATACCTGTTAAGTTTCCACATATCAGATAGCAGGCTAAAGGATATGTGATTGCCCTCCTATCTGGCTTGTGAGTTTTCTGTAGGCAATTGTATACATAGAACATTGTACTAGATACTGACACAGCAAGTCTCTTACTAATTTCTTAAGAATCTTTCCTAGAAAAAAAGTTAATGAGGTTACAACTAATGTTACATCAAGAGAAGAGAGATTTTGGAATTCATCTTATAAATTCAGCTGGCTCTCTGGTAGTCTGGGAAGCTCCCTGGAAAGTTTTTCCTGAGCATCAGAAGATCCACTGGAGTGGGATGGGCAGTGGTGCAGGGGGTTGAAAGCAAAGTGATGGTCCATGAAAATGGGAAGTAGGAGCTCCATTCATTAGAGGAATAACACAGTTGGATACAACACAATATTATCCTATTGTTAGCAGAAGTATGTAACTGTACTTTTCTTCTTACACAAGTAAGTTTTCAGTGCTTCAAATAAACTTGCCTCAGGCTACAAGCTCTGTTGTATTCCTCCATCATAGCAATAGCTAGTACATTTCTATACCACTTGCTGATGTACTAAGCAGTTTACAAAGTGTAAGCTAATTGCTCCGAAACAAGGATGCCAGGCTGAGTCGACGTGGAGCCCTTGGCTGGTATTGAACTCACAACCTTGTGGTTTGTGAGTGAGTGGCTGCAGTACAGGCATTTAACCACTGCACCACCTGGGCTCCTAATTGCTGGAAGTCAGCAAAATCATCCATACTTATAAGGTTCTGTAGCTCATCATAGCAACCTAGGAGTGTTTTGGGTCTGGAAAATGATGCAAGGCCAAGGATGAAAACACTTCCTCCTGAGAGCTACTGCTCCGATCAAACTTATATACTGTCATTGGCCAGGAGTCAGCTTCTCCAGGTGAACAGCAGCCTTAAAGAAGGACATGAAAATGCAAGCATACTGGGAGCTCATCAGGCCATGAAGGAGGAGGGCATGAATGAGAGTCAGTTGGCTCCAGCCTTTTTAAGGAGGGCAGGGGGGGTGACAGGTTGATGCTAGAAATGACATGTGTGTTTCATTGCCCCTTGCCTCTGTGATTTGCACTCTGGGCCCCTATTTTTCTGTCTACCTGGGCTCCTTGAACCATGGTCTGTCTGACCTTGGTGTTCACAAGATTCCTGAAGCTTGGACTGATGTCTGAGTATGCTTCTGCTGCTTCCTCACAGATAGGCAAGCTTTCTGGAAATGTGAAACTCTTTCTATTTGTCTGCCTTCAGCTAGCACTGCATTCAGTTGAGGCTAGCTATGACAGCAACCCAACCACACATGCCACAGTTGCATTTAAGTCTCAGAGATCCCCCCCTCCCACTAAACTCAAAACATGAGGCTGTATTCTAGGATGGAATTGTTGCATATGTGTGGAAGAGAGTTGTGTCACCAGTGACAATAGATGGTTTTCCCGATAAATATCCCCAAAAGGAAAGATCAGAACTGTAGATACATCTCTTGTTTCTTATCAGCAAACTTCTAACCATTTTTATTTCCATCAGGAGCAGGTATTTCATCAAGCTAATGATTCTTAATAGCCAAATCAAGACTAAACCACCTCATGTACTTGTTATTTTAACAAAAGCATCTCATAAAAATACACTGTTGCTGGGAGGATCCATCACCTGTCCCATCTACCCTGAGAGTGCAGGTTTTGGAGGGATCTGGAAAGTATGAAGGCCAAGAAGGTACAGGAAAACCTCAGAGGAAACAGGGAAACTAATCAGAAAGTTCCACAGCTTTAAGTAAGTTCTAATTCTATTACAACACTACATATGAATAGGCCGACCTGGCATGCTTTACTGAGACCTGGCTGGGAGATGCCAGTGCTGCCACGTGGGCGCAGACTCTCCCGGCCAGTTACACGGTCAGTGAGCAGATAAGGGAAAGTGGACGGGGGGGGGGGGGGCGTATGGCTATAGTTCACAGAACCAACCTGACCTTGACCAGGAAACCTGTCCGGAAAACTGCCCACATCGAGTGTATGTACCTGAGCCTGAAGACCAAGGATAGCCTGGGGATTCTGTTAGTATACAGGTCACCCCGTTGCCTAACAGACTCCCTAGCCGGTCTCTGAGTTGCTGTTGGAGTCGCCCAGACTTCTTGTCTTGGGCGACTTCAACATTCCTCTCGAGACCAGCCCTTCTGATCTATCTGGAGCAGCTCGGGAGTTCATGGAATCCATGACAGCCATGAACCTATCCCAACTGGTCAACGGGCCTACCCATTGTGCAGGTCATACTCTTGACGGGGTTTTTAGTATGGAACAGGACGGATCATTTCCTGATCAAGACAGAACTAAAAGCCATTTTCCATCCCCCCGGGGGTGGCAGACCCATTTGTACGGTCCGCCCTTGAAGGCTAATGGAACCTATCGGTTTCCAGAAAGCCCTAGAGGGTTTGTTGGTTGAGAATGCCGGTGATTCTGCTGAAGCTCTGGTTGACACCTGGAACACCAATGTTGCCAGAGCTATCAACATGATTGCTCCCGAACGTCTTTTCCAGCCCGCTCCCAACCAGAAACCCTGGTATACAGAAGAGCTCAGGGAGATGAAGCGGGCTGGACAACGACTAGAGTGCGAATGGCGAAGGACTCCCCTCTCATCCGACAGAACTCTCTATAGATTGCATCTTCGCACCTATGGAGAGGCTTTGCGTGCAGCACGGAGATCTCGCTGCTCTGCACGCATTGCGTCTGCAGAGTCCTGCCCAGCAGAGCTGTTTAAGGTGGTGGAGGAGTTGACGCAGGTTCCCCCTGCGCCAAACCCCTTGCTAGAGCCTACAGCAGCCTGCTGCGAGACATTTAACCTCTACTTTGCAGATAAAATTTCTCGGATAAGAGCTGACTTGGACGCCATTCATTGTCCAGTGTCCATGAGTGAGGTATCCAGTAACTCCATTGCTGTCAGTTTACTGGATGAGTTTCAATTGGTGAGTACCGATGACATGGACAAGCTCCTTGGATGTGTGAGGAAGACAACTTGCTCGCTCGATCCAGGTCCATCCTGGCTGGTCATCCAGGGAGGAGACACATTGAGAACATTCCTTTGGGATGTGATCAATACGTCTTTCAGGGAAGGCAGCGTTCCATCTGGTCTGAAGGAGGCGGCCGTCAAGCCCCTCCTGAAGAAGCCTTCCCTTGATCCCCTGGACAGAAACAACTATAGACCAGTTTCCTTTCTGCCTTTTCTCAGCAAGGTGATCGAGAGAGCCATCGCTTCCCAACTCCAAGCTGTCTTGGAGGAAACCGATTATCTCGATCCATTTCAAACTGGCTTCAGGGCAGGATACGGAGTGGAGACTGCCATGGTTGCTCTGACTGACGACCTCCGCTTGAGCACCGACAGGGGTAGTGTGACCCTGTTGGTGCTCTTGGATCTCTCTGCGGCTTTTGACACTATTGACCACTCCATCCGTTTGGATCGGCTGAGAGAGTTGGGGATTGGTGGCACCACACTCCGGTGGTTCCGATCCTTCCTCTCCGGCAGATCTCAAAGGGTGAGACTCGGGGACAGCTGCTCCTCTAAGATCGAGCTTAGCTGTGGCGTCCCCAATGTTATTCAACATCTATATGAAGCTGCTGGGTGAGATCATTCGGAGGCACGGAGCTCAGTGTCACCAGTACGCTGATGACACCCAGATATATTTCTCCATGACCAGATTGTCTGCTTAGACCTCTGATGGCATCTCCCCTCTCAATGGAGGGGATGAGGAAAAACCGATTGAAGCTTAATCCAGACAAAGCTTAATCCAGGTGCTCACAGTCACAGGCCCGAAACCAGGTTTGGGAATGCAACTTCCAGTCCTGGACGGAGTCACACTCTCCTCAAAGTACTCTGTTTGCAGTCTGGGGGTACTCCTTGACCCGTCGCTCCACATGACAAGTCAGGTGAATGCGACGGTCAGGAGTGCCTGTTATCAGCTCTGGCTGATACGCCAGCTGCGCCCTTTCCTGGTGATAAGGGATCTGGAAACTGTGATACATGCACTGGTAACCTCACGTTTTGATTACTGTAACACGCTCTAAATGGGGCTACCCCTATGCCTAACCCGGAAACTACAACTGGTCCAAAATATGGCAGCCAGACTTCTTGCCGGACCATCTAGGAGAGGGCACATCACTCCTGTGCTTAAAGCTCTCCACTGGCTGCCGACCAGTTTCCGGGCACAGTACAAGGTGTTGATTTAAAGCCCTACATGGTTTGGGTCCATCCTATCTAAGGGACCGCCTCTTCCCATACAAACCTCCCCGCACACTTCGGTCCTCTGGGAGGAACCTGCTGCAGCCCATGAAGACCAGGCTGGTGCAGACCTCCCAGAGGGTTTTTTCGGCTGTTGCTCCCAGGTTGTGGAATGACCTGCTGGATGAGATGCATCTAATTTCATCTTTAGAAGGTTTCAAAAAAGCCCTAAAGACGCATCTCTTCCGGCAGGCCTTCCCAGAGAATGCGAACATCCCCCGGCTCCAAACCTAGGTTTTAGAGTGGTTTTTTCCCCCCCAGCTTCCCTTCTCTGTTTCCACTTCTACACAACCTAGGTTCTGGGTCTGTTTTCTCTACTGCTGTTTTTATTGTTTATTTTAGCCAGTTACTGTTTTAATCTGATTGTGATTTAATTTCTTTTTAAGGGGTGGTGGTGGTGGTGGTAAGGGAAGGATGGGATTTTTTAATTGATACTGTTTTAACCCTTGTTGTAATCCGCCCTGATTGCTTGTTCAGTGGGGTGGACTAGAAATAAACATCATCATCATCATCATCATCATATTACAAGATTGTGTGTGTGCATGTGTGTGTTGTGTGCCTTCATGTTGTTTCTGACTTATGGTGACCTAAGACAAAGCTATCATGGGGGATTCTTAGCAAGGTTTGTTCAGAGGAGATTTGCCATTGCCTTCCCCTGAGGCTGAGAGCATCTGACTTGCCCAGAGTCACCCAGTGGATTTCATGCTGAGCTGGCAATTGATCCATGGTCCAACACACAAACCACTGTGCCACACTGGCTCACTAGACCCTAATGAATTATGAACACAGCTACCTATCTTAACTTCACTAGACTCTAATGAATTATGAACACAGATACCTATCTTAACTTTTAAAGTTATTTTAATTTATGCATTTGGGATCATGTATGGTAAATGTCAGCTTTAAATTATTTGATTTGATGCACCTTGGCTGGATAAGTGTGAAAATGGGACTTAGAATATCCAATGGCTGAAACTGATGGGAGCAAAATGGAACACTTCCATCACAATTGTGCGATTGGGGCAAGAATATCAGATGATGATGTACAACGTCACCATTATCCCATCCTTGTCCTGACCACAGGCAGGAATTCTCTCATCGCTTTTCATTAACAGGAGCTTCCCATTAATGAAAAATGATGGGAGAATTCCTCCCCACAGACAACACAAGGATGGGATAATGGCAACATTGTGCAACTGTGATGAAATAGCACAATTGTGGTGGAAGTGTCCCACTTTGCTCTCATCACTTTCAGGCATTTTATAATTTTCATAGTCAGGGACTTGTGCAGAAGTTTTCATTATTCAGCTGTATAACAAAATACCGTTTTTGTTATTAAGTGAAAAAATTCCTATCCTTAAAACAGGTAGGCAAGGACAGAATATCTTGGGAGTACTGCAAAGCACATACAAAATCAATCATGGCTGGCCCAAACTTGGAAAATTGACTTTTTATTTTGTACTCCACTTCTGGGATTCCTTAGTCACCATGGTTACTGGCTGGGGAGTTTAGGAGTTGTAGTACAAATAGTAGAGCCCATGCTTGACAGGAAGAACTTCGTGGGTTTACTCCTTGACATCTCAAGCTAGGGCCAGAAAAGCTCCTGAAAGGTTGGAGAGCTACTGCCAGTCAGTGAAGGCTCTTTCTAGATAAATCAATTCTATCAGTCAATTTCTCATGTTTCTTGTGGGTTCCCACCAAAGCAGGACAAGCATGTCATCCCATGCATAAGGGACTGGGCCTGTTGACATTTCAACAGTTTTCAGAAGAGCAGCCATGTTGGTCTGGTGCAGAAAGAGTAGTAAGCATCTTTAAACATTAATATATTTATTACAGCATAAGCTTCCACCAGTTACAGTCCATTTGAAGTTCTTAGGATTAGCCTTAGGCTTACATGCATTTTCTGGCATCCTGATAGGGATATACACATGCATATGTTATGCTATGTATGCAGGACCAAAAAGTTGTGCAATGGCCATATTCTGTTCATAATTGCAGAAACTGAGTTGTGCAGACAGCATGTTCTTCTGTGTCTTTTCTTTGTATGCTGTGATTGCATATTGTGCATTGCTTGTTGCAGTTGTGAGTTGTGCATTATGTGCGGTAGTTGTGCATTATGCATTACAATTGCACATGGTATATTGTGCATTATGGTTGTGCATCATATATTGTGAATTGCACCTGGCTCAATGGCACTTGGTCATAGACATGTGCTGTGCAACATTGCTATTCTGCATGTGGGCTGCATAGAACTCTGTTGG
Source organism: Urosaurus nigricauda (assembly GCA_034509955.1). NCBI lineage: Eukaryota > Metazoa > Chordata > Lepidosauria > Squamata > Phrynosomatidae > Urosaurus > Urosaurus nigricauda. The sequence continues at coordinate 26,697,054 of JAOEGL010000004.1, read as the reverse complement.
GAGGGGAAAAGTCAACAACCAGTGCAGTCTGTGGACAAGTCAATCCAGATACAGCCAAACAATACTGTAACAGCTGAAAAAGAAAAACCACGACAAGCAAAATACCCAGCTATTGGTATTGGCAAAGCACCGACCCACTTTTCATAAGAAAACTCACAGATGTAGTTGTTCATCCAAACTTCTGGAGGCTTTATCTTCAGGCATGTTGTGTACAATATAATATAATATAATATAATATATATATACACACACACACCAACTCTCCAACAACTTCCAACCAACTACTCCAACTGCTCTAAACCAATCTAACTAACCCACACTGACCAGCCTCTAGGTTCCCTTATACAGGAGGGTGGTTCTGAATCATCACCTTGCGCCACATGTTTGCTGAAACTTTGCCTCATGCTATATGCCCATGACTCAGCAGCCTATGGTTGTCACACAGTATACATGTCACTTGTCACTTAAATATCTTTTTCTTTTTTTCGTGAACAGTTACTACAACACACTCGCATAGCATATTTCTGTGTGCTGATATTTATGCTGAGGGAATGTTGGATTGCAGTCATTGTCTTTAAGGGGCTACTAAACTGTTTTGGCTGAACAAGTTACTATTTGCTGTATATACATTTTGACTCACAAGTGTAAATTACTATTATTTAAATATATGAATAAGCAGCTTAATGAATTTTAAAAAATACAGCTTCTCTTCCTAGTAAATCCATTGCTTTGATTGGCTTAAATATAAGTTTACTCCTGCCCAAACACGCTTCCTGGGTGGATTTACTACATTTAGCAGTCTTCCCCAATCTGGTGCTTCCAGATGTTTTGTAATACTGCTCCCAAGAGACCAGGTAGCAAGGGAAGTGATGAACAGGAGTTGTAGAATGTAACAAAGGGATTGGTTAATTCATTTAAAGTATTTTATACTGCCCTTAAAGATTTTTTCAAAAATCCCAAGGAATTTTTTTAATAAATTTAAAAATTGAATTATAATATTCTGAAATGCAGATGGAACCCAGGAACCAGTATTTGAGGGGTTTTTGTTTTTTTAAAAAAGTGTTTGTAAAACATCTTCTCATAGGCCTTCTCTGCACTGCCCGATAATTCCAGGGCCAGTCTAGAAAATAATGCTTCAGAACTTGTCCCAGACTGACCACTGTGGTGGCTGCAATGCACCCAAATGTAGTGAGGCAGTGCAGCAATGTCTGTATGGGCCAATGCCACATTGGCATGGCTGATCCATCCCCTGTACCCAAGCCACTGCCACCACATTCCTTACCTGCAGGAGCTCTTTGGACAGGCCTCCTGACACATCACAACTTCTCCAGAGGGTGGGCTTGCCCATGTGACCAATGAGGAGACACCCTGATAACAACCTAATCCATCAGTGGTGGTGAAAAGCTGCTGTTCCATCAGGCTGTCCTTGGGCCCATAGCCAATCTGGCCACTGATCAGGTGTTCCGCCATGCTGCTTCTGGGAGAAATGGGGAAGGAAATAGAGATGATGGAGAAGAAGAGGGAGGGAGGATGGCGAGGCTGTCAGCTCAGCACCCATGACTGGCTCTCACTGCATGCACCGATCTGCACATGAAGAGTCAGCTGTGGCAGTGCCAGAACTCCCCAGGGTGCAACTAGAAATCTACCTAATAGTCTAGCCCACATTTTACTAGCTTTTTTTTTTTTTTTGCAAGAGTATTATGGGGGGCCTTGTCAAAGGCCTTACTAAAATCAAGATATGCTACATCGACAGCATTCCCTTCATATACCAAGTGCCTACCTCTATCAAAAGAGAGATGAGATTAGTCTAGCATGACTTGTTTTTGGGAAACCCATGTTGACTTTAATCACAGTATAAGTGCTTACAGACTGTCTGTTTAATGATCTACTCTAGAGACTTTGCTGGTACTGATACTTTTAACCAGCCACAGCTGGTTAAGGAAGTTAACTGACCATTAAGGAAGTTGAAGATGTTTAAATGATCTAAGCAATTTTTACCATGCAGCTATTTGTTGCAGGTGGAAGTTTCTTCAAATACGAATTGATTAAAATGAGAAACTACTTATCTTGAAACACTGGAAGAGAATCAGATCTTTATTGAATGATTTATGCCTATTGGGCATAAAGAATGAATGTTATTTTGTTATACAATGGTAAATTGGTGTACAATTTCTTTTAAACTTTTGTTTATCCACATGATCATTTTCTTGTGTGGCTCATGAATTCTTAGTAATTATTATATGACTGGAAAATGGAATAAAATTAAAAACATTGAGTGTTCTGAAAGCAACTTGATGATGAACTGAAATCCTCTCTTAGTAGAATTGTCCTCAAAACCTGGTAGATAATTCTCTGCAAAATCTTGTAGATACTTAACAGCTAGACAGGTGTCTCTTGATTTTCCCTCACCATCTTTTAAAAGAAGATAAATGCACATTCCTGTCACTGGAGACCTCATTCAGTCTTGAGATTCCTTCTGGAGCATTTTAGGTATACAAAGAAACTATAAATGGGATATGCCTAGCATTTTTGTGACATGAAATCTCAAAGGAGAAACACTCCACACAACCATCTCATTAAGAAATATTTGCAAACATCTTTGGCAGTTTATTCCCACTGGGAAGCACTTTTGATCATTTCCATTTTATAGTTTGCTCTAGGCAGGCCAGTTCCTTTAACTGTTTCATACTATGAAGCAAACTCAATTTTTAATCCAGCCCCTGGCCCAGATCTGTGACTATGCTTAATCTCTTCATAAATGTACAGATTTGTGACATTTATCTTTTTACTCCTCTGTACTTTTTGTCATCTATTGACCTATTTGAAATAAGCTATCCTTCCCTCCACTTATAACAGACAGGACTAGCTCTGTCATTAAGCAAAGGGAAGCAGTCACCTCATGCTGCAGACAGTGGAAAATAGACTATGGCAAAAAGAACTGTCTACTGCATAGGCCATCCCTGCATATTATGTCCCTTCAAATAACCTGCTGCCTTTCTGTGTGGTAGAAGATGCTGTCCTGATGTGAATGTTGGAGAATGATTCAGCTGACAGTTCAGTTGGCTTTAATATCTCAAATAATGGGCAGTGGTACCAGCTGCTCTCAATGTCAAGGAGCAAGGAATCCACTTTGGATTTTGCAGCAGATTCTGAAGGAGCTTCCCAGGGTGCTGAACCTATTTTAGGAATAGAGTGAAGCACTTTGTACAGCTCCTTTAAAGTCTAGAATAAAACATAAAATAAAAAGCAGATTCACAGAGCCTCTGATATGTGGCCCATCAGGCATGACTGAGTAGGGGCATTATCTTGTTCTTTGCCTTATGCATTCATGTCTTGGGCTGATCTTGATAACAGTATATTCTGTCTTCATATTACAAATGGCCCCAAATCTCCTTTTCTACGCAACCCTGGTGTTAGCATGATGCAAACTCTTTGAGTCTATTTAAGGTCAGCTCCATCTAATTCAGTTCTCTCTTATTTATTTCTTATAACATAAAGTAGTTTTCTTTACAGGAGAAAATGAAAATAAAGAATTCCCACAAGAACCAAGAGCTCTTGATCCTTCAGCTCTGAAGAGCTCACAGTTTTTTCTTGATTCTATTTTTTTTCTTTTTAAGTGTGAACAATTTCAGACTATGACCAAGAGGTCGTTTTGTCACCAGACTTTATTTTACTTCCCTATATGATCCTATGGGGCATACATTTTTGATAGAGACAGAATATAAAAGGTCATATTAATTAAGCACTGTTGTTGCTGTTGTTGTGCACATTCAAGTAACATCTGATTTATGGCAATCCTAAGGCACAGTTTTTCTGGAAAGATTTGTTCAGAGGGGGTTTGCCTTCCTCTAAGGCTGAGAGAGTGTGACTTGCCTGACATTACCCAGTGGGTTTCCATGGCTAAGCAATGATTTGAATTCTGATCTCCAGAATCATAGTCCAACTACACCACACCGATTCTTAATTAATCATCACTATAGCAATTATTACAATTCAGTGGCTGTGTATTAACTATAATTCTATCAAAACTTCCTGCTATTTTTCCTCTCCCCTTTAACACTTTACACAGAAACTTTACAAAGCTATTTAAGTTAAAGAATCATGTTCTCCTTTGTGCTTGAACATCCAATCAGTATACAATCAGGTCAACCATTTGTCTTTTACCATGTACTAGAAAAGAGGAGCAGTAAGATCAAATGCATTAAGAAAACAGTGGGTGGGTTAGGAAACACTGTCAGAATCATTTTCCTCCCTGTAGTAGTTCTCCTGCAAGACACATAAAGTAGTGGCAAGATTTTGCCCTATTTAATTAACTGATTAATCAATCAGCTAATAAACAGAATAGTTAATTGACTAATCAGTCAACAGTTCTATTTCTAACTCAGTTTCAATGAATTGTTTTAATTAAAGATGAGGGAGCAAAGAGAAGTAAAGGATGAAAGTGAGATGTAATGCAATGGCTTTAATAAACTCTTAATAATGCAGTCCTATACCTATTTGCTAGGGAGTAAGTTTGGTGAGACTTTGGAAGAAAATTACTTGGAATTTTATTGCCCATGCCATAAAATAGCATAATGTGGTGATGCTACCAAATTTTGCAATTAGGTGGTTCATTTGTAGAATCCATTGGGTAAAGAATATGTCCTCATATTGTTTAGGTTTTGCACTTTTTAATTGCTTTCTAGGGCTGAGAAAATCTCTTTGGCTGTATTCCTAGAAGGCAAATACATTGGTTAGAAGCATTCATGTTTTCCAGAAATAAGCTCACTTTCTACAACCAGTAAATTTAACTTGGGTAGTTTCTGCTCTAGAGCTTTTTAATGTTGCTGAGACATGACTTTCCCCAATTAGCTCCAAGCAAAATTATAATGGGAGTTCTACACAATAGGTCAATATGGTGCTATATTAACAATGTTCTTTCCAATCACCAGGATCCACATTTAATGATTGTCCATAGACTGTGTAGCAGTAGGTCAGATTTAGCAAAGGTTCTTGGCAATTTCAGTTTGCAATTGTATTGTTTGCAATCTCAGTCTGCTCTATTGTCTCCTATTATCTAGACTGATGATTAGTGATATAATTTCTTAATTGCAACTGCTACAGCCACTCTCAATTTTTCTATGTCATTTTTCCAAAGGGGTGGGAGGCTTTACCCTCCTCCTCCAGGATAAAATGAGATAAATCCACTGTTTAAGGCCCTCCTCCGTGCAGGAACAGAAACTAATACGGGAATCACTCAAAGAAGCTATTTAAGATGCCGAGCAATAATCAGTCTGCACATTACTGTGCTCCATGAAAAAGTGTTTCAGTTAAAAGCAGAGGAGATAGGAGCTAGATATTTGCAAAATTTAATAAATTTATTAAAATTTATTAGCCAGAGTTTTCAAAATGTCCTAATGGCTATTGGATATGCTGGATGAATGAGTCAACTTTTCAGGCTCCAGGGCTTGGAAATTGGTCACATTACACAAATTCTTATTGTGATGAAACCTTGGACTGAAAGATGCTGATGATAACCATCTCAATGTCCTGTGAAAAACGAGTCAACAATTATTGGCAATTCTGTTTTCAGTGCATATACTCTTTAACCACATGCCAGGATTTTATATAGTTTCAAGTTGTAATAAGCAGGACGTTGAATCTAATAACGTCCCTTTCAGTGCTTGCATTCTGTTATTCTGATTCCAGAGAGAAGAACATCCTTGATTCATAAAGACTTGTGCAAAAGATCTGTCATGGGCCACCAACACAAGACTGTTGAAACAGAAAAGTGCAAGAGAAATATTCTGCATTGTCCTGGAACTCTGTATATGCTGGTAATGCTAAGGTTTTATTATTCTTTCTGATATTGCATGTGTTTTACCATAGAGAAGTCTTGAAATATTTCTATAGTCTTGTTTGTTTTTATTTTTGTTTCAATTAGCCCTGGGAGTTTTGCTGTGAGAATGTATAAATGCATGAAATAAATGTGGTGACCAGTAATTCTGCCACTTCTTCACTATACTGCCTTTTGGGCCTTCTCTTGACAAATCTTTAGTGGCATTTGGGCGTTTTGTTTTGTTTTCCTCACTCAAAATCTCTATATACAAGGAAATTAGTGGGAATGGCATCCATCCCTGCCTCCCCTTCCTCTTTTCTTCTTGTCACCTTGATGGCAACAGAGATAGGTGCCAGTGGCCCTCTTCCAGACATTAACACAGCATGGCTAATGATATTATGGCTGGTGGATTATAAGAGTAGTAGTGCAAAACTTAACCTTTTCAAATTCTGGGTTTTAAAAATCTTGTGTTTTCTTCCAGTGATTTCACTGTTAATGTTTATAGAGCCATGAAGAGAACTGTTTCACCCATCCTTAAAATAGCTTTTATGGACACTGTCATTCCGAGCCACAGTCTTCTGAATTTCAAGTTCAAGGAATCACAGGCAGTAGAAATGGAGAAGTGTCTTTACTTGAACCACAGTTGATGCTCCCCATCAATTCCATTATTAACTGACCTGGATGGATTAATAGTCTGACTCAATAAGATAGTTTAATGCATATATAGTAGCTGGAGTAGCACTTGAGAGGTTGAATACAAATCCCCACTTACCCATAAAGTTCACTGGGTAGAACTAGCTAGTAACTCTTTGCTGACCAATCCATGAAATAAGACCACACAACAAGAACAACAACAAAAATGGGGGGAGATGAGACCGAGTGCAGGAGCAGTGGAGGCAGGTGGTCTTCCCTAGACATCCTCCCCAGCTTTCCCTAAGAGATGCACCTGAGCCCCATGGAGAACCCGAAAGCTGGGTTGCTCCAGGGCTGGCCAGGTACTGGATGGCCAATCTAAGGATCCAGCCCCTAAATCAAAGGACTCAAAGTGAGAGCTAAATCCTCAGGTCAGGCCCCAAGGAGAATCTCCTTCCCTACCCCCTGAGTCTCATGACATGTAGGGGCTGCTCCAGAAGCTGCTTCTTCACCAAATGGGTTCCATAGGTGTTCACTGAAACTCCTCCTTTCCCCCCTGTCAAGTGACAGCCTATTTAAGGCAGCACCCTATGCCTATTATCAGATTCCCCAATGACAGTGTAATGTAAGCAAAACAAACAAACCAACAATGAAAAGGGAGAAAAATTCCTTCCCCAGCCAGCCCTGAAGTGACATGAAAGCTTATGCTGTGCCAGAGGCAGGAGGGTGGGCCAAAGCTGGAGAGAAAAGAGGCAGAGAGAAGGGCAGTTTGAATTTATGAAGGCTCTGCCCCCCACAACTCTATGTCTTGGAGCAGTAGTCCCCCAAATTGTGCCCTTTAAGAGATTTTGGACTTCTGATCCCAGAAGCCTCAGCATGTTGGCCAATAGTCTAGGATTCTGGGAGTTGAAGTCCAAAATCTCTTAAAGAGTACACTTTGGGGACCACTGTCTTGGAGCATTACACCATGGTATGGTTTTTAGTGGCTTAGTGGTTAAGACACCAATTCTGACTATTGTAAGGTTGGACGGTTGGCAGTTCAAGCGCCCGAGTGCTGCCTGACTAGTCCCATCTTCTGTCAACCTAGCAGTTCGAAAGTACAGTGGTCCCCCGGGATACAAAGCCCCCGGGGAACGAAATCCCTGGGAGCCGAAAGAGCCGGGACCGCAAAAACGGCCCCGGCTTACGAAGAAAACCCCGGGATACGATTTTAAAAACCGTGTGGCCCCTTTAAATTGGCCGCGCGGTCCGTCCACTAAAGTGGTCCCCCGGGATACGACGATTTCCAGGTTACGAAAAGTAATCCGGAACGGATTACTTTCGTAACCCGGGGGACCACTGTATGTAAAAGTGAAAGTAGATAAATAGGTAATACTTTGGTGGGAAGATAACAGTGTGACCACTGGAGCTATATTTGGACAATGCTGGCTGTTCAGCTTAGTCATGGAGATGAGCACCACCCTTTACAGTTGGCTATGACTAGACATTCATGTCAAGGGAAAACCTTTACCTTTAACCATGGGAGGCCAGCAAACACATTACCCCCGCAATGCTGCACTGTGTGATAGGGGGATCAGAATTGTCCCCTTGACCTACTTTACAGGGTTATTGTAAGGATAGAAGGCAGTTATTCATTCTTATCTTACTAGTGACCACAGTGTGCCACAGTATGTTTCTCAGCCTTTTGACCTCCACATGTGTTAACTTTAGTTCTCAGCAGTGGTTCTCAATCTTTGGCCCTGCAGATGGTTTCAAATTCCAGCTCCCATAATCCTTGGCCATTGGGCATGCTAGCTCAGGCTTCTAGAAACTGAAGAAGTTCAAAATATTTAGAGAACTAAAGGCTCTATTGATTTCAAACATGTGGGAGAGACATATTTGTGTCCATTATCATGTGCTGGCAGAAGAATTGAAATATTGTCTCTACAATGTGTGTGTTCATCACTATGCTGGATGATCCTTGTATAGAGCCATATGACTAAGAAATACTTTAGCATATTATTCCCAGTTGCATAGACAATCATCTCTTAATAAAGCAATCAGGAGCTACTGGAAACATAAATTGAAGCATAAGCACTTCTCATCTGCATGATAGCTTTATCTCTGCACAGGTCCTTGTGACCTACTTTGCAATATCTCTTCCCATTCTCACCACATCTCCTGATTTGTCTTCTAAGTTAAAAAATATCTACAGGTATGAGGCACTTGCTAATGTATTCCAATCTATTAAATAATTTATTATTCTCATTTAAACCAAATAACCATCATTTTGATTAAACTACTTCAAAGTGCTGTCTAGCAGTCCTAAGAAGGAAAGTTTACAGCACGTTTTGTCTTTGTCAGGTTTTTATATACAGTGTATTACTCTTTACAATTACCCAGCTGGAAGCATTTTATATTGCTTTTGCAGAGATGTTTACTGGGAAATGAAAAGAGGAAACATTAGAATTCTAAATTAATACCAAGCTTATATTTTCACATGCAGTCCCCCCTCCCCATGTATATATTATATATGAAAAATTGCTCTTGTAATGGGATCAACGTAGGGTTATGCAACTTGCTCAGCAATAAGGACTGAACTGGAAATACATCATCAGTTTTAGGACTGTTTGTGCATTACAGTATCACTCTATTTGCATGCTATTTTTGTGAAGATGGCAAAGTAGAGGTTGGAGGAAAGTAGATAAACCATGCCATTGAAGGTCAGTTTACAATGCACTACAATACACTAAAGGTCAATTTACAATGCAAACCTCTAAATGTTTGCTCAGAAGTAAGTCCCATTCATTTCAAGGAGACTAACTCCTTAGTAAGTAGGTATGTATTTGTAATCTCAGCCTTGCTTTTCCTTTCCAATTGTGACCATCCAGATATTTATGAGAGGCTTTGAAGGTAAGCACTGGTATGAAAACAGCAGTCCTCCATATGTTTTTGCAGCACTATTCAAGGGAAAACTGCCTTTGTACTTGGAGGTTCAATTTAGCTATCATGGTTTATAGCTGTTGGTATACCTATTCTCCACAAATGATCAAATCATTAAAAAAAAAAAGACTCCCTCCTGACCCTGTAGTTATTGCTATATTCTGAGGTGGTGAAAAAGATTGGAATGTTGCCTTTTAAAAGGAACTAGTTACATTACACATTAATCTGAGCACCCAACATGCCATTTCTAGCTACTGTTATTAAGATCCAGAAATTAACTCACAAGAGTACTCTACATGCTACCATTACTGTTGTGCCTTTGGGAAATGCACTCTGGTTTCTCCATGTCTCATAATCACTTTAAGTGGACTACACTACAGACTACCTCCCTCCTTTACTGCCCTGGCTCAGTGCTAGGGAAGTCTGGGGACTGTAGTTTATTTTGGCACCAGAGCTCTCTGACAGAGAAGGATTAATGTCTCACAAAACTACAGTTCCCAGAGTTCCCCAGCATGAAGTTAAAGTGGTCTCAAACAGGATTATTGCAATGTGTTTTGAGGGATATTAAACTGGAAGAATTGCTAGTCTATCAGGTCACTTTTGGAAACAGAACGTATTCCCAAAACACATAAACAGAGATAAAGTAGACCGCAGTTGCTAAAATCTCTCAGCCAGCATAGGAAGTGAACTGGGACTGCTTGAACTATACTCTGCTTCTTAGGGGTTATTCAAACTGTAAAAATAAACCAGGATGAATCCGGATTGAATTTCTGTTGTTCACATACAACCTGAATGCATCTGATTAGGTTGCCGGGGGGGGGGGGGGCAGTGGCTGCCAAACCTCCCACTTAATCCAAGATAATGAACATAGGTCCCTGCCTCCTGAGCTTTCTAAAAAGATTTGCATCATTGGTAGTGTGACTAACCGAAGTGAATACACCTGGGATAAATTGCTGCATGTCTTGAACATGTTCCACCTGCATTCGCATTATCAGCTCCATTTTTATTTGAATTCTGGAAAATGTGAACAACCAAACATGCAGTGATGCACACGGATGCAGTTTCATAGTATGCATAGCAAACCTGGAATGTGTGAGTGTGATGATTCCCATTGTTGCACTAAAGAACTTGATGTCTGAATGACCCCCTTCTTGTTGACACTTAAAATTTAGAAATCACAATCAGATTACGTAGGCCTCTATACGTGAAGATTTTTTTTAAGTACCTTGGGCCCCTATCCCTTTGTACATTCTTTCCTGAACATGACACCCTTTCAAATGTTTAAACATGGCTTTCATGTCACCTCTTAACTTTTTCTTTCCTGGGCTAAATGTACTCACCCCCCTAAGCCATTCCTCATAGGGCATGGTTTTCAGATCTGTCACCATTTTGGTCGCCCTCCTTTGGACATGCACCAGTTCGTCATTATCCTTTTTGAATTGTGGTTCCCAGAACTGGACACAGTATTCTTGATGAGGTTGTCAGGGACAGCCAGGTGGAGGACATGGAGGATTCTGAGGAAGAGTATGCTGGGTCAGGTCCTAGCATGGTGCTGCTAGATCCTGGAGACTTGGGTGAACCTGGACCTAGTTCTATGGGACACAGGGAGGCACAGCCCCTACCTCAGCAGCCTGGGGTCTCCTCAGAGGAAAGCCTTTCCACAGCAGAGGTTGCAGGCCTGGAAGAGACACAGGAGCAAGAGACAGAAATCCCTTCCTTTACTCAAAGGAGAGCAGATCGGGAGGGGCTGAGACGCTCTCGGAGATTGTTAGAGAAAGCCAAGTTAAAACAGCTGTGAGGGGAGGAGCTGGGGCCTATATAAGAGATCAGGGAAGACAAACTTTTGTCAAAGCTTATCTTGGTTTCCCGGCGAAAGCTCTTGACTCTCGGCTTGACTTCAGACTATTCATTACCTGCGACCTTTGGAACGGCTTTGGAATCTCTGTCTGTGATAACCCTCGACCTTGGAACACTCATTGAATTTGCCTTTTGCCTTGCGGACTTTGTATTTGACGACGGCCAGCAATTACTGGTATTTTGTTTCCATTTTATTGTGTTTATTAAAGACTCCTTTATCAGCCACGTGTTCGCAGCTTTCCCGGACAGAATAAGCTTTGACCCTAATCAGGCTGATAAGATGGCGGAGAGCTCGTTAGTAAAGGAACTGTTAGAACAAAACAGACAGCTCGCCGAGGGAATGGGTCAAATGCAGCAGAGTCTGGCTTTGCTTCATCAACAAGTACATTCCCACCCACCAGGGAAATCTCTCATTGCAATGCCGGAGAAATATTCTGGTGATAGAAAGGAACTTGAAGGTTTCCTAGCTCAGTGCAAGTTGCACTTTAAAATCAGAGACACAGAATTCACTACTGATGCAAGGAAGGTGGCCTTCATTATCAGTTTGCTTTCTGGGCCTGCAAGCAAATGGGCCACTCCTTATCTCAATGAGGATAGCCCTGTCCTCAACAGCTTGCAGGACTTCTTGAAGGAGATGAGGGCTACCTGGGGAGATCCTGTTAAGATGGAGACTGCAGAGCATCAGGTTAAGACGCTTCAGCAAGGCAAGGGCTCTGTGGCAGAATATGCTACAGCCTTCCGCCTCATCGCTCAGGACTTGACTTGGAACGACAGTGCTCTGCAGGCCCAGTTTCGTTGGGGGTTGTCGGACCCCATCCTGGATGAACTGGCTCGCTCAGAGCCCCCTGCTACATTGGCTGCCTTGATTGCCCAAGCGATCCGCCTGGACTGCCGCCTTGCAGCCCGCAGACAGGCTCGTTGATCAGACTTGCCTCTCCCTCCACTGCCTATATCAGCGATGCCTACAGTTTCCGTTGAGGCTGCTTCCTTCGGACAAGCAGAGGAACCAATGCAGCTAGGAGGAGCCCGGCCACGACTCACTGGGGCCGAGAAGGAGAGGAGGAGGAGAGAGGGCCTCTGCTTATATTGCGGGCTTTCTGGACATTTTGCCAGGGAGTGCCCTGCCAAGGGGCGCCGGACATCGGCGCAGGGAAACGGAAGGGCCCAGGTGTAAAGCGGGTCTCTCACCTGGGTGCATCTCTGGACACTGCTCCACTCCGGCCGCCCTGCTGCAAAGACCCTTTGTTGGTGGCCGCCAACCTTAGGCTCCCTACCCAGGAGCTCATTCCCCTGGGAGCCATGATAGATTCCGGTACCTCTAGTAATTTCATGGACTTGGGGTTTGCTACTTGCCACCAGATACCTATGGAGGCCCTAGCCGAGCCGAGGCCAGTGGAGACCATCGACGGGCGGCTCCTACGATCGGGTCCAGTGACGCACCAGACTTTGGGGTTGCACTTGGAGATCCAGGGCCATGTCGAGGAGATCCGGTTCCTGCTGGCTGATGTACCGCATTTCCCTTTGGTCTTGGGGATGCCCTGGCTCTCCAAGCACGATCCTCACATCTCATGGGCACGTCGGGAGGTTCTGTTTGCCTCCGAATTTTGTCAGGAGCATTGCTGGCCAGAGACAGTCCTGGCTGCAGTAGCAACGGAGGCCAAGGAGTCCTCTGTGACGCTGCCTGACAAATATCGGGACTATGCCAATGTTTTCGATGAAAAGGAGGCGGATCGGCTTCCCCCACACAGACCTTATGATTGTGCAATTGATTTGGTACCTGGGGCCCCTATTCCGGCGGGGCGCCTGTATTCCCTCTCAGAGCCTGAGCTGGCGGCTCTGAGGGATTTTCTGGAAAAAAATCTTCGGAGGGGGTTTATCAGGCCCTCCAGATCCCCTGCTGGTGCCCCGGTGTTGTTTGTCAAGAAGAAATGTGGGGAGTTACGGTTGTGTAATGATTACCGGGCCCTTAACCGAATCACTGTTCGGAACCGGTACCCCTTGCCCCTGATTCCGGAGTTGCTGGAGAGGCTCCGGCATGCAAGGATTTTCACTAAGCTGGACCTCCGGGGGGCCTATAATTTAGTGAGAATCCGGGCAGGGGATGAATGGAAGACGGCCTTCCAGACGAGGTATGGGCATTACGAGTACTTGGTCATGCCCTTTGGCCTATGTAATGCCCCGGCTGTCTTTCAACATTTCGTGAATGACGTCTTCCGGGACTATTTGGACAGGTTCGTGGTGATTTACCTGGACGATTTTTTGATTTATTCCCCTAGCCAAGAGGCCCATGATACTCACGTCCGCGCCGTTCTGCAACGACTTCGGGAGCACCACCTCTACGCAAAGTTGGAGAAATGTGCATTTGACCTTCGGGAGGTGGATTTTTTGGGATACCACATTTCTGCCCAGGGTGTGGCCATGGACAACTCCAAGGTGGAGGCGGTGTTGTCTTGGCAGCCTCCTCGATGTCGGAAGGATGTCCAGCGGTTTCTGGGTTTTGCTAACTTTTACAGGAAGTTTATAGCAGACTATGCAGCCCTGGCAAACCCTCTGTCTCAGCTGCTGCGTGGTACAGCCCGCTTCCTGTGGACGGAGGAGGCTCAGAAGGCTTTTGACACCCTCAAGCAAAGGTTTACTTCGGCCCCGATCTTGCAGCACCCTGACCCACGGACTCCATTTGTGGTAGAGGCGGACGCCTCAGATGTGGCGATTGGGGCTGTGCTGCTTCAGCCCGCGGGAGCTGACGGACACCTGCTACCTTGTGCCTTTTATTCTCGGCAGCTTTCTCCTCCCGAACGCAACTACACGATCTGGGAGAAGGAGCTGCTGGCAATTAAGGCTGCCTTTGATACATGGCGGCATCTTCTAGAGGGGGCGGCACATCCGGTCCTGGTCCACACCGACCATAGGAACCTTGAACATCTTCAGACGGCCCGGAAGTTGTCTCAGAGGCAGAAGCGGTGGTCTCTGTTTTTTGGCCGCTTCAACTTCCGACTCCAGTATGTTCCTAGGGCCCGGAATCGGCAGGCTGATGCTCTTTCCCGCAAACCGGAATATGCTATAGATCCAGACAGGGAGTGTCACTCAGCCTTGCTGCGCCCTGAGAATTTCGCTGCCACCGCACCGGCCGCCACGCTGTTGGACCAGGTTCGGGAACTTCAGTCCCAGGACCCGTTTGTGGCACAGCATTTGGCGGATGGGGATGCCTCTCCTTTTGCTTTGAGGGATGGCCTCCTGTACCATCGGGGCCGCCTTTATGTGCCAACAGGTCCTTGTCGGGAGGAGGTCTTGCGATTGTGCCACGATGCCAAACCGGCGGGGCACTTTGGGTTTTGCAAGACCTTGCACCTCCTCACCCGGGAGTTTTGGTGGCCTCGAGTCCGGGCAGAGGTGGCCCGATACGTGGACACTTGCCCGGTGTGTCACCGGGCCAAGGATCACCCAGGACGGCCCGCAGGTTTGTTGCTGCCTCTGCCGACGCCGTCAGGGCCCTGGTGGCTCATCTCGATGGACTTCATCACCGACTTGCCCCCCTCTGCCGGTTGTACTTCTATCTGGGTAGTGGTGGACCTTTTTTCTAAAATGGCTCACTTTGTGCCTTGTGTTGGCCTTCCCACGGCGAAGGAGACGGCCCGGATGTTTCTGCAACACATCTTCCGGCTCCATGGCCTTCCCGAGGGTGTGATTTCTGATCGAGGGGCCCAGTTCACGTCCAGGTTTTGGACCAGCTTGTTGCGGCTCCTGGATGTGGCTCCACACCTGTCCTCATCGCATCACCCAGAATCCGATGGACAGACAGAGCGCACCAATGGGACACTGGAACAGTACCTCCGCTGTTACTCTAGTTACCGGCAAGAGAACTGGGTTGACTTGCTGCCGTTGGCCGAGTTTGCTTATAACAACTCGGTGCATGCCTCGACGCAGCAAACGCCTTTCTTCGCCACTGGAGGTTTCCATCCGCGGGGGTTCCCAGCTGTGGCTCCGGTTTCGGCGGTTCCTGCAGCGGATCAGTGGCTTCAAGAGCTTCGGGCTGCTCAGTCCTTGCTGCAGGAGCAGCTTGAAGTGGCGAAGGAGGCTTACAAGCGGGGCGCAGACCAGCGGCGGCAACCAGGTCCTCCTTTGCAGGTGGGGGACTTGGTTTGGTTGTCCACACGCCATCTTCCTCTTCATCGGCCTTGTCACAAGTTGGATGCACGGTTTGTTGGGCCATATAAGATCGTGGCTCAGGTGAATCCTGTGGCGTTCCGGCTGCAACTGCCACGGACCTGGCGGGTTCATCCTGTCTTCCATCGGTCTTTGCTGCTTCCGGCCTCGGGGGTTCGGCCTGACACCGGTGCCACACCTCCGCCTGCTCCGGTCTTGGTCGATGGGGAACAGGAGTTCGAGGTGGCCCAGATCCTGGACTCCCGTCATTACCGAGGCAGGCTACAGTATCTGATTGACTGGGTCGGTTACGGGCCGGAGGAACGATCCTGGGAGAACGCCTCGGATGTTCATGCTCCTCGCCTGGTCCGGGAGTTCCATTGTCGCTTCCCTGACCGGCCCCGTCCTCCTCAGGGGTTGGGGGAGGATAATGGGAGGGGGAGTGATGTCAGGGACAGCCAGGTGGAGGACATGGAGGATTCTGAGGAAGAGTATGCTGGGTCAGGTCCTAGCATGGTGCTGCTAGATCCTGGAGACTTGGGTGAACCTGGACCTAGTTCTATGGGACACAGGGAGGCACAGCCCCTACCTCAGCAGCCTGGGGTCTCCTCAGAGGAAAGCCTTTCCACAGCAGAGGTTGCAGGCCTGGAAGAGACACAGGAGCAAGAGACAGAAATCCCTTCCTTTACTCAAAGGAGAGCAGATCGGGAGGGGCTGAGACGCTCTCGGAGATTGTTAGAGAAAGCCAAGTTAAAACAGCTGTGAGGGGAGGAGCTGGGGCCTATATAAGAGATCAGGGAAGACAAACTTTTGTCAAAGCTTATCTTGGTTTCCCGGCGAAAGCTCTTGACTCTCGGCTTGACTTCAGACTATTCATTACCTGCGACCTTTGGAACGGCTTTGGAATCTCTGTCTGTGATAACCCTCGACCTTGGAACACTCATTGAATTTGCCTTTTGCCTTGCGGACTTTGTATTTGACGACGGCCAGCAATTACTGGTATTTTGTTTCCATTTTATTGTGTTTATTAAAGACTCCTTTATCAGCCACGTGTTGGCAGCTTTCCCGGACAGAGGTCTTCCTCCTCCTCCACTTTCCAAGGCAGGAAAAATAGAGAGCTGTGTTCATGTATATTTCACATGGGAGACCTGAGCACTAAAGCCTTGCCATAATGGCTGACCTTTACAGAGTGGGCATTTCTAAAACAGCAGGAAGAGGATTATTTTGCTTTTTGCCCTTGGGCCACCAGCCGTGAAGCTTCTTACCTGACTATCAACTGCTTCTGTCACACTACTAGCTTAAAGAAAACAGCTCTTCTTCCTCTCCCTTCCACCTCTGTTCTCTTCATGTTTTATGTCTACTACGCATGAAGACAGGGCTTGTCTCTCCCTCCATCCCTCCTTTTATTGATGTGAACTGCTTTAGGAGGCAATAATTGCCTGAAATTCTATAATAAATAAAACCAGAAATGCTTAGGCTGAAGGTGTGATGGCTGTCTACTGTAAGAACATCTTTAAACACATGTTTCAATGCACACACATCTGCAATTCTATTTTTAAATGTTTGAAAAATAAAGACCAAGTGTCTGTGGTGCATGTAATGATATAATTTGCGCACACAGAAGGAATATATGAATGTTTAGACATCATTTGCATTCCATTACTTACCTATTTACATCAAATGCTATGTGCTGAGGAAAAATGGACTCCATCCAAATTATTTTTTTAAACTTCCATTTTATTTCTTGATTTGTTTTAGCATTTGTATTGCCTGTATTTTAATAATGATTTGCATTTGCCTTTGTATTTTGATTTTCTTTATTTTTCAATTTATTTCTAGATCTCTGTTACTTTATTGTGTCATTGTTTTATTTAAAAAATTATAGAAAACCTAGAAACGTGTTTTATAGGTATCTTATGAAAATAAGTGATAGAATAGTACATTATTTCTAGGATCTTTTCCAATTGATCTGACATTTAAATGAATAAATTTAATAAGGTATGCACTCTACCACCACTGTGCCTGTATATATAGCAAAGAATGAACAGTAATACTCAACTTTACTTTAGCACCAGGTAATATTGTATATGTATTTAATCTGGATAACTAAAGAAAATAGTTAAAATGTATTTTAATATTTTAAAAAATGTGAAAAATAATGGCTTTGTTGCTGTTTGTTTGCTTTTTTCTCCTTCAGTCTCATCACATTCTGTCATTCATATTTCGGTGGTATTTCTTTTGACAGGGATTGTCTTCTGTGTTATTTCTCTGCAGGGCCTAGTAAATTTACAGAGCTTCACAAACAAACAAACAAACAAACTTCTTAAAATCAAATGAGCCTGTTCAAACAAATTATTCTACTTACTTAAAACATTTCATCATGTATTTCTATATACTTTGCTCAAGGCATCTTACAATAAAAACAGTGCAAAATTAATTTTAAAATGAACAAGCCAAAAGAAACACACACACACACACACCCCTTAGAGCTGTCTACAAAATAATAATAATAATACCAGCAAACTATTAGCAATTATGAGAAATAAAATATGAAGTTATTTATACAGCGTTAGAAAATAAAATGGTTTTCATCTAGTCTAGTGCCTAACTGATAAAAGCAGAGATGCCAATTTGGTATTTTCACAATGGAATGCCAGCACAGAAAATATCCTTTCTCCAGTGGCTATGCATGTGCAATTTAGGATCTTGGGCTTTGCATATCTAGTTAAATGTTTTGAAGAATCAATAATCTCTACAGCCACTGTGCCTGTAACCCTCCTCTTATCCTTTTACTGAATCACCCTCTTTTGCCTCTGTCACACAAAATAAGAGATGCAAGATTTACCCTTCAACACATGAAGGAAGACAGTAGAACTATGATCTAGTGGAGGGACAGATGGTGATGGTTACTAGGTTTGCAACCACCTGCTGATGTAGACAAAAGTGATGGGCGGGAACGGTTGTGCACATGGCCAAGGCCCGTGCATTCCTTTCAACCCTCTTACTCTTACATACATGTGTGTATACTTTCCCACCATCCAAGTTTTACATTGTTCCTCCACCCAGCCTTAATCAAATAGGATATATATGAAATATATGACTGAAATGCAGAACACTGTAGCTGGGGATTCATTTTCTTTTAGGCGGTCTTCTGTGTTACATTCTGTGGTGAATGGGGAGGTGGCATATGCATTCACCCCAATCTTCACTGACTGTTTTAAAGGACCACGTGTGTCCAGTGGATAGCAGCAGACTAGAGATATATACCTTGTTTTTATGATTTTTAAGATATGTAAACATTTGTTTGCATACCTTATAAAAATATAAGGTGTGTATTTATAAGGTATACTGTACAAACAACTACTTGCATATCTTATATCTAAGTATTTGTTTTTTCAAACAACTTTAAGAAGTAGGCCTTCTTTAAGCAACCATTTCCGGACCAAATACCAGCAGCCTAATGCAAGTTTTGCTATTGCTTTTCTAGTGACTCAGCAGCTGAAACTTCAATCGATCTTGGCTCTGAAATTAAATGCAAAATGCAAAATAGATAGCTCATAGCAATGAGAAGGTAAGCAGTAAGCATATTTTCCAACATAAAAGACATGTTTAGATGTAAATCATATTGGGTAGACAGCTAACTATCTGGAGAAGCAATTTTCGCATATGATGCTATGCAGCAGCCAAATTCTCTTAGAATTTATATCAGAGAATCCACTTCCTATTATAGTATACTGGGGACCTTTTTGATACCCACTGACATTGAGTTTGAAATATGAAAAGATACTTGAGCAGTTTGTGACACTGGAGAAAAATGTGACTAAAATGATATCTGATACAAAGAACAAGGGAACAGTATGTTTGAAGAGATTTGGTTATCATCACAGTTATGTCTCTTTTAAAGTAACGAAAGTACATTCATCTTCAACTGTTGAAAATGAACTTGTAAGTGGGAGCATCTTGACATTATGTGGTTCCCACCACCTGCACTACTGAAGCTTTTAAAGGTTTTATATTTTTTTGAAAAGAACAGAGCAATATAGGGACATAGGAAGCAGTCTTATGCTAAGACCATCTGTCCTAAAGCTCAATATTACCAGCTCTGACTGGCTGTGGGTCTTGGGTTTCATACAGGATGTTTTCCTAGCCCTACCTGGAGGTCCCTGGTTTTCTCTGGTTTCCAATCCAATCAGGTTCTATCCTGCTTATCTCCCAAAATAATTGGACATCGGGTATGCATGGTATACTGGTTAAAAAGAAAGATAGCAAGGAAGAGAGCTAAAGAGACACAAAGGTGGCATAATAAAAACTTGTGGGTTGCATATCAAACATTACAGCCAGATTGATCACTGGATTATACAGGAGTGATCACATTACACCAGTATTAAAATCACTCCACTGGCTGCCAATTACTTTCTGGGTAAGGTACAAAATGTTGTCTATTACAGTGGGATATTACATTCCAAATCTCCTGCGGATACCAAAATCTGTGGGACCTCAAGTCTTGTTGTCCCCAATGGTCGTGCATGCACACAGCTGTGCCACTGTTAGGGACAACAGGACTTCAGGTAAGCCTCCGTTGTCCCCAATGACAGTGCGTGCAGGCGGCCATGCTGGCATTAGGGACAGTGGAACTTCAGGTAAGACTATTATCCCCAATGGTGGTGTGTGTACACAGCCACACTGCTAATAGGAACAATGTTGGGGACAATGAGTGGCTTGCCCATCCACGGCTGCTTAAATCCATGGTTGGCAAGTTGGTAGATACAGAGGCCCCAATGTACATTTAAAATCTTACATGGTTTGGGTCCAGGTTACCTACAGGATCACCTCCTTCTATATATAATTCAACCCATATGCTCAGGTCCTTTGGTGGACATTTATTCTAATTAGCCATGACTAGGTTGGCAACTGTCAGCCTGAGGACTTTGTCTTAAGACTCCCCTAGACTGTGGAATGACCTGCTGGAAGAGATTCAACAGCTGAATATGCTGTCTGAATTTAAAAGAGCTTTAAAGCATGTCCAGAGGAGAGAGACCAAAATGTTGAAGGGTCTGGAAACCATGTCTCATGAGGAAAGATTTAGGAAGCTGGGTATGTTCAACCTGGAGGACAAGGTTAAGAGGTGATATGATAGCCCTGTTTAAGTATTTCAAGGAGTGTCATATTGAGGATGAAGCAAGCTTGTTTTCTGCTGCTTCAGAGAACAGGACCCAGAGCAGTGGATTCAAACTGGAGGATGAGAGATTCCACATCAATATTAGGAAGAACGTCCTGACAGTTAGAGCTGCTTGACAGTGGAGCACACTTCCTTGAAGTGTGGTGGAGTCTCCTTCTTTGGAGGTTCTTAAACAGAGGCTGGATGGCCATCTGTCTTGAATACTTTGATTCTGTGTTCTTGCATGGCAGGGGATTGGACTGGATATCCCTTCTGGTCTCTTCCAACTCTATGATTCTATGGTTAAAGACCAGTCTCTTCTGGCAGGCTTATCCAGATGATGTTTAAATTGTGAATTTTAAATGATAAATTTTAAATGTGGATTGTTTTCATATGTGTATATCTTGTTTGTCTTTTAAAACTGATGTGTATTTTAACTGATGTGTTTTAACCAATATGGTGTGTCTGATGATGATGATTGATGATGATGATTGATGATGATGATGATGATAGCCGAGGCCTGCAAAGCTGTACAATTTCTAGTCTTATTAAAGAAATAAAGAATTGGTGTTAATAATGCAGACTCTTTAACAACTTTTGCAAGCCAGTACTAGAATTTTTGTAAGTCTAGAACATCATTTACAGATCCATATGCAGTGATCTCCCCTACACTGCATTGATCTTCTTGCAAATCTGCTGAGGGCGGGGCCATTAGACAGTTTTAGAGCATGTTCTTGGTATGCAGAAAGCCCCATGTTCAACACTTGACAGGGCCAAGATTTGTTGAAATCTTGACTTGACCTGCTGTAACTTGACATTGCCTAGTTTAAATGAACTTTCTCTATTTTGAGTTGACTCCATCAGATACTATTAACATTGTGAAATCTTCAAGTACAATGCAGAATGGAATACCATGGCTAACACAGGTGACAACAGTGAGCCAGTGGCAGTTAAACTTTTATTAGGCCCTCCTGGGCCTAGCACAATGCAGAATGAAGTTCAGAAGTAGAATTTGAAATGAAAAACAATAAAGCAATGGCTCTCCTTAGAACTTGACTAGCCTGAAGAAAACAGAAAACACAGAGAGACAAGGAAACAGAGAGAAGAAATCAAAGAAGAGAAGCCAATTATTTGTGGGATGTACTTTGCCCAGAATCTCATGAACAAAACTAAGCTCTTAGCTTTGCAATCTCTATCTCTATTAGTTTATCTCTGTCTTGACATATCTTTATCACCTATATCCATGTACTGTATATTTATTTATCTATTTATGTCTCATAGCTCAGTTCAAGTTTTTTCACTTTGCCTAGTCAAGGGGGCACGTTGGGGCACAGAGACCTGTAACTTGTAATACTGATGCCATTTATTTTTTTTTTTATTTTTTATGTTTAATGGAAGGGTAAAGAATGCAGCATAAAACCAATAACCATTAACAGCCACACTGCTTATTCCTGCTGGGTGGCCAAGGATCCTGGGGGTACATAAATATCTGTGTGGGTTTGGCATGATATGGAGAAGGATTTGAGCCTCAATTGTAGCATCCAACAAGAAGGTATCTTGGATCTCAAGGGAGCAACCCATGCACCCCGCTGTGCATCACCACGGAAATGGATTTTGCTTAAGTGCTTCATGAAGGTGAAACCTTTTCTGGGTATGCAATGTAGGAAGATAGTACAAGCAAGAAGTCATGGTTCTCCATTTCCTGAAGCATTCAGGACAATAATGTGCTCCTTAGGGATAGGAGGTTGAGAACCTAGAACTTCCAGGTAGCACTGAGACACACTAATCTAGTAATCTGATCTCTTTGCTCAGAAAATGGCAGTCGCCTGTCATTTTATTCACTTGGAAATCTTCCTTTTAGTTACCACTGTGGTTTGTTTTTCTGGGATTATAACAGTACATTTAATCCAGGGTTCTTGAATTCTATTTAATTCCAAGGAACCAGTTTTGCTGGCAGGCATACAGTCTGGTGGACACTTAGAACTTTCTACATCGGATACCCAACAATATTCCCTCAGTCCTTGTCTAGTAAAAGATTTGCTTCCTAGATCTGCCTTATTTTTGGATTTACCCTCAAAATTTAGATCCTTGCACCCCCTGTCTCTCACACATTCTTGACAGAGCATAAATAAAGGACAAGAAGATAGCTTCTTATTTCTTTTTGTTTCTTTTTTCTTTTTTGTCAGCTTCCCAGGTTTTTCCTCTCCTTTCCAACTAAATAATGAAATATCACCAAAGAGTTGCTCTTGGCTTGCTGTTACTTCATCTCCTTCTGTCTCTTATTCTCCATCCTCATGGGGCAAACAATCACTATTCTTGTGTTTCAATTTTATTTGAGCAATAAAATCTTTTGAAGAACCAAATTTAGCCTCATGGTCGTTTAAGCTACAATCTTGTACTCTATTCTAAATTCAATGAGTTACAGCTGAGAAGGTATACATATTAACCAAACCACAGTGACACACACAGCCCAGTAAACACATGTAGCAATTAATCATAGTCATACCTAAAAAGAAGAATTTGTAACTGTGTGCCTTCAAGCCATTTCTGACTTATGGCTAAGAATATCAGTGAGTAAAATGGCAGATGACTGCCATTTTCTAAAAGGAGGAATTCTGGTTGCTAGATAAGTATGGGCTGAAGCATACAGCCAATAAGAGAGGCCAGAGACTGGGACTTTGACAACTGCATGGCCCACTCTTGAAGTGGGTTGTCACTGTGGTCCCAAACTGACACTGCCAGGAGCTGGGTTATTTCCTCTCTTTTTTTGATCCAAAGGACCAGATTGCAGCACTAGAGCAGCTTCTGGCCACTTTGGGGACATGCATCATCTGAACTCCACACCTCCAAAGCAGCTGGAAGCCACCTTATTTGGCCTGTTCACTTCAGGCCTATGTCTCAGTGCTAGATGGTCTTATCTCTTCCAACTGTTTTACAAGGATGCTCCACTTGTAAATCAAATGTCTGTTTTAAATTATGTTATACTTTTACTGATTTGGAAAAATGTGGTTGTTTCTCAGGCACTTTCACTGAGTGGACACCTGTCTGTCAGAATACAGGCAGGAATGAGGAGGAAAAGGTTTCACTAGCACTGGAATAATTTACCATTATCATCTATCTACTGGTTTTAACTAATTGCTGGTTTAATTTATTTTTTAAGGGGAGGGAGGTCGGGTATTGGGTAATAAGATCTGTTTTAAATTGTGCTTTGTTTTTAATTTGTTGTAAATCAACTTTTTAATTAAATTATTATTATTATTATTATTATTATTATCTGTGAAATCAAAAAACCTTATTTAGGAGATTATGGCCAACATCATACACTGAGCAGATGTAACATAAAGTTTAATCTGGGGTAACTCCATTAATAAGGATCTTAGGGGATGGGATTTACATAGTACTGCTTCTGAAAGACTGAAAACAAAAACATGAGAAGGAATGGGATTTGCCTGGAGCTGTAGAAGGGAGATTGCTAACTGTTTCTCCACACATATTTTTCCCAAGCAAGACCTCTCCTTGAATTCTCTAGCATCTTTGATATGGTGTTAGGGGAAACCATGTGCCAATGTTCTAGCTGACCTTTTCCTTTTCCAGCTTAGTGAGGAGTATCTTATTTGGGATAGGGTACCATTTTGACTGAGGAAATAACATGCTGGAAACTGATAAACAAACCCTCCTCCACTGCAACTGACATGCCAATTCATCTGTCTTCCCACGACAATACTTATGCTTTGAAATAAGTAATGTGCAATCAGATCATACTTCTCCTGTGTCATGCACAGCCTGTATCTGAACATCATAACAGAAGGCATTTGTACATGGGATAATGACATCAACACTGAGCACTCAACCACAATGGCTTTATGGGTATTTGCTGTTCCAAAGGCATCTGGTTAATCTAAAATCCTACTTATTAGCAAGTACGTCATGGAAGAGTCAGTGGATATACTATTGATTAAAATACATTTTAGTACATCATTTTGTTTTCTATGTGGGTCAATTTTGCATACATTCAGTCCCAAGTGGAGGAAACTACTGGTTATCCAGAAACTGGAATGGGTCAAAAAGCAGAACCCATGTAGGGAATATAAGAGAATTATTGTAACCTACTAGGGATTGCTTCTGTGTGCATGGCTTACAATGTTTCTTAGGGATAGAACAGATTGGAATAAAAAGCCAGCTCCCAGTTGGTTTGGGTGTGTGGCATGCAGACAACGCTTCAAGCTGCCCAGCCATTTCCATGGGGACCAGCTTCTGAGCACTCTGTTGGTGTGGCATTTATATGCTGCACACCACAACAGCGACTTAAAGCCAGCTTCCTGCCTTGGTGGGTTGGGGCCACACAGTGTGGTTGTTGCTGCCCCCCCCCCATCTGGCTTTGTCAGGGGTGGCTTGATGCCACCCCTTTGGGGCAATCTGTTTCACCTTTTAGTCACCTTGGTGCTTTCCCCCCACTCTCAGCTAGCTTTGCAAGCAATGCATGCATGCACATGCGTGCTTGCTCTTTTGGCAAGAAGAACTCGTGAAAGAGCAGACCCCTCATCAGATCAATGGAACTTGCCCTGAATTTGCATGTGTCAAAGATGGGGGCTTCCTGTACATTATTTGCAGCAATTTCCACATGCCCTGAGAATCATACTTATTTTCACATGCAATTTTCCATATTTACATACCTGAAATGTTCAAACCAAAGCTTTCAAATCATGAAATTATTGTTCTGCTTATCTTAAGGCTGAACATGGTGGTATTGTGTTACTGACCTCTGACCAAACATAGCAAGAATAGAGATTAAAATAGGCTGCAGATTGTCAGGACTATGGACAGCTCACTGAGGAACTCGTTCTGCATGCATTATTTTATTGCAGTCAACGGACTATTAAAACAGCATGTTAAATACATTTTAAAACAGCACATTAGGAATTTACATTAAAAACATAAATACAGTTTAAACAAATTGATAGCTATAAAAGTATAATATGTTAAATGCAGTAATATTACATAGACAAGGATAGTTTAGTTAAAAATTTAGTCACTTGCTGAGTAGGCAATTTGTCAGAGCCCTAGATCAGGATAACCACAGGAAACTTGGAGGAGTCCTCAGGAAGATGTTGCATGATGGGATATAGTAGATCTTCCCTGGCTGCTTGATAAAAACTGCAGTGTAAAACTGCATGCAACATAGTTTCATTTTCATGATTATCATAGGGGCAGTATATCTTAGGCCCCATTCCCACTACATGTGGATTCGAAGTGTGACGCGGGCTATATGACCCTCGTTCACACTCGAATCGACTTCCGATCCTCATCGGATCGATTAGTGGAGGAAAGGACCGGGTTAAAAGCAAATTGCCCGGGCTTTCCTGACACTAGTTTTAAAGTGGTCTTTTTTGGAAAACACGATTCTGAAGCATTTCCAGTAAGTGGGAACGCTGGTCAGAATCGTGGTTGTTTTTTTTTGTTTTTTTGGAGGTGGGTATTGATCGCAAAATCAATCTTGTGCATTTGTGATCTTGTGCATTTTCGATCTTGCGCATTTGCGATCAGTATAATGAAGAAAAAGAAAACACACACACACTTGCTCCTGGGGGTCCTTCCTTCCTTCCTTCCTTCCTTCCTTCCTTCCTTCCCCCCTTCCTTCCTTTTTTTCTCTTTTTCTTCATTATACTGATCACAAATGCACAATCACAAATGCACAAGATCACAAATGCACAAGACTGCATTTGTGATCTTGTGCATTTGTGATCAGTATAATGAAGAAAAAGAGAAAAAAAGGAAGGAAGGGGGGAAGGAAGGAAGGAAGGAAGGAAGGACCCCCCCCCCAGGTATGTGTGTGTGTGTGTTTTTTTTTTTCATTTTCTTCATTATACTGATCGCAAATGCACAAGATCACAAATGCAATCTTGTGCATTTGTGATCTTGTGCATTTGTGATCTTGTGCATTTGTGATCAGTATAATGAGGAAAAAGAAAAAAAGGAAGGAAGGGGGGAAGGAAGGAAGGAAGGAAGGAAGGAAGGACTCCCCCCAGGTATGTGTGTGTGTTTTTTTCCATTTTCTTCATTATACTGATCAAATGCACAAGATCACAAATGCACAAGATTGATTTTGCGATCAATACCCCCCAATAAAAAAAAATCCTCTGCGGGAAGAGGATGGGGCGTTAAGGCTGTCACCTTACATGGCAGCTCCAGTGGGAACGACAAGTGTTCCCGGCTAAGAAAGCAGTTCCAAACAAGGTCCCTTTTCATAGAGTGAATGAGGGGCCTTTTGGAATCGCTTTCATAAGTGGAGCACAGCCCGGTTCCAATGCGGGGTTTTCCACAAGTGGGAATGGGCCCTTAGTTGGGTTTTATTAAATCTGCCAATTAATAGATTACCAAGAAGGACGTGAAACTTTGCCATGAAAAAAAGAACTTTCTGTATTTTGAGATAGTTAACCAGCCTATAATAAGGTATGCCATCCTTGTAAGAGGGTGTGGAGACAACAGGTGCTAAAGAGTGCTGTGGCACTAGTCAATAGAAGAGAAGCCAGGAAAAGGTGGCACTTGCTCCCAGGAGTGAGTATATAAGAGGGAGGAACAGGTTTTAAAGTGTGGGTGTTTACTGTGCCCTTAAGGGTGAAGAGACACTGAGGCTAGGTTAGGCTGCTGTGAGGAAAGTTAGAAATCGTTTTAAGTACCTAAGAAAGGGGTGAAGAGTATCCTTAATTAAATTGCTGTAGTGTCCTGCAGGTGGCATAGTGTTTGGTGACTAGTGACTCACAGGTAGCCAGAAGGGTTATACGATACAAAAATTTAATAAAGGTTCTGTGAGAGCTTAGTTTGTAAGGGAACATATATAAAGCTATAAATAAACAATTACAAAGAGAAGCTAAAGGAATTGTTAAACTGTGGGGCTCAATGCCGCCCTTTTCCTCGCTGGATCAGGGCTGTGGCAACTACATGCTGTGACCCTGATCTGGCCTTTCCTCAGTACAAAAAGAAGCTGCAAAAAACAGCTCCTTTTCACGCCATGGAAAGGGCATCCTATCCGCCCCAGCGGCAGCTTTGCGGCAGTCCTTTGGAGCAGCATGTTTAAACACTGTGCCAACAGAGTGCTGTGATGCCCCCTGTCATGCGGTTGGGCATGCAGCCTGATATCAGTGTGGGGACGGCCAGCTTACATATGCCACACCCCTACTCTGACATATAACGCCCGTCTGTAGAGGCTCTGTGTAACTAATAAAGTATTTATACACTCTATCCATTGTGAACACCACCCACTAAAAGAGATACTGTATTCAGCCTGACTTGGTAAATAAATTTATTACTTTGTTTCAACAAGCAATTGTCTGAAGTGATTTCAGAAACATATTAAAAATGCTACCAACATTGAGAAAATGCTTTTAGGTTTGGGACCCATTCGATAGTGGGTGTGTGTCAGTTAAAGAATGGTTGGTGCCAAGCTGAGGAAAAATTTAAAACCCAGAGTGCTGGGATCTAAAGAGTTATAGTGCAGGAGGCACTTAAGAGAGTCCCCGGTTCAGTCTCGCAATGAAGAATTGGTGGGATAGTGGCCATCACCTTCACATAATTGGTGACAGAGGTGGGATAAAAAGACCCATTGGGATGCCATCAGAGAAAAGTAGTTTGGTGAGTCGCATCATAAGAAAGTGCATAATAAACCCAATGAAAGAGGGAAGCAAGATCCCCTGGCAGCTTCTCATAGCTTTTGATAATCTATGTCCATTAACCTCTGTTTGAAAGTTGATTTAGCCCCACCTAAGTTAACGGATAAGAGATAGGAGAGAGATAAGCCTACCAAAGTGACTTTACACTTCTTTCAGCCAAGGTGATATAAAGGAGTCTGATATTGTCTTGAAAGGGAAGGAGTTGGGATTAAGTGTAAGGCAACAGTAAAACCAAATATGAATAGTTTAAATCCATACCAGACATTTAGAAGAATTTAAGACAGATTCCAAGTAGAAATCAAACCCAGCAACACATCTGTGGGATACAACATGAAAACATATATCCAGATATTTATATGACCCAGCCTGTTCTATTCTGTTGTTCCCTAGAAACTATGAGAACCTGGTCTTTGTCTTCTTTTTGAGTTGTTAATTGTTAAGAGATTATTGGGGGTAGTACTTGTTGAAGCCCCTCAATAATTTCGAAAGTTCCAAACAAGTCTGGAAAATCAATACTGCATCATCCACATAAAGCAAGATGAAAACTTTTGGTGAGTCAATCTTTGGTAAAAACACCAGGGTCTCGGAAAAGTCAGCCAAAGTCTACACGGTCTACATAGACAAGTCTACATAGGGACCACCAAACACAGTGTTCACACATGAATCAAAGAACATGAGAGACACTGCAGATGGAGTCAGCCAGAAAAATCAGCAGTAGCAGAACACGTTATAAACCATCCTGGGCATCATATGCTGTTTGAAAACACTGAAATTCTGGACCATACCAACAACTATCAGGTCAGAATGCACGGGGAAGCCATTGAAATCCACAAACACCTGGACAACTTCAACAGGAAAGACGGAACCCTTAAAGTGAATAAAATTTGACTACCAGTCTTGAAAAACAGCAAAATCAGGACTCAGCTAATGCAAATGGAAAACCACCCAGGGGCAGGAGTTTTCCTAACAGAAACTGATCACTAATTAAGCAGACACTAATCCTCTTTGCATATCCTCCCAACCTGAGGACTTGCCAGCAACAAAAGAACAATGCACAGATTAACATGGAAATCACTCCCTACCTAGGGTGACATAGTGTATGTATATACACACACACACAGAGATATATACCCAACTCTTTTCCATGCTAGCATTTTCTGAAGATGCCAGCCACAGATGTAGTCAAAACATCAGGAATAAACTCTTCTAGAACATGGCCACACAGCCTGACCCTCCCCCCCCCCCAAAAAAAAACCTATGGATGCCAGCTATGAAAGCCTTCGGCTTCTCATTATCATTGACCCATGCTTTTAATATAAGCCCTCAATAGTTGACATACATTCTTTATACTACATAACAAACTGATGAGTTGATAATTATGTTGATTATCTTTAGGACCCTTCTTGTAAAGATGAATAACAAAAGCATTTAATCAGGCTGTGTGGATTATATCAGATTTGTTAATTAGAGGGAAAAAAGTTTAAACTTTTTAACTCTAAAGTTAAACTCCAATGTTTTTAGGTTTTTATGAATTAAAATATAATCAATGACACTTGAACCACTGGAGGAAACTCGTGTAAATACTCCTCACATGCCATCTAGGACTAGAGCAATTCAGAAGTTACAAATCATTTTTTTGTAAAACAAACAAACAAACAAACCCAAAAAACTGAAGCACAACTTCCCTTTAGGACTGATGGAACTAACTTTAAAATAGCATGGGTTGACTTTAAATTGTTCCATAACACCCCTCCCCCCCTTTTTTTTTGAATGATTGCACTGGGAAAAGAGATCCATCAGACATGTTCCTGTCCTTACATTAATATCACCCACAATGATAGGGAAGGCATAAGGGAGTTTAGCCATCTATTGTGAGTAATAACATTCAGCTTTAAGCCAGGTTGACAAAGCATCATCCCTACAAGCCACTGGAGCAAATAAATATTGAATCAAAGAAAAAGCAAGTTAGATGCCAATAATTCTAAGACCAGACCCAATATGAAAGAGTTACAGTTTGGTAACTGAAGTAATTCTCACATCAAGAGAGGAAGAGACTAGAAGATTTAGGCCTTGGCTAGCCTTACCTTCACAACTTTGGGGGAAGTGCAGGGAGACAGTAAGATACAAATCCATTAATGGAAATATGATTGCAGCACCAAGTCTTTTGAAAAAAACCTATGACAGACTTAGGGCTGGTACAAATGGCCCTAAAGGAATGGCTTGATGCCACCCCTTTGAGCGCCAGATAGGGGCCACAACAATTGCATGCCACAGCCAAAATGCCACTCCTTTTTGAGGCAGAAAAAAGCCACTCTTGCAGTGTGTGGCATCCGAATGCTGCACTACTGGAGCACTGCAATGCCACCTGCCATCTGGGTGGGTGGGGGCATGATGCCAGCTTGGAGGTGGCATTGGGGCATGTGCCATCTAAACACCATGCCTCCACACTGCCCCCAAGCAGGCACTTACTGCTGGTCTGTTTCAGACCTCAGTCAAGCAAACAATAAAACCTTGGTCTATACATTTAGAGATCCAACCATATACATTCCTGGAATTATTCATTTTATTTGGGTGTGTGTGTGTGTGTGTGTGTGTGTGTGAGAGAGAGAGAGAGGTATCATTCCCTGAATGTAGTCAGTCTCATCCTGATACTGCATCCAGACTGTCTTGAGAATTTCCAAAAGTACAGTCATTGGATACTTGAGCTTAATAGTTCAATGAGCACAGGGCTGGCCCACTTGAATAATGTGGGTTTTGTAGCTTTGTGTTACATAAGTCTGAATGGTGCAGAGCTGTTTGATCATGACCTTTAGAACCTGGGGATTTATGCTTTACTAAGCAAATATTTAATAGTTTAGAATCACATTTGGACAGACTGGAAGAGTGTAAGATCTAGCCATACTCTCCAGAATTAGGAAAGGCAGTGTTCTGGCATGGTTTAGGTTGTGGTACTATCACAAACCTGGGGCTTTGTGCCAATCCTCCCTTGGGGTTGGAAGGATGCTGGTTATGTGCAGGAAATGATCCTTCTACATTGATATTAGCTTCCTCAGTTAGCAATGTTTTCTCTTCATTTTTGGTGGATAAATAACCAATGTTTGGTTGCTGGAATCCTGAGGTCCAGGCAATACTTATTCCTTAAGAGACTAATCAGAGAGAAACTAGCCTTAGTAGAGCCTTTTCTGGAAACCAGGGTTCAAATCCTGCCTCCACCATGTAAACCCATTAGGTGACCTTTGGCAAGTCACACACTCTCAGCCACAGAGTATGCCAATGGCAAAACCTCTCTGAAAAGTCTTGCCAAGAAAACCCTGTGATTGGTCCACCTTGTGGTCGCCGTAAGTCAGAAGTGCCTTGAAGGCACACAGCAACATCAAACTACTATTAAACAGAGTAACTTTAAAAAAAACTTTCCACTTATCTTGACATGAAGCATTAGCTTCCATGGGACTATTTCAGAAGTGGCCTTGTGTTTCAGTGAAGATGAAAGTTGACAACTCTGCAGTGTTTAAAGCTCTTCACATAAAAGTGTGGATATGAATTGTAGCATCCCACTCGTGACTAGCTGTAAATTCTGATTGGAAATCAAGTTGGGGAAATGCAGTTTTTTTTCCAATTCAGTCCTCAGCATTTAAATCCTAGGGTGGAGCCTCCCCTCCACAGCACTTGTAGTAGTTCCTCATCTGCCCTGCTCCATCCACATATGCCTACCCCTATCAGCAGATGGAAGAACTGAGAAAATGTTGAAATGTTCCAGTGGGTAACTTATTTAAGAACCTTCATTTAATCTTCACTTACTCTTCCTGATAAGCATGTTCTTTGGACTTTGATGTTATCTTTCTAGCATAAATCATGGTTCTCAAAGTTGTGTCCTCCTTACCTACTCTCTGAAGAACTGGCTACAAGGTCAATTTAGATGACCGTCTATCTCTAAATAAAAAGTATGAAGAGCTGCTTCTGTTGACTAGAGGCAAATCCAAGTATAAACAGGTTGCAGGAAGAAACATGGCCTTTTGAAAAGAATGCTTCTTGAACCTAAAGGGGCCATGCCCTTATTCTAAAAGCATCTAGTCTGGAACTGTTCGGAGCAGATTAAATACCAAACTCCTGCTGCTTTACAGATGTGCAACATTTCAGTGTAGTCATTTTGTCCATATTTACTCCAAAGTAAATATGACCACATTCAGTGAAAGCTACTTCCTAAAACAGGCTTCCACAGCTTGCTGCCCTCCAAATGTTTTGGACCTAAGGTCCCATAATCATTTCCTTTTGGCCATGTTAGTTGGAACTGATTGAAGTTCAGCTCAAATTATTTGAAGATCATCTATTTGGGTTGTTGTAATTACTACTCTGGTCTGTGTTAAGCTTACTTTGATAATTTCTTATCCTATTTATCTAGTAGTAAACAGTAATATAGCAACAGAAAGCCAGTAATAGAGGAATGGATACATTGGCAAATGATGGAAAGGAAGTAAGGTGTGAATGAAGAAGGTATAAGAAATTGAATGAAGGTTAGAGTAAGTGTAATGATGGTGAACGAGGAGGGAATGAAGTTAGATAAGAAGGAAAAGGGAGAGGAAGTGAGAGAAAGACAAGGACAGGAAGATGTAAGAAGGATAGAAAGGAGAAATGATGGTATAAAGTAGAAAGATACAAGGAGGGAAGAACAGATGGAAGACCATCATTACTAAGCATCTTAAAGTGATAATTAAAGGCGATGAAATATTGTATACCTAGGTATATATGTTTGAAAGTTTGTTTGTACAAAGTTTGTGATTGTAAATTTAGATATTGTATGTTATGTTTTAAGATGTTATGTGATAAGTTCAATAAAAACTATTTTTAAAAAATATTTGAAGATCAAAAAATATTGGGATGGGCTACTCCAACAAATATGCTACTCATTGCAGCCTTAATCTTTAAAACCCTGTTCTTAACTGAACTGTTTTTGACCATTAAGTGACCAGACCAATCATCTAAATAGTCGTTTGTTTAGTGATGCTCTTATTGATTTGAGTCAGTTTTTTCAACTATTCTATAAAATTTGTTGTGCTCGTTTTTCTACATTCATTTCTCAAGTACTTTGGCAAGTGGGGGTGAAAGGAGTTGAATTTCAAGTGGCTGTCATGGCTGGTACTTGAAAAGTACAATTCTCACATAAATGTTAAAAATGCGTACAATTCCTAGAGGGCAATATGATTAGATGAAAGTAAGAAAGAAGTTCTTGAAAATAGAAACCTGCTTTCCCCTGCTGAGAAGGGTCTGAAAAATTTCATAATGCTGAGTGGCCAATGCCAAATTGACCCAAATGGCATTTGTCCATTGTTAGTTACAATACCTCAGAGTGTGGTGGAGTGTCCTTCTTTGGAGGTCTTTAAAAAGAAGCTGGGTGGCCCTCTGTCAGGGGTGCTTTAATTGTGAGTTCCTTCATGGCAGGGGGCTGGACTGGAAAGCTCTTGTTGTCTCTTCTAACTCTATGATTCTATTATTCTATTCTGGGCTGTGGAATATTTTATCTAAGGAAGTAGACCAAGTCTACAAAAGCTTATGCTGCAACTCCCTTCATACAGTTAATCTCAAAGGTGTCACAAGATCCCATCGCATACTAATATTCTGGTCTGAAGCCTACTCTTACTCCCATCTATTGTAGACATATTGGAGTAACCTATTGGATCAGTGAAACTGATCCAAGTTACTATTGATTCACTGGGTTTACTCTAGCTGAGATTAACATCATAATTTATTCCTCTGTAGGTATCTAGGCAGCTTTCAGAATAATCAGAGGATGTTTTCTGTCCTTACTTTTGCACAGCCTTTTTTTCTTGCTTGTCAGATACATAATGATATTGCATGAGGAATTAAACACTAGTAGCTACCTTAAGGCTTTCCATTAGGGGAAAAATATTTTCTGGATGAATTTAAAAAAAAAAACTTTAATGTCTGCCTTGGGGTTTGATAAGTGCCTAGTTAAGATCTCATCACCAACAGAGTTCACTGGAATACAGGATTTTACCGACCTTTCATAACTTTATAGACTTTCCTTCCTAGCACAATTATCTGTACTGTAATTGACATTATTTTGCATGCATGTTTCCCAAAGAAATAGTAATCAAAAATGCATTCTGATTAATGCCACCACCAGTTTATAGTTCACAGTATTTATCCCACACCTCTATCCTACACCTCTACATTTTTCATTAGGTAAATATTACAGCTATTTGCTCTCCTTGTTATGCAGTGTTCTCAAGTATCAAGCTAATTCTGCTTTGATTGCTGAAGACACAAATGCAATGCGTTATTAAAAATTTAGATGAGCTTTTATACATTTGTAAATGCCCTTTCACTTACAGATGAAGCACAAGAAGATTTACTAATGAGCTTGAAGTTGCTAACAGATTTTGATAACAGACATGACAATTAGTGGCTTATCTTTACAAACAGAAATGATTCAGTCTGCTTATCTACCAAGAAAAGAACAAATAGATTAGCTAATCACATTCTGATTTGTATTGCATTATGTGTGTATGTGTGTTGGGAGAAACAGAGTGGAATTTCCTGTTGATATAGAAGACTGCTCCCTAATTTAGAATGGTGAGCAACAAAGAGAGTTCGGCAAATAATAAAGCACTACAGCAAATATTGCAGGGAATATGACATTTTCATACTAATGAGGACTAGTTTCAATAAGACCAGAGGAGGCAGAAGGGAACAACTGAGCATCAGAATCAGGCTGAATTTGCACTTCTGCTGCTGATGCTAAAACCTGCCCATAACATTTGGGTACCTTGAGAGTGTCTAAAGTGTGCAACACACATATGCACTCTCCTGGCACATTGTTACATTCTTTGCTAGTCTGCTGAATCCCGACAATTTCATACTTACTCTTTTTTGCTGCTAGTAGTAAGGAAAGAGGAATCTGGTTCAGGATCACATGAGATAAGATAAATATAAGGTTCTCTGTTTGATCCCCCAAAGATGCAGATGACTTTTTCCATGTTAGGGGAAATGGTGGAGAGAATATCTCTCTTCCTTGCCACAAAGAACTTCTTCAAGATCCCATTATCCTCAGTAGAAAAACTGATGGTAAACAGGACAGATGTCTCTTCATCTGCTTGTAGCAAAGAAAGAGTCACCAGGCACATATGTTTTAAGTATTGTGCATGCATGTGTAGGCCCTGGAGTGGGATGCCTGTACAAATTAGCAGAGCCCAAATATGCTGTCTGCATTTGTATCTTTCTTGGGACTATCATTTATTTATTTATTTGTCAATTGCTTTTGACATCCGTTGGAAGAATATAAAGAATATAATAATGATATACACAATCCTGTATTACACATGTGCTCGGCCTTTGCTACAAGTGAGAGAAAGACTGGGTCCCAAGTGAAAGCAAGTAAGCTATGAGTGAGCAAATGGAAACAGTAACATCAGTGAACAGAAGGGAACAAGAGGGGTCAGCTATGTCAAAAGGAGCCATGGGGAAAATACAAGGCTTCTATGATGGTAGTGGCAACTGGAAAAAGAGCCCTGGGCTGCTATCACACTACACTCTTATAGTGTTATTTCCCAATTGTTGCCATGGAAACATCCTGTGGAATCCAAGGATATGCAGTTTAGAGAGGGGCATTTAGAATTATCTGCCAAAGAGCACTTGAGCCTCACTAAACCACAAACCCCAGAATTCCATGGGATGTTACCATGGCAGTTAAAGTGGAATACAGCACTTTAACAGTGTAGTGTGAAAGGATTCTGGATGTGACCAGCCCATTGTGACTTCAGCTTTCTAACCCAGACAGACCAAGAAGGGGCATGTCATACAGGAGTGTCACCCTCTGGATGTAGGTCAATGAGTGAAGAGTGGCAATTGTTGTGGGGGATGCTGCTTGTGAGTGGTAGTGCCTGTGTGTTCTCCTCTTTCCCACAAAGACTCACGAGATCTTGAGGGAACAAGCAAATTTCCAGAGTCTGAAAAAATTTCACTAGGGTCCAAACCTTCTCTTGATGGCCTTGCATTCACTCTTGTGTGTGCATAGGGGGACAGCTTCTGAGCCAGTATCGCATGAACATCCATGTTAACTCTCCAGTTCTGGCTCATTCTGCCATTTTGAAAGATTTGTAGACTGAGGTCTGAAACAAACAGGCATGAAGGATCAGTGTCTGGCTGCTCCACCTGCGATAGAGCCCTGATCAGCCAGGGGCCACAGCAATTGGACCGCCCATTCTGAAAATGGACCATATTTAGTCCCAAATAAGCCGCCAGCAAGGAGTGGATTTTCACTGCTTCTTTTGCTGACAGTTTTGGGCCACCTTAGGTGGCCTTGGAGTGGTTTCTGGCTGTGTTGGGGGCATGCATCATCTGCATGCCACACCCCCAAAGTGGCTGGAGGCCACTTCTTTTGGCCCATCTGTTTTAGGCCTGAGCCTACAAATGCTTATGCTACATGAAATAAATAATGATGCAAACATCTTTTTCTCAGTCTCAGTGGTGTCCCTGGATTCCTTTGTATCTTAATATGAAAGAAAGATATAGGGATTGTTTTCAAGTTGCATTTCAGGAAGGATCCTTTGCTGCCTATGTGATATATTTGCTGAAGATGTGAGTGAAAGAGTATGAACATGTGGTCAGAGTGAGCTGTATAGATACATTCTTCCCACAATTTGATCTCTGTCAAGTGCAGGAGGTAACATAAAGATTTCATCATAAGTCTGTAAATACAGCCAAAGAAAGCTTGTCTGTGACCAACACTGTTTGTTTTTATTTGAAAGAGTGCTTGGAAAATCCCTTGGCTGTTGGCTGTTTTTCAATATCCACTGAATTGCCTCATTGGAAGCAATCCTGAAGTGTACGACTTGGTGTCTGGGTTTCAGATCAAGGAGGGAATGCAGTAATCTTTTCCTCCCAAATAAACTGAGATGTTTTAATGCTGGCTCCCTGTAGCTTTTGGGGCAGTGGGGAAGACTTTCAAAACTGCACGTCCCATAGAAGGATGTTCTGCCTAGATCATCTGTTTTATATTTTAAAACCTCTCTTATTGAGTTATTAGCTAGACACTTTGTGTGATGCCTTCCAATTTCTTACATCTAACTTGGCTATTGCTCTGTCTTTAGGGGCTCATCCCTTTCTTTGAAGGATTGTTTTTCTTCTTTAGATTTCAAACGCTTACTGCTTCTTCGTTTTAAACTCACCCAGCCACCATACCTGCTTTCAGTAACTACTTTTTTAAGTTAGATCTTCTTCTTCTTTTTAGTTTGGCATTACTGAAGATCATAAAACAGGAGATGTAGCCTAGAGAGGAATGCTGGGTAAAGACTGCTCTGAAATTGTCTTTGCCATCCCTTTAGGCTAAGTTGCAAATCACCTCCAGCCTGAGTTAGAACAGAACTTTATCACAGGTTGATTTACTGGGAACCCTGGGGCATCTTTTCTGCGGCTTTAATCATTATCATGTTGAGTGCTATCTTATGAGCATATTCCCAAATCAGCACTTGGAAGAGAGATTCTATAATACAATTTTATAGTAGTTTCATGATAATCCTATAGAACAGAATTTAAACTATTGTGTCTCATGTAGTGCCAAACCTTATGTTAACATTCCAGATGGAAGCCAAATGTAGATTGCTAGACAGGAGGTTAAAAACAAAGACCTCCAAAGTGGCTTTCTCTGAATTACTATCCTCTCATATACAGAAGGTCAGGGAATGTCCTGACAAGACATCAGCTGTATGGTTAATGAGAATAGCCCAGGATGTTATTAAGGAAATAAGGGTTCCTTTAAGAAATGGAAGTGTTGGCCATGAAGAAAGAACAAAAGGGAATGCAAACTTGTACACAAGGAATGATCAACAGGCTGGACAACTCCCCTATGAGGAAAAGTTACATCATTTGGGATTTTTTTTATCTTAGAAATTTTTAATGGTGGAGCATAGTAAGATGTATGTAAGATTGTGATCCACAGTGTGGATGAGGTGTGTACCAGAAAAGGTTCCTTTTCCTAACACCAGAGCCTGGAATTATCTAAACGGTGACAAATTTGGAGCATAGAAAACAGAATATTTGTACTACTACTTCACACAAAGCATATTGATACTATGGAATTCTCTTCTACAGGATTTAGTACAGGATGACTCCAGTTGAACTATGTAAAACCACTGGGTGACCTTGGGCAAGTTCTCTCAGCCTCAGAGGATGGCAAGGGCAAACACCCTTTGAAGAAACTTGCCCAAAACAAAAAACAAAACCGCATCATATGATTCACTTTAGGATTGCCATAAGTAAAAAAACGACTTGGAGGCACACAACAACAACAAAAACAACAACATGATGTAAGGGTAGCTGATGACATGAATGGCTTGAAGGATATTAGATTCATGGAAGATAAGACTATCAGTGGCTTCTAGTCATGATGGCTATGTCCTACCTCTAGGATTGGAGGCAACAATCTCTGAAAACCAGACACTAGGGAACATTGCTAGAGTGCAGCTATTGTAGTCATGCCCAGCATGACTTGAAGACTATATCTAGTCCAGTATTTTGTTCCCATTTAATGTAAATGTGTTCAGGAAGACACCTAAGCCACTGTGGGAATAAAATACTTGATTGGATAGGTTGATCCGTCTTCCAGATCATATAGAGTGGATACTTCCTGCCTTATGGCCCAGAACCCCATTTTTTAAAGAAATTAACTGCCAAGAAGAAGTTCCAAAAACAAAATATGTATTTTAAATGGCTGAAGGTCCATTATTTATTCTCTGTGTGATCCATATATTTATTACAAATTCATTTAAAAGTTGACATTTGGTAACACATATGAAAAATCATCTCTTTATATTCCTGTAGTTCAAAGTAAGTACTCTGTGTTATCAGGAGGTTTTCATGAAGTGTGATATATAATCTGTCACTTCAGAGGCAATGCACTTGGTTTCTTTTTCTCCCTGATAATACAATTCTTAAGATTTCCACATTGATAATGTGAATGCTGCCTAATCACCAATTCAGGCTAATGTGTATTTTCATTCATCTTTTTTATTCTTTCAAAAGAACCATAAAGTCTATCTCTATCAAAGAACTTGGTGGAATATTTTGACTTCTCAAAAATTATTCTGTAAAGGACAGATCACCTGCTTTTGTACACTTCACAGTCTTCCAGATTGGTTTGTTTTTTTTTAAAAAAATATGTTGTGTATATACAGTCTACTCAAAGCAAATGATGATTCCTCTTCAAAACCTGTTATGGTCTTTCAGGTCAAGCCACAAAGAGACATTTTGGATCTACCATTGTTTTGATTCGCATTTTACAGCAGTGATGGCTTACAATCAGTTATAGATTTAGAGTTGCATTTCTAAGCACTCTAACACAAGATAAAAGCCCCCTTTCTCAGAAATAAGCATGTATGGGACTTTGTTGTTAAAAATTAAATATTTTATTGAAAGATCCTTTACAGCTGAATGATAAAAGTTTCTATGTTGTCTGTTTTATAGACAAAATTTGTAAGTTACATCTATGTTTCAGTAAGTCCTTTGTAAGACCATTCACACTTCAAAGTGATAAGCTACTCTTAGTATGAAACAGAAATAGACTGTACAGCATATAGAGAAGGCAAAATTCAAAGTGTTCTTCACCATATACAGCAATATACAGTGGACCCACAGTATCTTTGGGGGTTTGGTTATTATTATTATTATTATTATTAAACTTTATTTCTAAAGCACTGTAAATATACTCAGCGCTGTACAAAATTGGTAAAGCTTAAGAAATATATAAAAGCCTGCCAAAGGCATACACTCTAAAATAATAGCAAATAGATAAAATTACAAAGGGGGAAGACAAGTTAAAACATCGGACATAAAAGCAAATCACAACAAGCAATATCAGACAGCCAGATGGTAATCACAAGTTCCCTGAAAACGCTTCCCTAAACAATAAGGTTTTCAGCTCTACCTTAAAGCTAGTTAGGGAAGTGATGAGCCGAGCATGCAAAGGGAAAAGGTTCCAGGAATGAGGGGCAGCAAGAGAAAAGGGACGGATCCGGGAGGGGGCAGAAGACAACCTGGGTTGAGAGAGGAGACCTTGGTCACCAGAGCGGAGGGTACGGGTAGGAACATAGGGGGAGAGAAGATCAGCTAGGTAAGGAGGGGCCAGCCCATGCAGGGCCTTGAAGGTGAGTAACAAAAGTTTGTACCTGATGCGGAAGGGAAGAGGGAAGGTTTGGTTCCAGGCCCCCCTATGTATACCAAAATCCATGGATGCTCAGGTTTCATTATATACAGTGGTGAAGTAAAATGGTGTAAAGGTAATCAAGTCATGTCCAACTGTAGGGGTCAGTGCTCATCTCTGTTACTTAGCCACGGGAGCCAGGTTTGTAAAAGAGGACTCTGTGGGTCATATGGTCAGCATGACTACACAGACTGCTGTTACCTTCCCACTGAAGTAGTGCCTATTTATGTACTTGCACTTTTACATTCTTTTGAACTGCTAGGTTGGCAGAAGCTGGGACTAGTGACGGGAGCTCACTCCATCATACAACATTTGGGTCTTGAACTGCTGACCTCCTGACCTTGCAGATTTCAGAGTCAGCATCTTAACTGCTGAGCCACTGCATCCCCTCATTTTATATAAGGCATCCCTTATATAAAATTGGAAAATTAAGGTTTGCTTTTTGGAATTTTGTGTGTGTGAACATTTTCGAACTGTGGTTGGTTGAATCCATGGATGCGAAATCTGTGGGAACAGAAAGCTAACTGCAGTAGGTAATAAAGAGGACAGAACTCCTATAATAGCCCTGCAAAGCCTCTGAGACCAGGTCATAGAAAGGATTATCTCAGGGAATCATAGAGTTGGAAGAGACAACAATGCAGGAACACAAAGCACCCCCAACAGATGGCCATCCAGCCTGTGTTTAAAAACCTCCAAAGGAGGAGACTCCACCATAGTCTGAGGAAGTGGGTCCCACTGTCAAACAGCTCTCACTGTCAGGAAGTTCTGCCTAATATTGAGATGAAACCTCTTTATCTGTAGTTTGAATCAATTGCTCAGGGTCCTGTTCTGTGGAGCAACAGAAAACAAGAGATGGTTTCTGCTTGCCAATGTGAAGTATGAAAATGGAGAGATCTGTTTGGCTTTGACATTCACAGGTGTTTGTGGGAAAGGAGAAAGGGGGGAAAGTTGAGGCTTTGGTAGTGGCAGGGTTAGAAGGTTATACCAATAGGGTAATCAGGGACTAACTGCTCACATCTGAGTGAGGGAATGAATCCCAGGTAAAGATTGTAGGAAATCAGGGACCATCTAGTTTGGCTTTCAGTTCTTTTAGAAAGTGATGGCAACAGGTGGAATTGGAAGATATTGTGTTTTATATGTGTGTGTGTGTGTGTCTTAAACTTGTACTGTTGTTGTTTTCCTTTTTGCAACTGGGGTAAATAGAAGACTGATCTGTTCTTTATGGGAAAAGGAAAGGGAAGCTCTGGTCACACAGCTCCTTGACCAGGACTTCCAGAAACCCTGTAATTATTATTTTGTGTTCCCAATAGCCATATGAGGGCGGGGGAGGGTGTTGAACCCTTGCATCCTCAGGAACCTGAGAAACATTAAATCTTCAATGAAAGGCTTGGTGGCAGCAATACTGTACCATTGCAATGGGATAAGGAGGCATGTCAGGAGAGATTTCCAGCCACATCTGATGCCCCTTCTTGTCACAGCTCCTATTGGCAAATTGAATCTGCTTAATACATGTGTAATTCTTAATATAATTACTTTGACACTTAAACTACTTTTTGTCTTTAACAGGGATAAAGGTGCATATTAAAACTTTATCTGAAAAGGCCAGCTCTTTTTTCTTAGGTTTATACTCTATCATTTCTGTGCCCTAATTTGGAAAAAAAACCCAAGATAATATGGGCCCATTTTAGATTGGCAAAAAGAGGTGTGCTGCATGAAAGCCCAGCCTTTAGATGAGAAAAAGGGAAAGTGTGCCATGAAAACACTATTTTGGCATTTTAAGGGAGAAGAAGTGCTTTAAAAAGGAGCTGGCCCGTTTTACATTGGCAAAAAGAGGTGTGTTGATGGCTGCATAAAAGCCCAGCCTTTAGATGAGAAAAAGGGAAAGTGTGCCATGAAAACACTATTTTGAAGTTTTAAGGGAGAAGAAGTGCCTTTAAAAAGTAGTTTGATTTCCCCACTACTTTTTTTAAAAGGGCGCAACATTGCTATTGCATCTAAAGGCTAAGGTGTAGTTGCACGGTTAAATGGGGCTCTGTCTCTTTAAAGCGCCCATTTAAAGGCAGCGATGCAGGTGCGGATCATAATGGATCGTGGATTGGGAGCATGTGTGGTGTGGAGTTCACTTCTAATTAAAACGCTCAATGCCCTGCAGGTGTAAAAGCTGGGGTTTATCCGCGAAGTTTTTTAAAGCTCCCAAATCCTAGCTCCACTCCTAATCCGAACCCTAGACATGTGCAGTAGGGACTCTGGGATGCCGTTACTGTTATTCTACTGTGGATAATATGTCAATTCATTCACAAAATAAAGGGGTTCATTCATGATGCACCAGTGCAATGGCACAGTTTAAAAAGGCGGAGGAAATGCAATGATAATTTGACGGATCCTCATAAGTATACATTTGTCCTGCGCAACTGCGCAGGTTTGCCGGCTGCCGGCTGCGAACTGTGCAATTGTGCAGTTCCCAGCCGGAAATGATAATTTGACTGTATGGTGTAACTGCGTTTGCGCAGTTTGCAAACCTGCGCAGTTGTGCAGCACAAATGTATACTTATGAGGATCCGTCAAATTATCATTGCACTGGTGCATCATGAATGAACCCCTTTATTTTGTGAATGAATTGACATGTTATCCACAGTAGAATAACAGTAATGGCATCCCAGAGTCCCTACTGTGCACGTCTAGGGTTCGGATTAGGAGTGGAGCTAGGGTTTGGGAGCTTTAAAAAACTTCGCGGATAAACCCCAGCTTTTACACCTTCAGGGCATTGAGGAATTGCGTAGTTCGCAGTCGGCAAGGAAAAAGAAATTTAAAGGTTCACCGCGGCTAAAAGCCGCGTTCATTGCCGCCCATGTAGCTTCTCCGCCTGTGTTTGTAGTGTTCTGACAGCTTCCCATGTAGCTGCTGAGCCACAGAAAAGACCTCAGATAAGTCGTTCCCACACCCCTCAGTCTAGCTGCCCTGTACTTTTTAAATGCACACCTGGGGCTTGCAGTCTAGCTGCTAAGCATTAAGGAAAGTGCAACTTCATGTCACACTTTCCTGCCAATCTAAAAAGCCCCATGAGTTGCTTTGCCTATATATTGCAATTTAACCTTTTTTTCTCCTATAAAAACATTCAGTTAAAATCTAGTTTCCTCATGTTTATTTATTTATTTTATTCAGATTATACCCTGTCTTTCTCCCAGCATGGGACCCAAGGCATCTCATAGTTTGAGGGCCAATCCAGATGTGATGTGGAAGATCCATGAATGGAAATTTTATTTCCATTATTTTATTACAGGGCCATTCATAATAATACAGTAATAATCAATTATTAGCAAATACTGCTCTACATTGTGCTTGGAAACATGATAGTTGAGGAACGGGGTTTAACACTCTCCCCATACCATTGCCTTTATGAAATTAATTGTCCTGAAGATTTTGAAAGACATACTGTTTCAGGGATGGTGGTGGTCAATCTTCATCATGTAAAATAGCACAAGGCAGGGGTGGGCAACCTCCAAGGGTCTAGGGAAAAAAAATTCTACCATACCTTGATTTGCTGGGGGCTGCACCAGCCGCTGCTCATGAATCAATGGCTTGAATAGGTCTACAACAAAATTTGGGGCCCACACACTTTCTTTCAGAGGAGAATTATACTCACTGGGCACATCTAGAGACTTCATTCAATCTTTCAAAAGATTTCTATTCAGCAATGGGGAAACTTTAGGCGCTACAGAAATTGCCTAGGATTGTTGTCAGTGGCGAATAATAATTAGAAATGCCAGAAGGAAAAGAAATGGGGGGAAAAAAAATAAGAGACAGGGATTATTGCCAAAACAGCAGTCATATAACAGAAAATGAAAGGTGGGTGGTGATACAGATATCATGGTCTGATACAGATAGTTGGAAAAAAGACTTTGCCTCTATTCAAGTCACAGGAGAGAGCACTGAAACTCTTGACAA
Source organism: Urosaurus nigricauda (assembly GCA_034509955.1). Taxonomy (NCBI): domain Eukaryota; kingdom Metazoa; phylum Chordata; class Lepidosauria; order Squamata; family Phrynosomatidae; genus Urosaurus; species Urosaurus nigricauda. The sequence goes on along the minus strand of JAOEGL010000004.1, from coordinate 26,652,697 downwards.
ATTCTTGTCCAGCTGTTTTTCAACAGACTTTGCCTTTGAAGTCTTTTTTTTTCTTCTGAGATGGCCATCCTGAGGCCAGAACAAAGTACCTGTTCACAACATAAAGTTTATGCAGGGCCAATTTTTCCAGTGGCCTTATCAGGCCAAATGCTAATCTGGATTATGGAAGCATGAAGCTGCACTTAACATGATGAACTGAACTTTAAGCTTGGACAACATACTGGTGTGAATGGGGACTTGCTTGCACAAGGAGGCAAGTGTGTAAAAAACACAATTGGTGGTGTAAAATGAAGTATTCTAGCACAATGCCCCAATAGGATTAGAGCTGGAATATTCTGGGAGATTGAAGTATGATTTTACATTTCTTAACCCCTTGGCCCTTCCGATTGCTGTTTTCACCCATAAGAATTTACACAGAAGTAAAATACTGTCTATGACACATACATTAGGATATGCCTTTTTATCACTATACATGTGTGAATATGCTCACCTATGCTAGGATGTCCTTCTTACCTCACAGCAACAGGTTGGAAATTACCACTTTTAAAATCTTCATCTATTTTCATATCTTTTAGTTGGAATCTTGTGGGTGTCATGTACATATGTAACTTTTCTTACATATCTGGTTGTACATTTTTGAATATAATGAAATGAATACATTCAGTTCTTGGTTTCAACAGGGAATTTCCACATTTTCACACGGATCTAAATCCTATTGTTGATCTTAATTAGTGTAGAACCATTGAATCAGTTGGATTTACCTATGATTCAACAACTGATTGAATAGGTCTAGTGAGATCTAACCAACAGCATTGCAGCCAAGCAGCTGGACATTCTTGGATACTATGCAACTGTTTGTCAGCATTTTCAATGTATTACTTCATTCTTTGTAACTGCAGAAAGAACATTCTGTATTGCAAATGGGACAACAAACACACATTGGGAGATATACAATTGGTTGTATAACGTTTGTATACAGCAGAAATGGGGAAAACTACAACTATCATGTAACTTTTATTTGTTGTTGTGTGTCTCCACATCATTTTTTACTTATGGCAATCCTAAGGCAAACTTATCATAGGATTTTCTTGGCCAGTACTTATGTATAAATTTACAGTACATGAACATGATGTGCCTTTCTATCCCATCATGTGTATACATATTTGCATACTTATGTAAGAGGATAGAGGATGGATAGGTATTTTTCAGGAGTATGTTAGGCTGCTGCCATACTGCAGAAATAAGGTAGTTTGGCACCACTTTAACTGCCACCATTTAATGCTATGGAATCCTGAGGTCTGTAGTTTGATGAGGCACCAGAGCTTTCTGATATGGAAGGCTAAATCTCTCACAAAACAGCAAATTCCAGAATTCCACAGCACTGAGTCATAGCAGTTAAAGTGGTGTCAAACTGCTTTATTTCCGAAGTGTAGCAGCAGCCTTAGTTGTGTATTGTATGAAGAGTTGGATTAGATGACTCTGTGATTCTCTGCATCTGAAGAAATGGGACTGCAATCAACAAAAACGTATGCTAAAGGCAATGTGTTTATTGTTAATATAAGAGTTTTTGTTGCTATAGCTACAATATTTTGATAAGATTGTATTGTTACTGTGTTATTTAATGCAGGTATACAATAGCAATTGATATTTTGATCCTATTTAGTGCAGCATATAAAAATATATCATTCATTACATATAATTTGGTCTTGAAGCAAAATGTGCTTGTAATGCAAATTTATAGGTTGTGCTTTTTCTCTTTCCCATTCTATTATCAGTCTTAGACCCTTAACTTACCTTCCATCTAGCATGCCACTAGAGGAAGCAAATTAGATTAGCAAAAGTTTTATGCAAAACTTTAACATTCAGGAAATTACTCCTGAGATCAGCTATATTTCATAAATTATGTTCCTACGAGACAAAGCAGACTGCTCAAACTATGCCAGCTGCATGTGTTAAAGCATTTAGCAGCTCTCCAAATTACATTAAACAGCTACCACAGTGCTAAACAAAGTCTTCATTAACCATTTATTTGACAAAATGGATTTTTTTAATCTTCCCATTTAGCTCTCTCAGTGTTTGTACATGCCCATGTGTATGCATGTCTTTATGCATACACACATAGTTTTGAAGGACTGGTTATTAGCAGTACATTAGAAAATTATTACAAATTACAGATTTGGTGAAGCAAAGGCTTTAGCTCTGTCTGGGGCCAATTCATTCTACCAAGTTATGGTGCTATTATCCCACTTTTGTGCCACAGTACTGTTCTAAGGAATCATGGGATTCATGACCATTTTTGCCCTGACCACACACAAGATGAGATCAGGTCAAAAGGGGGGGGGATGGGTAGAGGATAGTGCAGCCTGGAGATTTCTCATTCACAGGGTCCCCATGAACTGAGGTCAACATGGAGGCAGCTAATAATAAACAACAATTGGCTCTTAAAATTATGGATGTTTGATCTAGCTGTTTTTAAAATTGTCTTTCTAGTTTAGAATCATTTTAAAGAGACAGTTGGACTGTTTTCAATTGGTTTATAGTTATTTATTTAATATTTTCAAAGTATTTTAATTGTTCACTAGGGCCTTGTTGGGTTGAGAGCTGATAAAGAAAGGCCTTGAATAAACAAATATGGGTCCACTTCCTCTTGTACATTTTGACGGAAACTCTTGTCAGTTTCTTGGGTGTGGAAGCAACCTTGGTGAGATTTTGGTAATGAACTTCAGGGACTGAAAAGATGAGAACAAAATGGCTGTCCATTGTCTTCAGGGGTTCAACAGGAAACACAAAGGTGTTTTATTACACATGTAGCTCATACTGGAGATGTGTGCTCTCTGAGGAATGTTGTGGCTGGAATCCTCTTAATGCCTTACGCAGTTGTAACTATGCTGGCATAACTGGTTGCACTGGCTGCATAACTGGCATAATTGGTTGCCCTGTAGGAAGTAAGGCAGTGGAGAACTAGGCTGCTGTTTCTCCAGTGCTGATAGGATTCTCTCATCACTGTTGGACACATCAGGAAAAATAGCAACTGGCGTCCAAGTGTACCAATAGAATTCCATACGTGACTTTTACTGATCCTTATAGATAAGGTTTGGACAACAACAATTAAAAAGGATAACATTCAGCTTTAGGTATGTGTCAGTTATACTAGTATGTTCTAAAGTCACCTTTGCTTGGCACTTACATAACTGTAGTCCAAAAGCCATTGTTTTGGAACCACCCAGTTTGGGAAATTGTCGTGTTACTGAACAGCACTATGGTACAGAGAAAATATTCCAGAAAACACTAGCTACAAATAACTAGTAATTTGAAATTTATTTTCCAGAGTGAAGGCATAATGGTATTACATTATACATGTAATTTAATGACGGACAATGTCATTCCTTCCATGGTGTAACTGTAATTTTAGTTACTTTTATAGCTGTGAGAGGCAGTCACTATATTGTGGAGACTATCATATATTAGAGAAGAAATATCACATATTAGAAGTGCTGCTGTCAATGCAGATAGGAAGAAAATCACAACAAGGTAGGCTAACCTCTTTTACATTTTTAATGTAGCTAAAAGGCTATTTTAATTAATTTTTTAGCAGGGAAAGTGGAGAGAGTTTTTTTCCCAGCAACTACAATGCTAACAGATTACTTGAGGGCATTTGAACTATTTATAACCAATTAGTTTAAAATGTAAACATTTCAAATTCAGTGGAAAAACCACATGGCTGTGTGGTCAAAATGGCATGAAGCAAACTTCTTTGAGACCTCATGTAAGTTGTTCTAGTTAATTCTGTTCTTAGCCAACCAGTGAAAGGCAATTAGCTAAAGCAATCATTTCGCTGCTTCCCGTTAATGATACTTTTGCTAGGTACCTCTTCATAATGGTTCTATTGTGGCTTATTCGAGGCTTCTAACAAGTATCATTTTGCACTTGCTCAGATTGATTATATATCATCGGGGGGGGGGGGGGGCTTCCATGCATAGATTAGCAAACGAATGCTAAAATGAGCAGGACAGGCAGGGATATACCTGGTCTTAAATTAAAATATGCCTAAGCAATCTTATTTGTCTTTGGGGAGGTCAAGAATATATTGAAGCCCATAATTATTGAAAAGTTCAGAAAGGGGCAAAATCCATATCAGACAATGTCATTTCTCCAAAGATTAATAAATGAGAATATTAAAACTATTTATAGTACAGAGCAACCCTCTGTACTAGTGCAATAGGGGAGAGACAGAGAGGAAAGGGCTGATGACATGTTTCCATTGGCCATTTCCCAGCTCTGTTCACTTTTATTATCAAATTGATGAGTATTGATGAGTTTGCTGTGATTTCCATCCTGGTAGATAGATCCTTGCATTTACAATTCCTAATACCCTAAAGACACCAGATCCATTCTGATCTTGGAAACTAATCATGGAGAGTTCTAGTTAGTACTTGGATATGAGTCCATCAACATAATTTTTTGTGGGTTTTTCAGGCTATGTGGCTGTGTTCTAGAAGGGCCACATAGCTTGAAGAACCACAAAAACTATGAATCCCACCTGTGAATGCCTTTGACTTCACAGTCCATTAACAAATACCAGATGCTGTAGGTTATATTTCAGAGGAAGAAACTGACCCAAGAAAACCCTGTGAAATGCATGGAGTCACCAAGTCAGAAGTTCTCAACCTTTGTTGACTCATGGATCCCTAAGGGAGAACAGGTTTGGAACTGCTGCTATAAATCAACCAGCAATTTGAGGACACATATACATACATAACAGCCATCCAATTACAGCAACTGGGAAACATTATCTGAACTAGCTCTAGGGCTTTCATAAATAAATGACCATATCTATTTTGGGATAATGGAGCAGATTGGATTCAATAGATCCAAAGATGACTTCTCCCCATATCCAGAATGCCCTGTTACCCTTTCAGGAGACAAAGACTGGACATACCTTTGTATTCACTTTTGTTCTGATACTGGCAAGTATTTGTATTCACCTTTGTTCTGATACTGGCATGTTTTTGTTTATCTGGTACTATTTTACTAAAAATGTTCCACAGTTATTTATAATTCATTGTTATAAACTTTTGTTCTAGAAACTAAATTTATATAGTTTTAAGTCATTAAATTGTTCCAGGAAGGCACAAAGGGAAGCTAATATGCTTCCCCTTCTTTTGTCTTAAGAGTCCTTACCTTTGTTTGAGTGAAAAACATGCTAATTTTATAATTAAAGCAATTCAATACTGATCAAGTTTTAGAGGAAACTTCTGTGGTTTTTGCTGGACAAGTTAATTACACTGATCAAGAAATAAACTGTTTATTTTATTTATTTATTTAGAATGTTATTCAGTAGTCCAGATTCAATTCTCAGGGAAGGAGAACTTAATGGCCACTGTTGTAAAAGTGTACTACTAGTATCAGCTGGACTAAAGAATGGTTGCATTGTTGTTGTTTTTCCCCTAGTGACAATAATTTGAAATACAATAAAAATTATACATTAGGAAGAACTTCCTGACAGTAAGGGCTGTTTGAAAGTGGAACACACTCCCTTGGAGTGTAGTGGAGTCTCCTTCCTTGGAGGTCTTTAAACAGAGGCTGGATGGCCATCTGTCAGGGATGCTTTGATTGGGAGTTCCTGCATGGCAGGAGGTTGGACTGGATGGCCCTTATGGTCTCTTCCAACTCTGTGATTCTATGATTCTATGAAAAAGTAAAGGTATATATTTTGATTGCCTTTTTAAAAAAAGTTTGTGATGGGAGGAAAGAACAAAGTTACACATGAGCCCATCAATAGGATTGCTTCAGAAGCTACTTTGATCATCATTTTGCCAATCAGGTTCTGTTTAAATCTTGAAACTTTTGAAATTTGTAATTGATAAATAACTGGCTGAGCCCAAAGTTTCCTGGTAAAAAATAAGTTCTAAATTGGATGAGCTAGGTAATTTCTACTTCTGATACATTAAGAATAGAAAGGACTGTATAATCAATACTGAGACCACCATCAGCAGCAAACCTCTATTCCCATGTGAATGGTATGCCTGATTGGATATTGGGAACAAAGGTTTCGTTTAAACGTGATTTAAGGATGGCTGATTCGTGCAAATACATATGTAAATAAGAGAACAGCTGAAACCTGTTATGGATTATCCAGAATGGGGTGGCCTTTGGCTTAACCAGTGTTTCACCAACTTTAATAGCCTTAATGAATCTCATATTCTCGCTCTATCAGTTTCCTGGGTTATTGGCCATTTGGATGAGGATAGTGTTTATAACAGGACTGTGAAGTAACAAACACCATAGTCTTATCTTTGGCAAGTGCTGAATGATTTCCTGCCAAACTTGAAAATGAGAGAAGGGGAAAGCCTGATAAGAATTATATTGGGGGTGGGTGGGGGAAAGAAAAAGAAAAAATGAAAGAAGTTGGTGGCTGGCCCAGGCTTTTGAAGTTCACTGGGAACTGGCTATGGAGCTCACTTGATACACTACACAGAAAAAAGTGATGACTTTGCAAGTAATTAGTGTTAATGCTGTATGCAGCAGATTTAATGTGGTGAGTGCTTTACAGTTTTAATTTGGTTCACATTTACAATAGGAAACAAGAGAGTATTTCTGATCTGATGAGTAGAGAATTGAGAATAAGAAAATATGACGGAGAATAATTCCAGACCTGAACAGATATTAACATCTAGGTCTCATATATTTGAATCCAACATTCACAAGAAAAATAAGAAATGCTGTGTTAGATCAGACCAATAGCTTATCTAGTCCAGATTTCTGTTACCAAAGTGGCTAGCCAGATACTTTTGAGAAGTTCAAAAACAGGGCATGAGAGCAATAGCACCTTCTTACACATGTTCCTCAGATATGCACGCTACCCTTATGATAAGATTAATATATAACCTTCATGTTCTGTGGACACTGTTAGCATTCTAATACCCCTCCCACTGTATATAGGGTTTCATCATTAATATCTAGCATTGGGCATGTTTTGAGAGGTCTCAATGTCCTGTGGAAACTAGAAGTTACATGTGGAAGGACTTACACTGACCTCAGTACATGTGAGAGATCTAGATGGTACTAAAAAATGCTTAGTAAGTTTAATGAGCACCTCTCTCACACACACACCAGGCTCTTTTCATTTTCTTTTGCAATGGAGACAAAGGGTGTTCCATTGTAAAGCAATCCGAGACTATCCCCCAGATTCAGGCCACCGCCAAGACCTGTAGATTCTCTCTTTACAACATTGCTAAAATCCGTCCGTTCCTCTCAGCCTCCACTGCCAAGACTCTGGTCCATGCCCTAGTGGTTTCACGACTAGATTACTGTAACCTTCTTCTGACAGGTGTTCCTCTATCTCACCTCCATCCTTTAATCTCTGTCCAGAACTCAGCTGCACGTATTATCACATCTGCTCGCCGCTTTGACCATGTTTCTCCCCTCTTGTCCTCCCTTCACTGGCTCCCCTTCCCCTTCCGCATCCAGTACAAGCTTTTGTTACTGACTTTCAAAGCCCTCCATGGACTGGCCCCTCCTTACTTGTCTGACCTTCTTTCTCCTCACACTCCTTCTCGTACCCTCCGTTCTGGTAGTCAGGGTCTCCTGTCCCAGCCAAGGATTTCCACTGCCCTGTCCCGGATTCGTCCTTTCTCACTTGCTGCCCCTCACTCCTGGAACCTTCTTCCCCCACATGCACGCCTCATCACTTCTTTAACCAGGTTCAAAACTGAGTTAAAGACTATATTGTTTAGAGAAGCTTTCCCAGATGTTGTGACCTTGTCTGGCCCGTTTTAACTGTGCATTACGAAGCCGAGCCCTCCCTCTAGTCCATCTGCATTGGTCCAGGCCTCAGAGGGAGAGAAGAATCACCGGACCTGATACCCTTCCCCATCACCTTTTCCTTCTCCTCTTGTGTCATGTCTTTTAGATTGTAATTATAAGTTTATATGTACAGCACTGTGTAAACCTACAGCGCTATATAAATAAAGGTTAATAATAATAATAATAATACCTCACCTCCTGATGCTTTTACATTCCCCTTCCTGCCTGACCATTGAGGGGTTATCTGAAATCTAATCAATGTTTTGTCACTTTGGAGATGGGGCCATCCACTGTTCTGCACCCCTTTTGTCAATTCTATGGGGAAACCATCAAATCCTTTGTTACACCATTTGGCAACATCAGGCACCCCTGAAGGATATGAAATGGTATATAAATAATTGCCCCATCCCTAGCCACTTTGATCACAGATAGGGGTTTTGTTCACATACCAGGGTTCTGTTCTATTCTTTCTGTGTAAACCTCATACGCAATCTGAGACACTCTCCTCAGATATAAAGAGGCATGCTACACCTCTCTTCAGGACTGATAATTATCACCACCTTCAATTCCTGATTCTTCTCTAGCCACCCTTCACACCTTTCTTTCTGATGGCCTTATACAGTTATTAAGGTTGCATGTGTTTTGTGTGTTTTTGTGCACCCTTGCACATTTCTAAATAAAATGCTTCTGTCCACTGAAACAAGAGTGATCAAGATGCTCAAGTCCCATTAAATACAATGGTATAGTGAAATGGTATCTCTTATGAAAATAGAAAAATCAAGGTTTATTAATGTATAATTTTTTGAATATTTTCATGCCATGGATGTTTAAATCCATGAATAAAAATCCATGGATATCTAGGGATGACTGTGTTTCCTTATGTCTGCTTGAATTTCCAAGTTTTCAATTTCATTTGATGATTCTGTATTCCAGTACTGTCATGACTCCCAATTACTCACTTCTTTTTCAGTTATAAAGCCTCCAGCATGTAATATTTAACCACAAATACGTTGATCCGGTCTCCTCAGCTTGTGTGTCTTTTCTATGCTGTTGTCATGTTTACATTACCCTTTTTAAGGAGTTGTGACCAGAACTGTAAAGTATTTCAAGTGTGACTATATCACAGATTGATATAAATTCATTGTGGTACTGGCAGTTTGATTTCTAATTCCTTTCCTAATGACCCAAAAGTAATCATATAAGTTTCACTTGTTTATTTACTCAGCTTCAGAAACATGTGTGATTCAATTAGGGGTCATTCCCACTACAGTTTGCTGCGAAACGTGACATGGGCTATATGGCCCTTGTTCACATTTGAACGTGCTTCCGATCCTCGTGATCGATTAGAGGAGGAAAGGTCAGGGCAAACACAAATAGTCCAAGGTTTCCTGACACTAGTTTGGGAGAGGGTTTTTTGTTTTTTTGTTTGTAAAACTCGATTCTGAAGTGTGCCCATTAAGTGGGAATGCCAGATCAGAATTATGTTGGGGGGGGGGTAGCTATAGAATTGATTGCAAAATCAAAATATTGCAAAAGCAACTAATTGCTTATGCAATGGAGTGATTTTACAGTCACTTCTATTGCAATAAAAAATAAAATAAAATCTCCCACCCTCCTCCTCCTCCTGGGTCCCCCATTGCCAGGAAAAGCCACTGCCACAGATGAAGAGGAGGAAGTGAGGTTTGCTTTTACAATAGAATGATTTTGTGATCACTTCTATTGCCAAAAAAATAAACAAATAAATTCCTGCCCTCCTCCTCCTCCTCTCAGGTCCCCCATTGCCAGGAAAAGCTGCCACTATTGAGGAGGAGGATGAAGTAAGAATTTTTTCTTTGCAATAAAACTGATCACAAATGTCATCTATTACTTTTGCGATCATTTCTATTGCAAAAACAAAATAATAATTATGATTCCCTTTGCAGGAAGAGGTTTGGTGGTGGGGATGGGGTGAAGGGCTGCCACCTTCCTTGGCTCCTCCAGTGGGAACGACAAGTGTTCCAAGGTAAAAAAAGCAGTTCCAAACAAGATCCCTTTTCATAGTGTGAACAAGAGACCTTTTGGAATTGCTTTACTTAGCGGAGTGGAGCCAGGATCCACTGTGGATTATACCACAAGTGGGAATGAATGTAACTTTTAAAATATATTCGGCTCTCTCTCCCCTATGGATGTATTGATTCCTCTCCCTTACAGCTGTGTTGGCTTGTAGCAGGGATCAGAACAAATAGCTTCCAAGTGGTAGAGGACTGCGGCACCCATTATTTCCCATGATTTGTTATGCTGGCTGGCATCAATTTAAGATCAGCTCAAGAGGCTGGGCTCAAGGTGTCCTTGATGATTATGGACTCTAACTGATGGACAAGCACATATTTCAGGGCCATTTCATTAGTGGCACCCCAGCTGAAAGTACACTTGTTTGTTCAGGCTTTTGGGGAATAGTTGGGTACAATATGATTATTCTTGTTGACAATTATCATGGTCCAGCTTCTTATGGAGGGCCACATATATCCCACCCCTGTGCCTTGGGTCCCATACTGGGAGAAAGGTAGGATATAAGTTACATATATATATACATACATACTTATGTACATATCAAATATAGATAGATAGTTATATATGTGTGTGTGCGCGTGTGCATGCATGTGTATTTGTAGCAACTTTTCCTTTCTTCCTCATTTCCCTCTTCAGTTGTTAGCAGGATGACTCCTCCTGCTTTCATAAAATAAAAATAATTATTGAAGTTGTTTAAAAATCTTGGTATGCAGTAAAAACAACTTTTACTGCTATTATTCTTCCTAAAGTAAAAGAGATGCAGCAGATTGAAATATATTGCCTGAAAAGAACATTCAGGCTTTACTGATTTACTTGTGTTTTAGGCACATAAATTCCTGCACTGTCCTTGGCAAGTGTCAACTATAGATAGGATAATAAAAATAAATAAAAATAAATCTACACTTAAACAAAGATTTTTCTCTCTCCTTGCAAATGTTTTTCATGAATTGTTCTAAGAGGAATGTTTTTTAACTGGTAAAGACATAGTTTTTGTTGTCATTTTTATTCCAATTTATGTTCAAAATCAAGCATTGAATCTATGCATGTGTGTGTACATGTGCCCTCAAGTTACCTGTCAGTTTATGGCAATCCCATGAATTTCATAGGGTTTTTTTTAAGGCAAGAAATACTCAGAGGTGGTTTTGCCCATTCCTTCCTCTGAAATATAGCCCTGGCATTCCTTGGCTTTCTCCCACTGAAATAATTACCAGGGCTAACCCTGCTTAGTTTCCAAGATCCAATGGGATTTGGTGACTTTAGGTTATTTAAAACCTGATCTGAAACAATATAAGTCTTTTTAAAACACACACACACACACACAAAGATGGAGGGTGGAATAACAGACTCTTCTTCTATCATTGTGTATGAAGATTTTGATACCTGGCTGCATCACTAGTAAAAAGTCACTCAAACATCCCTCAAAGGTGGAGGAAGCACATGTGTCTGGAAGTGAGGTGCACTTCCTCAATCGTCATGGAATTGTTGCTTCATCTAGCACCCTTGAATTGTCTCATGGGGAGTGGATTTCCTATGAACGTAAACTTTCTGTTCATAGGAAATCCGCTTTCCTGGAATGATTCAGGGATGCTAAGTGGGAGCGACAATTGCATGACAATTGAGAAATCATGTCTGCACGCACTTCCTCCACCTTTGAGGGACACTTTAGCAATGTTTTACCAGCGATGCAGCCAGGTATGAAAATCTTCATTGGGTATGTATCTTGAGTTGAAAGATGCAAATATGTGTCTAGAGGAGTGGTTCCAAACCATGCCCCCCAGATATTCTTGTTCCACAACTCCAAGAGTGATGTGTGATGAGTGATATGGAAAATTGCAGCCCAACACATTTGAGTACTCACAGGTTGGAAACCACCAGTCTAGAATACTGTTCAATTGTTTTTCTCTTTGAATTGTATCCAGAAAGATATCAGTAAGGAGCCTGAAAACTGTTTCTTTAACAGCCACTCAGGGCTGCCATCAGGAATTGGCATTACTAGTACCTGCTGAGAGCCACACTGCCAACCACCAGAATTCTGTGCTGTTTGTATTCCTTGTTGTCACTTGTGGTTCAACTGCTCTGTATGAGGAACCAATGAGGGGAGCAAGAAACAAACAAACAAACAAAAAACCAGCAGCAGATTCCTCTTGTCTTTGCCTTTCCCCCCGTATTGTGGTATGGATTGGATCTACAGCAGCAGAGGATGGCCAGGTGTGAGCCCATGGGCCATATATGCCCCCCATGGCTGATTTGTACAGAAAAGTACAGAAATGTTTGTTTTCTTTGTCCATGGCTTTGTGATAAAACAGACCCATTCCTCCCCCAATCCCCTTGAAACCAACCCCTAACCAAAGGAGACTTCTGGTTTTAAACATTTTTGTATCTTCCAGGGGAAGATGATGGGACATAGAAGCAAAACAGGTGCACTCCAAACCACCCAAAGTGTCCTAGAGAAAGGGTGCAAAGGCAGTGGAGATTACAATGAGGAAAAAAAGGAGGAACTGAAGACTTCTTGTCCTTGGGTCTACCCAAATTTTCTTCATTACAAAGCAGGAGTGGATAACTTACAACCTCCCAGAATTTGTTGTTCTGCCACTCTAATCATCCATCACCAGTCATACAATGGATTGGTTTGCAGTGGTTTGAAGACTGTGGAGTTTATCATATGACAGAATTTGGGGGTATAATGCAATGGCAATCTGAACGCAATCATGGCCTTGCCCATTATTGTGTATGAGTGTTTCTCACGCAATTTCGGGCAATGGGAAGTCATTCTGGACGCATTCTGAACGTAATTAGATTTCAAGTAAATTAGCTAAACTAGCGAATTTAAGTGAATTTGAATTGGCTCCATTCAAAATCGTGATAAATTCCTCCCATGTGATAAACTCCTATGAGTTTGGAGGAAAGTGAAATAACTACATGTAAACACTTGGTTCTCTCACCTGCAATTGTCACAATATAGGCATTGCTAATGTACCAATATTAGGATGATTTTTGTTCTGCTTCTGTGAATTATAGACTCCATATTCTTTTGTGAATTTCTTTTTCAGCTTCATATATAGTTTGGCTAGTGAGTAGAACTATATAATAGGCAGATTCTAAGATGGGGTGCTGCCCTTCATTGGATCTCTTCAGAAGGCACAATTGCCAAGGACAACACATATGTTGTACTAGTGTGTTGAAAAGTTTGTACCAGCAACCCCTTATTCTTATATTGCTGATGTATTTCTGTGTGAACAGTAGAATTAGAAGGTTGTGAAATACAAAGCTTATCTTTTATGTCTTTCAATTCACAACACTTGGCTTATTATCATTTTCATGCAAAAGTGCCTGCTTGACCTTCCTTAACAGTAGGAAAGAATTGTGTTTCACTGATTTATATCTATTGAACAAGAACACACAAAGCCTGTACGGTGCTGGTTTTGTTGTATAAATCTGGAAGATTTGGAAGTGATTTTCTGGGACAACTAGCAATTGGCCAACTACTTCAATGATCTGCAATGAAAGTATTCTCTACATATTCAGCAATCTGCAATTAAGGTCTTTTCTAGATGTCAGGCTTTTACTTAGGTCCCCTACCAACTATATTATAGAACAACAAAATCAGAGTTGGAAGAGACAATAAGGACCATTCAGTCCAACCTGTGCAAGAACACACAATTAAAGTACTCCTGAAAGATGCCTATCTATTTAAAAACCTCCAAAGTCTATTACTCCACCACACTCTGAGGTAGCGTATTCCAATGTCACACAGCTCTTGCCATCAGGAATGTTTAGGTGGAATCTCTTTTCATGTAGTTTGAATCCATTGCTCAGTGTCGTAGTCTCAAGCAGTGGAAAATAAGCTTGCTCCATTTCAATATGACATCCTTTCAAAATTTTAAGCATGGCTATTATATCATATCTTCTCTTCTCCAGACTAAACATACCCTTTTGCCATTTTGGTTGCCCTCCTCTGGACACAACCCTAGCTTGTCAACATCTTTCTTGAATTCTGGTGTCCAGAACTGGATATAATATTCCAGCTGAGGTCTGACCAAAGCAGAATAGGGTAGAAGTATTATGACTGCTGATCTAGACCCTATACTCCTATTGATATCACATTGTTGTTGTTTTTTAGCTGCCGCATCATACTGCTGGCTCAAGTTCAGTTTTATTTTTAGCTTTATTTTTTGAAATAATGATAACAATGAAGTCAATTTCAGAATAGATAGATAGGTAGGTATAGATAGATAACTATCTTATTGTGTATTGGTGGAGATTTCTCACGTGACATCTGGCAGCTCAAGCTTTGTTGGAGAGGGTATGGAAATACAGGCACATGCATGGTGGGTGTCTTGAAATCTGTGACTTTTGGAGGAAAATATTTGGCCCTCCTTATCCACAGATTTGAGCATACACAGCTTAAAAATATTCCCCAAAAGTATAAATTCCAAATAGCAAACCTTGATTTTCCATTTTATATATGGGACACCATTTTTTGTGCCATTATATTTAATAGGACTTGAGCTTACATGGATTTTGTTATCCACGGATGGTCCTGGAACCGAACCCCAGCAGATAACAAGGGGCCACTGTATTCTGAAATAGCAATTGCTAACCAACATTTTCTTTAGAAGCAGATCTTGCTGCTTTAAATGTGTCCCCCTCCCAGGTCAAAATTACATTTTTTTCAGAAGAACCTTACTGCATTTTTCTTTAATTACCAGGGAGGAAATAGCCCCAAACTGGAAGGTAGGCACTTCACTATCATTGAACAATTGATATCACTGTGCCTAGGATGTAGGACTTAACAACTTAACAATTCTCCATCTGAAGAAACTTTATTTATGTTCACATGCAAAGCATGGGACATAAGACCTTTACCATCCTCCTGCATTATATGATAACAGGTGAAGAAATCCCTTTTGGTTAACAAAACACTTGAAATAAACATTTCCCCATATTTAGCTCTTCAAAGAGACAAAACAATTATCCTATGACCTTGTTATTTGCTTTGTATTATATTTATAAATTCAACTAAAAAGTTTTTTAGAGGGAACAAAAAAGAATAACGCAATATTCAGCTCAGTTGCATAGTGTTGCCATTCAACCCAAAATGCTGCATAGTGCAATCAATCATGTACATGCAGAGATTTATATTACATAACCCCAAAATAGAATCTCAGCTCTCAGTTACTCTTTCTAGCTTCCACCCAAAATTGTATGCATTCCCTTCCCTTTCTCCCTGCTTTGTACCTTTGAGCTTGCCCAAAGAGGCAGTATATAACAGGCCGACAGAGAGAAAATAAACTCACTTGAAATATAGTGCTGGAGAAGAATTTTATGGATACCATATGGGTTCCTAAATAGAGAAACCAATGAGTCTTAGAGCAAATCAAGCCTGGAGACTCACTAGAAGACAGAATGCTAAAGTGAAACTGCTTTACTTTGAAAATATCATACGTTGAAGTGAGTCACTGGAAAAGACAATAATGCTTGGTGAAGTGGAAGGCAGTATGAAAAGGGGAAGAACATAGTACAGGTGGATTGATTCAATCAAGGAGACGACAGCCCCGAGTTTGCAAGATATGAGCAGACCGTTCTTGAAGGTCTCTCACCCACTCTTCAATGGCCACTACATGTCTGTATTGGGAGCAGGCAGCATGAAAAAGGTGGGTTTACAGAGTATGAAGGAGGTAGAGAATGTAGACCTCTGCAATGATTAACAAAATAAGTTACATAGATGTCATTTGGATTTACATCTACGTAAGTAAAAAAATGGCAGCCTCATTCTCCTGGTTTTTCCGCAATCCACTGATCACTGATAGCATTGGAAATTGCCAGATTCCTAGTTACACATTGTGCTCACCTTTGCTACTGCATACAGTAATTTAAGAAAGTTTTTATACAAGAATCCAGGTTCATTAGATTCACAGTGACAAATAAATAAATAAAGAAAATCCCACATAGTTTTAAGATTGATCTTAACTAACAGCTTCTTATCTAGTCTGTTCTGGAACATTGCCAGGAAAGGAGATTCCTCTGGATGCAACCTAGCCCTTGTAGTTACTTATATCCAGATATATTGCTTTTCATGTGGCTGCATCTTGGATAAGAGCAAAAGGTCACTCATAACCTCATGCACTCAGGATGCTGTATACTTTGTATTTGGATAGAAGGCTGCTATATCAAATAATTGTCTGTAGCTTTACCCTGCTTCTGCTCCCAGATTTGTATATTTAGATATTTGTATGCTTCCCTGTAACTGAAGTTATTACAGTGGCTTCAAAATATGAAGAACACTAAAATAATCTCAATTACAATAAAAATACAATAAATGCAGCAAACTAAAAATAGAATTATAGAATCAGAAAGCCCATTATAAAAACAGAGATCAGAAAAACAAAACCCTGCAGCATTAAATTTATTAAAATCACAAACCATGAGGCCAGAGCTTGTGTCAGTCAAGCCTCCAAAGGAAGAATATCTCATACCTCTCCCTGTTGTCACCAGGTAAGCATAACCAAGGTACGACAAGAGAGCTTATAATGGGACCTGGTAGATTGGTGAGGCTGAGAACACATTTACCTTCCATAGATCTAAGCATGAATCATAGAATCATAGAATCATAGAATCATAGAGTTGGAAGAGACCACAAGGGCCATCCAGTCCAACCCCCTGCCATGCAGGAACTCCAAGTCAAAGCATCCCTGACAGATGGCCATCCAGCCTCTGCTTAAAGACCCCTAAGGAAGGAGACTCCACTACACTCCGAGGGAGTGTGTTCCACTGTCGAACAGCCCTTACTGTCAGGAAGTTCCTCCTAATGTTGAGGTGGAATCTCTTTTCCTGCAGTTTGCATCCATTGTTCCGCGTTCTAGTCTCTGCAGCAGCAGAAAACAAGTTTGCTCCCTCCTCAATATGACATCCCTTCAAATATTTAAACAGGGCTATCATATCACCTCTTAACCTTCTCTTCTCCAGGCTAAACATCCCCAGCTCCCTAAGGCGTTCTTCATAGGGCAAGGTTTCCAGACCCTTCACCATCTTAGTTGCCCTCCTTTGGACATGCTCCAGTTTCTCCACATCTTTTTTGAAATGTGGTGCCCAGAACTGGACACAGTATTCCAGGTGGGGCCTGACCAAAGCAGAATAGAGTGGCACTATAACTTCCCTTGATCTAGAAACTATACTTCTATTGATGCAGCCTAAAATTGCATTGGCTTTTTTAGCTGCCGCATCACACTGTTGACTCATGTTCAGCTTATGGTCTACTTGGACTCCTAGATCCCTTTCACATGTGGTCTCATTCAGCCAGGTGTCCCCCATCCTATATCTGTGCATTTCATTTTTCCGCCCTAAGTGCAGAACCTTACATTTCTCCGCATTGAATTTCATTTTGTTAGCACTGGCCCAGCTTTCTAGTCTATTCAGGTCATTTTGAATTTTGATCCTGTCCTCTGGGGTATTAGCTACTCCTCCCAGTTTAGTGTCATCTGCAAATTTGATAAGTATGCCCCCAATTCTGTCATCCAAATCGTTAATAAAGATGTTGAATAGCACTGGGCCCAGGACAGAGCCCTGTGGGACCCCACTGGTCACTTCTCTCCAGGATGAAAAGGAGCCATTGTTGAGCACCCTTTGAGTTCGGCCAGTCAACCAATTACAAATCCATGTAACAGTTAACTTGTCTATCCCACATTTTGCAAGCTTGTTTGCCAGAATGTCATGGGGAACCTTGTCAAAGGCCTTACTGAAATCGAGGTATACTATATCCACAGCATTCCCTTCATCTACCAAGCTGGTAATTTTATCAAAAAAAGAGATCAGGTTCGTTTGGCATGACTTGTTTCTCTGAAACCCATGTTGGCTTTTTGTGATTATGGCATTGGCCTCTAAGTGTTCACAGACTCTCTGCTTAATAATCTGCTCTAGAACCTTTCCTGGAATTGATGTCAGACTAACTGGACGATAATTGTTGGGATCCTCTTTTTTTCCCTTTTTGAAGATGGGGACAACGTTTGCCCTCCTCCAGTCTTCTGGGACTTCTCCTGTTCTCCAAGAGTTCTCAAAGATTATTGCCAATGGCTCTGATATTACATTTGCCAGTTCTTTTAATACTCTAGGATGTAGTTCATCTGGTCCTGGAGATTTATATTCATTTAGGTTAACCAGGTATTCCTGTACTACCTCTTTACTTATTCTGTGCTGAATTTCCTCTATTCTGTCTCCATTATCCTTAGGTTGAGCACCCTTTGCCTTTTCTGAGAAGACTGAAGCAAAGAAGGTGTTGAGTAATTCTGCCTTTTCTCTGTCTCCTGTTAGCATTTTGCCATCTTCTGCACGCAGTGGCCCCACTGTTTCCTTCTTCTTCCTTTTGCTGCGGACATATCCAAAAAAGCCCTTTTTATTGTTCTTAACCTCTCTAGCAAGCCTGAGTTCATTCTGCGCTTTAGCTTTTCTAACTTTACCCCTACATGTGCTGGCTATTTGTTTGAATTCCTCTTTCGTGATTTCTCCATTTTTCCATTTCTTATACATGTTCCGTTTAAAACTTAGCTCATTTGAAAGTTCCTTAGTCATCCATCCTGGCTTCTTGAGACATCTTCCATTTTTCTTCCTCATTGGAACTGTTTGAAATTGTGCCTTCAATATCTCCCTTTTGAGAAACTCCCATCCGTCTTGAACTCCCTTTTCTTTTAGTATTCCTGACCATGGGATCACTCCCAGTATTTCTCTAAGTTTATTGAAATTAGCTCTCCTAAAGTCTAGAGTGCGTGTCTGACTATGCCTAGCTTCTCCCTTCCACTGTATTACAAACTCCAGGAGAACATGGTCACTTCCACCTAAGGATCCAATCACTTGCACCCCATCAACTAGGTCTTCCCTGTTGGTTAAGATCAGATCTAAAATGGCTGATCCCCTTGTTGCCTCTTCCACCTTTTGGACAATGAAATTGTCTTCCAGGCAAGTGAGGAATTTGCTAGACTTTGAGGATTTGGCTGAGTTTGACTTCCAGCAAATATCAGGATAGTTGAAGTCACCCATCACTACTACATCTCTCTTTTCTGAGTATGTGATTATCTGTTCTAGAAAGGCATCATCCAATTCCTCTGCCTGAGTCGGGGGTCTGTAGTAGACTCCCACAGTAACATCCCTGTTTTTTCCCTCTCCTTTAATTTTTATCCAGATGCTCTCCACCTGGCTTCCAGTATTGACTTCCTGCATCTCTTCACTGGTGTAAATATCCCTGACATATAATGCTATTCCTCCTCCTTTCCTGCTTGGCCTGTTTCTCTTAAAAAGGTTATACCCCTCTATTTCTACATTCCAATCATGAGACTCATCCCACCAGGTTTCAGTGATGCCTATTATATCATATTTCCCTTGTTGTGCTAGGAGTTCAAGTTCATCCTGCTTATTTCCCATACTCTGTGCATTAGTGGAGAGGCATTTAAGACCATGTGTCCTCTTTACTTGCTGCTTTTGCACATTTTTTTGCCTCCTACTGTTGGGTCCTTGCACTGTTTGCCTTGTTCCATCTATGCCACTTGGACTATTCTCTCCATCTCTTTTGCCTTCCAGTATAATGTCTCCCTCCCCCACATAACTCAGTTTAAAGCCCTCCTGATCAGATTCTTCAGACTGTTGGCAAAAACGTTTTTGCCAACTGGCGTGAGATGCAGTCCATCCCTTGCCAGAAGTCCCTCCTCATGGAACCGCAGCCCATGATCCAAGAATCCAAACTGTTCTTGGCGGCACCATCTACGGAGCCAGTTATTCACCTCTGCTATTTTCCTCTCCCTTCCTGGACCATGCCCTTCTACCGGGAGTAGAGATGAGATGACAACCTGTGCATCCATCTCTTTCAGCTTCCTTCCCAGAGCCTCATAATCCCTTTTGATATTCTGAAGGCTGTGCCTTGCAGTATCATTGGTTCCCACATGAACCAAAAGAAGGGAGTATTGATCAGTAGGCTTGACAAGTCTTGTCAGCCTCTCCGTCACATGATGGATCTTTGCCCCGGGGAGACAACACACCTCCCGAGACATCTTGTCAGGCCCACAAACCACTGCTTCTGTACCCCTCAGCAAGGAGTCCCCCACCACGACTACACGCCTCCTCCGAGGCTTAGCAGTGGCTGTTCCTTTTCGTGATACTCTCAGGCTCTCCTGCTCTGTCCCTGATGTCTGTCCCTGCTGCTTTTCCTCATCATCTCTGACAACAGAGAGAGATTCAAAGCGATTCTGTAGCTGCAAGCCGCTCACAGAACGTTCCCTGGTTTCCTTACTTCTGTGTGTGACCTTCCTCCAAGCATCTACCTCTGTTGTATGTGGAGTGACCTCCTCCGCCCCAACAACTTCCTCTGTCTGTTTCCCACCCAAGACATTCTGGTCTGATCTGTTCAGGAGAATCTCCTGCTCTCTATGATGCTGGAGTGCAGATATCTGCTCCTCTAGCTGCTGTACTTTCTCTTCCAAGAGGGCTACCAACTTGCACTTGTGGCAGGTGTAGTTCCCCACCTCTGTAGGCAAGAAGACAAACATCCCACATGTGTTGCAGGTGACTGCTGCAGGGCCTTCAGTGTCCATACTGAGAAGTCTTAAGGAGGCACTGAAACAAGACTGTGGGCTTCCCTTGCTAGACTTGGCCTTTATTCCCAAGCTCTGTCACTGAGTTCAAGTCACGGGGCCTATAGTTATGTAGAGAGCTCCTGGCTAAAAGCTCCTTCCAAAGGCAAGTCTCTGATTCACTTCCTCTGATGCTTCAGGCTGGCTCCTCTTCTATTCTCTAAACACCTCCTTGACTAGATAAAAAAAATCAAAATTCGCGCGCCATTAGGCGAGCGCTTCTGCTAGCCTTGAGTAGCCTTAAGTAGCCTCCCAGCAATGGCTCCCAGAATGCAATGGCTCAAGTGTAAATTAGATTAGATCTCACCCAAGCACATGGACTACAGCCTCCTCCTTTTCTTTCTCCTCCTTAAAGGAAATGAAGCTTCTGCTAGCCTTGAGTAGCCTTAAGTAGTCTCCCAGCACTGGCTCCCAGAATGCAATGGCTCAAGTGTAAATTAGATTAGATCTCACCCAAGCACATGGACTAGAACCTCCTCCTTTTCTTTCTCCTCCTTAAAGGAAATGAAGCTTCTGCTAGCCTTGAGTAGCCTTAAGTAGTCTCCCAACACTGGCTCTCAGAATGCAATGGCTCAAGTGTAAATTAGATTAGATCTCACCCAAGCACATGGACTAGAACCTCCTCCTTTTCTTTCTCCTCCTTAAAGGAAATGAAGCTTCTGCTACCCTTGAGTAGCCTTAAGTAGTCTCCCAGCACTGGCTCTCAGAATGCAATGGCTCAAGTGTAAATTAGATTAGATCTCACCCAAGCACATGGACTAGAACCTCCTCCTTTTCTTTCTCCTCCTTAAAGGAAATGAAGCTTCTGCTAGCCTTGAGTAGCCTTAAGTAGTCTCCCAGCACTGGCTCCCAGAATGCAATGGCTCAAGTGTAAATTAGATTAGATCTCACCCAAGCACATGGACTAGAACCTCCTCCTTTTCTTTCTCCTCCTTAAAGGAAAATGAACTTCAACTTTCCCTAACATGGCCCTGATCCACATGTACAAACAGCATAAACCTCACAGGAATACTTGTTCCATCTGACTATCAATACAATACATATTTTTCTTATTTTTTTCTTGGTTTCATTGGCTATTACACTATAAAATATTGTATTCTTGTTTCATTTTATAAGTTGAGTAGAGAGATGGAGCAAGATAGAAATTTCACTTATTTTCTTCAGATGTAATATAACAGTAGTTACAGACAACTTCTATCCGGGTGGCACCCATCTTGGGTAATTACTTAGCTTTCAGTAGCACTTCTTTGAATTATTAATGTTGCTTATTGCTTCACACAGCATTTAGTTCTCAAATCCACCCCCTTCAATGCTGGCTGCTGCTTGGTCGATTTTGATGACAAAAATAACAAATTGGAGGTATAGCTTTTGTTTACCCACAGAACATTAGGCTGGTAGTTATCAAGTAAGAACTGTATTACTACCTTAAATTACACTGAAAATAAAATCAATAGCTTATTTAAAGACTGGGCAAACATTCACAACAAACATACACAATATCGGCCTAGGAAAACCAAACAACAAGTTTTAATAAGAAACACTGTGTCACAAAAAGTCACAAAAAGAAAAGACACAAAAGCAATGTTAGCTTTAGGGTGGCATGGTTAGTCTAAATGCAGTGTGGTTTCTTTCTTCCTCATTTAAGTTGCTTTATGACAAGAGAGAGAAAAATATGCTGGTGAGTCACTATGATGCAAAAGCAGCTGCTGGATTCCAAGTATCCCTTAATTGTTTTCCTCTGACAATCTATTTTAAGTTTAAAAACTTTAACTTAAAGACTGACAGTTCATCAATACTTGTGTGTAGAAGCTGTGAAAAAGCAGGTTGTTCTATAACTCAGATGCCATGTTAAGTCACTTTGGACAGCTCAAGCCTGCTTGTTCCAGAATGTTTGTCTTCTGAATCAATACATTTTACTAAAATTATTCAGTCTGGCAAATCCTTACAGTTCCATACAGGAATAGGCAAATCTTGAGAAAATTTATTTTTGGAGTGGTCACTGTAGCTGGGAGATTCTGGGAGCTGTAATACAAACTAGCAGTTTTTCCAAGCTCCAGAATATGAGTCAAGCTCTCCAAGCTTTAATCTGATCAAATAATTCATAATATAGTTGGATGAGGCTGAGGTGGGGGTTTCAGTCTCTCTAAGCTTTCTGCACCAGGGTTTTCTGTTCAGCAGAAGATGAGACCTGCAATGTGTGGAGACAGAGTTCTAGTACTCTGTGAAGATTCCATCTCCCAGGCTAATCCTGCCTCTCCGTATATTGGATCGAGGCAAGTACCAACAGTTAAAAACAGTAAAAATCCAACATATTAAAACATTAAAACATAGCAAAATGTAATAGTTTCTGATTCCTTATCTTCCTCCCACCCTATAACAACATTAAAATAACAATTCCCAGTGAAGTGCCCAATACAATCCATCATAGCCGGTGGGAACAACTAGACAACAGCAGCTAGACAATGGGAGAGCTCAAATACAAGGAGCAGGTGCCTTAGCCTGCAGTTATGTGGGTTTGAATGTGTTCATCTAAAGCTGGCTGGGTGGGACAGATTAGAGATTCTTTGGTATACTGCCCACCCTGGTGCTCAAAAGTTTCTCTTCGTGAGCTAGGTGGAGTGGTTTTGGGATTGGTGGTGGCTTGTAGTGCTGAGGAATTTCAACACTCATGCTGTATTGTTGGCCCCTCAGCCTTCTTTTCTAAAAGGCATAAAAAGATGTTTACTCACAAACTTGTGAATAATTCATATACACAGATTCAGCTGTTAAGTCAGAGTAGGTCTGAGCTTCTCAGGAAGACAGAAGCTCTATTTGCATCCTTAATGGAGGAAGCATGATTTGAGAAGGGTTTCCCAAAGACAAAGGAGAAGCAGTCATTTCTTAGGAAGAGAGAGGTGTGTAAACACATAAACAGAAAGTTACGAAAATTGTTTGGCCATGGAAACCTACTGGATAGTCTTGGACAGGTTACACTCTCTCCTTCTCAGAGGAAGACACCAAATTCTGAACAAATTTTGCCAGGAAACCCCCATGATAGATTCATCATCACAGAGTTGCCATAAGTCAGAAATGACTTTAAAGTGCACAACAACAACAACAACAACAACCATAAGTTGACAGGTGGCTTGAAGGCAGGTAGGTGTGTGTGTGTATGTATGTAGACAAACACACACACAAAGGATAGACTGGAAAATGGATGGCCAAGTGGAGAGACATTATGAAAAGACATGGGAAGATTCCATGCCTTTGACTACAGTCATGTA
Source organism: Urosaurus nigricauda (assembly GCA_034509955.1). Taxonomy (NCBI): domain Eukaryota; kingdom Metazoa; phylum Chordata; class Lepidosauria; order Squamata; family Phrynosomatidae; genus Urosaurus; species Urosaurus nigricauda. The sequence goes on along the minus strand of JAOEGL010000004.1, from coordinate 26,628,966 downwards.
GCCTTTCTAAACTGAGCATACAGGAAGCTGCAGCTGAAGGATTTGGTCCTTAGTATTTGTTATAAACTTAATATGTGCCAAGGCCTTCTGGAAAACTGAGCAATGAGGCGTCCTGCTGTTTTATTTTGCAAGAGCTGATGATGTTGGCACTTTATTTTGCCAAGGGACAGAAATATAGTAAACTGACACAGTGGGCTATGGGCTCACTACATTAAACCAGAGACGGAGAATGCTTATTAGTATTGCTCATGTTAATCACCCCTTAAAGGGTAATCATATCTCGTTTTTTTATCTGCCAAGGCTCTGCTGTCTAGAGAGATTAAAGGCATCAAGATAGTGTACAATGGCAACCTGTCTAAGTCACCTGATATGGTGTACACTGTGAGAAAACACCCAAGGTGATGATAACAATAAACATTGGAAGTTAAAACAGTTTAAAAATACTTCTTACTCCTGGGCAAACAACTAGGTTTCTATAAAGAATCCCAAGAGATTTAACTCTTTTGCTCTTTTATACTTACACATTGCATACTGAACTGACTGAGGGGAAGCTGACATCAATTGGCATGAAATTATAGAGGAGAAACTGAGGTGTTGAGATCACAACTGGAGGTCTGTGGGGGTGAGAGTGGCTAAACTGAAGCAGGAGGAGAGTTTAATTGTGTCTTTTGATGTTTTGTTTTGTATGTTATTCTGTTATATGTTGGAATCCCATTAGTACATTATAAAAGAATGTTACATTACTGCGTACCTATATGTAGTTATTATTTACTAGCATGTTGATAAACCAGCTGGCAATGAGCAGCTGTAAGACTGAGTTGTGGAGGGAGTATAACCTGGTACCGTCTAGTTGACTAGAAAGCTTCAGATCGGTGTGAGTAAAGTTATTCTGGATTAGCCAACTACTCAGTTTTATAAATCCAGTTCTTAATGTACAAACTGAGAATAGTTGTATAGTGATTGTATAGTATCTAGATCAAGGGAACTAATAGTGCAACTCTATTCTGCTTTGGTCAGGCAGGCCTCACCTGGAATACTGTGTACAGTGCTGGGCACCAAAATTCAAAAAGGATGTTGACAAGCTGGAGCATGTCCAAAGAAGGGTGACTAAAATGGTGAAGGTTCGGGAAACCATGCCCTATAAGGACAGACTTAGAGAGCTGGGTATGCTTAGCCTGGAGAGGAGAAGGTTAAGAGATGATAAAATAGCTATGGTTAAGGAGATTATTAGACAGGGGATGTCCTGTCCTTTTCCCATCCTTGTCCCCCAAGACACAGGAAGGACTTTCACATGATGTCTTGCTTATCTGGACATTGTCCCATCTGGAAAGTGCAATTTACAGTGATCACATTAAAGGCTTTGAGATGATGTCATACTTATCCTGTCATTATCCCAGTACTGAAGTGGGATTGTCCTGGCATTCTGTATTAATGGGAGTTCACGTTAATACAATTCCACTTAATAAGCACAACGTCTCTGAAATACTTTTGCATGATTGGGACAAAAATGGGAAAAGGATGAGAGAGCAATCTGCTTCGTTCCCAACCCTGTCCTATCCCCAGTCTGCAAATCTTCTAAGTATTTGAAGGGGTGTCATATTCACGGTGGAGCAAGCTTGTTTTCTGCTGCTCCAGAGAACAGGACCCAGAGCAATGGACTCAAACTACAGGAAAAGTGGTTCCTTCTCAATGTTAGGAAGAACATCCTGATGATAGGAGCTGTTTGACAGTGGAACACACTCCCAAAAAGTGTGGTGGAGTGTCCTTCTCTAGGGATCTTTAAACCAATGGCCATCTGTCAGGGGGGTGTTGATTTGTGTGTTCCTGCATTGCAGGTGGTTGGACTGATGGCCTTGTGATCTCTTCCAACTCTATGATTCTAGGAATTCCCCACAAGTCCACACACCCATTGTATAACCTGTATTCCTTTCCCATGCCAAGGAACTTGGAGCCTTGCAGTACAGCCAGTGTCTCATGCTCCCCCTCTTTCCCACAACTAGGCTGAGCACTTGCTCAAAACATCAAAACAGAAATTTACAACAGGAACTTCATCTAACAATAATAGCAATAATAATGTCATGGCAGAAGGCACCTGCATAAGGATTCTGATAGGTATGATGTGATGAGTGACTATAGGAATTACACTCCAGAACAAATGAAAGGTCACAGTTGACTACTCCTGAGACAGAGTTCTGAAATTTGGGACACATGCAGTCCCTAAGGGTCCAATTCTTGCAATATTACACTTTGGGGAAAAATGACTTTTTCACATCTCAGATCTGGAAACTCCAAAGCAAATGGTTAAGCCGTTCCCATATATAGTATGAAACTTAAATTTGAAATTCATAGTAAATAAATCTTAATTATTAATTTTAAACACAATAATCTTTCCATTGTCTTCTTGTCAAGAAACATTAGTCATCCTCTCATCATGAATTTTTAATGGGTTCATGCATTCTTGGGCTGAAATGTATTTTCTACAGGAAAAACTTAGTGAGCTCTTCTTGAGCTCATTAAATGGGGCAGGGCATCATAAACTGGCTGGTTATCAGAGTACGGGCCATTAGTAAATAGCTTAACAATTTTTAAACTGAAATAGTATGCAAAGTTTCATGGAAACACACCTCAAGAACTTTGTTGTACTTCTAAACAAGCAGGCAAGGAGCAGACTGGATTGCCCAGATAATTTTGGTACTTCCATAATTGTTGCTTAGGAATGCCATTGGGAAACAGTGTATCTGAACTCTTAGCATGTAACATTTGTGATGCATGGAATATTCTGCTAAACTGATAAGCATAGAAAACTTCTTTTGTCCATTTGAAGCTTCCCATATCTGCTACAGTTTAGATAGAGTTTGTCAGTGTCATTCCTAAGCAACAATTAAAATACACAAGTTACATTTAAGAGGAATGTATGAGAAAAATCATTTTAATGTTTTAATTCTTTCTCTCAGGGTTGAAAAATGTGTCAGTAGCACATCTTTGTGCCTGGGACCCAACACAGTGTAGCTTTTCACCAGGACTTCATTCTCGTTATATCACATTCTGGCTAGTCTACATTTTTCCCTAAAATGGCAAAAAAATTGTAAACAAGTTCCTTCTTAACTTTATTCCTAACAAAGCTTCACTAATTCAAATGTTATTTCATGTTTTGGAAAAATATGATGTTAATTTATTTGGAGATCTTACTTGGAGCATCTATTGAGCAATCAAAGCATCTAAGCCATTATTTGCCCAACTATCTGTTTTAGTGATGTTTATCTTTCTGCTGCTTCTATGATGAGTATTCTAATTGTAACCAGTTGTGCTGATGCAACACCATAGTTCAAAATGTTATGGTGACACTATGGTAGTTACATGGTATATTGTCTACAAGAAAAACAAATCCAAGGATCATATCACACTTTAGCAAAGAAACTGCAGTAGGATTCAGTAGAGAATTCCTGTAGTGCCCTATGTACTTAGCACAGGTACACATGTATCATTCAAAATCACCATAGTAGTGGGAAAAGATTATTGAGATGTGCATACGCCAATTACACATAGTTGCAAATGTAGAAATAATTACTATAATTTACACATAAACACAATACATGTCATCATAGTGGGGATGAGGAAGACCTGTATTCCCACCAGAGTCTGGAAATAATTAGTTAACCAAGGTCTAAATCACATTGCAGATATAATCCAGTTTAAGACTGCTTTAATTGTACTGGCTTAGTGTTAGGGAATCCTGGGAATTGTAATGCATTGTGACACCAGAGCTCTCTGACAGAGAAGACTAAAAGTCTCACAAAACTACAGTTCCCAGAATTCTCCAGGATTGAGCTAGGGCAGTTAAAGCAGTCTCAAACTGGATTATTTCTGCAATAAGTTTTGGATCTCAGTCATTAGACTATTACTGTACTTTGATAGTTTTTTTCTAGTGAACTGACTTAATTTACTAGACATTCTGATTAAAGCTGATGAAATCTGCATCTGTGCTGCAGAATTAATGTAGTATGACACTGTTTTAACTGCCCTGGTGCAGTGCAATGGGATTCTAGGATTTTTAGTTTTGTGAGATATTTAGCCTTCTCTGTCAGAGAGCCCTGATGCCACAACAATCTACAAATTCCAGGATTCCATAGCATTGAGTCATGACAGTAAATGTGGTATCAAAGTGCATTAATTAATTAAGATGAAATCCCACAATTTCCAGGGATTCATGCTTTGTAGATCATTTTTCAAGAAAATTCCAGGTTGAGGGAAAACAACTTTAAACTTACCAGAATTTGTGAATGCCAGTAACAAAATATCCCCATAGGGCCACCATTCTACCAGTACTCTTTGCAAATCTCAAGGTCTATCCTAGAAACTAATAATAAGTTAACCCAACAAATTTAATTGCCAGTATTGGTGGTAATGAATTATTTTCCCAATTTCTATCATTTGTGAAATTAATGTTTAAATTTAATGTTCTAATTGCTAATCAGCTAAATGTCTATATGCTTTACCACACTAGGGGGCAAACAGGATTTAAATGAGAGTTAAACGAGACTTAAACAGGAAATGTCCTATGATAAACATAGGGCATTTCCTGTTTAACTCTTGTTTAAATCCTGTTTGCCCCCTAGTGTGATAAAGCAGTATGTGCTCATTACTGATACTTTTTTATATATAATAGAAAAAGAGAACTTTAAAAAGAGGACTATTCTCAGTAAAATAGGCCAGAGGCCCACCTATCCACATTGCTACTTATGTCTTACCAAGTCTCCCTCATTCTATGTAACTTTTGTTACATACAAATATACATGTTATAGAGCAAGGGTGGCGAACTATGACCCTACAAATATACTTTGGTTGCGATTTCCATACTCCTTTCTCATTGGCTGTGCTGGCTAGGATGGATAGGAAGTGTAGGCCAAAAATATCTAGAGAGCTATAGTTGCCCACTGCTGATGTAGAATAATGGTGGGATAATAATTCAAAGCTACTATGTCCTAAAATTTAACCCCCTCCTCACACAGAAGATTGAACTCACTACTATATATGTTCGAAGGATCTGTTAAGAATTAGTTTTATTGTTTACTTCAGTTTAGGGATATAATTCTTCACTTAGTTTTTTCCCCTGAAGGAAGTGAGGGGGTAATTTTAGCAATTTTCTTCCTATTGTGAGAAAGTCTTGGAAAAACCACACAATTTTTGAAGACTATTTGCAGTTTGGGAAAATTTGCACAGAGTAAGTCCTGAACTGCAAAAATTCTTGTCAGTCCTGAATTCTTCTCAACACAATTTCTTGATACTGAAAAACCTCTGAAAATACCAGCCACAGATGGCAAGCGAAACTTCAGGAATAAATTCTTCCAGAACATGGCGCCCTCCCCCCCCCCCAAAAAAACCCACAGAAACTATTAATGCTGGCAGTGAAAGCTTTTGACTTCACAATTTGGGATTTAATTCTGTACAAAATTTATGTAGTTGTTTCTGTGCAGAAAATGCACTTGCAATTTCTGTGCAGAAAATGCTGCTTTTTGTGCAAAACAAACTTGTGCAAAATTTGCAAAGTAAGTCCAGAACTGCGAAAATTCTTGTCAGTCCAAGAAACACAGTTACTTGACACCCAAAATCATGTTTTTCAATTTGTTTTCAAGTATTTTTGAATATTCTTTCCATTTCTACTGCAGTTGAACATGTTTTTTTCTTTTATGAATAAAACCTAATTCCTTTTTCATACCTGACAATATCAAGCACAAGAGCAAGTACATGTCTATGCAGCTTATTACTTCCTAAGCAGTTTACAAAGTGTACGCTAATTGTCCTCAAGAAGCTAGGTACATAGATGCTGGTGAAACATCAGGAAGAAACTCTTCTAGAACATGGCCACATAGCCCCAAAAAACCCACAAAGAACTAAAGCTGGGTACTCATTGTAGCAACCTCAGAAGGATGCCAAACTGAGTTGACCCTGAGCCCCTGGCTGGTACTGAACTCACATCCCTGTGGTTTGTGAGTAAGTGGCGGCAGTACAGGCATTTAACCACTGCACCCCAAGGGCTCCACTGCTCTAATGAATCACAACATTCTAGAATGAGGTCTGTTAAATAAAGCACATTAACACTTTTACTAAAAAGTAAATTTGAGCTTGTACAAATCACCTTTACTATTTTATTTTGCTCTTCCTCCTGCCATCTTTTGGTTTGATGAGGGACTGTTGAGTACTATTTTTATTGCATTCAGCTTAGGCCACCAGAAAGCAACTGTTTTTCCAGCTAAGTTTCATTCCTATTGAGAAGAACAATAAACATGCTAAAAAGAAAGGGAGAAAACCCCCCTATGGAGATTTACCTGTGAAATCCCCACTTCTTGTGTTAATTCCAGAAGAAATAACACTTTATGTGTTGACAGACATAGCACACCTCTTATACACTGATGGTGTATTGGAAGAAGTGGCATAGTGTTAAATTACTACTAAAGGCAAGGTAGTTTTTGATGTTAAAAGCTAAAAATTCCAAGACAGTTCCCATGAGGACTTGACTGAGACATAGCCCTTTATTTATTAACATTTTATGTTTTGCTCCTTCCAATTTCTAATTAAGCAGCTACCACATTAGAACACCTTCCACTGTCATTTTGGTGAGTTTGGGGCATCAGAGACATTTGGAAAATGTTTTCCAGCTTTTTTGTTCTCCCAGTTTACAGCAAGAGAGGAAGCATTCAGTCCACCTTATCGATGAGCCACCCTTGGCTGCCTTGGCAGCTCCAGATGACAGAACTGGCACAATTGTAATTATCTAAGTACAGAAATGTACCTTCAGCCGTTGATATGTATTCTTTACTCCATAAAGCAACCACGCTGTTATAAAAGGAGAATGTGTCTGTCTTTCTGTCTGTCTGTCACTCTTCAAATTGCCTATCAATTTATATTCACCCTATGAATTTAATTTCATTTTCTCAGTCAATGAATGCTCAGAGGTTGCTCTTTCTTCTGAAATATGACATACAGCACCTGGTATTGGTTGGTGGTCTCCCATCCAAATACTAACTAGGGCTGATCTGGCTTCACTTCCAAGATAAGCTAGAATCTGGTGCCTTTAGGATACTAGGCCCTGAAACGGAAATGCCGCTTTTTAATTTTTTTCTTCTGCATCCTGTTTTCAAAAGATAAGTATTAAAACAGTATGTTCTGTAAAGATACCTCATTTTCATAATGTTGTTATTATGCTAGTTCAACTGAGATCATTCTGTGTCTGTTATTAAATTTTGTTCATGGATTGTTAATACTGCTAGGAATTGTGTCAGAAATGTAATATTTTCCTTTGAAAGAGAAGTGATGGGGATTTTTTATTTTTATTTTTTTGAAGGATCATATGAGGAAAAAAAACTATGGTAAGTGTTCATCTCTGTCACAGCAAGAAACTATAACTTGCTAATACTGATGTGGGGATAATCTAAGAATTTACAAGCTATTATCTTTCTTTCTTTCTTTTTTTAAAAAAACACCTTATATTTTGCCTTTCATACAGTTTCTGTGAAATAAATAACCCTAGATGGACCTTAAATAGGAACATTCTCTATTCCTAATTTGCAACAGTTTTGTTTAGATGTAGCTGCAGGTGTAATGGTTTCTGCATTGGTTTGAATCACCACTCAGTCATGAAAACCCACTGGGTGACCTTGGGGAGGTTGCAGTCTCTTAGCCGCAGAGGATCCCAATGCCAAAACCCCACTGAAGAAACCTGCTAAGAACACCCTGGAAATAATAAAATGATAAGAAAACTAGGAATGTTTAGGGCAGTTATGAAGGAATTAGAAAAGATACTGAAGAGCAAAGATATACAACTAAGTACTAAAGTCAGAATTGTCCAGGTCATTGTCCCTGTTGTCATGTCTGGATGTAAGAGATGGACAGTAAAATAAACAGATACAAAGAAAATCAACAGAGCTGAGATGTGGTGTTGGAAAAGAATGCTTAGGATACCATGGACAAACAAATGAGTTCTTGAACATGTCAAATCAGAACTCTCCTTGAAGACCACGGTGATCAGATTGAGACTGTCATGCTTTGGCTATATAATGAGAAGGCATGGATCACTAGAGAAAACAATAATGCTAGGAAACGTAGAGGGTAGAAGAAAGAGGGGAAGACCACATGCCAAATGGATGGACTCAATTGGGGGTTTGTAGGATCTAAGCAGAGCAGGAGAGGATAGGGACTCTTGGATGTGTCCACAGAGTCGCCATGAGTCAGAGTCAACTCGAGGGTCGCTAACAACAACCTATAGACAACCTATTACATCAGATCTGAGGGATACCAATGCAATTCCAGTCTTTTTAGAATTTCATCCTAAGTCTAATGACTAGAATTAGCTTTCACTGCAGTACTGGCAATAGGTATTTTCACATCACAAGCAGGCCAATACTCATGAAACACCAATATTGACAAAGGGGCTTTCTAGATTGGCAAAAAGAAGTGTGTTCGTGGCTGCATGAAACCCTAGCCTTTAGATGAGAAAAAGGGAAAGTGTGCCATGAAAACGCTTTTTTTTTTTTTTTTTGCATTTTAGGGGAGAAGAAGTGCCTTTAAAAAGGTGCTGGTTTTCCCAGCTTCTTTTTTTAAAAACTGCGGAACAGCGCAGCTCCATCCAAAGGCTGTGGTGCAGCTGCTAAGCATTAAGGAAAAGGCAACTTCATGTCACACTTTCCTGCCAATCTAGAAAGCCCCTAATGTAGATAAAACTTGGTGTCTTTTCTGCTGCCAGCTACAAAATCAACTGGGATGGACATTGGGCCCGAACAGACAGGCCAAAATAAAGCTGCTTTGAATCACTTTGGAGGTATGCTGTTTAAATGATGCATGTGTCCTAAGAGGTCTTAAGCCACACCAAAGCTATGTTCTATAACTAAGGACTGCAGCATAGCTTTAGCACAGCTTCTGGCCTCTTAAGATGTGTGTGTCATTTGAACAGCATACCTCCAAAGTCACCTGAAGCAGCTTTATATTGGCCTGTCTGTTTGGGCCCATTGTTTCATAGGAATTTATCAAATGACACAAATTGGGAGTATAATCTAATGGCAATCCGAACACAATCATGGGGTTTCACATTATTACGTATTAAAGTATCTCAAAAAAGGAACTCATTTGGAACGCAATCATAGGTTTTACGTTATTGTACAGTATTAAAGCATCTCACGCAATTTCAGGCAATGGGAAGTCATTTTTGGGTAATGGGAAGTCATTCTGAGTGCATTCTGAATGCAATTGGAATTCACATAAATTTTTTAAACTAGCGAATTCACATGAATTCAAATTGGCTCCAATTGGCTCCATTCGAAATAAAGAGAAAGTCCTCCCGTCTGATAAACTCCATAGCAGAAGGTTCTGTTAAACCAAGTTGAATTCCATATGTACTTAGGATTATGGCATAAGTGTCTCATTTTAGGAGTGCATATGTGCTAGGGTAGTTACTAATACATTTGCATCACATAGTTCTGAGCCATCAGGCTATTCCTTGTGATTATTTTCAAGTTTGGCAGCCTACAGTGCCTCACACATGTCTAAGTACGCATACAAATGAATCCTAAATGGAAACTTGGAAAATTACCCCCCTGCATTTTATAATGTCTCTGTTTACCTTTGCTAGGCACTTAGTCTACTTGTTTTGGCAACAGCATAGCTGTCGCAATTAGCATGTTTTTGAAAACAAGCTGCTAAGAGTATAGGTGCTGGTGGTTTTACTAGCAGACAGTTTGTCCTGTATTAGTTTGTGATGGAAGAACATACTGGCTAATAAAATCTGTTAAGTCAGATTGCATTAGATTTTGTGTTATATACTGTTCTAAAGTTTTAGTCATTTTATCCTTGAGAGAGGAGGTGGAAAGAGGATAAAGGCCTGAATTCTAGGATGCAAGTTTTGTTTAGTTGGAGATGCATGTTTTTGTCTGCTTTAGTTATCATTTCAAATGTCATGGCTCCATTCTACATAAACCATGACTTTTGTTATTGGTGAGGTACATAACATTCTCTACTACAAAGCTCTGGTTCTGTACTTCAGAGTACTAGAACTCTTTAGCTTCTAATTTTAAGCCACTCACTGAATGACAAATCCCAGGATTCCACAGGATGGACCCATAACAGTTGAACTGGTATCCCATTACCATGACTGTTGGGTAGACATACTCTCAACCTATGCAACTCTCATGGAGACTTGGGTCCAAAACACACTGCAGAAATAATCCAATTTTAGATTTCATTACCTCCTGTTCAAAAGACCAAGCTTCAAAACATTTAGCGTTCTCTGTCAGAGAGCTCTGGTGCCACAATAAAGTACAGTTCCCAGGATTCCCTGGTATTGAGCCAGGACAGTTAAAGCAGTCACAAACTGGATTATTTCTGCAGTGTGTTTTGAAGCTTGGTCTTGTGAACAGGAGGTAATGAAATACAGTTACCTAACAGTTCAGTTGGATCAGAGGATAACCTAAATAGTTCAGAATTCTAACCCCATGAGGGCTAGCCAAATGTTCATGGAAGTCCAAAAGCAAAACATGTGACCAGTAACTTTTCCTCCCTCTCATAATTTAGTAACTTCTGCTGAAATGTATGTTCCCTCCAGTCTGGCATGAGAATCTTGCTATCATGACTACTTGGAAGTTTTATCTTCCATGATTTTTTCTAAATTTGTATTAAATTATTGTAAAGTAATTTTAAAATATGTTTATTGTACATGGGTTTGGAGGCCATTGTACATGACATTTGATCCTCTTCTGAAATAACTTTTTGAGTTAGGCAGAAAAGTGGTTAATAATTTGAATGAATGAATGATCACTTCCCTTTTAAAGCCATCTGAGTTGGTGACATTTTTGGTAGCAAATTTCATTGATTAGCACAACACATATATTAAAGAATTATTTCCTTTTATTTATCCTGAATATCTCCAACCACTTTGATTCACTACATGGCCACAAATACTAGCATGGGCAATGGGAATTCTCTATCTGCTTTCTTCATACAATTTATAATTTTATACATCTTAGGTTTTATATGCCTTCCTTTAATTGTTTTTTTTTTAAAGCCAAAAAGTGGGGCAACCTCCCTCATAAGAGAATTACTTCAGTCACTTAAACATTTTGGTTACCCTTTACTCCACCATTCCTGGTCCTTTTCAGGTGTACTAACTAGATCTGCTGATAGTATTACAGATACAGTCACACCATATATAAGTGTGAGTATGATATTGGTAGTTTTAATTAACAAGTCCAAAAGACTGTAACTTGTAGATTTATGAGAGGAGAACAGGTTGGTGGGAAATTGTTGTGGCTGTTTATGTTCAAGTTGCTTCTGACTTATGACAACCCTAGGGTGAAGCTATCATGGGGTTTTCTCATCAAGATTTGTTCAGAAAGGATTTGCCTTTACTTGCCTCTGAGACTTTATGTCATGGCCAAAGTCACCCAGTGGGTTTGAATGGCCAAGTGGTGATTTAAACCCTGGACTCCAGAGTTGTAGTCCAATGCTGAAACTACGACACCAGACTGGCCATCATGGGGAGAAACTCTATGTTGCAAAATTAATTCAAGTACAACAACAACAAAGTTGACTTACACAAAATTCAATAAGCATCTGCAAATCTCACTGTCAACTGAGTCACCGTATGGACAGTGAAAGAGCAATTGAATTACCACCTGCTACTTTATGTAGCCGACTCACTGAATGCCTTTCCTGGCACACAAATTTCAAAGCAGGCCTCTGCTTGCTGAATTAATTTGGCAAAGAGATAACTCACTGATTACCTGGCTAACTGCCTCTTACCATCAGACTGGGAATGGGAAGATTCTGAGTTGCTAAGATTCCAATGCAGGTCAGTGAAGGTTTGTTCAGTCTTAGACAATTCTGTTTGCCTGTGCTGTGGATTAATAAAGACATTAAGAAGATAGGCCTATCTTTTTGCTCACAGAGAAATAGTTGTTGAAATAGTGTGGGAATGTGGTAAGAAGGTCAATGCAATTTCTCACTTGTTTCAGTGCCTTGGCAAGCACAAAGGCCTAGTCTCACCTGTTCTGCACCTCCACAGGCTCCTCTTCCACTATTTTCAAGGTGTTGCTATCTTACCATCTAACCTTCTAGAAAGACAGGTGTGGCTTCGTGCCACTGATCATGCCAAAGTAGATGCAGCCAAGATGAAAGTAAACAAATTCATGCACATCTTTGTTGCCTCTTGTGGAGCCAAGTCAGAGGTTCACCACTTTAGCTAGGGGTTTCTTGAAGTTATAATACAAACAAAACTTTTCCAACTTTTCTGGGCCAAATGATACAACACCTGTGTTTTATATTTGAACTGAGCAAGGCACTTAGATCTAGTTGTATTAACCAGTCAGAGGTAGGTAATGAAGTCTGGCTGGGGGATATCTGCAATGCCTTGTTAAATTGATAGCAGCTGCAGAAGTTTGGCAGTGAGGCAGACAAGCATTTCTGCTCAACTGATACATTGCTAGGAGCACTGGGTAGGTTCCATAGCAGGATTTGTTTCCCTACTGGGGGAACTTCCTAAGGGATCTGGGTTTTAAAGTGATGTCTAACCCAGTTTACAATCTGGCATGCTTGGTACATATATGTTGATGATTATGGCCTAGGCAGCATCTTACAGCATCTGTGGTGAGCCTAGGCTGGCCCCTCATCTCAACAGCATTTATTTTCCAGCATGTTGGCTGAGTGATTGTTATCAGTTAACATCTCAGCTATGTCATGTCTAGATCTCTACTTGTTCTTTACCACATCAGATTGTTTAAGCTGTAACTAATAAGGTTGTGGCCATTTTTGAACAGCTAACTCTTGCTGCAGTGTAATTCTTGCTGTTCCATACCACCCTTGTTCCATGCTGTGGGTACAAACTTGAGATACAGTTATTTCAGGAGAAGATCAAATGCCACACTGGAAACAATCTGGAGTCAGGCTAACCCAGCAAGCAAGAATCATCCAGCACACAAAACATTTTTCTTTCCAAATATTTTCCCATCTAACTTGCAGTTTCTTACTCACCTTCCTTCTGAGGTAGATGTAGGAAATATTAAAACCAAAAAATAATAATAATAATAATAATAAAATAAAAAAAAAATAAAATGTATTTTCCCTGGAAACTGGAAATCCTTGTTAACTATCCATCTATTGTCAGTTCCTAGTTTTGGATACACATCAGTATTAAAAACATCTTTATGTAAAGACTACCTATCTCCCCTTCTCCTTTTCTAATAGATCCAGTGTTTAGATGGGATGCAATACATCCTGCATATATATGGGAATCCCAAATATCTGCAAACTACAGTGTATTCTTATCTAGGAAGTAATTTGGTTATGGACTAAGGACTCAGGGAAGTTCAGCCATGTTACATAATATTTGGTAGAATTCAAAGATATAGCCGTGTTAGTCTGTAGAATCAGTATGTAAAGAGATCTTGTAGCACCTTTAGTCTCAAAGTTTTACAAGATCTCTATACATAATATTTTGCTTAGACACAAGAATTCCATAATGGGGGAGCATTCTTGTAATGTAAGAGTATTATACATTGCAGAAAAGTAGTGAGTAGTCAACAGTGCTCCAGTAATTAGTAAGGATGACTTGGATTTTTCTGATTCCAAAGGCAGGGATAAAGCAGATTTTCTAGACAAAAACTGTACATCTTCAAGCTGTTTATGTATTTATTTATTTTTCTAAGATACTGGCATGCTCATGGTTCCAGAATATCAAAATGTGAAATAATGCTCATTAGAACATTAGATTTTGGAATGTCCCTGTCATTTACAGCCAAACATTGTGAGATGCCAACCTAAGGAGTAATTTTGAATGTAAATATCAGTAGGTATATGTGTTCTTCCTAGATTCCAAGGAGTTTGTTGAGAGCTCTTGCCCTATTAATCCAAGAAAGACATCAATAAACCTTAGGAAAGGGGCTGCAGTCCTGAATCCACTTAGGACAAGGCCTCCAGTGTGTACATTGTTGTTGTTATTGTTGTTGTTATTGTTGTTGTTGCCTTCAAGGCGTTTCCTACTTATGGAAACCCTCAGGTGACTCTATCACAGGGCTTTTTGGGCAAAATTTGTTCAGAGGGCAGTTGGCTTTTGCCTTCCTCAGAGGATGAGAGTATGTGACTTGCTAAGGTCACTCTGTGGGTTTCCATGTCTGGGCTTTGAACCCTGTCTCCACCATCATAGTCCAGTTCTCAAACCACCACATCGCACTGACTCTATATAACTTGGGTTTTATATCTTGGCTCTCCTTCCAACATTGAGTGTTCCAAGGCAACTTACAGCAAAGATAATTATAACATAAAAGGAGATCAAAAATTAAAGCAGAAACAAATTAAGGCTGCTGTTGTTGTTGTTATTCTAAAAAGCATTACTAAGAAAAATTCAGCACCTGAATGATAACAAGCCTCTTTATAGCCAACAGCTTCTCCCTTGCCCAAACCCTTCCTGATTTTTTGCATGATGGCAGAAGGACAACAGTAAAGGGTCCAGCCTAGCAGTCCTTGGTAGTGAGTTCCACAATCTGGGACCATCCATCAAAATGGCCAGATGGCCTTTTGTATCTCACTGTTAATCCAATGGAGAAAAACCATGGTGGCTGGTGACTTCCACATTAGTAGGATGGGGAATCTACTCCAGATCTTATTGTAATTTTTAAAGAAGCTATTTGAATGCTGAACTTATTTGGGGGATAGGGCTACCAACTGATAGGAGGAAAAGATCTCCCCACTCTGAATTAACAGGAATGTGGAACTGCTACAGCCCTGAAAACACCTGGTGGTATGGAACATAACCTTTCTTCTACAGAAAGTTTAATTTGTATTTGTCCTATGACAGATTCTTTAGCTTCAGTCTTTATATACTATGCACAGTCCAATGGAATAGGAGTTTGAAAGCATGCAAATGCAAGTAGATAAATAGGTACCACTCTGGTAGGAAGGAAAATCAACATTCTTTCATGGGATTGTTTTAACTTAATGCCTTTTAACTTGTTGTAACTCACTCCGATTGTCTCTATAGAGGAGCGGGTTATAAATAAACTATTGTTATTATTATTATTATTATTATTATTATCATTATTATTTCAATCATGCTGGCCACATGATCACATAGTCTCTGACAATGCTGACTCATCAGCTTAGTAACAGAAATGAGCACCGACTTGTATGGTTGGACACAACTTGACAACCTTGTGAACAGGGAATACCTTTACCTTTTACAGTCCAATGGAAGCACTATAGAGTTCAATTATACTGCACAATTGTAAGAGTTCGATTCCACCTTAACAGTGCTGCATTTCCATTCTCTGAAATCTTGGGGTTTGTAATTTGGTGAAGTGCATAGCTTTCTCTGTTGAAAGAACTCTAATCTCAGAGCTCTGTACAAGAAAATCTAAGTATCTTACTAGACTATAAATGTCTATGGGATGGAGCCATGAATGGTATCAAGCTGATATAACTGTGTAGTCTTCATTCAAATGCATAGGGTGGAGAAGGAGCGATTTAACAGTCCACATGCTCCTTACTCAAAATGAAATGAAATAGCTGTTTGACAATGGAACACACTCCCTCAGAGTGTAGTGGAATCTCCTTCTTTGGGTTTTTAAATGCAGGCTGGATGGCCATCTGTCGGGCATGCATTGATTGTGTATTCCTGCATGGCATGGACTGAATGGCCCTTGAGGTCTCTTTCAACTCTGATTCTATGAAATAGTTTCCAGCCCTCAAATATCCAGTGCAAGGATATCAGGGGTGGAATTTGTGAAGCTGAATTTAATAGTTGCTGGTCTTATTTTCTTGTTTAGTTGGACCTGCTCTGACTGTTCACACAGGAGATCTTCTAGGATCTAACCATCACTATTGATCAATGAGGATTCCTCCAAAGTAGTTTACCAGTGGAAGAATGGGAAAGGGTGCTAGAAATAGGAAGTGAAAGGGTTATTCTATTTCAGCTAGAGATAAGACAGTACTCATTAATAAATCATCCAAAGAATCAAACTCATATGGTCTTTGAGCCCAATATAGCTGTGTGGTCTTTCTCTGTCTACAGCAAACCAAGGGCAGACAGGCAACACACGCCAGAAAGTGATAATGTCACAGCAATTACTTTGTCTAACTTCCCATTTTTGGCATAGAAATGAGATGAAGAACCAACATTGTGATCCAGTTGGCTATGGGAAAACTGGCAGACAGTAATCATAAGCAAGCAATCTCTCGCTCAAATGCCCTGAAGGTCTTGCAGGATAGTGTTTGGCAGAGTTTCTCCACCTCCAGAAAGACTGTTTTGCTAGGCTTTGGAAACTCTATGCTGGGAGAACATATGTTGAACATTGTGCAGTTACAGATGGTGGAAGTTAGGTGCAATCTGTAAACTGACAATTGCTCATTCAATAGCATAGGGAGAAGGAATCAAATGCTAACAGAACATTATAAGTTGTTAAAGACAGACCAAAGAATTTGTGCAGGAAAAGTGGGAGAATAAAAATTTCAATCTTCTTTAAGAAGGTAGTAATCCTTCCAAGGAAGACCACACAGTTGAAAGCATTTGTAAATTGCTACTTATCTCTAAGAAGAGCTTCCAAGCCAATGTACAGAAAAGTGGTATTATAGATGTGCCTACTCAGAAGTAAGCTCCACTGAGTTCAAGTGAATTTACTTTCATGTAAAACAAATTTAGCAATGGGAGAATAAGTGCAAAGGGTTTATCCACACTGCACAGTTTGATGCCACTTTAACTGCTCTGGATCCATCCCACAGAATCCTGCAATTTGTCGTTGGGTGGAGGGGGTGCTATCTAGAAGTGTCTGCTGTAGTTCAAGGAAGTGTACCAGAGCTTCGTAACAGACATTTCTAAGTACTTCACTACAAATCCCAGAATTTCATGGAATCTTGACAAGATGACAAAATTCTTAAATTACAGTGGGATCAAGCTGCTATAATTGTGCAATGTGGATATACCCACATTTAAGATGGGGAATGAATGCATGGCAACAGCACAAGTGACAGCCTGCTGGCCTTTGTCCAAGTGAAGACAACAAAGCTTGCACCAGGTGCAGTGAGAACCGGAAGTCAAAAAGATATTCCATGTAGTGATGCTTCTGCCATTTCTCCAAGTGAAGAAGGCAAAAGCAGTAGGAGGGAAATCTTGTAAACAATTTCTAAAGCAAAAGTGTCTTCCATTAATGCAAGAGTGCACTTCAGCTTTTGAATCCCTCAGAGATGCCTGGAATAGGAGTTTCACAGGGCTCTCCAAAACACATACATACACACAGTGGGTTTCATCAAAAACATACCAAACATCTTTCCTCTCATGTTCTGTTGGACCAATATAGCTTAAAAGATTATACTATAGATGCTAGTAGTGTGGTGTTTTATCATCCAGCTTTGATTATATATGTTTGATGTTTCACCTTTGGTGGAAGGGCATTATGAATAAATAGTTCTTGTTGTTGTTTATATTATTATTATTATTATTATTATTATTATGCTTTCAGTGGATTCCTCTGATCCTGTAGTCCTTTTTAACATTACTCCCCAGCAATGGAATGAAATTTTTTCCCTCCTGCCTGTCTGTATCAATTATATATTCCAATGTGATGCACCCTCAAGCCAGGCATTGGTTCTGCTTACTTCCAAAGCTTCCACATTGGGGAAGGGGGAAATCATTTTCTAATATGTATAACCTGTATGAGGTGAGTCATACTAGAGATCATGTTACACACAAATATCCTTCATCAGGCATTAATCTTGCTGTCAGTGAAATTAATTGCTTGAGAATTAACTAGAGATTTCCAGAAGGCACTTTACCCTTTAAGTAAACAAATGTGTTGTGTTAGATTGGACAGCGAGATTAGAAAAGATGCAGAAAGTTTTTTGTTTTTTGTTTTTAGAAAAGCATTGGAGCTATATTTCACCCTAAGGAAAATATAAACTCTTGGATAAAGACATCTAGATAAAAAGGTTCACATGGTTATCAAAATATTAAAACTGTAGCATATTTAATTTGCTTAAATCTCAGTGTATTTTTTTTCCAAAACACAAGTGGTTGTCCAAATTTGCTTTTTTGGCTTGCTTAGTTGTGGGATATTATAATATTAAAAGAAAAAAAAAGGCCTGCCAGTCTCCCACATAATATAGGTTCAGAAACACAGTTTTAAAAGAGCAGTGATTGTAAAAATACAACAATGGAGTTTATCATACTTTGGAATTTGGGGGTATTTTCAAATGGAGCCAATTCGAATTCACGTAAATTCGCTAGTTTAGTGAATTTATGTGAATTCTAATTGCATTCAGACTGTGTTTGGAATGACTTCCCATCACCCGAAAATGACCCCTCATTTCCCGAAATTGTGTGAGATACTCAAATGCGCAATTACACGAAAACCCATGATTGCGTTCAGAACGACTTCCCATTTCCCGAAATTGCATGAGATACCCAAATACACAATTACGTGAAACCCCATGATTGCATTCAGATTATACCCCCAAATTTCATAGTATGATAAACTCCAATGCTACAATGTGTCAGCATGTTTTGCAATAGCATGTAGCATGAAGGAGACATTGTGAATCAATAATAAAATAATCAAGAGTGCTGAAACAACTTAAGGCTTGTGATATGGGAATAGAAGCCTGTTTTGTAACTTAGTAGTAGTGCATGACTGTCATATTGAAGATGGAGAAAGCTTGTTTTCTGCTGCTCCAGAGGCTTGGGTCCAAAACACTCAGAAATAATCCAGTTTGTGACCACTTTAACTGCCCTGTCTCAGTGCTAAGGAATCTTGGGAATTGTAGCTTATTGTGGCACCAGAGCTTTCTCACAGAGAAGGCTAAATGTCTCACAAAACTACAGTTCCCAGAATTCCCTAGCATTAAGCCAGGGCATTTCAAGTGGTCCCAAATTGGATTATTTCTTCAATGTGTTTTGGACACTGGACACGGGGCACTAGACTCAAACTGTAGGAAAAGAAATTCCACCTAAACATTAAGACGAGCTTCTTGACAGTGAACTGCTTTGGGAGTGTTGGGAGTCCTCTGATTGTCTGTTCATGGCAAGGTGTTGGACTGGATGGGCCCTGTGGTCTCTTCCAACTCTGTGGTTTTACGATTCTGTGATTGTAGCCCTGCCTTGCCTGAATGACTATTTTAGCTGCTTTTTGATAAATATGAAAGTAAAACGAGGTACTGTAATTTCATTTTACTTTCATATTTGCTATCCTATTCAAACATTCTAATCTCTGACTGATGCTACTGAAAATGTACACATTTTTATACAGCTACAATATTTTCTGCAGTATTTCATGAGGAGTGAGGAAAATAGGAAAGAGAAGAGGACAGGGAAGCCTATTAACATGTGTGCCATCTCCTCTTTCAATTCTGTATGCATAAATTCTTGAAGGTCTGGCCTCAGGAATGGTTGGGCAAGCAGGCAGTGGTCTGTGAAAAGACAACATCAGGCTAAACCTGAGAGAGGAGACCAAGGGGAATAACATGAAGCTAAACCCTATTTGTGGGCAAGTCATCTGGAGTGGAGCACCCACTGGGGAATCTGGGCAAGCTGTGGGCAAAGGCAGAATTACAAAGCACTGAAGACCAGTGGAGAATCTTAACTAGGAAAGAAGAAAAGCTTTTAACATATAAACCAGCCGGCTGCACAGTTTCATCTTTTGCTTTGTTTCATCTTTTGTTTTAGACACAGGGTCCTTAAGCTTCTTTTAAGAGGACCAATAGGGCAATGATGCCACTGAAATAACAGCTTTTGTGCCACCTGTGACTTGCTAATCTATTGGAAATGCACTGAGGAGCAATAACAGGCATATAGTTTGCAGCATGAGGAAAAAAGAAAAACAGACAGAAATTAAGAGACAATCAGAAAAATATAATACTACTATATGCATGTTAGAAAACAAAGATATTAAACTCAATGCAGTTTCATTTAAGAATCTTGATTAGGCTTATGGAGATTTTTGAAGTTCCCCAAAGCTCCAAAGCTTACGTCGTCTTCTTCTTGTATTTGTTACATATAAAGTTTCCATGCACTGAGCCAAAACACTGGTTCCTCTAGCCCATCCTGACTGCTAGCAGCACTTCAAAACCTTACAAAGAGGCATGTATTTAACTAGAAATATCAAGAATGACATACTATACCCTCTGAAAGTGAAACATTGCTTTACCACTGAGGAACAGAGCTTCCCCTCTAAAATATTTGCCAGCAAACTACAGTAATCCTGCACACTTGAAGCCACACAAAAGCTGCAGTCCTGTGTGGTAGTAAGTCAGACAGGCCTATATAAGTAAAATAATTTTGTAACAGAACCAATTCCTAAATCCAAGGGAGGGAGCACAAGGATGAAGCATCAGATGGAAGGAAGGGAAGCATTCAAAGACCTAGCAAAAAAGTGTCTAAGTAGAAATAGATTGTTCTACCATTACAGATCCAACTAAATTAACTTACTAGAATTACTAGAAACCATGTTGTTGTTAACTGCTCTCAGGTCAACCCTGAATCGTGAGAACCGTGTGGATGAAAGATCTCCAAGATCACATATCCTTCACTGCTCTTAGTTCCTGCAAATTCATATCTGTGATCTCCCTGATTGAATCCATCCATCTGACATACAGTCTTCCACTCTGTCTACTATCTTCTACTGTTCCTAGCATTACTGTCTTTTCTAGTGATCCATGCATTCTCATTATGTGGCCAAAGTAAGACAACCTCAGTATGATCATCTTAGCTTCCAATGCAATACAGGTTCAACCTGTTCAAGGACCCATTTATTTGTCTTTTTGGCTATCCCTGGTATCCTCAGCACTCTTCTCCAGCACCACAACTCAAATGAGTTGATTTTTTCCTATCTGTTTTCTTCACTCTCCAGCTCTCACATCTGTAGATGGTGATGGGGAATACACCTGTTTATACAATTCTAACTTCAGTGCTCAGATGTATATCTTCATTCTTAAGGAGCTATTCTAATTCTTTCACAGATCCCATTCTGAGTCTTCTTCTTATTTCTTGACTCTAATCACCATTCTTATCAATGTTTGCTAGTAGGTATGGGAACTCTTTAACTATTTCAGTTTCCACATTGAATATGTGTAATTCTTTTGTGGTTATTATTTTTGTTTTCTTTATGTTTAGCATTAAGTCTGCCTTTGGACTTTCTTCTTTAACTTTCTTTGATAATCATTCCAAATCAGTGGTGCTTTCTGCTAATAGTTTGGAGACAGTGTATTAGAGGAATTTACTAAAATTTTCAAATTTCTGCAAAAATGGGACATGGAGAATTTGGGAGTTAAGAAATAGGAATGTGGAAGAAAGCCAAATTAACCTATTTCTCTGTTACCACACAAAATCACAATCAAGTTACACCATCTCATGGTAAATGGTTCCCAGGACAGACCAAAAATACAAAATGAACACCCCTAGCATTTACCTGCAATCCCCAACTGCAACCACTCAAACACATCATTAATGAACTACAGCCAGTTTTGGAGAATAACACAGCACTCTCACAAGCTCTGGGAGGCAAGCCTTTATTAGCCTCCAAATCTTAAACAACTGCTTATTTACAACAGGATATATAATATGGATGGTAATACAGGGACAAGACCCTGCCACAAACCCAGATGTAAACTCAGTCCTTTCATCTACAATGGGGCAGTATTACAGGGGCCAATAATATCACACCCTCAAAAGTATGTTTACTTGCTCTTCCTCCAATGTGATATGTGCCATCCTAAGCCAGCAATGCCCCACTATACTCTGCATTAGAGAATGAGGACAATCTCTATGCAAGAGGATTAATGGACTCAAATATGACATTAGAAATGGCAATATCCAAAAACCAGTTGCAGATCATTTCAGTGGATGCACAATAAGTGAATAACAAGTTGCAGTCCCAGAACAAGGAAATAACAAAGCAAGACTGAACAGAGAACCTATTGAATTGAATTGTATTCACAAATTCCAGTCCATTAGCAGAGGGATGATGATGATGATGATGATGATGATGATATTTATTTGTGTCCCACTTTCCCCCCAAAGTTGAGCCTCAGAGTGGCTTACAGTTTAAAAGAACTGTACAATTAAAAGAATAGCACACCCCAGCCCTTTCTTCAAAAATGTTCTGGTTTATGAACAATGGCTTCATGGCACACTATATATATGAATACAAGAGTCCAGGAACAGGTAATCAGAGAGTGATATCATTTTTTAAAAAAAATTCTGCATTTTTCACCAGCTGACTGCAAATCATGATTTAGCATTGCCAAAGATCATTCAGAGATAAACTGTCAATTGCCAAGTAGAGCTGTTAAGTCAGCTGCAAAATTTAAAGTTTTAAAAAAAGCGGAGAGTGATAATTTCATTGCTGTTACCACTAGTGATAAACTTTTCATACCCCCCTCCCCCCAAAAAAACCCTGAAGTTGTTGTCAAATGTTTGCCATATGGAATGGGACCAAACAGCTTGTGTGAGACTTGTGTACAGTAGCTCTTTTGCTGAAACTACAATAGTTTAGGTCAGATTTGTGCCTGACTGGGATACCAGCTAGAAACTGCATGTATCTTGCCCTTTTTATGGAAGAGAAACATGATAGCAGTTTATTAAAATAAAATATAAATGTGGTAGTCAAAGTTCAGAGTTGCTAAAAATATTTCACAACAGCACCTCTAATTGTACCAGGTCTGGCCACATTAGGTATCAGTCAGTGATGTAGACTCAACTCAGTTGACTCGGTCATAAGTCATACTCAAGTCACTTCAATAACTTGACTTGGACTCAACTCAGCACTAAATGATGCACTAACTGAACTTAACTCATGACCTGTATATTTTTAGTGACTGACTTGCTAACTTAATTACATCCTGAAACAATATGAAATGGAAAATTGTTTTCTTCTTTTGAACAATGCTTCCATCTCACTACTTTTTGTCTACTGGTCATGTGGCAGAAGTGATACTTTAAGTTTGTCATACAGGAAGTCCCCACTTCCTGTAGACCCCCACCTCAAGCCCATTGCCTAAAGTGTTTTCTGTTCCTCTCCAAGAAATGTGCCCCATGCTATGAGGGCGAGTCTTGCCTGCTGCTCCTAGGAAAAGCTTTGGAAGGCTCCTCCAATGTGCAGCTGCTGAGGAGACCTCATTTTTCGAAAATTCAAGCTTGATAAATTAATTTTTTCAAGCTAACTTTGTGCATATCTTCTTGATTTTCTAAGTATTGAAACTCCATCCCTTCACATTCATGTCACCTCTTTTTTCCCTATGGAAGTTGGCTCCCAGACTTGAAACTTGACTTGAGAGAGACTTGACTTGAAAATATCTTGCAATGACTTGAGATTCAACTTGAGACTTGAAGGTAGAGAATTTAAACTTGATTTGAGATTTGGAATAAAAGACTTGAATACATAACTGGTATGAGTAGCCAAAAGGCTGAGCTTCTTCATCCTGATTCTCTTCTCTACCTGCAGAGGGCTTGAAGGCCTCAGTCCTTACAGTCTCAAACATCTCTCAGGCCAGAAGAAGCTGGTTGAAAGTTCAGGCCTGATCTAGATTGGCAAAAAGAAGTGTGTTCATGGCTGCATGAAAGTCTGGCTTTTAGATGAGAAAAAGGGAAAGTGTGCCATGAAAATGCTTTTTTTGCATTTTAGGGGAGAAGAAGCGCCTTTAAAAAGGTGCTGGTTTTCCCAGCTTCTTTTTTAAAAACTGCGGAACAGCACAGCTCCATCTAAAGGCTGCGGTGCAGCTGCTAAGCATTAAGGAAAAGGCAACTTCATGTCACACTTTCCTGCCAATCTAGAAAGCCCCACATATATTCAGTAAAATTACACTCATCCCTCCACATTTGCAGCTTTGATTATTCATGGATTTTATTAATATGTTCTCTCTAGGAATATCTAGGTCCTCCAGGGCAACTCTATGGTCAACTTTAACCAAAATTCTCACTGAAGGACCCAGAGATTCCTAGAGAGGTGTTTTCTCAGGTAAAAACATAGTGTGTTTGTTATTTGCAGTTTTTCCACAGTGTACTTTCCCTTACAGTTGATAGTAGGATGTGGGATTGTTCTTTCCTTTGAACAGCTTTCCAAGCAAGTAATGCAGAAGAAATATTTCTGCAGGCTAAATAACAAGACTATTTATTTAGTTTATTCATTTATATCCTACCTTTCTTCCACTAATGGATGCAAGGCAGCTAACATATTTAAAACAATTCAGGTTAAAACACATTGTTAATCTGTCTTTCTTCTTCTTCTGTATTCATTTGTGGTTTAATTCTCCTCTTTACCAACTACAATTTGCAATGATTATGTATCCTGTCACACATCTTGGGAAAAGTTCAATCATAACTCCCAGAATCTCTCAGCCCTCATGTCCATGTTTTGGGTGTTATAGTCCCAAAGGGTAGCATTTCCAAGATTTTCAAAAATAATATATAGCCATGTTACCCATCTGATAATGAATGAGGAAATCACATTTAAATATTTCTCTAAGAATGAAAAGGAGGGGGAGAAAAGGCCTTTCAAATTAAAAATAGAGAGAGAGAAAGAGAAAGATGCATTTGTGAAAGTTAATCAATATCTCCAGCACCAGGGAATAATATTAGTTCATGTTCAATTCATTTTTTCTTGAGAATATTATTTTCTAGTCTATCAAGTTCTTGGAACAGCATAAATTGAGTACATGGAGCTGAATACAAGAAAGGTCCATTCTCTTTCCTCCCTGCCCCCAAAAATTTGAACAAAGGATATTGGCTGGAGGTGATCCGGGGTGTATGTACTTTGTAGAAATCCATCCTATGGAATCTTGGGATTTGTAGTTTTGCAAGGTCTTCTCTGCCAAAGAGTGTTGGCGCCTCACAAAACTACAAATCCCAGGGTTCTGTAGGATGGAGCCATGGCAGTTACAGTTATTTCTACAGTGTACATGCATCTTTGGTTAAATAGGTAACCTGTTGCCTTCAGCCTAATTTCAAAAGCCCTCTGGAAGTGGCAGTGAACACCTATAGAAGGAACAATCTGTTCCACTCTTGGAAGCATGAAGAAAAGAGAAACTGCAACAGAAAGTAAGGGGAACAGAAAAAGAGGAAAATGGTGGCTTGGTCCACAGTAAGGTCTGGTCTTGCCCACACATTGTTTCATCTCCTCCCACAAATAATGTTCATCTTCTCAACAGACTGAAGGGATGTGGCTCATGGGAGGGGGTTTCCCACCCTTATGCAAGAATAAGTTCAATAGTAGCAGCAGGGGTGTAGCTTCTATGACTACAATATTTTAAATCAGAGCAGGATACGGTATTTGTGATTATTTGTGATGTTGTGATGAAGCCTGCCTCCAAATCCAATTTTCTCTGTAAATTTATGGGGCAGTTCAGACTGCAAAAATAGGACACTCTTACAGTCTGTTGAACTGTGTTGGTCAGGTTAAATTAGTGATTAATTTGCTCTTTCTCTCAAGAAAGAAGAAACCAAAAAAATTGAAAAGGATGGGTAGGGAGAAGGAATTTATTCAATATACTCAGGATTTTTTTAAAAAATGAAACTCAAAAGCAGGTAGTTTGTTGACAAATTTTTATTTCAGGCATTGTAGCTTTGGCTTTGATGAGCAGGAAATTTAAAAACAACAAATGCCCCTTTGCCACTCGATGCAATTGAATGTTCTCCTCGCACACTGTAATTAAAGTAAATAATCTGCATCCCCCTATCTCAGCTTGTGTGTCTGTGTCTCCTGGTATAAAATATATCCTTCTATAACCTAAAATAAATCAACAAGCTAAAGATAGAAAACCCTTATGTGATCTGTTGTCCAGAGTGCAACCTGAGCCAAATTTTGTTCACAGGGGATCCAACTGAGTGAAAAATATGGCTGTTGTGTGTCACTTTGTTCTGTGCATTATTATCTCTTGCACATTATCTGAGGCACCCCCATCTTGCGCCATGTGTCTCTCAAATAGTCCCCTGCTGTCAAGTGGATTCATGCCTGCTGTTCATTTTTGAAAAGTCATTTCATACAATTATCCTGGTACATATTGATAGCTTTCACCACTCCAGCCACACTAATTAAAAGACATACTGTGCAAAATTTTAATTAGGATTTGTGTTAGGCTAATGCCTTTTTTTTTTTTTTTGTGAAAGAGATAAAACAAAAGTGCTTTGCATTGAAGGAGGGATAGGGGAGGAGTAGCTGTTTGTTTATGACCTGTTCTGTTGACATTTAAAGCTTTTCGTCTCTTCTGCTGTCTGATAATAATGGAAAATAACCAAAGGACTAATGAGGGAAGGTGGCAACTTGCGATTTGCAGTATAATAGTGGCTTTGGTGTAAAGAGAAAGAGAGAGAGAGAGAGAGAGAGAGAGAGAGAGAGAAACATAGAGAGTATAGAGATTACTGTATACGCATGACTTTCAGTTGCATTCATGCAGTTCTTTAAACATGATTATAATGCTTTCAATAATGTTATAGAAATAGTTCTTTCTGCATTGCCTGTTAATTCCAGGATTGTCCTTAGTATTGATGGATATGTTAGAGATCTCTTTTCTGCACTCCTGATGCCCTACCAAGCCTCAGCCCCTTTTCTCCATGCTATGCACACGTGTGTTTTTCTTTTTAAAAAAATTTCCCCAGTTCTCACAGGCACAAGATTAGACCTGCTACTTCAAGATGTCTCGTCACCTTTCTTGTGATTCTTGACCTTTAACTCTACTAATATGGAAAGGGAATAAACACTTACCTCATTTTTCAAAATACGGGTTTTAAATAACATTATTTATAGGTGGAAAACCAAAATCTCACTGATTGCAGGATATGCACCCATCCTGGAAGAGAACAAAGAATGGAAGTGTCATGGTGTAATGTGGGGAGTGGGGAGAATGATTGAAGTCACACCTAGTATCCACAATGTGGGAAATGCAATCTTGATACTGTAATGCTAAAGAAATCCACACATGAGTAATTGCACGAATGAAGCAAGATTGTGGTCATTCATGGGTATCTCTCATGAATGCGAATTTGTGCTGTAATAATGATAGAGTAACTGGCTGGTTAACAACAGAACAGCAATAACTTAGTGTGGTAAGGGGGAGGAGAAGGAGTTGTAATTCCACCTCATTACCTTCTCCAGAGCCTTGTGCAATAATATCCTAAGTCTAGTTTTTTATTTCTAGGTTTTATTGCAGAGGTGAGGAACTTACTGCCCTGTAGATGTTGATGAACTTTTCCAGACTGATATAAAAAAGTTTGAGTTCTTGGGATATGGGTCCTTGGGTTTTGTCAGTTATTGTCATCATATCCATGTCTACTTCTTCCATCCTTTTTGGGTCCATTGTAATGATTTTTGGGTCTGCACTAGGGCATTTCAAAGTTGTTGTTTTTTAAACTGGAGAGTGGGTAGTTTGCTGAGGTAGTCCTATGATTTGAAGGGCAAATTTTCTCATATCTGAATTTTTAAAATTTTAATTAAATTGGTTATTTTTTTTTTCAGAGTGTATTCTTCCTCCACAGATTCAATAATCCATGAATTCCAAAAGGCACAAAAAGGGACACTATTTTAGAATGTTATTCTATTTAATGGGGCTTGAGCATCCATGATTCTATGATTCTATTCTATGAGTCTATGGATTTTGGTATCCACAAGAACCAAACCTCAGTGAATACCAAGGGCTCACTGTAATGCAAAATTGATGCTCTACGGCAGTGTTTCTTCATCTATCTAATATGGAGACTAACAAAGGTTTTTCCCCAATATAACATGGGCCAGTGCCACATCTGTGCCCACTGATTACAACTGTTTCCTTATTTTCTTGAATAATAATAATAATAATAATAATAATAATAAAATTTATTTTTACCCCACCCCTTGTGCAATGCAACTGAGGCATCTTACAACATTAAAACATATAATCCCTATCCCACAACCCCCCATAAAATACAATTAAATAATTTACCATATAAAACATAGCTTAAATTAACACTGGCAAGCAATGACTACAACAAAGAATTAGGGATAAATAGGTTAGGCTTATTTCTCGTGGCTGGGTATCTATTCAGGAAAGGACTGCTGGAAGACATCTCTTTTAACGGCTTTTGAAAAACTGTTTAGGGTGATAATGTGATGGATCTCATCTGGCAGGCCATTCCATAATCTGGGAGCAGTTGCCAAAAAGATCTTCTGGGTGGGTGTAGATAGCCTAGTTTTTATTCGTTGCAACAAGTTCCTTCCAGAGGACCCGAACGTGCGGGGTGGATTATACAGAAGGGGGCAGTCCTGAAGATAGGTTGGACCCAAGCCATTTAGGAATTTAAAAGTGATAACCAACACCTTATACTGGGCCCGGAAACTAATAGGCAGCCAATGAAGCTATCTTAAGATTGGTGTTATGTGGTCTCTTCTTGTTGTACCCAAGACCAATCTGGCTGCCATATTCTGTACTAATTGAAGTTTCTCAACCAAGCACGAGGGTAACCCCATGAAGAGCGCATTACAGAAATTGAGATGGGAAGTTACTAGCGCATGCACCACAGTTTTAAGGTCCCTAACTTACAGGAAAGGGTACAGTTGGTGCATCAGCCAAACCTGATAACAGGCACTCCTGAAAGTTGCATTTACCTGATTTGTTATCTGGAATGACGGGTCTAAGAGCACCCCCAGACTGCAAAGACAGTCCTTTCAGAAGAGTGTGAACCCATCTAGGACTTGGGGCACTACTTTAAGTACAGTGGGCCCTTGTTATCCACTGGGGTTTGGTTCCAGGACCCTCCATGGATAACAAAATCCATGGATACTCGAGTCCCATTAAATATAATGGCACAACAAAATGGTGTCCTATATATAAAATGGAAAATCAAGGTTTGCTATTTGGAATTTATACTTTTGGGGAATATTTTCAAGACGTGTATGCTCAAATCTGTGGATAAAAAATCCATGGATAAGGAGGGCCAATAGTACCTCCGTTTTGTCTGGATTCAATCTCAATCTGTTTTTCCTATTCAGTCCATTACTGCTTTAAGACAATCACTGAGAGGAGAGATGCCATCTGTAGTCAAAGCCAAAGACTGAGACATGGATAAATATATCTGGGTGTCATCAGTTTACTGATAACACCCCGCCCCATGTCTCCGGATGATCTCTCCCAGCGGTTTCTCAATATATATTGAATAGCATCAGGGACAGGATGGCACCTTGAGGCACACCACAATTAAGCTCTTTTTTCTTTCTTTCTTTTTTTTTCTTTTTTTTTCTTTTTTTTTGCTGAGCAACTGTCCCCGAGCATCACCTTCTGGAATCTGCCCGAGAGGAAGGAACAGAACCACTGCAATGCAGTGCCACCAATTCCTAACCTTCTCAGGCGATCCAAGAGGATGTCAAGATCTAGTGTATCAAAAGCTGCTGAGAGGTCCAGAAGCACCAATAGAGTCACACTACCCCTGTTGATGCCCAGATAGAGGTCATCAGTTAAGGCAACCATGGCAGTCTCAACTTCATATCCTGTCCTAAAGCCAATTTGAAATGGGTGCAGATAATTGGTTTCCTCCAAGACAGCTTGGAGCTGAAGAGCAACCATCCTCTCAATCATTTTGCTCAGAAAAGATAGTAAAGAAACTGGCCTGTAGCTTTTCATGTCCAGAGGGTCAAGGGAAGGTCTTTTCAGCAGCATACTTCAAACAAGATGGTACATGACCTTCCCTAAGGGATGCATCGAAATTCACTGTGGACCAGCAGCCGACAGTTTATGAACTGGCACAAGTCCTTGAACCATCACTCTGAACAGCAGTGCATTGTAGTACTGCAACTAAAATAAAATAAAACAAAAAGGAGAAGAGAAGGGAATAGAGTGTTATGATATGTCTCAGAAAGAAAAATAAACCCACTGGACAGCGGAAAGAAAATGTTGAAGCTGGTGCCAGAAATTTCCAGGAAATAATTTGGGACAACAGAAATATCATTTGGGTATTTTTAAAAAATGCTGAGAACTACAACAACAAATGCTGCAACCTCTAGTATTACCATCATCCCTTTACCATTTAGAAGGCAACATCATATAGAGGACCACAGTTTTCCCAGACAGGCATTACTGTACATGAAATTTACACTGCAAATATATTTGACCTATTCCTCTCACAGAAAGCGTAGACCAATAGTCTCTAATGCAGACACTGACTTGTTTAGATTTGATAAGAATGTGACAATGGATGAAATTATAGAGCAAATTCTGTAATCTGTATTATGTTAAGGCTTTCCTATTAATTAAGGAATAATGAGAGAAGCACACAGCATTTTCCTGATGATGATGACCAGCTAGACAGGTTGATGATCCACAGCATCAGCAACCATCATTAAGCTCAACTGGTCATTAATTACCAGGAAAGTGCCCTATACTCAGCACTTTATTGTTTTTATTTGTAGTGAAGGCAGGGAGATAGAAAAGTGCTTCCTCCTTTTCTATTCTTGAGCTAATATTTATTCTATTTCCATTGAAATGGCAGCAAAAATATCATCCCTTTTGATTGTGGAGAAAATACTCCTTTAGAATTTAAACATCATAGATGATGGAGGTTTCCTAATTTGTGAATATCTCAGCATTTTTAAAAACCAATTCAGGAACCACCAGACTTATTGCAAGCATTCTTCAATTTAAAAATAGATATGATTCTGGGCATTACACTACACAAGATCCTAAACTGTAAAGGTATATAGGTGAGCACAAAGTATTGTACTCACCATTACTATGTACTGAAATGAGAAATGGACAGTGAAGAAAATGGATAGGAAGAAAACCAATTCATTTAAATTGTGGTGCTGGAGAAGAGTGCCGAGGATACCATAGATATCCAGAAAGACAAACAAATGGGTCCTTGAACACATCAAGCCTGAACAATCCCTGGAAGCCAAGATGACTAAATTGAGGCTGTCATACTTTGGCCACATTGTGAGAAGGCATGACTCATTACAAAAAAGACAATAATGCTAGGGAAGGTAGAAGGTAGTAGAAAGAGAAGAAGACTGCATGCCAAATGGTTGGACTCAATCAAAGAGGTAATGGGCCTGAGTTTACAGAACCTAAGCAAAGCAGTGGAGAACAGGGTGTCTTGGAGATGTCTCATCCACAGGTCACCATGAGTCAAGGCTGACTTGAGGGCAGTTAACAACAACAATTACCTCTTTAATTTAAAAACTTGATATAACAGGGAGAAATAACCTGGAAAGATAAGGAAAGGATAGGTTTCTACACCCCAAAAGAGATGTGTGAAATGAAACAGATACATTTTTCCACACATTCAGTACACACTTTTTTGTGGTGGCTCAAAACTCAGTTTGTATCCTGAAACACTCCATAAATGGTATGAGTGTTTGGTATGTGTTTGGAGGCAATTTGAGATTGAGGGTTTTGTAGTTGACACACCTTGACTGGGGTCCTGTTACTGCAATACACATTTGGTCATTATGGACCAGCTCTCTCCACAGAGCTGCTGAAGCCTGCATCCTATGGCCATTCTGTTTCTGGTCATGTAGAATGGGGGAGGGTTACCAAAGTTTCTGGCTATAACCCCATAGCCAGATGTGAAATGATCACATCAGCCAAAGAGACCTCTAGAGGACCACAGGGGACATTAGTAAATGACACAATGCTTCTGTGATCCACCACATTTTCCACCAGGCATGGAATGGTCATGGGGTATGGGTCTACAAAATCTCAACTGTAGGTCCAGGAGGTAGCAAATGGCTCAACATACATACACATGACGAACTAACTAGTTACACTGCAGCCCTTATGTGTATACACATACACATTTTATGAAAACAAACAAAACAGCTTCATTTATATACTGCTTCATACTGAACTAGCAGTGTCTAAGTGGTTTACAACTATAAGCTTATTGCCCTCAACAAGCTGGGTACTCATTTTAGTGAACTCAGAAGGATGCACACCTGAGTCAAGCTTCAAGTACAGTGGTCCCTCGGGTTACGAAGGTAATCCATTCCGGATTACCTTTCGTAACCCGGAAGCTTTCGTTTCCCGGGGGACCGCTATTTTAAATGGACCGCGCGGCTTTTTTCCTTTCGTATCCCGGGGGATCTTTCGGATCCCGGGGGATACAATGCCGGATCCTGGGGTTTTCGTAACCCGGGGGATTCGTAAGGCGGGGGACCACTGTATATAAATCAAGTATTTAACTTGCATCCTTATGGTTTTGAGTGAGTAGCTGCAGTACAGGCATATAACCACTGCACTACCAGGGCCCCTAACAACACATTAAACCATTTTTTTTACATTTATGTCTCATAACTGACATGTTCTTTTCTTTGAAATTAAACCTGTTGTTTGTTTTTATTTGTTATGGGTTGCTTATATGTTTGTATTTTTAAAAAGGGGGGGGGGGGAGGAAAATAGATGTTACATGATAATTTGATTTCAAGATTTTGGTTATGGAGTGTGTTGTGTATATATAGGTTTGTATGTTTAATAAAATTATAACAACATTTAAAAAAAGAAATTTAACCTGTTAGATTTGTCCATTTTTACATCAGAGAACACTCCATTTAGTACTGAAACTAAATGGTTTTATCACTCCATGAAGGCAGGATTTTAGACCAACAGAGTTGCATTGTCAGTAAATTCCCTTATAAAGAATTCCATGGAATGTGAATAACTTAACTTTATTTGTAGTTTCACAGACTATTGCTTGTCTTCCCCCTGTTCTTTCTTTGTACTTATCACTATTTGCTCATGAAAGGCATCACACTGCAACTCACCACTATTCACACGACAGATCTGGGGGCCTTTCACATGACATAGTTTTATCACTAATTAGATTATCACACTAGGGTCAATTCCAGAACGATCCCACAGTCATCCCATTACCATCCCACAATTATCCCATTGCCATTAATGGGATAATTGTGGGATGGTTCTGCAATTGACCCTAGTGATTTCACCTTAAGTGCCACAGTTACATCCTGTTGAACCCTGGGATTTGCAGTTTAGGGAAGGGAATTTAGAATTGTCAGCCAGAAATCTCTAGTGCCTCACTAAACCACAAACTCAAGGATTCCATAGGATGTTGCTGTGGCAGTCAAGTAGAATGATAGTATTATAATTGTGTATTGTGAAAGGGCTCCTGTAATCTTTATATTAAGTTACATGATGTAGACAATTGTATATCAATTGTAATCACAGCAGTGTGTTTCTTTTATCTACATGGAATTATTACTTTGCAAATTGGTTGAGTAAAGTGAAAATAGCTCATTAAAGATATACACATGAGTTATTGGGCTGATTTGAGTATGCTGTCATGGCAAATGCATGAGCAAACTTGCACTATGAATTTTTGTTAAGCTGCACAGGAAGAAATGCCACTGAATTTACTACTGTATGGAAGAGCAGGAGCAAGGGGAGGGAGAGAGGATGATTGTGTTGCCTGGTGATTGGAGCAAAGAGGAGAGGAAAAGATTGAATGAACAGTGGTGGTGGAGGGAGTGTGTGCATGTGTCCCTTCAAGTCACCTGTCAACTTATGGGAGCTCCATGAATTTCATGGGGTTTTCTTCAGCAAGAAATACTCAGAGGAAGCTTTGCCAGTCCCTTCCTCTGAAATATTGTATACAGCACCTGGTATTTGCTGGCAGTCTCCCATCCAAGTAATAACCAGGGCTGACCCTGCTCAGCTTCCAAAACCAGACAGTGCCTTTTGGGTATTTAGGCCCTCAGAGGAAGGAAAGACTACCAAAGCAACAAAAGGAAGGAGGAACAGAAAGAAAAAAGCAGCCCACAAAAAACAAAAAAACAAAACAAAAACAAAAACAGAGTGGCTTGATGTCTCTCTGGGCAAATGGGCCCCTCCAGGCAAACACACTATCAGATACTCTTGTTTAATTTGCTGCCTTGTCTTAACTGATATCTTGTGAATGTTCCTTTCCTAGAAACAGGCAGGGAGTTGAGTCCAATCCTGAACCAGGACACCTACTTTGGGGCAACTTGGGCAGAAAATATACATTGTGTGTAGAAAGGACCAGTCAGCAGAGTTGTTTTGAGTGGTCATCTTTTACATGTTGGCCCATGAGAGGAGACTCCTCTCTTGACAACCTGCTGTGAACAACTGGCACAGCATTTTGCAAATAAAAACATTCAGATCTGCGAAGACTTGGATGCTGATTAATAAAGATCCAGTATATGTAACTTTGACCCCTGTTTGTTCAGTGA
The DNA here is from genome assembly GCA_034509955.1 of Urosaurus nigricauda. Classification (NCBI taxonomy): domain Eukaryota; kingdom Metazoa; phylum Chordata; class Lepidosauria; order Squamata; family Phrynosomatidae; genus Urosaurus; species Urosaurus nigricauda. The sequence continues at coordinate 26,594,779 of JAOEGL010000004.1, read as the reverse complement.
TGGTAATACTTTTCCATTTGTATTATTATAGACTGGGAGAAAGGTGGGGTGATGATAAGAATGATGATGACAAAATTCCCTACTGCATAAGATGCCAGAAGACAGGCAGCAAGAAGATACTTCTGAAATCCACCCATGTGTTCTTTTATATAAAAGTGCAATGTACTTTGTTGTTGTGTGTCTTCAAAGGCATTTCCAACTTACGGCGACCCTAAGGCAACACTATCTTGGAGTTTTCTTGGCAATATTTGTTCAAAGGGTGTTTGCTTTTGCCCTTCTCTGGGGCCAGTCCCTTCCTCTGAAATATAGTACACAGCACCCAGTATTTGCTGGAAGTCTCCCAGACTCTGAGGGTGTCAGACTTGTCTAAGTCACCCAGTGGGTTGCCATGACTGTGCAGGGATTTGAACCCTGGTCTCCCAGTGCCCTAGTTCAACACTCAAATAATAATAATAATAATAATAATAATAATAATAATAATAATAATTTATTTATATGGAGCTGTAAATTTACACAGCACTATACATACAATCATTTAATTAGACAGTTCCCTGCCTTCATGCTTACAATCTAAAGAGACACAACACAGAAGGAGAAGGGAATGGTGGTGGGGAAGGGGATCAAATCCAGCAGTTCTTCTCTGTCTCTCTGAGGCCTGGACCAAGGCAGATGGACTGGAGGGAGGGCTTGGCTTCTTAATACATAAATAGGATGCAGCATCCTGGGGCAGAGAAGGGCACTCGCCAGGGAACACTTTCCTAAACAATATTTTCTTTAACTCAGTTTTGAAACTGGTTAGAGAAGTGATGAGACGTGCATGTGGGGGAAAAGAAGGTTCCAGGAGTGAGGGGCAGCAAGTGAGATGGGATGAATCCGGGACAGGGCAGTGGAAATCCTAGGCTGGGACAGGAGACCTTGACTACCAGAGTGGAGGGTACGAGTAGGAATGTAAGGAGGAAGAAGTTCAGATAAGTAAGGAGGGGCCAGTCCATGGGGGGTTTTGAAGGTCAACAACAAAAGCTTGTACTGGATGCAGAAGGGGAAGGGGAGCAGATGAAGGGAGGATAAAAGAAGAGAAGCATGGTCAAAGCGGCGAGTGAAGGTGATAATAGGTGCAGCTGAGTTCTGGACAGAGATTAAAGGATGGAGGTGAGAGAGAGGAAGCCCTGTCAGAAGAAGGTTACAATAATCTAGTCTTGATACCACTAGGGCATGGACCAGAGTCTTGGCAGTAGAGGCTGAGAGGGATGGACGTATTTTAGCAGTGTTGTAAAGAGAGAATCTACAGGCTTTGGCGGTGGCCTGGATCTAGTGAATAAATGACAGAGAAGAATAAAAAATGAAACCAAGACTGTGGGCTTGCTGAACTGGTTGAATATAAGTGTCGTCAACAGACACAGAGAAGGAGTATTGAAGGGTGAGCTTAGGTCGAAAGACAAGAAACTCTAGTTTTTTGTGGAGCTTTCAGACTATGTGGCCATGTTCCAGAAGAGTTCCTTTCTGACATTTCGACATTGTCTGAAGATGCCAGCCACAGATGCTGGGGAAACGTCAGAAAGGAACTCTTCTAGAACATGGCCACATAGCCCGAAAGCTCCACAAAAAACTATGGATGGTGGCCATGAAAGCATTCGATTCCACACAAGAAGCTCTGTCTTAGACATGTTGAGCTTCAAGCACACTGTTGTTGTTGTGTATCTTCAGGTTGTTCCCAACTTGTGTTGACTCTAAGGCGACCCTAACATGGGGTTGTCTGGGGCTGAGAGTATGTGATTTGCTCAAGGTTTCCAAGTGGGTTTTCATGACCAAGCAGAAAACTGAATGCTGATCTGTAGAGTCATAATGCAATGCTTAAACCACTACAATGGGCTCTCCAAACTATTGCTATTCCCAGCAAATGAAATTCAGTAGCAGAAAGCTTTGGTCCCTGGATTCCAGAGTTGTAGTCAGATGCTAAAATAACTAAACCATGCTGGCTTAAAACGTACAAAATACATGTTGCTTGTCAATTGGGGAGGAGCATTTCCTTGGGACATGCTTTCTGGCTTCTTGTACAGTGGCAGTGTTAGGCTTTCTGGTACATTGACTGAAGTTACCTTGACACTGCCTCTGAGATATGATGAGACTGTGAAGCAAACCAGAACTGACAAAGTTTATATGGTGGTGAAATTTGTTACAAAATCTGGTCATGAAAAAGCAGTACTTATTGTCACAAAGCTTGGTGATGAAAATAAGTGACCCTGCTGCCATGGTGCTTGCAGTTGACAAATGTATGTAGC